>CM053627.1:120908406-120978136 GCA_028646595.1 Phalanger gymnotis | reverse complement strand
TCCTGCTTCCCTCTGCCCCTTTGTGGGTTCTGTAGTTCTAGAATTGGTTCAGAGCCATTTTTTCATAGGTTTTTGGAGGGTCTTGGAGGGGAGCTCACGCCAGTTACTGCTTTCCAGTCGCCATCTTGGCTCCGCCCCCCAAGAATGAGCTCTTAATAAATGCTAGTTGCCTTGCCTTGTCTGTCCACTTATGCCACATTGCTTCCAAGGAAGGGGAAAAACATGGTTTGCCTTACATAGGACCGTAAACATGGCTATATTTTCCAACAAGGTATCTAGGGGTATCTTCAATTATATAGTTATTGAAAGTCCACCTTCTGTAGTGCACTGTACTGGGCCCTGCAGGAGATATAATAAATGTGACAGAATTCCTACCTTTGGAACCTTTTATTTTTACATTACCTTCATCATCTTGAATACCATATTGAAGAACTCAGAATTTATTCCTTAAACAGTAATGAGTTATTGAAGGTTTTGAGTAAGGAAGGAACATGATCAAAACTACTTTAGAAGATGGATTTGGTTGAGATAATTTGGAATAAATTGAGACTAGAGCAAGGGATGCTGCTTTAGGAAGCTCTTGCAGTAATCTAGGGATAAGTAATCAGGGCATGACCTATAGAGACTAACGGTGGGATTGGAAAGAAGATGATGGATTCCAGAGACATCGCCTGGATGGACATCCAGAGACATGGAATGTGACAACTGCCCAGATCTGAAGCAGTAAGCTAGCATAGAGACAAGAAAGTGCAAGTTGTTTAGGGACGGGAGGGACAAGCAAATGGGAGTAATCAGATTATATTTTCAGGAGCACAAGTTACCTATAGGGAGAGTGGTAAAGACATAGAGTTAGAAGGAATATTGTTAATAGGGAATTTCACTATCTAAACACCAGTTACTAGTCTCTGCTAAGAACAACAAAAAAAGGAAAGCTGCTGATCAATTGTTGTCTTGTTAATACTTTTCTCCTTCAGAGATTTAGAAGAAGCAATCACAGGAACTATTCTGGATGTAATTTCTGACTAATAAGGAGAAATTTGTTGCCAAAGTAGAAATGAAAGTAAACAAGAGGAAGTGATCTTGCCATATGAAAATTTTTGATAAGCAAAGAGGGGAAATCCAGGCAGAATATGACACATCTGTTGCCAAGACCCTGGGAGAAAGGAAAGGATAGTTGGGGTTGCATGGGGTAAGATTTGACTGAGAAAATCACTCTTCAAAAGTGATGGGCATACTCGAGGATGAAATAATGAAGACAAAAGTGATTAAGGATGAAAATAATGAAGCAGTCCAAATAAATCACAGTTGACTACATAAGGAATAGATCAACCAACTTTATTTTTAAAATATGTACAGAAAGTAAATGTAAGCAAGGGAGAAAGGGAGGGAACAAGCCTTTATTAAGCACTTACTGTATGCTAGGGATATGCTAAACAAGGGCAAGTAACTTTGCACAAATATAAAATGTTAGAAGAATATAAATAATGCTTTAACCAAGAGCAGGGGTGGGGAACCTGTGGCCTCAAGGCCCCATGTGGCCCTCCTAGGTCCTCAAGTGCGGCCCTTTGACTGACTCCAAACTTTATTAAGAGAATTTGTTCTGTGAAGTTTAGATTCCATCAAAGGGCTGCACTTGAGGACCTAGAGGGCCACATGGGGCCTTGAGGCTGCAGGTTTCCCCACCCCAGAAGAGTATGTTGAGTTTTGTAATGAATGCTGAAAATAAAAAGATTTTAAAAAAGGTATAATAAATTCAACTCAATTCAAGAAGCAGTTATGTGGACCTACTCTGATCAAATGAAACAATATGTGAAGCATTTGGCAAACTTCAAAGTGCTGCATAAGTATTACCTATAATTATAATAATATACTAGATACTGGGGATACCGACACAGTAATGGAAGTGATAATAGCAAGCAAAGTGCTTTATAAATATGATTTCATTTGATCCTCATAACAACCCTGATAAATAGATGGTATTGTTATTCTCATTTTACAAAGAAGGAAATGGGCAGTTAGTTACCTAGCCCAGGTGACAGTATCTGAGCCTAAATTTCAACTGATATCTTCCTCATTCTAGTTTATGTTCTATCCATTGTGCCCTCTAGTGGCTTCATGGAGCTTACATTCTATGGTAGCTGGTGGGGGAGAGAGGAGGTGACCAGAAGAGATCAGGAAAGGCCTCATGTAAGAAGTTGCACCTGAGTGGATCCTTAAGCAGGCCTGGGGATGCTAAGGAGTGAAAGTGATGACGGAGAGCATTTCGGGAATATGGGGCATTCCTGCTTCTCCTTCTTTCTCCTAGTTTTCTTACTTGTCCAACCACTCCTCAGTCTCCTTTGCTGCATCTTCTCATTAAACCATAACCTTGGTATATCCTGAGACTTTGTCCTGGATTCTCTTCTCTTTTCCCTCTATACTGTCTCACTGGATGATTTTATCAGCTTCCATGGATTCAATTCTCATCTCTATGCAAATGATCTCAGATCTCTTTATCTAGCCCTAACTTATATCCTGGCTTCCAATCTTACATCTCTAACTGCTTATTAGTCATCTCAAACTGGATGGCCCATAGACATCTTAAACTCAGCTTGTCCCATATTATACTCATTATCTTTCCCCTAAGAACCTTCAATCTTCCAAACTTCACTATTTTTGTTGAGGACACTCTCAGCCACTCAGTATCACAGCCTAGGTGTCATCCATGACTCCACACTTTCACCTCCTGTAACCAATCTGTTGCCTAGTCCTATTAATTCTACCTGGCAACATTTCATGTATTTGCCCCATTCTCTCCTCTGACCCTGTCGCCATCTTAATGCAGGGCATCATCACTACACACCTGGACTATTATAATACTCTCTGGTCAGTCTCCCTGTTTCCAGTCTCTCCCTAGTCCAGTATATCCTCCATTTATTTATCAAAGTGGTCTTCCTGAAATGCGTATCTGACCATTCAATAAACTCTACTGGCTCCCTACTACCTCCAGGATCGAATATAATATCTTATTTGGCTTTGAAAACCTTTATAAATTTCCAGCCCCTTCCCACTTTTCCAATGTTCTTATATTTTATTCACTTCTATATACTCTGATCCAGTGATACTGACTTCCTTGCTCTTCCTCACATAAAACATTCTCAACTCCATGTATTTTCACCAACTGTTCCCCATACCTAGAATGTTCTCCTTCCTTGTCTCTACCTCCTGGCTTGCCAGCTTTTCTTCAAATCTCAGCTAAAATCCCACCTACTACCTTCCCTTTGAGATTACCTCTAAGTTCTACTGTATATATCTTGCTTCTACATAATTGTTTACATGATATCTCCTCTATTAGATTGTGAGCTTTGGGAGGGCAGAGACAGTTTTCCCCTTGTATCCTAAGCACTTAGTGTAGTGCCTAGCATGTAGTAAGCACTTAATAAGTTCTTAATGATTTGACATGACAGCTATATAAAGGCACAGAAGTGAGAAATAGAATGGTGGTATATTATTGTGTTTGTCCTTCCTTCTCGAAGAGGACCATGACATCAGGGAAATGATGACATGACTTGCAGTTGACTTTGATTTGAGTGAAGGAGGCCTGTGCAAGGTCGCCAGTCTCACGTTCTCCTCCAGAGCCATCTGGGTCCACTGGCCCGATATTCACCAGGATGACTGGAGATGGCCCAGGATGCAATGCAGCCCTTTCAGGCTGAGGTCTTTGCAGGTTCTCACTTTGAGTGAGGTAACACCCATTCAGTCAGTAGGCCTTTTTAAGAAGTCCATCAAGGGATGGCCCCTTTAATCAAAGCTCAAAAAATCAAACTAGAAGGGGAAGATCCTCAGGGTTTCAGGCCAAAAGAGAAATAGTTACTATTTAGTATTTACATTCACTCTATGCTAGGAGGACAGGGTCCAATCTATGACCTCCAGAGTGAATTGGGTTTAAGGCTTGGTTTTTGAGAAAGAAATCTAGTCAGTAAACCCAAAAATCAAAATGGAGCATGGAGAGGAGGCAGAGGCTACTCACAGGTTGTGTTTGTCCTTTGTTCTCGAAGAAGACCATGACATCAGGGAGATGATGATGTGACTTGCAGTTGACTTTGATTTGAGTGAGGGAGGGCTGTGCAAGGTCACCAGCCTCACTTTCTTCCTCCCAGGGGTATATATGGAACAGAAAGTAGGCCAGTTTGGCTAAAGTATTTGATGTGAAATAAGTCTTGGAAAATATGCTTGAGCTTGATTATGAAGGACTTTAATTCAGAGGAAGCGAGGGAGGCTAGAAGATCAGAGAAGTGACAGGACTATTTCAGGTAGAGGAAATGATAAAAAAGAGAAAATTTTTTGTTGCCAAATCATACTTTGCTTATTTTCTCCATTAAGGAGAATAGTATTTATAATGTGAAATAGAGAAGAAAAACATTTTAAAAATTTCTATTATTATCTTTTGTTTTAATATTAGCTTTATTTCCAAATATATCCCTCTCCTCCTTAACTAAAAAGACATCTCCTATAGTATAGAACTGGACAGCTAGGTGGCACAGCACATAGTGTGCTGGGCCTGGGGTCACATGACTCATCTACCTGAGTTCAAATTTGGCTTCATATACTTACTAGCTGTGTGACCCTGGGCAAGTCATTTAACCCTGTTTGCTTGAGTTTCCTCATTTGCAAAATGATCTGGAGAAGGAAATGGCAAACCACTCCAGTATCTTTGCCAAGAAAATCCCAAATGGGTCACTAAGAGTTGGACATGACTGAACAACATCAACATAGTAAAGAATGATAGAGAAGGGAAGGGAAAATTCAGCAAAATTAACCAACACCTCAGCTGAATCTGACTGACACTATTCAGAACTCTGCACTCCTAGTTTCCCACCTCTGCAAAGAAGAGGAGATACAAAGAATGGAGAGTTATGATGGATTTGATCTTGGTTCTTGGTTCCAGAATGGGAGATGGGGATGGGGATGGCAGGGTGGCGGAGAGAGCAAAGTAAAATAAAGCATAACAAAAATAGTTATCTAAAAATACATAAAATAACTAAATTAATAGACATGCAATTGAGATGGTAAGTGGGGCTGTAGAGGAGTAGATTGACACATCTCATCAAGGAATGATGGATTTGATCTTGGTTCTTGGTTCCAGAATGGGAGATGGGGACGGGGATGGCAGGGGGGAGGTAGGGTGGCAGAGAGAGCAAAGTAAAATAAAGCATAACAAAAATAGTGTTCCAGAGAGGTAGTCACCAATCAGGAGAGCAGTACCTCAGGGTAGAACTTCCTCCAGATCACAGTCTCTAAAGTAGGTTGTGAAGCAAAGAAGTATTGGAGGAGATGACTTATGAAGACGGGAGTGAAATGAAGCATGGCTGAGGTGTTCCTGAAATATTGTTCCAGAGAGGCAGCCACCAAGGGCAGATGGAGAGGTAGGGCTGGGTGGAAGTTCTTTAGGATGTGACCTCTCTTGTAGAAGGCTGTGGGGCAAAAGGATCACCTGAAGGAGATCTTTAGAAAGAAAAAGAACATTTCTAGATCTTACACAGTAGCACTCTGTGGGTATCTGAAGGGTTTTCATGTGAAAGAAAGTTTTAACTTGTTTCTCTGGGACCAGATGGCAGAACTAGGACCATTGGGTAGAACTCGATTTAATTCAACAATATTCTCTAAGAGGCTACTAGGTGTGTGTGGCTGTGTTGTACAAAACGGGGAAGTCACAGGCTAAAGTAGCTGACATCTATGTAGAGCTTTAAGATTTGCAAGATCTTTACATACTTTATCTAATTATATTATCACAACCCTATTACACAGGCACTATGAGTATTCTGTTTCACAGTTGAGGGAACTTAAGAGTCAGAGAAGTTACAGGGTTTGCCTTTAGTCCCAGAGCTCTTAAATGTAGGAAGTAGAATTTTAGTCTATATCTCTTGTCTCTTAACTCTAATGTTCCTACCACTATACCACGCTATCCTAAAGGGAGGAGAAAAATATAGTATGTGAATGAATAAGGCTGATATAAAGTGGAATATGATCTGGGCAAAGGAGAGCCAAGAAAGGTGATAGAAAAATTTTGAGAGATAGAGTGAGATTAGTTCTGCTGGGGGAAAAGAGTCTGAAAAGACTTAATGGAAAAGCTGACATCTGAGTTATACTTTGAAATCAAGGAGGGACTTCAACAGAAAAAAACCTGGGAGGATGGGGTTCAAAAATACATATTCTAAAAACTGGGGATAGAGTAAGCAAAGGTATAGAAAGGGGAGAGGGCAGGAAAAATAGGGAGCTTGGAGATGAAGACTCTGCAAAGGGCAGTTTTAAGAGAGAAGGGCGGGTGGGTTGTGCCAGATTGTGTGTGTTTGAATACCAGGGTCAAACTTTTAAACAGTATTCTATATCAGTGGGGAACCACTGAAGGTGTTTTAAGTAGAGTAGTAACATGATCAAGGCAGTGACTAGAAAGCAACATAGAAAATGGACTTGGAGGCAGGAAGACCTGCATTCAAATCCTGCTTCAATCACTCACTAGCCATGTGATCCTGGGCATATCCCTTAACCTCTTACAGCCTTGGTTTCCTCATCTGTAAAGTGGGAATGATAATAGCACCAACCTCATAGGAGTGTTGTGAGATCACATGAGGTGATTATATAAAGCATTTGGAAAACTTAGAGCATTATATAAATGTTAACTATTGTTAACCAGAGTTATAACTGGCAATTTTTGCACCAGGGATGAATAGCACAAAATGTTCTCTAAAATATCCCACGGACGGTAGGATTTGGAATGGAGAGCTGGCTGGCTGGCTGGCCGGTAGGCCTAGAAATTCACCTGAGGTGTGGTGGGTTTGGAATAACCATCTTATAGTTTCCTATTTTAACAAATTATTCTTGCTATCTAGATGCTAAGCTCATTTGTTTCCAGGCTATTAAATAATTGCTAGTACTGTCAGGACCCTAGCACTCTCCCAAATTTAATTGTCCTGGGAAAAATCCTTTTTGCCCCGCTCTAGTTACAGATATATGATAACTGCCCCCCATTACTATGACTTATACTTATGTATTTACTATTCATAATGAGTTCTATGAACTCAAATATATACTAGTATATAATATATATACTCAAATATATGTAATCAAATATTATTAGATACTCTTACATGCTCCTACCATAAGAAAACAATTTTTGCCGGCGAGTGGTAGATATATGATTGGTTAGTATCATAATTTCTAAAAGTAGTAGAAGCACATGTCTCCACAAAGACCCAGTCTGTGTGGCTAGAAGGGTGGTGGCACACTCAAAAGGGAAAAAAATTCATTTGAAGAAGGTGCACATATAGAAGAAAATATGGGTTCCATTTTGGACATTTTAATGGAATATTCTGATGGAGATGTCCAGTAGGCAGTTGGTGGTTTGGGACTGGAGTTTAGGAGAGTAATTAAGGCTGACTATATATAGCTGGTAATCATATGCATAGAAATTATAAGTGAACCTGGAGGAACTGATGAGATCACAAAGAGAATAAAGCCCAGGACAGAATCTTGGGTACCACAACTACTTATAGGTGTGCATCTTGTATTCCCCTGTTGAGCATAAGATTTTTTTGCTTTGTATTTCTAGTACTCAGCACAGTACCTTCTTGCAGATGGTAGGTGCTTAATAAATACATTTATTCAATTGAATTTAACAAATGAATTTAATAAAGAGTAGTCAAACAGGTGGGAAAACTAGGAAAGAACAGCAAAAGATAGTAATCTCATCCTCAGCTCTGTATTGAAGAGGGAAAGCAGGGGTATAATAGACGAGAACTAGTCTTGAAATCAGAAATACCAATGTTCGAGTCACCCTTGACATATACTAGTTATGTGACCCTGAGCAAGTCACTTAGCCTCTTATTAGGGAGAAGGGTAGCTTTTAAAGATTATGTGATAAGAGCAATGGTGATCTACATTGGCAGAAGAACTTTCTCACAAGGACCCCCTTTAACAATAAAATCACAGTTCTGGCAAAAAAAATGGCAAGGATAAGGAAGGCAGTAGTTCTGCCCTACTCTGTCTTGACACCACATTCAATTATTGGCATTATATTTCTCAAAATGTGGTATCATTTCAGGGTGGTAGCCAATTTCAATTTCAGAGGGCTAATGAACTTCCTAGCAAAGAGGTGATGAGCTTAACATGCAGACTGAAACATTTTTCGACATGGCCAATGCAGGAATTTATCCTGCTTGATTATGCATATTTGTTACAAGGATTTTGTTTTTGTTTTTGTTTTCAGTTGGAAGGGAAGGTCAGAGGGAAAGAAAATAAAGGCTTGTTAACTGAAAAAAAAACCTTTCTATTTTTAAAATCATGGTATCATTGTGAATATTGTTACTCATAATTATTTTTCTACCACTAATTGATATTATATCTGTATTTTATCTACGACTAACTTCTTTTCATACAATCATGAAAAGTAGTAATATTCCTGTTTTTGATAACTTAGAGAACTTTTTACTCACCTTTAATTGAATTTAGCATATTCAAAGCATAATAAGTGTTTCAGGTTCAAACACATTTATCAAAAATTTCAGTTTATCATATAAATACACACATATACACACATATGTACACATATGTATATATCTTTATTCCCAAGTTTTTCTGTTTATAACATTTTACAGTTTTGATTTTTTGTAACTGGTTTATCATATTGTGCTTACCCAGATGAATGATGTTGAGAAATAGGACTGATTGTTGTACTTTTAAATTTCACTCAAAAATGATTTAACTTCAAGCATACACACTTCACATTTAATTGAACAAGCATCATGATAGTACAACTCAGCTGTCTCAAAAGCATATAGTAATGGATAGCAATGGTAGCAGATTATATTCACATTAAAATTTAACATGTAACAACTCAAATTTGACTTTGTAGCATACTGTATGAAATAATCACAGCACTACATTTGCTAAAGTTGGAATAAATTGGCCTTGTTTGTGTCACCTGTTGACTTTGATTTGAATTTTGTCTTCGCTGAAAAAAACTGAGTGCATTTAAGTGGGAGTTGTGAAAAATATCCAGTAATTTTATCCATTGCTTCATGCTCTGCCTCCTACAATTTGGAAAACTTTGCTTTATGAAAAGACTCCCTAATTTTATCTTTATATTCCCAGATGCTGCCAAAGTGCTTTTACATTAATAAACGTTTGTCAAATTGAACACTCACAATTTTGCTTGCCAGCGGGCAGAACATAGAGAAGATACAATTTATCATTGAATCTTAGAATTGGAAGAGTCTTTAAAGGAGTCACTTATTCAACTTCATACCTGAACCATGAGTTTCATTCTAATCATTCCTTAATATTTCCATGTCTAGCAAGCTGAACAACATATAATTATCTAATTTCTCAGGAAAAATAGGATAACAGTCATGGAGTACTATTTTTTCCCCCAGAACTAACAAGTTTTTACAATCTCCTCCTCCACTCTCCTCTCAGTTATAGAGAATATGTTTTTCCTTCCCAAGACTAATCCCTCTGCACCCTCAACCCTATTCTCTCACATTTTCTCTAGCAAATTGTCCTTAATGTCACCCCTCCTGCCTACAAAAAAACCATCTCTCATTCTTTGAAAAAACAAAAACAAAAAACCTCTTACTTGATCCAACAACATCCTGCAACATTGGTTATTGTCCTTTATTCTCTTCTTATTTACTATTTTACTATCATCCTTCCTCTCTTTTGTAGGTAAATGTCTTGAGAAAGCTGTTAATGATCATTGCCTCCATTTCCTCTCATCTCACTAGAATCGAAATCTTCTTCAATCTGGCTTCCCAATTCAATTGATTCAATTATTCAATTGAAACTGCCTTCTCTAAAGTTACCAATGATTTCTTATTTATAAAGTCTAATAACCTTTTCTTAATCAACATCCTTATTGATGACCTTTCTGCAGCCCTTGATACTATTGGTCACCTTATCCTCCTGGATACCCTTTCCTCTCTATGTTTTTTTTGACACTGTTCTCATCATCCTTGTATAGACCACTCCTTTTGAATCTACTTTGCTGGTTTTTCATCTATGTAGAGTCCAGCAGATATAGGTGTCCCCCAGGGATGTGGTGGAATCAGACAGTATCAGCTTCTAAAAGCCAAGTGTTAAATTTTCAGTGTAAGCATTTACACCTCAGACATAAGCAAGTGCTACAAATGAGAGCTTGAGCTATTGTTTTGTTGGTTGTCTAGACTTTAATGGAGAAAATGTTTATGATGCATATTATACTTTTTTTAAATAGCTGGCTGTTAAACATTTGTCAGCATACCCCTGGACTATTCTCTCCTCAACACCACCTCCCCAACACCCCAAGGTTCTGTCCTAGGTTTCTTTCTCTTTTCTTTCTATGCTGTCTTCTTCAGTGATCTCACCAGCTCCCATAGGATCACTTATCATCTCTATACAGATGATTCCCAGATCTATTTTATCCAGCCCTATTCTCTTTCCTGAGCATCAGTAAATCCATCAGCAGCTGCTTTTTGGACATCTCAAACTAGATGTCTTGTAAACATCTCAAACTCAACTTACCCAAAACAGAATTCATTATTTTCCCTCTCTTCTTCCCAATTTCCCTATTACTCTTGAGGACACCACCATCCTCCCATTCACTGAAGCTGAAAACCTATTTCATCCATGACTCCTCACTTGTACTCATCCCACTTAGCCAATCCCTTATTGGATGTTGCTATTTGTTTTACAACTTCACAACTTTTCTTGCATATGCCCCTCTCTCCACACTCATGCAGTCACAATCCTAATGCAGGCTCTCATCACATCTCACCTGAATTATTGCAATAGTTTCCTAACTGAACTCTCTGCCTCTAGTATCTCTCTGAAGCATGAATTTCATTCTGCTCATCCATTATAAATGTCCCAATCCCATTCAGGGGCCAACATAGTTTTTTCAAAGCATAAATCTGACCATGTCACCCCCTGCTCGGTGAATTCCAGTGGTTCCTTCTCCTCTAAACTATTGTTGGCATTTAAAGTTCATCATAACCTGATCACTTCCTAATTTTCCAATCTTTTTATACTTTACTCCCCTCCATACACTCTATTATCCAGTTATGCTAGCCTACTTGCAGTTCTTCAAAGAAAACACTCCTATCTCCCTGACCATGCCTGCGGTGTTTGGCTACCTCATAGAAGCCTCTTAGTTTCCTGCCTTCTTTCAAGACTTAGCAGAAATGTTACCTTCTTCAGGAGACCTTTGCCAGCCATCCCTCATCCCTACTTTATGCTAGTACCTTCCCCTCTCAGATTGCTTTCCATCTGCTTGAGGTCAAGAACTGGGTTTTGCCTTTCTTTAGATCCCTAGCCCTTAGCATAATGCCTGGTATTTAGTAAGAACTTAATAAATGCTTGTTGATTGATGGAATTACTTAAAATATATGAGGTTTTTTGTGAAATTAAACTATCTGGCACAAGTACAGCTTTGGACAGGTTTGGGATGTGTGTGTGTGTGTGCGTGCGTGCGTGTGTGTGTGTGTGTGCATACACATAGATATGAAAGAGACAGAAAAACTGCTTGAGGTTCTGATAGTAAACGGGCTTACTATACAACTTACTGATAGATGTTTTTTGTATCTATGAACTAGAGTTAACTTTTTTCCAGATCATTTACATTTTAATTTAATCAACATTTTAATACTTTTCCCCTCCTCTTTTTCTTTACTTCCATTTTGCTGATAAAGATCCACATCCAGAGAACAGAAGGATGTGACCACATGACCTGTTCACAATGTAACACTAATTTCTGTTACCGCTGTGGGGAGAGATACCGCCAACTCCGCTTCTTTGGAGACCACACATCAAACCTCAGTATATTTGGATGCAAATATCGCTACCTCCCTGAGAGACCGCATTTAAGGAGATTAGTGCGAGGCTCAGTATGTGGTAAGTGTATAATATGATTTTTCAGAAGTCTACCACATGGAACAAGTAGTTTAAATATTAGTGTCAAATTTGTGGGCTAGAGAATGAAATGGAAATTCAACTGAGTTTTTTCTTTGGTACACCTACTTCCATTGTTTCAGTTAGATTATTTTCTCTTTCCTACACACAAACAAGTAGTTAATTTGAAGTCTATGCTGCACACAATTTAATTTCCCAAGCACTAACCTTTTAAACTTTTCTTTGTAGGAATTTACAGCATCTAAATGAATTTATGTCTTTCAGAAAGTAAGGTGGTATTCCAAGGCAATTGGGGTTAAGTGACTTGCCCAAGGTTCCACAGCTAGTAAGTGTATGAAGTATCTATGTTGGATTTGAAGTCAGGTCCTCCTGACTCCAGGGCCAGTGCTCTACTCACTGAGCCACCTAGCTGGCCCCACCAAATATTCTTTATGGGGAAAGAAAGTAGCTTCTTAAAAGCTATATTTGGGTTTTATCATCAAGATTTTGTCCCAATTGTATTTCTTTTATGTTTTTCTCCATCTGTACTAACAGACTTTCTCTCCATGCCACTATTGTTCAATGGCCACTGCTTTTAGATTAACAAAAGATTAAAAAAGAAGAGGATTTTTGCTTTTGTTGAAAAGTGGACCCTTCTTCCAAAACTATAGATTAAATACTTTCTATTTTTAGAATATCGTAGAGCATTTATGGGACTTTTATATAGTGTTTCTAAAAACCTGAGGTATTTTCTTTGACATTTTCTCCACCTTTCTAATTTTATGACAGTTTTTTAAAAAAACAATTACTTTGTATTCTTAAATGGAGGTAACAATATAGACTTTCATCATGTAGGCTCCATTTATATATGCAAAGTATGTAGGTGCTGAGGATGCAATAGAATCTCAGAAATGGTAGAAATCTCAGAGACATGTTTCTATGTTTCTTCCTTTTTACATTCCTCATCTCTGCCTTATAGTTCTACCAAATTATTGTTTCATAAGACAACTGTAATATAATTTTCTTAGGCACATGAGGGTGGGTTTTTCTTTTTAAACAGGGAATTTCTGTGTTCGAGAAGACCTATTCAAATAGTAAAGACCTTTTTTTAGCTGTATATTCCAACAAAAGTCCATTAAAATGTGCATTTAGGTTTCTTTGTTTATTTGCTTAATTGAGCACCCCCAATGTGCTTTTCAGGAAGCAAAATGTACAAAAGACACAAGAAACAAGTTGGACCACATGTGAGTCTCCCATTTAGCTTATTCATTATCCAATTTTTATTCTCTCAAGTGGTAGAGAAACAGTATTACTGAAGGGAGAAGAAATTCTCTGTTCTACCTAACATGGATTGGTTTTCTGAAGGATATAGCCTCGGGGAAGAATTTTCAATACATGATGACTCATGAGATGAGTTATGGAAAGAGGAAAATGATTGCAAGCATCTACAGAAAGAACCAATGACATCATGTCACTAAAGAGCCAAATTGCATGATCTGAGGATATTTGAGCACCAGATAGGATACAGTCCTGGAATTACTAAATTAGAATGAGTATTAAAGATTATCTAATTTAGGGAACCCATGACCTTGAATGGGGGAAAAATTGCATCTTTATTTTCACTAATCTCTTAACTGACAATTTAGCATTTCCTTCAAGTATGAATGTAGAAAACAAACATTATGATCAGAAAGTTTCCATAGTCTCAGACTACCAAACAGCTCCATACACATAAAAAGTCTAAGAACCTCAAGTCTGATTCAACTCTTCTCTGAAGAATGAATGTTCTCTATAACATCTTAAACAAGTGATTATTGAATCTGTACTCTAAAACCTCCATGGACTGAGAACTTATTAATTCCTAGAGAATCTTGCTTCATTTCAAGTACGTTACTCCTCAAATCTATGCTATCTCCTGTCGTTAGACTAATCTTGCTAAAATTCCACCTTCATAGTATCATTTCTCTGCTCCAGAATTTATATATTAATTTCTATTGTATATCAAATCAATTCCAAATTCCCTACCTGATTTCAAAGCACCTCTACAATCTGACCTCATGTTAAACTTTTGCCACTGTAAAAAATGTATCCTTCATTGCTGTCGGGCTGTTCTACTTCCTATGCCTCAAAAACAGGGTTGTCACGGAAAGAATAGTAAACCTTAAAGTGCTATGTAGATGTTACAACAGTAGTTGCTGTTGATACTATTTTTATCTCTCTGCTTTATTCATAGATTTTCCCTCTGCCAAAATTGTCTATTCTCCTTAAAGCCTTTTCTGATTTTATCAGCTCTTCTCCTTTCAAATAACCAAAGCTGGCTCAGCAAGATAGTGCAGTAGATAGAGAGCCAGCCATGAAGTCAGGAGGACCTGAGTTCAAATTTGGCCTCAGACACTTACTAGCTGTGTGACCCTGGGCAAGTTACTTAACCCCAATTGCCCTCCCCCACCAAAAAAACTCCAAAATTAACCAAAGCCAAAACATGCAGTTTAACAATGATTATTCCCTAATTATTTTATGTGTATTAGTTTTGTCTCCCTGCATAGGGGGCAAGTCCCTTGAGTGTAGAGCTATTTTCTTGATGTATTTTACACTGTATTGAACCTATTTATTTTTTAATCTACAAAGGGTGCAATTAATAGTTTAGTCTGGTGTATAGAATAGTGAGATAATAATAAGGAGCTCTGAATTTCTCCTCCTAATCTTTATCACTGTCATGTCATTAAACTTTCAAAGATCGACAGCATAATGCTGCACTTATTCCTCTCTTACCTGGAAATAGAATCAGTGTTTGTACTTGACAGTAAAAAAATAATGGTGCCATCAGGCGTACAGAAAGGCTAAAAATTGTACATTTGAGCTCTAAGAACCAATCTTTAACACCAGAATTACAAAGCCTGCTTTGGTATCTGAAAACTATGGAGCAAAAAGTGAATCTGTATCTTAGCTAGTCAGATACATATAATGGTAAACTAGTTCACTTTTGTTGTTGTTCCGTCTTTTCAGTTGTGTCGACTCTTCATGACCCCATTTGGGGTTTTCTTGGCAGAGATAATGGAGTGGTTTGCCATTTCCTTATACAACTCATTTTACAGATGAGAAAACTGAGGCAAACAGGGTTAAGTGACTTGCCCAGGGTCACACAGCTAGTAAGTACCTGAGGTGGGTTGAACTCATAAAGACGAGTCTTCTGGATTCCAGCACTCTATCCACTGTGCCACCTAGCTGTCATACAAATGTACATACATACATCATACAAATATGCATATATGTGTATGTGATAAGGTACTGTAACTGTATATTTGAAAGTGATGTATATAAATACATAAGGGATAGAGACTGGACCTGTGATTTCATGTATACATATGCATATTTACATATTTTTACATATATACCTATACATACATATATGTGTCTATGCCTTAAAGTACTATAACTATAGTTGAAAGTGAGTGTTTTTTTCTCCTTAAGTTGGTTTGCATAAGTATTCTTATTCTTTAGGTCTGCAACTCAGGAAAGTTCTATTTTTCAACAAGCTTTACAGAACAATAACAGTTACTGTATATTGATGACTACACATTTCTTCCATAATTGGTACTCTCCTTTCCTTTTTCTTGGTCTCACTACGCCTTCCCTTTCAAAGCAGTTTTGTTTCCAATAAGGAATAGTAAGTGCCTTGTCCAAAGGAGAAGCTCAATCAATGCTTGTTGAACTGAAATAAGAAACTGATGGATAAAAAGGTAATATAAAAAACATGATCTGAAGAGCCATTCTTGGGATTAAGACAATTTAGTATCCAGTGAAGTTTCTTTTCTAGTTTGCTGGATATCTATGATTCAGCATTGCTGTAGGAAAAGAGACTAAGAGGAGTAATTATAAAACAGTGAAACTGGTATTTTCATCAATAAGCATTTTTAAGTGGTTACTATGTGCCAGACACTGTGCTAGACACTCAAGATTTAGAACTATGCCCAAAGGCCTATAAAGCTATACCATTCCCTTTGACCCAGCAATACCACTAGTAGGTATGTATCCTAAAGAGATTAAAGAAAAGGGAAAAGGACCTATTTGTACAAAGATATTTATAGCAGCTCTTTGTGGTGGCAAAGAATAGGAAATCAAGGAGATGTCCATCAATTGGGGAATGGCTGAACAAGTTGTGGTATATGATTATGATGAAATACCATTTGACATAAGAAATAATAAGCAGGATGGTTTCAGAAAAACCTGGGAAGACTTATATGAACTGATGCAAAGTGAAGTTAGAAGAACCAGGAGAACACTGTGCACAATGGCAGCAATTATTGTACAGTGATCAACTGTGAAAGACTTAGCTACTCTAATCAAGACAGTGTTTCAAGACAGTTCCAAAGGACCCATGGTTAAAAATCCTGTCCACCTCCAGAAAGAGAATTCATGAACTCTGAATGCATATTAAAACATACTTTAAAAAAATTATTTATGTTTATTGTTTTGTTTCTTTCACAACATGGCAAATGTGGAAAATGTTTTATATGACCACATTTGTAAAACTGAAATCAAACTGCTTGCCTTCTCAAGGAGGAAGGAGTTGAGAGAATGAGAGAGAGAATTTGGAACTCAAAATTTTTAAAAGAGATTGCTAAAATTTTTACATGTAATTGAGAAATATTTAATGAAATAAATAAAAATAATTTTTAAAAATAAATCAATACAAACACCAAAGGAATCTCCACTGTAACATGCCCAATCAGTGATCATCCAGCTTTTGCTTAAAGACTTCTAATGAAGGGGAACTCACTGCTTCTTGAGGCAGCTCATGCCACTTGTAGCCAGTTCTAATTGTTAGTAAATTTTTCCTGACATCAAACCTAAATTTGCCTATTTGCAACTTCCAGTCATCATTCCTGGTTCTGCCTTCGGACCAAACAGAACAAATCTAATCTCTCTTCCACATGGCAGTCCTTCAAACACTTAAAAGACAGCTATCATGTCTTCCTTGAGTCTTCTCTCCTCCTGGCTAAATATCTTCAGTTCCTTCCACCAGTCTCTCAGTGCTTGGCATGTTCTTAAATTGTATGACTAGTGACTTGACCCCAAAGAATTACTCCTCAAAATCAAATCTCCCCTCAAAAGATAAAAGATATTCTGAAGAATGTGCTGCAGGCTCTGAGAACAATTTCAAAAGTATTTTTTGAGCAAGAATAGTATCACTGGAATAAGTATGTAGGTCCCCAAGCATTTCATTTTACTGTAGAGCTCCTAAATACTAGTCAGAAGCAGCTAGTCCATTGTCTCATGGGAAGAAAAGGTAGTAAAACCACTGTAAAAGTTGGCATAAATAGGTAAAACTTCAGTTAGTACCGCTGGTGATTAGAGAATGCTGTGACCAATAAAGAGTCAAGATGAGGATTAATGTGAAGTCTCTTGGAAAGAAAAGAGAAGCAGAAAGAGGTTTGAAATAATTCATATTTAAATTCAGCTTAAAATTCACAGCTGTGTACAACTTCTTTTTTGCACAAAGGCTTTAGAAGGAATCTGCCAGTTGCCAGTCAGAAGTAGCTAACTCAATGTCTTATAACAAGACAGGAAGCCTGCTATAAATAGGTGAAGCTATGAAGATCTCCATGACTAAGCTCTCAGAACAGAACAGGTGTGGCAAATAAGCAGTTGCTACAGCAACTTGCCACAGGAGTTGGCCACAACGGCTGCCAACCAAACAACAAAGGATGAAAGATTGCTTCTAGAAAATATGAAATGCAAGGAGAATTTTTTTAATGTTAAGTATTTTTGTTATTCTGAATTTAACAAATACAAGCAAATATAACCTCCATGTACAAATAAGAACAGAAAAGGATTTTATATGAAAATGAATCCCCAATATGAACAGCTTATTTTTTTAACTATATATTATATTTAGCAGGCTAGTTCTAAAACTTTCTAGCTTGTTTGTGTGTTTCTTTGAACCTACAAGCAACAAAAGTTTTGCAATGATTTGCAGAGCACATCTTATATTTCCTTATATATTTTTGTTTCTGTCAGTGACAAGTAACAGCTTTATATAAAAGTTCATTTTGGCACAAGCATAACATTGGTGCCATTGGTAGAAATTTGGAGTATTGTGCCAGGTTTTGGTGCCACATTTTAACATGCTAACTTAGAGAAAGCTTTCACGACATAGGAAAAATACGTGAATATTTATCCTGGAGAAGTGAAGACATGGGGAGGTCATGATGCTGTATGCAAGTCTCTGAAGGGTTTTCACAAGGAAGAGAGATTGAGCTACTTTTGCTTGGGTCTCTGATGGCAAAGCTAGAAACAATAGCTAAAAGTCAAAATGAGGTAAGTCTAGGTTGGTAAAGAAAAACTTCTTCACAATTAGAGCTGCTCAAGCTGCCTGGGAAGTTCATAAGTTCCCCCTCACTGGAGGTCTTCAGACAAAGACTGGATGACTACTCATCGAATATGTTGTAGAGGATATTTTTGTCCAGATATTTGTTGAACTAGAAGGCACTGAGCTCCCTTCCAACTCTGAGATTCTGTGACATCCTTTTAAAATTTTAAGTTAGTGGAAGACTCCTCTGTCCATTCACATTGTTCTCTTTAGATATCTCTGTCTTTTTCTCCTCATAAAATCATTTATCTTTAAGTCTTCAGAATTTCATTCTTGAGAGCTTACCAGCCCTCTTGAGCTAACTTAACTAAAATTTTAGTCCAAGAAATCCTGGCTGTCCTTTCCTTGAACTTTTCAAATCTGCTTTCCAAAAACCTAGAGCACTTCAGACTATGCCCATCTTTCTTCTCCTATATTACATATTCTTTGATGATGGAGTCCCTTTCCCCCCAAGGTTCCCATCATTTCTTCTCCTAGCTGTCCTATTTCCTCTAGAATCATTTAGAAACTTCTCAGTGGGGCCTTTAAAACCCTCCACAGCCTGGCTTCAGCCTAACTCTCTAGTTTTATTTTTTATTCTCCTCTCCTCCCTATGCTCTATATTCCAGCCATCCTTTATTACTAGGTACTTCCTGAACTTGATATCCCATCTGTCATCAATCAATGCCTGGAATGTTTCTTGTTCTTTTTTTTCCACCACTGAATCCCTAATTTCCTTTGAGTGCTACCTCCGATGTAAAGCCCTTCCTGGTCCTACTATTGTTAATGTTCTCTCACTCCTCAAATTACCCTTTTTTATTTATGTACATGCCAGATCCCACCAGTACAATGTAAGCTCTTTGAGGGGAAGGGCTTTTTTGCATTTGCCTCTGTATACACAGTGCCTACATCAGGTCCTTGCCATGTAGTAAACACTTGTTAAATGTTTGAATTAAACTGAAAATACTGTAGATAGAGTCCTTAGTCAGGTATGGATTGGACTAAATTGTATCTGAGGTCCCTTCTAACATTGACATTCTCTAATACTTTGTTGGTTTGATTTATGTAGTATGTATTTGAAAAAGTATCATTTGAATAATAAATGTTGAAAAATGTTATTTAATAGCTGTATTTAATAATCCTTTGCTGATTGCGAGTAACAAGTCTTTGTAAAAGAAAAAAAATGCTATACGTGACCCACATGTATATATAAAGTAGGTGTGTCTTTTAAAATATACCATGGAGTAGTCTTCATTTTCAGGCTGGCAATGGAGGTTGACTAAGTAATTGATTATACAGGGTGTCCCAAAAGTCCTAGTGCTGTTTTAAGCTGTAATAGCTTAAAAGGTTGATTCAGTAATTAATTTTTGGTATCCCAAAAATTTTAGTTTCAGTTTTAAACTATTAAAACTTAAGCCCAACACTAAGACTTTTGGGATACCCTGTATCCCAACGAGGACATGTGTCCTCTTTTAATTATGATATGTTACTGCTGGTGTAGGAGATGTAATTATATCTGTTCTACCGGTCTTACTAAAATGGTATAAAAGAGTCACTGATGCATATTCAGAGTGTTTTGATAAAGGTTTTGATAAAGGTTACTAGAGAATGGTGAAATAATTACTGCCTTTTTTCTTGGAGTTTGTTTCTTATGTACATCCTTTCAAAGTCAGTAGTGTTCCTCTCATTATGGGGTATATGAGATATGTTTATACATGAATGGAGCTTGTCATAAACACTGTTAAATAATTCATTTAGAAATAAGTACCTGCTAACACCACCTGACCTCTATTCTAGACTCCCAAACCACTTTACATTGGAATGTCAAAATACAGCTTTTAAAAGCTATTCTTTTTAAAATCTCACAGAATCAATGGCTAGTCCAATCTAGTACAATCCACATTCCCAAAATTGTCCCCATTATAATAAACCTGAGAAGTGATTATTCACCCTTAGCTTGAAGACCTCCATGAGAGAAAGCCACCGCCTCCTGAGGAAGACCATTCTACTTCTGGATATCTCTAATTTTTAGAAAGCCCCCCCCGCTAAATTTTACTTTTATAGTCTCTACCCATTGCTACTAGTTCTGCCGTCTGATGCCAGGTGGAATAAGTCCAACCACTGACAGCCTTTTAAGTATTTGAAAATACTTATTATGTCTTCCTCTCTCTGCTTGAGGTTAAATATTCCCACCTCCTCCAATTGATCCTCATTATGCCTTGGATTCAAGATCCTTCATCACTTTGGTTATCCTTCAGTGGCTCTTATCTTAAACTGAAGAAACCAGAATGAAGCAGAGTGCTCCCAATGTGACCTAACAGGATAAAGTGCAGCAAAATAATCACCTCCCTAGTTCTGGACACTATGCTTCTCTTAATAATCCTAAGTTTACATACGGTTTTTGGGCTGCTGTATAACATTGCTGGTGCATATTAAGCTTGCAGTAAACTCAGATCCCTGGATCTTTTAGAAAAAAAACACTGTTTAACCATACTTCCTCTATATTTTGATTGTGAAATTGATTTTTTAATCCAAGTGCAAAACTTAACATCTATCCCATTTTAATTAGTCAGAACAAATATGATCATACAGTAGATGAATGCATTCCCCAAAGCAAGCTGGATTTCCTAAGCCTTATCCACAATTTAATCCAGAATTTAACACAAATAGCAGTTCACTATTGTTTATTTCTCAGTCCCAAATTTAAAAGTACAAAGACTATAGGTTTACATCAGAAAACCTGGTAGTCTAACCTTTCTTCCTAGTGGATATTTTGCAGGGTTAAACTTTTATACACATATTTTACTTAAAATTTCAAATGTTTTTTTTCTTGGTGGTTTTTATCAGTTCATAATTTCATGACTATTTCATTAGGACAACTGTTTACATAATTTATGATTGGGTGATTGCTTTTTTCTTTGATCCAGGAAACAAAAGCCTACTATGACAATAATAGATAATATTTATCTGGGCCTTTAACATTTGCAAAGCACCTTATACATATTTTCATTTGATTCTCACAAAACCCTGTAGTATAGATGCTATTATTATTGATCTTATATATAATTTTCCAGATGAGGAAACTGAGACTAAAAGAGATTAACAAATGACTTGTTCAGGGGCACACAGAGTAAATATCTGAGGCAGGACCCAAACCCAGATCTTCTGACTTCAAGTCCATTACTTTATCCATGATGCCATGCTGCCTTCCCATTTCAGATGAAGTTTAAGGGGAAGACTAATGTTTAGAATATTATATAATCTATGCACTCTTTTGTGAGCTCTCTAGACTTTTCCCCTGAATATTCAACAGCCACCATTTAACTTTCTGTATCAAACATTTAAGTGCTTTCTCTGTTCCTTGGTGCTAAAGATACATAGTACTAAATAACATAAATCTTGTTCTTAGGGACCTTATAGCATAAAGAAGACAAGGGCACAAATTACTATGATACACTGAGGAGTGAGATAAGTACAAAGGAGAGGTCCAAGAAAAATGTCATAAGAAATCTGGGGAAGGAAAGATGACTTTCACTTCCAGAGGTTAGGGTCGTGGAATGCTTCCTAGAAAATGCGGCCTTCCTCTTGCCTTAGCACAGTGTCTGATATATAGTAGGTACTTAATCAATGCTAATTGGCTTTACTTCAGAGAGGCCATCAATTTAAAATGAATTCATACTGCAAAGGGGAAGAGAAAGAATTAGGCAGCAAGAGCAGATGAGAAACCAACAAAATAGATAAAACTTTGGTTAATTTGATTTTTTAAAATCAAAAAGAAGAAAACCAAATTACCAATATCAAAAAATGAAAAGGGTGAGTTTACTACCAATGAAGAGGAAATTAAAACAATAATTAGGAGCTATTTTGCCCAACTGTATGCTAATAAATATGACAATCTAAGTGAAATGGATGAATATTAACAAAAATATAAATTGCCCAGGTTGACAGAAGAGGAAATAAGATACTTAAATAACCCCATTTCAGAAAAAGAAATTGAACAAGCAATCAGTGAACTCCCTAACTAAAAATCTCTAGGGCCAGATGGATTTACAAGTGAATTCTACCAAATATTTAAAGAACAATTAATTCTAATACTATATAAACTATTTGGGAAAATAGGCAAAGAGGGAGTCTTAGCAAATTCTTTTTATGGTAAAAATATGGTGTTCAAACCTAAATCAGGAAAAGCCAAAAGAGAGAAAGAAAGTTATAGACTAATTTCCCTAATGAATACAGATGCAAAAATTTTAAATAAAATATTATCAAAGAGATTACATCAATTTATCATGAGGATAATACTCTATGACCAAGTGGGATTTATACTAAGAATGCAGAGCTGGTTCAATATTAGAAAAACTATCAGCATAACTGACCATATCAATAACAAAATTAACAGAAATCATATGATTATCTCAATAGATGCAGGAAAAGCTTTTAACAAAATAAAATACCCATTCCCATTAAAAACACTAGAGAGCATAGGAATAAATGGAGTTTTCTTTAAAAATGATAAGCAGGATCCATCTAAAGCCATCAGCAAGCATTATATGTAATAGGGATAAGCTAGAAGCATTTCCAGTAAGATCAAGGTTGAAACAATGATGTCCATTATCACCACTATTATTCAATAGTGTATTAGAAATGTTAGTTTTAGCAATTAGAGAAGAAAACGAAATCAAAGGAATTAGAATAGGCAATGAAGAAACAAAGCTATCACTCTTTGTTTTGAGGGTTTTTGTTGTTGTTGTTTTAGAAATAATATGTACAATTTATTTGCATACTTTTAAAAGAGGGCCATAGAAAATGGACATTAGTTTCATATTTAAAATACACCTTTTTGTGTTCTGTTGTTCAGAGTTCAAATTCTAAATTAGACAATTCCTCTCCCAATACTTTGGATCTTAGCTCCAGCAGGCCTCAAAGGTAACATGGGAAACATTTCCCCATGAGTTACTAGTTTGCTTCCTGGGTTAGGGCAATTTATACTTTCTATGGGAAAAGATCATGTGCATCAAGTCTAGAACTTCAGGATCTGGCATTTTCTTTTTCCCTTAATAATAAAGGACCTGGATCCCTGTTATATCGTCATCGCTGAGCCTGAAGAGTCTTGGTTACTGATATTGATAGTTGGGGAATATGATGGAATCTGAATCCTGAGTGTCCCAGGCCCAGGGCATGGCCTATCTCATGAACAACTACCAGGAAGAGGTTGGTTCTCTCCTCAGAATATGACCATTTTTCATCTCTGTCAAAGTGGACAGCTCCTTGGTAGTCAGAAGCTGGGGCAAAAGCATGAGCTAGGATGTTTTGTTTTCCATCAAAGGGGTAGGCATCTCCATGCTCTCTATCCAGGAAAGCAAACTCAATGTCAGAATCTTGTTTATCTTTGGAACTTCAAGGGCATCACACTGCTCCAGACTTCTGCTGCCTTCTGCAAGATCTTTTCAGCTGTCCTACAATCCATGCCCTTCGGATAGTTGATGATACTGTTGGTTACCAGGGTTGTTTTTACTTTTGTGCTTCCCAGAAAAAAAATGAGCAGTCAAGAATATCTCGGACCCCACACTGAGGCTGCCTTTTGATGGCCTTTGTGGGCTCATCCACCCAGCCAGTTTCTTCCAGCCTGAAGAAATGCTGCAAGAAGTGCAATTGATCCTCCAGAGTATACTGCTGGGATTCGTCTTTGGTGAAGAAGAATCGATGGAAGTAATCCTTAAAGAAGTCCAAATCATCAAAGACAGTTTTGGGGATAACCGGAAAGGACAAACGGCAGAGCAGAAAAAGGCAAAGATGAGAAGAGTAGACAGAGTGATTAAAGTTCCAGCTCTGTTGTAGGCTATAGCTATCAGTCTCTGCAGATAATATGATGTTATGCTTAGAGAATCCTAGAGAATCAACTAAAAATCTATTTGAAATAATTAACAACTTTAGTAAAGTTGCAGGATATAAAATAAACCCACATAAATCATTGGCACTTCTATGTATTATTAACAAGTTCCAGTGGCAAGAGATAAAAAGGGAAATTCCATTTAAAGTAACTGTAGACCTTACAGAATATTTGGGAGTCTGTCTGCCAAGACAAACCCAGGAACTATATGAACACAATTACAAAACACTTTTCACACAAATAAAGTCAGATCTGAGTAACTGGAAATATCGGTTGCTCATGGGTAGGCTGAACTAATATAATAAAAGTGACAATTCTACCTAAATTATTTATTCAGTGCCATATCAATCAAACTACCAAAAAATTATTTTATGGAGCTGGAAAAAATAATAACAAAGTTCATCTGGAAGAATCAAGGGAATTAATGAAAAGAAATGCAAAGGAGGGTGACCTAGCCATACCAGATCTGAAGTTGTATTATAAAGTGGCAATCATCAAAATTACTTGGTACTGGCTAAGAAACAGAGTGGTGGATCAATGAAATAAGTTAGGTACACAAGACACAGTAGTCAATGACTACAGTAATCTACTGTTTCATAAACCCTAAGAGTCCAACTTCTGGGATAAGAACTCACCATCTGACAAAAACTGCTCAGAAAATTGGAAAATAGTATGGCAGAAACTAGGCAGAGACCAACATCTTACACCCTATTCCAAGATAAGGTCAAAATGGGTATATGATTTACACATAAAGGGTGATACTACAAGCAGATTAGGAGAGCAAGGAATAGTTTAGCTGTCAGATCTATGGAAAAGGGAAGAATTTATGACCAAACAAGACATAAAGACGATTATGAAATGCAAAATGGATAATTTTGATTACATTAAATTAAAAAGTTTGTACACAAAGCCAATGCAACCAAGACTAGAAGGGAAGCAAAAAGCTGGGAAATGATTTTTGCAGGAAGTGTTTCTGATAAAGGCATCATTTTTAAAATATATAGAGAACTAAGTCAAATTTATAAGAATACAAGTCATTCCCCAATTGATAAATGGTCAAAGGATATGAACAGGAAGTTTTTGGGTGAAGAAATCAAAGCTATCTATAGTCATCACAAAACAGGAAAATGATAAATGTTGGAGATGTGGGAAAATTGGAATACTAATGCATTGTTGGTAGAATGATGAACTGATTCAACCATTCTGGAGAGCAATTTGCAACTATGCCTAAAGCACTATAAAATTATGCATACCCTTTGATCCACTACTACTAGGTCTGTATCCCAAAGAGATCATAAAAAAGGGAAAAGGGCCCACATGTACAAAAAATATTTATAGTGGCCCTTTTTGTGGTGGCAAAGAATAGGAAAGTGAAGGGATGCCCATCAATTGAGCAATGGCTGAAAAAGTTGTGGTATATGAATGTAATGGAATACTATTGTTCTATAAGAAATGATGAGCAGTTAGATTTTGGAAAAACCTGGAAAGAATTACATGAATTGATGCTGAGTAAAGTGAGCAGAAGCAAGACAACATTATACACAGTAATAGCAATGTTGTGCAATGACCGACTTTGATAGACTCAGCTCTTCTCTGCAATGCAATGATCTAAGACAATTCTAAAAGATTCATGATGGAAAATGCTGTCTACATCCAGAGAAAGAATTATGGAGTCTGAATGCAGATCAAAGCATACAATTTTCTCCCTTTTTTGTTTTTATTGTTTTTTCTTTCTCATGGTTTTTCCCTTTTGTTCTGATTCTTCTTTCACAATATGACTAATGTAGAAATGTGTTTAATGTGATTGTACATGTAAAGCCTATATCAGATTGCATGCCATCTTGGGAAGGGAGGAAGAAAAGGAGGGGGAAACTAAAAATAACTAAATAAATTTATAAAAGAGCAGATGAGAAGATAAATATAGGTACTTATAAACATCTCAGGATCATCCAGCTGTTGCCGTTTGTAGGTGAAAGTCATACTGTTTCCGGAGCTAATCATGTGGTTGTAGGGAATATTCATTCTTCTATTCATTCAATCACATAATACAGTATAGCATGCTGGATTTGGAGTTTGAAGCACTGTGCCAAATCTGCTTCTCACTTGTCTATACCTTGGGTAAGACACAACCTACCTGGGCTTTAGCTTCCTTGTCCGTAAAATGACAGCATTGCTCTACGTGACCTTTAAGGCCCTCTCTGAGTCTAAATCTATGATCTTATGATGTCTGGGATCCCTTTCAATTCTAAATCTGTGTTCTCTATGTTTATATTCTTTCACTACTCATTTCAAATTTCCTGTCTCTTCTGCTATGGTCTGTTGGTATAAAGGGCTTCTAAGGGAGAATATGAGTATAAATCTACTTTTAACCTTTTACCAGCTTAAAAATAAAGTTGAGTTGGTATATATGTAAAAGTTAAACACAAGAAGACACTGATCTTAAAAAAAAGTAAGTTATTATTAGAGACTTTTTTCTGTTTTGGTGTTTTACCTGTAGCATAATCATGATTACAAAGTTTCGTGAATGTGTATCCTATGAAGTTGTGGGACTAAAATAAGCACTTTTCACTCTTTGCTAAATGGAAGTGGCAACCTGATTTAAAAAAAAACTTTAAAAGAAAACAGTATTTTCATCTGTACATATGTTATATTTAATGCTGAAATTAATATTTAATTAAAAGTTGAAAGATACTTTGAAAAGAACTGTATAAATATACGGTAATTTTTCATTATTATTTTTTTAGCTGGAAAATTAATCATTGCACCTCTGATCCTGGTTTTGGGACTGGCACTTGGGGCCATAGCTGTTGTAATAGGTAAGATTAATTTTCTTTCCTCAATTATATGTTTCTGAGATGGGAACTCTTTCAGAATGATGTAAACATGAGAACAAGTAGAGTAACAGGAATCACTTAGTATGAATGTACATATTTCTGTTAACCATTTGAAAGAACTAGCTTTGTTCTAGTAGTAGAAAAATTAATTACTTGGGAAAATAGTCATCCCACTATTGTGAAGGGCAGTAGCCATAGGTCCCAGTTCTGATACAAGTTTTGTGTACTTTGGCAAAAGGTACTTCATCTCTCCAAACCTCTGTTTTCCCAACTATTATACTGGGATAAACTTACCTATATTAACCAAATGACATTGTTCTTTTGAGGAAATTGCTTTGTGTACCTTTAAAACACCATATAAATATGAACTGTTAATTATAATTATTAAGTTCAGACTTAGAGGAAGTGTGGTATAGTGAAAAGAACGCTAGTCTCAAAGGGCAGAAAGATCTGAGTTCAAGTCCCACCTCTGATATACCTTGACTTTATGACCATGGTCAAGTCACTTAATCTCTCAATAACTCCAGACAACGCTCTGAAACTACAAATTACAGAGAAGATACCCATCTGTATTAGTAGAAGTTCCTTATTGGGAGCTATCTACACCAATGAAATTATAGGTTTGATTTTTTTTAAAAAGTTCAGGATAGCATGCTTTAGCACTTAAAAAAAAACCCTTGCAATTTCATTATAATGTGCATGTGTTATGACCCTGCCATGCCTTAGTAGGTAGTCTTCATGAGTTTCTGTGTTCAAAATATATCATGATTTTCTGGCAAGCCTTATGGAGATGAGCATTTCTGTACCTGGCTAGGCAAGACCCAAGATGAGAGGAACAAACTGTTACTAGACTTGTACTTAAAGCCACGATAGGTCCTGACAGTGCTTGCCTCCCCTGGAATGGTCTTAGAGACGTAGGGCCATATCCACATCATCATGAGGCATCAGAGTAAGACTTTGGTAGAGGCAGCAGATTTAGTCTAATAGATAATTCACTATCAAATTTTCTATCTCTTTTATAATTATAGGCTTAATAGTTTGGGAAATTTATTTTTTGACTGGCATCAAAAAAATAAGAGTCTAGTCTTCTTTAGATATTTATTTCAGCTAAAGAGACCTACATAAAAATAGTATTTAACATGAAAATAATCACAGTGAGGAAGTAACACATGAAACCTATCCAGTATTATTGTGGATTTTTTTGAAGAAAACAAAATCCATTGAAATATTTGGCCATGGAAATTTATTGGTAATAAGCTTTTGAAGTCTTACCTTATTATATTTTTAAAGAGTCAAATATTTTCATTCGGCTAAAGTAAGAAATCATCATAACAAAATTATTCAAAGGAATATGCCTACTATAAAGTCAACTATCCGTATGGTCTAAGAAAATGAATGGTACAGGATATGAAATAACATTCTGCCTTCCCTAAAGCAGATCCTTGTAAAGTGAGTATAGTCTTTATCAACTTGTGGGTGGAGTCTTTGATCCTCTCACAAACTGGAAGAGATTCTCAATGACTTTTTTGAATATTTTTTGAATAACATCTAAAGGATGATAGCTTATATATAGTTTATAAATCACAAAAAATATAAACTTCATGGTATAACATGTATCTTTAATACATATGGCATGTTTCTTTCCAGGTTTGTTTGTATTTCCCATCTATTGCCTTTGTAAAAAGCAAAGAAAAAGATCACGGACAGGTATGCCCTGGTAAAAAGCAAACTTTTTTCATCCGCACTGATCTGAGCCCTGCCAAGGGTTATACAAAATGGTGCAACGAAGAACATGGGCATCCACATACAAGTCGCCATCCTGAAAACTGAGAGGGACTTCTTGCCATCTCCTCTCCTCTTGGTTCACTGCTGCAGGCCAGAATGCCTCCTTGCTATGGTGCACTCCAAAAATGGTAGCCTACCCCTTTTCCCCTTTTTGATTGCTGCTTTAAAAAAATTAAGGAGTTGCTCTCCAGGTTACTTTCATAGACTTCTGTATTTAAACTAAAACCCTTCCTGTTGTCCTATTAAGAAAGCATTTTTGTTAACAACATGTAGCTTATCAGTTTAGGATTTTTATGAGAAACAGCTGAAGGTAGTTCAAATTGTCTTTGTGTCCTGAACGCTGAACCTCTTGCTCATCTTTTGGGATGTGTTCTGAATAGCTCACATCCTTTGTCTACCATTAAGCAAGGTCAAATTTCAGAAGACAGAGGCTCATCATATCCACTTATTTCTACCTATGGACCAAGCAGTGTAATTCAGCCATTTGGCAAGAGTTGCAGTTGCCAAAAATCTCGGTGCCTAAAAAAGAACTAATGAAAACAAATTAATGAGAAAAAGCATGTGGCATAATGAAATCCTTGTATAGGTGTGTAAGTAGACATGTTTTAGAGTTGACCCCAATAACCTCATAGTTGTCTAGTCACATGATACTACATTATTCTTCTATATTTTCATAGGGCTGTTTCAGATTGGGCTTAGGTCCTCTGCGGCCTCAGGACACACAAAGGTCAATGTGGAAGCTATCCAAGGAATCTCTTGCTATTATAAAAAAAAGACAATGTTATTTAGTAAAGTATCAAATTTTGTGGACCAAGAGAATTGATACAGTGGTCTCAGAAGTTGAGTCCTGGGAAAATGCTCCTTATTTTCCTTCTGGTGCATCTTTTACTGTGCATAGAACAATATGAATTTCCATGAAAATGCACGAGAATTTCATTAGTCAATCCAAAGAATAGATTTTATTTGAAATGAAAACTGCTTAAAATCCTTTCTAGAATCAGAAAGCTTTCAAATTGTGGTCATAAAGAATTGTATCTAAGGTTAAAAATCTATATAATTTCCTATCCCTTAGTTTTTTGATCTTGGACTTTTCACAGAAACACTTTGTTTTCAGATGTAAATCTCATGCCTGCTGTTCAAGTTTTGTTACTGTTAGTGATATTATGGAAGGGGTACACTAAAAACAAGGTTCCTGTGATCCTGGTTATGTACTTTTTAAACAAACAAACAAAACCCTAAATCTGCTGCTAGAGAAAAAAATGGAGAAAATAAATGAAGGAAAATATGTCTGGAAGTTTTTCAGATCCCCAGTTTCTTCAACAATAAGAAGACAAATAGATTAATATTTGCCAACCCTTGAAAGTTCACCAGCAGAGTGAACAAAATGGAGCCCCAAAAGCCCAAATTCTGCATAACTGCCTCCACAACTTTAAAACCTAGCTGTATACCATGGATATAACATTTCATCGATCAGCATCCATTCCTCTTTTGAAACACTTGATAGCCATACACACAATTGCTCTTCGTTGGACTCCAGATAATGGGAAAAGTGTCATTTTTTGGTTGAACTGACATATATGTGGTAGGGGAATTTACTAGTATTGGTCTTGAGAGTTTGCTTTCATTCTTTCTCATTTAATGCATTGTACACGCATAATAGAGCTCCTAGAGTAATCTTCTGTTTCATAGTAAACACATGCTATCCCTTAATGGTTCTGGAAAGATATCTTTTGAAAGAGTAACTTCATACAAGAAAAGTAGTACTATTGTTTCAAATAGTACCAAGTTTGAAAGGGTTTCCAGTAAAACCCATGTATTTATATGTCTTAAACTTGTATCTCTGCAATGCATATTTTCCTGACTTGGGCCTTTGTTTTTATAATTTATGTATATAAGCATTTGCCTCAATCTTGTATGTGTGCATATGTGAATGTGCATATGTATGTTATACATATATATGTTTATGTAAAATCTTTTTATGGTTGCATATAAATTGTATGCACACATGTATTGACTAGTTGAACAGTATATGTCTGGTCCTAGATAATCTATTTTCTTAGGTCCATTATATCTGTTGTCTATGGCTTACTCAGGGATTTGTATTCCTTCCTTTAAATAACTTATCTTTCAGGAGGGGGGGTATTTTTGTATTATTTAGAAAACTTTCCAACTTCTGGATGATAGAGTTGGTGTCTGATATGAAGTCAGTAAAGGCTTTTAGTACTTTGAATTGTTTCTGCATTTGGTTGCACAGATTTCCATTATTCTGTTTTATTGATTTTTTTTAAATTAACTTATACATTTGTCACGGCAAATAGTTGGTATACCTACCCTTTTCCTTCAAGTAGCTTGAAGTAATAATTTCTGAAGTTCTGGTGGTAGTGTAATGAAGATCTTAAGAAAAGAGAATAGAATGAAAATAATTTTTTTTTTTACTTTAGTGCCATCATTGAAGGTAAAACCCTATCTGTAACTTGTGTGTGAATTTTAATTTTTCAAAAAAATCCACTGTTAGAAAAATTTTAGTAGCATGTTTACAAAATACTTTTTGTAGTTTTTTTTAGAGTAATTAAGTAGAAGGAAATGATTTGGCTTCTACCTTGTATTTAGTTGTGGCATTTTATTTCATATCTAAAGGCATTTGCAAAAAAAAAATTAAATAATCATTTTAAGTTCTGCATAGCATGTGCTTTTCTATCATTTTCCTCTAACGAAACTGAAAAGACTTAGTCTAGAAGAAGGTTAAATTGTGTTTTTGTTTTAAGGACAGGGTGCTTATTTCCCATCTATGTTTCATCTATATTTCAATTTCATTCATTTATTCAAATTGGATACCATGCCAAAATAAGGAGCTAGAAAATAATTTTCATCTTTTCCACTCAAAACAAAATATATGATTGGATGCCAATAGTTTGACAAGAGAAGAGTATAGATTGCCTCGTTGCTTTAAAGTGATCTACTGAAATAATGGAAATTTAGAAATAAAGATTACTCTGTAGAGCTATTTGAAAATAGTTTTTACATTTTTCCAACATACTGCCATTTTTCTCATTTACTGCCCCAATGTGTCATTCATTCTTGCTGTAATTAAAGGTCTTTCAAAATGTTAGCAGATTAATGATACTTCATTTTGTTATTGCCATGAAAAGCCACGCTAATTCAAGAAGTATCGAGATGAAGTATAGAATACTCCATACTTGGAAGGTCTCAGGATATGTTGATTTTGTTTCCAGGACATCAGGTGATGGTGTAATATTTATTTTACCCCAAAGCCCACCAAGGTTCCTTGTGATTAAGGTTAAGAAGGGAAAAATCTGTATATTTTGATGTCCTGGCACAGGCATCATTTATTTCCTGTGGCTTAGATTTCCTGATAGGAGATATTGTATCCTGACACTTGGATAGAGAGGATACAATCCAAGATACCAAGGGTTGCAACCTTCTATCTGATTGTATTCTTGCTGAGGTATCAAGATTCAGTGGTGCCCGTGAAATTATATCTACCTGCATCTCTCAGCCCTTCCTTCTTGAATGGGTGGCCTTATTGCTCTCCTACATCCCTCTTTGTAATATCCTTGACTTTCTTCTCCCCGTCCTTTTATCTCTCTGTTCCTTCTGGTTACTCCCTGCTTTCCTTTCTCCTTGACCTCCATAACATAGATACATACTTCTTACTGATGAAACAATGAAAAAAAATACATTTCTGGCATATTATGCAAAGGAAACCAGTATTCCTTTCTTGCCTTCTCTACATGTGCTGAGAGCTAAATTAGAGTACTATCAAACTCATAAAAACTACTTCTATATGACATAGAATGTTTTTAATTCTTGATTTTACTGCTGCTTATATTTGTATTTATATTTTTAAATGGTTAATAAGACATGGATAACACTGTATTTAAAATGCTTTCTTTGTTACTGAATCTCACAAGAACTTTCATACCAAAAGCCATAGTAATATTTTAAACTCCTAAACAAAATGAAAATATGCCTTAAAATTCAAGTTGTCATATCATAACCTGTGTTTAGCCCAATTTTGCTTCAGAGAGTGAGAGGTGATTCACTGTATACATTGATAGTGAATTTATTTTATTTTTCCAGCTTTATTATTTTTCTTAAGACCATAATATAAATATAGCCTTAAAGTTAGCAAATGCACTTTAAAAGTCCTTCGTGCCATTTGAGTTATTAGATTATGAAGTTGGAGTTTATGAAGCTATGCAAAATTGAGTTGGTTTTTTAAAAAAATTTTCATCAGCTATTCAAGATACATATTTTGTTTCCTTAAAAGTATGTCCAAGATTTTGCAAATATGTTTCACTCTTCATTTTTACTTCCAAACAAAATTTAAAGTTGTAAAACAGATGGAATGGATATAGCATTGAAGGTCTATGAAACCTGAACTAAGAGAAAGTTTTAGGATGAAAACGGTTGAAATATTAGGCTTAAAGAAAACTTAATTCTGGCAGTTTGTAGCAGAAGTTCCAAGACAGCATAATTTCAATATATTCATTAATATGCCTAGTGCATGATGGATGCTTAAGTAATATTCATTAATACCCTAGTTGGAGCATTTATTTGAAAATGTTTGGTGCCCTTTACAACCTCATTGTAAGAAAGCTGTGTAATAGGGCCCTTTATTAAAGAATACAGTAACTGGATTTCCTCTGAGTAACAGAAAAGTTATAACTACCAACAACCAATTCAAGCATGTTGAATTTTCAATTTTGTTTACTCCTTACAGTTTCTTATTATTAGTTATAATAAGTTCATAGTCCTTTCTGAGTACACAAAATGATAGTCCCTATCCTGTCTCAAAACAGGAGGAAGCAAAAGGAAGGAGACCTTAGCGAAGCAAAGAGGTTGGGAGACCATGTCTTTCCCCAAGTTGCTTTCATATTGGAGATAGTATATGGAAAACGTTGATGCATACAGTTAATTTGAAGCAGGCAGGTCTGACATTTTTGGTTATGTAATGATCTAAGATAATACTTTTTTTGATGCAACCTATGAATGTAAAATCTGAATTCTTAAAATTTAAAAATTAGAAAACAAAAGGCCATTCCTTCTTTCCCTTAATATTGGCTTTAGAAGCTAAACTAACATACACATTACAAATTAACTGCCCTGTTAGGCTTCTCTTTATGTGGTTGTCATGGTTCTGTGGATATAATTTCACTCCTGGTCCATCCAAGTCAACATCATCTTATCCATAGCCATGCTATAGCGGAGTTTTGAGAAGAGGTTGGCACAATGGATAGTTTCACATCCTGCCTCTGACATATATTGTGACCCTAAACAAGTCACTAATACCCCTGGGAATTCTCTTAAGAATTTCAACACTCAGTAGAGTTACTAGTCTATTTCAGTAGTAAGAATTTCCTAACTCCTGGGGTCCCCCATACCAATGAAATCACAGGTCCAAATAAAGAAGTATAGTTGGGTTTTAATATAGTTCTAACATCTAAGCAGGGCATGTTTTAATTGCATGTGTTTTTATTGAAGTAAAGTTCAAATCGGAATGCCATTTGCCTTACTGATCACTGAAAAGAAATGTTGCCAGATATAGAACAGCAATGTATTCGTAAGACCACTGGACTTCCTTTTGAACTGGTGGTCATCACATTCTTCTGAGGACCATGTGCTATACTTAAAATGCAATAAACAGTAGAAAGCACAAGGCAATATTATTACATTTGGTCTTTCGAGGAATATTCTCATGTAAGATTGTTACTTTGTATAGCTTAGCAGTGAAATTTATGCATGCAAGGCAAGTATAAATGATAAAGGAAAAAGATGTCTTTTCTCTTTGTACTGCTGATCCTATCCCATTTATTTTCTGGTCATGTGTCACTTTTTTCTTTAACATCAAATGATTTTCCTCCCCCACCTGTGTAGGGCAATTTCAGCACATTGCAGTTTCTCTCATAGAAATACCTACTTATTCTAGTCCATTGGGATTGTTGCTATCCCTTCTTACTCTGTTCAAATTGTGGGAAGAATTCTTTCTTATCTTATAATTGCTGCTAAATCTAGAAAAATTAAATTCATATACAAAAATTACTTTGTGGTTGAGTTGTAACTGCACTGAAAATAAGCATAATTTATAACCAGGCCTTGTTTTACTTGGAAAGAAGAAAAACAGCATATCAAGAGTAAATGAAAGAATTTTCCTTCTTGGAGCAAATAGTAATATTGAGAAATGCTTACTGTTTCCCAGAAAGAAATGAGCTAAATTTATTTTAAAGCAGTAGTGTGATCAAAGGACATGAAAGTACAGACAATCTCTGACACAGCGGCCACATAAAATCCTCTTCCTTCTCCTCTGCCTTTACTTGGGGTCTCCCTTCCCCCAAGCAAATAGAAGAAGTTCTGAAATTACATTCTATTCTATAATGAGCCAGGAAAGAAAGAAACCTTGGTCAAGAGCAACAGATAGTATCAGTAGAAAGTGAAGCAGATGGCTCAATCTCTAAGGCATAAAAAAGAAAAAGAATTCAGGGACAGGGAGCCAGCCAGTCCTAAGAAATGGCTTTGAGAGTTAGCCTGAATATTTCTTCGTCCTTGCAGGAAGCCATGTACCCTTACTCCCCAAATAAAGCCTTCATTCCTGTCTTCCAGTCTTCAACTTGTATGAGTTTCTGCTCCAAATTCAGAGAATCATCATTACTGACTTGTTCTGGTGTGGGAATCCTGCAAGGACATGTTCTTTTATCCCAAATTCTAAGTTCATTTCCCCATAGAAACATTGTTTACATATTGTGGTTAGAATCTGTATTACCTATTAGTACAACATTATATATTTCAGGCACGTTTCGGGTTAAATAGGCTTTAGTGGGATGACCTAGTTATCATGTTTAAAATTTCTATGGAAAAATAAGTTCTGATTTCCAAACAACTGACAAATCAACTTTTAGAAAACGAGTTATATTATAAGATTGGTGCTTCTCTAACTTTTCTAAAACTGATGTACTTTCATTAATTTAATAGCATTTTTAAAAAGCTAACATGATACTTATAAATTAATTGACTATTTTTTATCATTAGGGCAGAGAGTGACCTTGGGCAGGTCCAAATTCTGTCATCTTCCTTCTAAACTGATACTAAGACACAGCATGATGTAGCAGGGCTCTAAACAAGACATCAGAGGACTCCTACTCTAGTCTCAGTCCAAACCTGTATGTTACCAGGCAATCCCTTTTGCCTCTCTGAGCCTCCCTTTCCTCATCTGCAAAATAAGTCTTGTTGATTGCCCCAGAATTATCTTAATGATCCATTATCTCATTTGATTTGAAAGCACTCCAAAAATGCTATTTAATTGTAAAGGATGATTTTTAATGGAGAAACTGATAGCCAAAGGGAATTAGGTTACAGGCAAGTTTTTCTTCCTAAGGATTCTACAGAATTTTGGGGGGCCGTAATATAGATAACATAGCATCATTTCTGTCTGAGATCTAACTTGATCCAAATACGCAACACTGAATTAAGGGTGCCATGCCATTGAACAATCTCTATTAGATCATGTAGACTATAGCCAATATTATCCCTTCCCCAGTAGAAGTCACTTTATCAGCTGCAAATGCTTTGATTTCCTCTTTTGTATAAATGTATAGATAAATGTTATCCTTAGACAAATTGGTGAAAAGGATTTTTATCATTTATCTAGCTTGTAAAACAGTAGCACCAGTTAAGCTGCAAACTTAAAGATAGATTGTGGTTTGGAAGAGGGAGGAGTTTAGAGAAGGGTTCGTTTAAGATACATGCTTATCAGTCAGATAATGTCCTTATTTACCTGAAATTTAGAACTAGGAAGTGCTGAAACAGTGATATCGAACTGACCTGGATTGCCTTTTCACAACTGTTGAGTTAGAAAAAAGTATGCCAATTTACTGAATGTTCTACTGCATTCGCCCCATGGGCTAAGTGGCTTCCAACGCCTTCCCCTTTTTTTCCCCTGTTGAGGTGTGAGGAAGGAGATAAGAGAAGAGTCTAAACTTGGTACAATCTCTTTAATAGTTTAAAAATAATTACACTGTAGTCCCTCAGGAATCCTAGCACTTTTCCTATCACTTTCTTTTAAGTCAGCCTCTATCTGAGCTCCAAGATTTCTGCTGGCTGTCATTTCTAAGAGATACTCCTGCCCTGAAACAATTATTATGTCTTCAGTCATAGTTTATTTTCCATAAACAGGGCAAGAAGCTGAGGAATGTGAAGAAGGAAAGAAAAGAGCTCCTTATTGTATGTCTTCTTTCACTCAGACAGCCTAAGAAAAAAATGGCCCTTTTCATATATATATATTACACACACACACACACATTTCTAATGCTTTCAAAAGAAAGTTATGTATTGCCCCTTCTCAGTTCCTTAATTTTGCCATTTGACCATCTTAGTCCTACAGTATAGTAGCTGAGACTATAAAGTCCTGCCATGATGAACAATAAGACCTTACAGATATTACCATTAGAGCTGGCATTTTCATAAGCAATATGTGTGTTCTCCCTTTCATTCTCACAAGACTCATCTTCAACATTCTGCCCCTAAGTTTCAAAAGACCATCTGAAGATGCAGGACAGTCAAGAGAGAAATCACATAACATTCCTTTGCTTCACAAATACAAAGAACATTGGCATAGTAAGAATTGTTAGCAAGTTATAATACATTATGTATTGGCGGGGGAGGGGCATTGTTAAGTAACTGCTCGAGTAAATAAAAACATTGATAAATCATGGAAAAATAAATTCTAGCCATCTACCAAACCTATCCTTTCTCCTCCCCACCCCCACCTTAAAATTTTAAAATATTTGGTCTACGTTTAAACAAAGTAGATGGTTAGGATACAGTCATAAATTAGAAGCATTGGGGCATGATGGCTAGAGTGCTAAACTTGAACTCTAGAATGAAGCTTAAAATCCTACCCCTGCCCTTTCCTGCTCAGTGTTCCAGGCTAAGCCACAGAGGAGTTGCACATAGACAACAAGTTTCCTATACCAATGAAATCACAAGTCTGGACCAGAAAAAGAAAGGGCAGGGGGGAGAGGTGTGAAATAGGAAGAGGATGGACCATTAAAGTATTCAATTCCATTGAAAACATGCAGATGAAATTGGTTTTAATCTATCAACATCTTAACATTTTTCACATAAATAGATAAATGAATTATGGTAATATAAATTATTGCTTCTAGTGAAATTGCCAATTCTAAGAAATAATTATTTCATCTCTTTCCCAGACTACTGAATATGGCCAATTTTGCCATTACTTACAGTCTGTAATGAAAATTATAACAAGAGAAAACTCAAGTCTAAAACAATGCTTTGGCTTTTGGCTGTTGGTCAGCAGTTCCTGTCACATGTTTCATTAGGTTGAACAGAATTTACTCCCTAATATTTGTATCTGGTTTGCAATCAGAATAATATAACAATTTGTAGTATTTCGGGTTCAATATCAGAATGCACTTTGAGAATGATATTCTTTTCTTTGCTTACTCATACAAAAGATAGTTAGCTTCGTGATTTCTTTTTCAGTGGTTAACACATTTTATCAGATGGCATCAAATTTTCAGTAATTCAGTATACTACAGAAAACCACACACCAGCTACAATTAAAATAAAATCCAATCTATAAACATCATTTGAAAATGTTTGAAAGAGAATTGGAGAAGTGGAAGAAAACTTTGCCTTTTGTTTTTATGAAAATGTTAGAAAATAAGGAATTTACATTGCTGTGGAGCTGGGTTTTGTCCAAAGCCATTTTTTACTCCCACGTTATTACAATATTTCAAATTTTTAGAGTTGCACATTGTTTTAATGAATAAAGTTTTCAGGACATTAAGTAAGATATGTATCATTCTAGTGTTTGTGTGGTGTTTAATAAAAGGAACAAAGAAATTGGTAATTAAATGCTTGGAAAATGGGATTATACTCATTTTCTATTAACACTAAAGTCTCCTCTCTTCAACCTTCAACTTTTGGTGCTTTGTGTAACTAGATTTACCATTTTAAAATTCTTTATTGGTGCCTTATTGTTTCATTAAGTTGGATTTATTTCTGCTCTGAAAAGTCTCATAGAAATTCAGGAACTTTTGTCAGAATTGTCTTTGCTTCCCTGTTAAAAACACAAAAGAGAACTACATATTTTTCATGTGACAAAGACATGCTATTTCAGTGAATATAGCCATAGTATCATACTATTAGCCATGTTATTATCATAGATAAATAATTGGATATTTTATCTAAATGTTGATACCCGTTTTGAAGTGGTTGGCTGAAGGAAAAGTAAAAAGTAGGATACTGAATACCCAAAGTTTAAACTGGTACAATTTCAATTTCTGTCAAATCCAATAAGATTGTAAATCTTCAAAGTTGATCCCAAAATGTACTGATTATTTAAAGTATAGCATTTCCAAAGAAATCTATCTTCCCATCATCACTTGAGTAGTTAAAATAGTTCTCAGCTTTTTATCCATCACTCTCCTTATGTATGAATAGGACAGAATCACTTTATGACAAAACATTCAAAAAATTGTAACCTCTATAACATTTCCAGAATAGATTTTTCTCTAGCTCATGTTTGGCAATATTTTACCCACAATGTACCTTTCAGACAAACTCTGTAGAATGATAATGTGAGGTATTCACTTGATACTTTTTTTAGCCTCTTGATCTGCATCTCAGCAATTTGTCCATCTTGGATCATTCTGTTGATACGTTTTGTTTTAGGTGACCCTCATAAACTGCCCCTTCTCTTGTCTTTTCTGTAATCTGTACCCCAGTTGTATGGCATTTAGTTTGTCCTGATGAATGTATCATTAAAAGCTAAAATAAACCATATCCTCAGAAAAGATATTGACAGGTTGTATATACACTTGTACAAATGTTTGATGAGAAAAAATTCCTCCTGCCAACAACTGTCCTGCTGGCCAGGACCTTAAAATTAATAGATTTTTTTAACACTGAAATTTGAAAAATCTTTTACCTACTATTCAGTTATACATTTATGTATTGTGTTGCATGAGTGAATGTACTACCCCATTTTAGTAAATTCCATTTCATTTACTGCTGGCAGTTAGAATAATACAAGTGTCAAATCACAGCGACAAATTCTAGATGAAAGAAGATTCTCAAGTCTAGTCTTGGGGATATTTTACGAAATAACTTATGGACTCACAACATTAGCCATTGAGTCTTCAGGTTTTTTTTAAGAACTGAGCGGTAGCATTATTTTATCCAAGCCTATAAAAGACTACAAAGACACTATACTCTTATGAAATCTATTGTGGGAAATAAAATATTTTGCTTGTTATTATGTGGATTATGCCATCTGAATTACAGTGGGGTTCTTATTGACATGCACAAGTCAGTGTAGTACATCATGCAGTGTCATCTAGTAAAGTCTAATAAAGTTTGGAAGAAAAAGACAACTGTTGTCTTATTTATATGTTCGTGTTGATCATTTTGCCTTTAAGGAAGCTTAATGATAGTGTCATGGAAAGAAGGAAGGATGAGGAAATTCACTTCTTTTTCTTGGAAAGGTGGGAGACTTTGGGTATAGAATGTTCCACACACTATTAGACATAGCCACTGAATCAGCTATTTGTTTAAATGTTTCCTTTGTCACAAGAGAAGGGTGAATGGGGATAAGGTTGTTACATAAAAACAAAAAGTTATCAATGACACTTTTTTAAAGGGAGAGTTTAGGCTGGATTTAGAGTCAGAGAATCTAAGTTCAAATCTCAAAAAGTGACCTTGGCGAAGTCTCTGAACAGCATTTACTGCATCAGTTCTGGGATACACATTACTAAGGATACTGATAAGCTGGACAAAGGTGGGTGACCATATTGGTCAAGTGCTTTTAGCTCATGTCCTTAAAAGAACTATGGATGCTTACCTGGAGAAGAGATTTAAAGAACATCTGATAGCTGAAGTTAAACATGTGACGAAGAATAAACTTATTCTAAGGTTTAGGAGAAGTGGGTGAAAGTTGAAAAAATGTCAAATTAGCCTTGATATTAGTATGAACTTCCTAATAATCAGATCTGTTCAAAAGTAGAATGGGATGTCTGAGAAGGTGGTGGGCTCCTTTTCACTAGAGGGCTTTAAGCAATGGCTGAATGACCACATTGTTATAGAAAAAAATTCTTATTTAGGTATACATTGTATTAGGTGGCCTCCGAGGTCCCTTCTAGTTATTTCTATGACTCTGTCATTTCCATTTCTGAATTATTTTTTTCACCTATTATCTCCTATCTGTTCCCACTGCTACTATCCTATTCACACTTTCACTGCCACTGTCCTATTCCTGACCTCATTAATACCTGTCTAGAAATTATTGTCATAACCTCTTTGCAAGTCTACAACCTCTTTGCCCTCTGACAAAAATTCTAACTCATCCCTAGACTAAACTAGAATGTAATCTGCCTGGCTCTAAAGGTTATGAAGATTATACCTCTACAGCCTGTCTCTGCAGCCTTAACTCTTGTACTCCAGTCATTTTTCTATGAGGCCAGGCCCTCTTTAGTCATTAACTAGGCCTAGGGGCAAATAGTAAAGGCATGCAGAGCTAAGTAGAAAATACAAGGGATTGCCAGAGTAGAAAAACTGGCAACTATAGAAATGATCAGGGTCAGGGTAAGGAGGTAAAAGAGAATGAATAGCATCTTGCTGGAATCCAACCCAGAGGAACATCCAAGTGCCATGCCTAGCCTTGGGACGCCATATATACACCAAATGCATTGACTCCACTGCAGCAGCAGCAGCAACAACAGGAAGGTTTTCAAATTGGAGCATGCTAAGTTTCCTTTTCTCTATTCTAAACATCTTTAGTTCATGAAGCACTGCTTTCCTGGCATAAACTCAAGGTTTGTGGCATAAAGATCCTGGTTGAATTATTCTGGACACTTGCAAACTTATCAGTGATGTACTTCTTGAAACATAGCTCCCAGAACCAAACACAGTACTATAGATGGGCAGAATACAGGGGGATTATAACGTTACATGCTATACCTCATGTAATGCTGGATAGCTGTATACCCTCCTCCCCTTTTGTATGTGTAAGGTTGATTTTTAACCCAAGTATAAGACTTTAAATTGATCTGTTACATTTTATCTTACTTGATAAGTCCAATATTCTATCTGGTTAAAAAATTAATTCTGATTGTTTCATCAATTGTATTAGCTTTGCTTTCCAGCTTTGTATCATCAACAAAACTGACAAAAATGCCACTATTGCTTTTACACAAATAATTAGTAACAGTGTTAAATATAACATGGCCAAGGACAAATCCCTTGGGCACTCCACTAGAGATCTTCCAAACCATGAATAACTATACTCTGGGTCATATTATTCAAACAGTTCTGAGACCATATAATTTTACTATTAGCTAGCCTATATTTCCCTATCTTTTCCAAAGAATAACAGATAGCTTATATAAAATTCTTTGCTAAAATCTAACTACAAGTCTATCTATAGTATTTTCTTAATGTACCAGTTGACAAAATTAAAAAAAAATGAAGTTAACATTAATGGAAATAAAAGAAAAAGGACATAAAAGTAATTCTTCATTAAACAGCCCTGCCTCAGATTTCTACTTTCTCTAGTTGTTCACTATCCATCCCTTTAATAAGTTCTATAATTTTGCCAAGAACCAATGTCAAACTTACTGACCTAGAAAATTTGTGTGTCAGAATCCTTGCAAAACCACAGCTCGTGGTCATCCACTGATGTGTTTACTTTTACCAGTCATCCAGAAGGAAGTTCAGAACAAAGCTATTTAATGAAATAACATAGGAATAAAAGTACATGGGAAATAAAAGTAAGTAAAAAATCTCCCCATAAACTTGGAACTTATTCCCCCAGTAGGAAAAATAAACATACATAGATATCTAATGTGTATCATTTCAGTTGTGCCTTACTTGTCAATACATCGCTGCTCTACCTGATCTTAAACTAATCAGGGTCACCTAATACCCTCTACAATATCCACTAGAGATGATTATGATTACACACAGAAGGACTCCAGATTTTTCAGTTTGCTCATTCAGTCTCCCCATATGCCTTAACTATAATTTTCAATTGAATTGTCTCTGTCTATTGCTATCCTGTCCTCCATCCACTGGGGGCGGTCATGTTTTGTAAGCTACAGCTCTCCTCAATCATCTCCATCAGCTAATGGTGATGAAATGCTCAATAGAGGGTAATGAAGCTCTTCCCTTAGCTAGACTGCTTACAGAAGAGAGCAGATGCCCGGGCTGATAACACATCTGTTCTTTGAACACTTCTTTGATCTCAGCTCTAAATTTATGATCCTGTGACCTTATGAATGCTTAAAAAAAAGCTATTCTCTCTTTTACTGTCTCTTCTGAGTTACAGCCAGAAACCCATATCAATTGCTTGTCCCTATCACACCCCCTGGCTGAAGAAAATTTCCCCAGTACTCTGCTTCCTCAAAGTGGAAAGAAGGTGAGTGATGCTGGAAGGAAGAAAAGACTTTTACCTTGCCCCATCATGATCCTCTAATCTATGCAAATTATAAGGGTTGGTCTCATTGGAAAAGAGCAAAAACGCTGGCGACATTTGTCCTATTTCCTCTAACAAGAACTCAGCCTTTTCTCTCTCTGATCTTTTAATATCCATTAGATCTTTGACTAATGATAACTCATAACAATAGCTTTTAATACCTCTAAAAGAAGAATTATTTTATTATGTATGTATTGGATATACATAAACATCTCAAATTTAAATTCTGGGTGCCCTTTAACCCATCTGAGATTGACTGATACATTTTTAATAAATAATAATCTAATAAGCATTTAAAGTTGTTCTATAAAAATAAGACCCATTCTCCTATAAATAAGTGTCCAAAAGATATGGGCAGGAAGTCCTCAAATGAAAATATGCAAACTATCAAAACCATATGAAAAATGCTCTAGATCACTAATAATAAGAGAAACACACATTAAAACAACACTGAGGTGCTAACTCATGCCCGTCAGAATGGCAAAGGCAAAGAAAGGGAATAGCATAAGAGAAAATATAAGGATATATAACAATGGAGGCAGAAAGAAATTCTTCTTTCTATTGCTATGGTCACTTCGCTATTTCTAATACTCCTTATATCTGTCTTAGAACATTTCAACAGGCTCTTAACTGGACCCCTTACCCCTAATAATCTCTTCCCTCTCCAATTCATCTTCATTGGATTGCCAAAGAAAACTTTCTAGTTAATTTCTCTGATCACTTCACTGCTCACAAACCTTCAATGATTCCCTAATAGCTGTTAAACAAAGGCCATGCACCTTAGTATGGCATTCGGTGTCCTCAGGGCTGGTCTCAGCTTTCCCTTCTCGTTCTTGTTTATTCCCATTGTTCCTACTCACAAACTATTCTCCGATCAAGACACATCAGTCTGCTCTCCTCAGTGCCTTTGTTCCCCCTCTTCTTTCTACCACCATGCTATCACCGCCCGCTGAAAGCTTCTCCAACTCTAAAGATCCGGCTCAAAGCTCCCCCAAGATGTGCCTCTAAGGAAAATTGATCTCTCTCACTTATGAATTTTCAAAGTATGACATTTGAACTTTTCTTAAATATATTCTGGTTTATACTGTAATTATTTGAGCAAATATTTTATTTCCCCCCTCTCCCCATAGGGGCTTGTGATTTGGGATGGAGGTGGGGGTATAGAGAACTCCTGGATGAGAAAACTCTTCTAATGCATGCAATATCTCTGAAATTTATAGTCTTAGCGAGTTGCCTAGAGAACTGAAGGGTTAAGTAACTTGTCCAGGGGTCAAACATCCAGCACATGGCAGAGGCAGAACTCGAACCCAGGTCTTCCTGGATCCAAGGCCAGTTATCTAATCACAATCCCATGCTACTCATCATTATCCCTATACTAGATTGTAAGTTCCTTCATAGGAATAGGGATAGAGACTAGACTTGTTTTCATTGATACAAGAAACTCCTTTATCAATACATGTCAGCACCATGTCTTACAGTCTTAGAGAGTTGCCAAGGAACACTGAAAGGTTAGGCCAATTAATCAATAAACATTTATTAAGTACCTACTAGGTGTCAGGCACTAAGCTAAGCACTGAAAATACAAAAAGAGTCAAAAGACAGTCCCTACCCTCCAGGAGTTTATGATCTAATATGGGAGATAATATGCAAACAAATATTTAAAAGGCAATATATATACAGGATAAGTAGGAAATAATTAACAGAGGGAAGGCATTAAAACTAAGAGGGGTTGGGGAAAGCTTCCAGTAAAAGATGAGATTTTAGTCAGAATTTAAAGAAGCCAGAGTTGAGGAGGAAGCGCATTCCAGACATGGACAATGCCTAGAACTGAGAGATGGAGTATCTTGTTCATGGACCTGCCAGCAGACCAATATCACTGGATAGAAAAGTAAGTGACTTATTCTGGATCACACCTTTAGTATGTGTAAGAAGCAGAATTTGAACCTAGGACTTCTGGTTCCAAGGCTAATCAACTATGTCACACTGCTTCCAAATCCTAGAATGTTATATTTACATAAATATGTATGTATGTATGCATATATACCTACATGTCTGTATATAAACATATGTATATATGTATATATTTGCTTACTAATGTATCTCTAAACCTCTCCTAGCATCTGGTTTGCATATATTAAGTACTCAGTATTCTTTTGCTAGATGAATTTATGAATAGCATGTAGACAGTAACAGTTAATTTTTCTTTACTGTAAAGCACACAAATAATCTACCTTCCAGGATTGCTGTGGGGGTTAGCACTTTGTAAACTACAGTACTTCCAACTTTATAATGAATTTCATTATCATTATTCTTTATTCTATTGCTCCCAGAACTTCAAGTAATACCACATCATTACGATGGTGATGGTGGGACTCAAGGATTAATTAGAGTTCTGAGGCTCTCGAGTACACTAAGGGAACATATTTCCAAAGTGTCTATTGTTTGGCACCACCAAGTGTTCATGTAAGGTACTGTAATTCAAAATCAGCCACAGTGTCAAACACATCTGAGGTCATCGTCTGACTCATTGCCTGTGTTTTAATTCAATTAGCAGTTCAGTGTGCTTCAGCTGTTGGTCAATAAAACATTACTGATTCATAGTGAGAAAATGACTCCAGATACTTCACAATTGACTTAATGGGTTTTTTATCTATAAAGTAGATTACCTATATTTTGACATGACCATGTTACTCAAAGTGAATCAATGTTTAAAAAACAAAACAAAACATGTTCTCCCTGCCTGCATCCTACTTGTTTAAGTCACTTGTTCTAGAAAGAATTTTAAGGAATTAAAAATCCTTGTATTGAAATGGGGATGGAGGAGTTTTTTGTTTGTTTGTTTTTTGAGAGGGAGAAAGAGAGTGAGAATCTTTGTTAGAAGAGATTATACAGTAGAAGAGACAAAACTATATTTTACAACAAGACCCTGATGTCTGGCAAAACTGAATGTGAGTGAATAGAAAACACAGCCCACATGCAATTATTCGTCCTCTAGTATTGCATATGACATTTTAAAATATATTCTAGATTTCAGAATTATTTTTCAGGTGGTTGAGGCAGAAGTCAAGTCATCTGAATGGCATACTGTGGGTCATAAATTCCTAAAAGGAGCCAATTATGAATCTTATAACAATGTAAACCTTCAAAGCCAAAGCAAGTCAGGGATGGGGTGGAGGGTGGGGGTTGGAGATAACAGATGGAAGTGAGAAAAAAAGAGCAGGAAAAAGATGGAAAGGACTAGAAGCAAAGCTCCTGACGTTCATCAGGAATGTAAAGACTGAAAAAAATCACTTTGTCATTAGATATTGAATTATACGAGGAAGTTTAACGAGTTCTGTTTTTCTCTCAAATTGATATTATTCATGAACTCTTAGTAGACCTAATTTACCCATTTGACAGTTCTGCTGCAGTAATTATGCATTTTCCTTGCTGAACTTGTTTGAAATGTCAGATTTCTTCACATTTCTTTCAGCTTGTCAGAGTTTGTTAATTTGGCTTCATTTTTCTAGTGAATACATTAAACTGGGGACCCAGCTTATCATCACAGTGGTCTTACCCTTGCCTGTTTTGTGTGCCTCCTACTACAAAAGACACAGGTGATTCAACAAAAGACATCCATCTATACAGGAAAACAGAAGCATGCAGCCAAGTACAAAATGCCATCTAGTATTTTAAAGTGAAATCAACTTCATTATTTATTTCTCTTTTCAGTATCTCTCCTTCACTGACATTCATTTCAGTCTCATTCAGTTTCAGAGCTTCAATCACTAGTTATAATGCTATTAGGTTTGTTAATATTTTTTACCACATAAACTATGACAAACAACATGGGGTAGTAGATAGAGTTCTGATCTTAGAGTCAAGAAGACGACTTCAAGTACTGATCTTGTTGTGTAACAATTGTATGCCGGTGAGCAAGTCATTTAACTTCTCAGGGTCCCATATAAGCTTCTGAGACTAAATTACTGACCAGCTGCTAATCTGCATTTGAGGAAGGAGGTTTAACACGGGATGATCCCAATGATACCATCAGTCCAGATTTGAAAAACTAAAAGTACTATGACTATGTATGTAGTACTTCTAGCCTACTCCACAACTTGGCACCCACAGATTGCACGTTAGGTTTCCAAAGGTGTGACTAGATTCTCACAGGCGCCAGGGGTACTCTGTGGATCTATACTCCTACAACCATAGTTCATTAGCTCCCACTGGTATGTTTGCCCTTAGTAGTCAACAAGTAAACATAATAAACTAAAAACAAAGGAATTCACTAAAATGGCATAATAAGAACAGTAGCAATACAAGATTCCTCCCACAGACCTGGGATCCACTCATTCAAAAACACATGCGGAATCAGTTTGAAAAGTAGTCACAAACTGGTAGTAAGGCACACATGTAGGAAATACATGTGACAATCAACTCTTGACTGATACTGCAGGACCCCAATTTCCTTTCTTTTTTCATGATGTCAAGAAATACAGGCTCAGGACTTCTGCTAAGCAGATCATTTAGCTCTTTCCTCTTCTCTCTTTTCCTCCCCCCCACTGCCCCATCCCCTTTCCCTTTTATTCTTCTCTCTTCCCCTATAACTATAGAGCTGGATGCAGAATCTCGACCAGCTCAGAGTAATTCAACTGAAAAACTTCATGGCCGAGGTCAGGGAGGAAAGTAAAATCCTCCCCAATGCTGTTCCTTAAACATCACAGGTCACAGATTAGGAATCTAGAGAAGATATAAACTCTGTCCTTTTCTCCTTGGTTTTTGTTGCTAGCAGGTACTACTTAAGATTGTCCTTGCCATAGGTAAATTCATCATCATGGAACAAGGGCAATTCAGACATAGAAACTCTCATCACTTCTCTATTGGCCATAAGGCCTACCTTGTCTTCCTCTCAACTCTAATCCAATGACCTTGTAGAGGTGCAGAGATGACACTTCACAAAGCTGTTCCCTACTTTAAATAAGCCCAGACTGTTTACAGGGCTGGCAGTCTGAGCTTTTTAAAGGCCATCAAGGATCTGGACAATCTTCAGCCAATTAACACTAAGTTCCCTCTCTAATTCATTCAGAATTTTTTTCACAATATCTAAAGGGATAACAGGACTTAGACTTGTTTTCATGCTTATTTTTAAAATATATATATTAACACTTCATCTCCTCTGTTCTCTGCCCCTTACTTTCTATGATTACATCAACTGGGCTGCCATTTACTACCTGTGTGACCTTGGGAGACAGTGTAAACAATATATCATAGTTTGCAAAGGGTATTCAATTCACTCATATAGTCAAGCAGGTAATTAGGTGAAGCACAGGTCATGAACTAGGAATCCAGAGCAGTCTCTACCTCTTTGTTTTTCCGTTTGGTGTTCTGTTGCTAGCAAGGACCTCTTATGGTTTTCCCTGCCGTAGGTAGTTCATCACCACCATGCAAGGGCAACGCAGACACCAGAAAACTCCCTCTGTACTGGCCATAAGACCTCTATTCTCTCTCTCTCTCTCTCTCTCTCTCTTTCTCTCTCTCTCTCTCTCTCTCTCTCTCTCTCTCTCTCTCTCTCTCTCTCTCATCTCTTAGTCCTATGACCTTGTCTGTGGCCCTTCTCCCTTGATGCCATATCATGTCCTTTTTCCCAGGCTTAGTCCCCCATTGAGCAGCCAAAGTCTTGACTTTTCTCAAAAATTGGAATAGAGGAAGGCCAGACAGAGTGAAGGAGATGCTTCCTATAGGAGAGGAAAGTAAAACACCTGGTGTCGAAATCCTTATCTCAGGGCAACATAACAAAGTAGTGATTGATTAGGAATTATTTCTCAGCTCAGAAATGTATAGCCTGGCAACCCACTGAGTTAGCTTGCTTGGCTTCTATTGATAATTATCTATTAGAGGAAAAGTGATGAATGGATGAAAGAAATAAAACTGGATTTGGAGTTGGGGGCTTGGGTTTGGGCCTTAGCTCTGTTCCCTGAACAACTGTGTGACCTAAGACAAGTCACTTCCCTTCTTTAAATGCCCATTTCTTCATCTACAAAAAAAGAGAATTGGACTAGATTGACTCCCACGTTCTTCTCTATTCTAAATCCTATGAACTTGTCATGAAAGACTATTTTCATTTTAACACTGAAGAAGCATATGAGATCATATTAGTGAAAACACTTCTAGTTTTGTGGAAGAAAGGCATTATGGAGATACAATATTTGCTTGAAAACGATCACTTTTACTTTCTTCAGGGCCTAGCATAGGGTATAATATTTATTGCCTGAATTAATATAGTTTTTCCCCCACTGAAAAAGTACGAATCTGATTCTAGAACAAAAGGTAAAGGAACAGCAATCAATGCCTGGTTATTTGTCATCAGAGGAAATGGAAAAGGAAAGGAAATTAGTATTACCTCATAGAAATAAGACACCCATAAACCTTACTTCCCATTCCCTTCCTTTCTTCTTATCTCTGCAGAGAGAATGAGTTTTTTCACTGGACAATTCAATTTCATTTCAATTCAATAAACATTTATTAAGTACCTATTATGTTCCAGACACCTGCTAGTGCTTAACTTAGTGCTTAGTGCCTGGAATCTAGTAGGTGCTCAACAAGTGGTTATTAATTGATTGTCTTAATCTTTCAGCATTCTTTGGCAACTCTCTAAGACTACAAGTTACAGACACAGAATGACATGCATTGGTACAGAGAGTTTTCTTACCTAGGAGTTTCTTGTATCAATGAAAACACGTCCATTCCCTATGCTTATTCCTATGAAAGAATTTATAGTCTGGTATGGAGATAATGAAAAGTAGCATGGGATTATGGTTGCATAATTGGCGTTGGATCTAGAAAACCAGAGTGGATCTTGGGAGTTTCTGAGTATCTAACCCTAAATTAAATAAATTATCTGTAACAGAAGGCTTTGATCTTCATCCAGCTATAGGGTCAAAAAAGAAAAGACATAATCTAAGCCTTGGGGGCACACTTCCTGGCTTTTGTTAACTGGGTGTGGTGGTTATGATTAAAGAGATGGCAGCTTGCCCTTAACAGAGAAGCTTCTAAGCAATTACTCTAACAGATTAAAGTCGAGAAGGTTTAGGTGGTTCTGCCATGAGACCAGAATACAGTAGGTCAAAAAATTGCCTGTCAGAAATGATTCTCCTCAACAGTTACCAGAACACCACTCAGCAGAGGCCAGTAAAGTAAATTCACTAACAGAAACTATAAACATAGCACTCACCATGAAACCAGCAGAGCTATCTGTGGGGCAAAGATTATGTAGAAAAGACCAGCCAGAACCAACAGAGCAGTAAGATATGAGGGTTCTACATTGTTAGAGATGTCAAGATCCCTGTGCCAAGACCACCCCTCTCTTTTTTACTCCTCTTTTTTTTTTACTATTAGGAGACACCATGTTTTCCAGAGCTAAGTCTCAGCAAGTTGTGCCTTGAGCTTGGCATAACAACAATCCTTTGCTTTCACCCTCTGGAATGATCTCAGCCACAGAAAAATCTCAGAATTGTTTCACACCAGTATCAGGTGGTCTTTGAGTTTGTACCTATAGTACCCAGTTCTGGTCATGAAGTCCTGCTATGAATCAAACCTATCTCATTGTTGCTGTTACCCCTCATTGTCAGGGCTACAGCTCACTGCATAGCTGCTAGTAAAAAGTATTGAGATTTGTCCACACTAAAGAGGAAGAAGGGGACAGCACATTTGTATCTAGTTTTCCTCCTCCAACAGAATAAAGAAAGCTTTTTGCTTTTTGCTAACCACTGTTAGCTCTTTGGTTTTATTTTGTTTTCTTTTATTTTTTGGGTTAACTGTAGTTTTGATAACCTGTGTGAGCTCTCTGTTTTTTTTTTTTTAGGATTAACAGCAGTTGCAGAGCTGCTGTGGCTCTTTGGTCATTTGGTCAGGGTTGACAGTTGGTATCAGAAATGGGATCAGAAAGGGTTAATTCCTTCTGTCCTGCCCCCCATTTGACTGGAAGTACAGTATCTACAGGATCCCTTTGAGCTCTGCTTGATTCACACTTGGAAAGTGGCAGTGGGTTGATTTCCCTTCTCTGATTCCTGAGCTCCCATCTTTTGGGTGAGCTCCACTTCTTTGGAGGATAGAAACTTTGGTTGTCATGACTGAGAAGATTTGTCCTATCTCTTCTTGGTTAAGCCTTTTGGATTCTTGGATCAGGTACCTTTGTTTTTATTTCCTTCTGGTTGCAATATGGGAAACCAGGTAACTAAGAATGAACTACCAAAGAACTTGGCTGCGGGGCACATACATTTAGTCCACAAAACAGATACTTGCAAGTTTCTTAAGTCATTGGCATAATTTGACATCATTGGCCAACTTGGAGTTCTTTTGGTTGGGATAAATGAAGACCCTGCAGGAAAATTAAATACTCTGAATGGGATGTTTTTAATAAATGGCCACTTGAAACTACCAAGTGAAAAGCCTTTTGTAACTTAGATTCCGTTAAGAATAGGCAGAATTATCCTGTGCGTCTGTCTTATCCTTTTGTCTGGGTTTGTGTCTTTGGAAAATGAAGGAATATCATTGTCTTATGTCATGTTTGTATTGTTTGTATATTCTGTTACCTTGAAAGAGTTAAAATACAACCGGCTAGAAAAACTGCTAAGGGCTATAAGCAGAGTTTAGAACACTGGGAAAGATTAATGAACTTTCACACTTGAAGCAACTGTCCCAATAAGCAGGACTAACTCCCACTAACTCCACAGCTTTCTGTAGGTTATAAGAAAAGGAGGGAAAAAAAAGGAGAAAAAAAGAGAAAGAAAAGAGAAAAAGAAAAAACTTGCAAAACATTTTTCTCCTGTCATTTCAACTTTGGCCACATTGGAATAACAGAAATAAAGTCAGATAATCAAAGATTATAGAATTGCTAAAAACATCTTAGCAGATCAAGGAGTTTAGAGATTATTTGTTTAAACATTGCAGGGGAGAACTCCTAGGATTTGGGGTAATTTCAGGAACTCACTCCCTTCTCAAATATCCTAGTAAGTTTTGGGGTACCACTCTAGAATTTGTTTTAAGGAAAAGAAGAATTAAATTCTATATGGTTTTTAAAAGTAAAAAGGTATTTTCCCCTGAAGATTGTTTCATTGTTTCATTGTTCTAGGGCAATGAAGGAAGACAGCTAGTTTGAAAGTAATCTCAGAGTGAGGAAAGATAAAAAAAATAGGCAAACAGTTTGAATTTTATAGCCACCTCTTGTTAACCTCTCATTGATCATGAAAAGAGAAACAATTGTTTAAACTAGAGATACCCTGTATTCCCCTAATCCAGAGACCCTCTCCTTCTCCCTGTTAGCCCCTCTCATCTCAGATCAGGTTCCCAAATAAAAGTATTCAAAAAATGCTGGAACACTTCCAGTAAGTCCCCTCAAGTAACTGACCCCCTGTGATAAAAATGCCATTCTAGGGGCAGCTAGGTGCTGTAGTGAGTAGAACATTGGCCCTGGAGTCAAGAGGACCTGAGTTCAAATCAGCCTGACACTTAACACATGTACTAGCTGTGTGACCTCAGGCAAGTCACTTAACCCCAATTGCTCTGCCAAAAAACCAAAAAAAAAATGTCATTCTATCATTGCTAAGGGGAGGGGCTAACAAATTGTTAGATCTTCCACCTTAACCCCTAAGCTCACCAGTCTAAACCTACAGCTATCCCTCAACTCAACATCCCATCATAGCCCAACTGACCTCTCATGACATCTTGGCTTATACATACCTGTCCTTTATTGGCCAGAATGGGAGGGATTCTTTCAGACCTCCTCCCTTTGGCCAAGGGAGGGAAACGTCAGGATCACTGTGCCAAGACCACCCCTCTCTTTTTACTATTAAGAGACACCGTATTTTCTAGAGCTAAGGCCCAGCAAGCAAGCTGTGCTTTGAGCTTGGCATAACAACAATCCTTTGCTTTCACTCTCTGGATGAACTCTGCCATAGCAAAATCCCAGAACTGTTTCACACCAGTATCAGGTGGTCTCTGAGCTTGGACAAGCACCTGTAGTATCAAACCTGTAGAATCAAACTTGTGTCACTGTTGCTGTTACCCCTCATTGTCAAAGCCATGGCTCACTGTGTAGCCACTGGTTTTGAGTTTAGTATTGAGATTTGTTCACACTAACCCGGGGCCTCCTACTGGTGAGGCCCTGGCACATATGTGTCTAGTTTCCCTCTTCCAACAGAATAAAGAAAACTTTTTGGCTTATAATTACTGTTAGTTCTTTGGTTTATTTTGTTTCATTTTATTTTTAGAGTTAACAGTGGTTTTGATAACCTGTGGGAGCTCTGGTTTTTGTTATTTTTTTTAAAGTCCACAGGTGGTTGTGTGACCTCTATGACTCTTTGGTCATTTGTTCTCAGAGTTGACAGAGGTATGAGTTATCAAATACACATATTCTCTACACTTGTTCTTTTGTGTGGATGGAAATACTCTCTTTTTGTGTTTAAATATAGTGGGCTTCTCATTCATAATCCCTGTGCATGCTCACTTTCCCTGTGATGGTATAAGCATATATTTTTAGAGAATGTGCTCCAGGTTTATTGTGAGGTGGGGGTAGGAGGGAAATGTTCTGTTGAAAATTATCTTACTATCTTAATTCATTAAATGCCTTTGTTTTATTTTGAACTAATTATGTCCTCTGGGAGACTGGAGTAAAAACTAAATACATTTGTAGGGGCTTGTAAATTTTTTTTGAGGCAATTGGAGTTGAGGGACACTGACACAGTTAGTGAGTGTCTGAGGTCAGATTTGAACTTAGGTCCTCCTGACCCTAGGACCTGTGCTCTCCTCATTGTGCCACCTAGCTGTCCCATTAATGTTATTTTTAAATTTTCTTTTGAAATTCTGAATTTAAATACCAAAAAACCCTCATTTCTATATACAAAGTAGAAACATAAAAAGAGACTTACATGTGAAACCACAAAGTTCTATTACATACAACTTGCCCTTTTCAAAAGTATATAATAAATTCAACATTACCACAAAAGGTATCCTCACTTTCTTCTCTTCTATGAATTTTGAAAAAATCCTTCAATGACAACTTTGTTTCCCTTATTTTCTTCTCCCCCCCCCCCCGGTACTATCACTAGTTCACCGCTCCTCACCAAGTGCCACCCACTGGGGAAAAAAATAATAAAAGAATGACACAATCCTTGTAACAAATAAGCATGGTCTAGCAAAACAAATCTATACTTTGTCACATCCAAAGTAGTATGTCGTATTCTGCACCTCTAATCTATCATCTTTCAGCTAGAAAATAGGAAATATGCTTCATTATCAGTCCTGTGGAGTCCTGGTTGGTCATCTCATTAATCAAAATTCTTAAGTCTTTCAAGGTTGCTTTTCTTTACAGCGATATTGCTGCTCAGTTGTTGCATACATCGCCAACTCTTTGTGACCTCATTTGGGGTTTTCTTGGCAAAGATACTGGTGTAGTTTACCACTTCCTTCTCCTGCTCATTTGACAGATGAGAAAATGGAGGCAAGAAGAGTTATGTCACTTGCCCAGGATCACATAGCTAGTAAGTATCTGAGGTCTGATTTGAACTCAGATCTTCCTGACTCCAAGCCTGGCACTCTACATGTACCATCTAGCTGCCCCTCTTCTGATTCTGCTTGTTTTATTCTGCTTCAATTAATACAATCTTCCCAGGTTTCTCCAAATCCACCATTTTTATTTCATTTCTTAAAAACAATAATATTCCATCATATTCATATGTCATATTTTGTTCAGCCATTCGTTTTGTTTCCAGTTCTTTGAGGCTATGATTTTGAGTGGGTGTTAAGCTACAGATTAACCTAAAGTAGCTATTCTGGAAGCCCTACGTGGGTTGGACCTACAGCTCAGTTTCCAACCTGCTCTATAGGAACTGGGGTAGGCAACTCAAAAGATAATAAATGAATGTGTGGTTCTTCTGGGTATTTGAGGTTCAAATACATCCTCCTCTCTACCAGACAATGCTGGAGGTATAAGCTAGGAAGGAAACAACTGAAACACTTGTAACCTGTTCTATCTTTCCATGGCCAAAGCAGAGGGAGTAATGGTGGGCAAGAGTGAAGGTAAATAAAATATCAAATGTGACAAAAAGATGAGAATAGTCAATGATGAAGGTATTGCGAAAAGACAGACATACTAGTACATCTTTGGTCCCATCATTCAGGAAAGTAATTGGGAATTATGCTGCCAAAGTATCTAAAATATCCTCCTTACCCTTTGACCCAGAGATCCCATTGCTAGGGACATTCCTCAAGAAAGTCAATGATTAAAAAAAGAAAGGTCCAACACACATTGTGCACCAAAATAATTACTACTAAGGACCTTTATGGAATAGCAAAGGACTGGGAGCAAAATGGGTGTCCATCAATTGCAGAATGACTAACCAAGTTCTGGTATAAGGAGGTAATGGTAAGTACAATGAATATATATAAATATTATAAATATAGAGAAGCATAGAAAGACTTAGATGAATTGATACAGTATTAGGAGAAGCAGGAAAGAAATATGCACAATGACTACAACAATGTGGAAAGAACGAAAACCAAACAATTGAAATGGAATGTTAGGCAATTTAAAACGAGTTTTGTCCCAAAGAAGAAATATGTGAATGTACCTCTCTCCCTTCATTGCAGAGTGTCAAGATCCCCATGCCGAGGCCATCCCTCTTTACTCTTCTCTTTTTCCTATCAGGAGACTAACCCTGTTTTCCAGAGCTAAGGCCCAGCAAACAAGCTGTGCCCTGAGTTTGGCATAACAACAATCCTTTGCACTCACCCTCCGGATCAACTCTGCTGAAGCAAAATCCCGGATATTTTTTCTGCACCAGCCCCAGGTAGTCCCTGAGCTTGGACAAACACCTGTAGTACCCATGTCCTGGTCATGAAGTTCTGCTATAAATCAAACTTGTCTCATAGTTGCTCTTACCCCTCATTGTCACAGCTACAATTTACTGAGTAGCCACTACTTTATGTATCTAGGTTTAGCCTCATTAAGAGGGTTTTTTCCTAGAGGACCCCCAGCACGGGTCTAGTTTCCCTTCTCCAATGGAATAAAGAAAGCTTTTTTTCTTATGACCACTGTTAGCTCTTTGGTTTTATTCTATTTTATTTTTTAAATTTTAATTCTTAGATTTAACTGTGGTTGTGATAACCTGTATGAGCTCTTTGGTATTTTCAGGGTTAACTGGTAACATAACCTCTGTGACTCTCTGGTCATTTGTTTTCACACTCGAAAAGAGATAGGTAACTATGAATGTGAAACACTACATATAATGTTAGTTAATTAGGAAATGTAAGTGGTAGGAAAACAAAAATTGCAACTTTTTTTTTTCAAAAGTGAAGGTTTATGGCAAAGCTGTAATTAGAAAAAAAAAGGTGACCTGCCTCTAGTACATGGAAATTTAAAGGGCTCTTGATAGTACTTGTACTCCTTTAAAAAGTCACAACTGAGTTTTGTATCTTGTTAATTTAACACTGCTTCCATACTTGAGGCAAGCTCAGTACCTTTGGGATATCCCAGGGTACTGCCCATATCTCCTTATATCCCAGAGGGTTGAAGTCTCTCCCCAAATTTCCTCCCCTACCTCAACTCAATTTGCCTTAAAACTTGATTTGAGGGTATTCTTTCCCTACTGCTTTCCTCGGGCACGTCTTGGAGTACCTGTCCTGAGCCCCGGAATTTGCTAGTTATATCCCTGGCTTACGGTTTGTAGTCTAAGAGGACTTTAGTTTATAACCACACATGTGAAATTTCAAAGGAAAAGAAATCTTTTATATAAGTGCCACCTTTCAGCCTGTTTATGAATAGTGTATTTACTCCCATAATTGTCCCCTTCAGTCAAACTGGCAAAACTTACATAGAGAAAATACAGCATAAAATCACTGTTATTAATAACGATGAGAACCAGGAACAATGGGGAATTATGAATTTTGTAGACAAAGAAAGTGAGGCATAGAATTTAAGTACAGGTTAGACAGACTGGAGCTTGAAGGATGATAAGAGATTTTTATTTCATTTTCACAGCAGGAAGTCATCCTTAAGCTGATATATAATTGCCAGGATAGAAAGGATGTGAACTGCTTGTTGGTTTTGAGAAAATTCCACATACTAGTGGTCCTTCAGGACCTAGGAATCCATGGTTTTATCAGCACCCCGTGGTGCCTCACTTTGTATATCAGTCAATAAACATATATCAAGCACCTACTATGTGCCGGGTACAATACTTAATGCTGGGCATACAAAAGTCTCTGCCCTCAAGGAGCTCACAATCTAATGGAGGAGACAACATGCAAACAAATACATATAAATAAGTTATCAGGAGAAACAGGACATCATTAATGGAAGGGAGGCACTAGAATGAAGGGATACTGAGAAGTGCTTCCTGTGGAAGCAGGGATTTTAGCTGGGAATACGAGGAAGCCAGGGAATCCAGCAGGCAGAGTTGAGGAGGGAGAGGGGACAGTCAGAGAAAATGCCTGGAGCCAAGAAATGGAGTGTCTCATTCATGGAACAACCAAGAGGTCAGTATCCCTAGACTGAAGAAGGGTATGTGTAGGGGAGTAAAGTGTAAGAAACTGCAAAGGCAGGAGGAGCTAGGTTATGACAGACTCTGAATGATAAATAGAGCATTTTGTATTTGATCCTGGAGAAAATAAGGAGTGATTAGACTTTATTGAGTGGGGGTGGGGGTGGGAAGGTGACATGGTCAGATTTGTACTTTAGGAAAATCATTTTAGTGGCTGAATTGAGGATAGATTGGATGGGGGAGAGACTTGATGCAGGCTGAACCACCCACAGACTATTATAATAGTCTACGTGTGAAGTAATGAGGGCCTGCACTAGAGTGGTGGCAGAGTGAGGGGAGAGAAAGGGTTGTATTTAAGAGATGTGTAAAGATGAAATCAATAATTCTTGGCAACAGATTGGATGGGGTGGGGATAAGAGATAGTAAGGAAGCCAGGATGACTCCTAGGTTTTGAGGGATCAGGAAGATGGGTGTTTCCCTCTATAGTAATAGGGAAGGAAGGAAAAGGTGAGAGTTTAAGGAGAAAGATAAGGAGTTCAATTTTGGATGTATTTAGTTTAAGATGTCTACTGGACATTCAGTTCAAGTGTCTGAAAGGCAGTTGGAGATGAAAAATTGGACGTCAGCAGAGAGGTTGGGGCAGGATAGATAAACTAATGAATCATCAGCATAGAGATGGTAATTAAATCCATGGCAGCTGATGAAAGCATCAAGTGAAATAATATTGAGGGAGGAAAGAAAAGGGCTCAGAACAGACCCTGTGGGACACCTATGGCTGGAGGGTATGATTGGATGAGGCTCCAGTAAAGGAGATTGAGAAAGAGCAGTCAGATAGGCAGGAGAACTAGGAGAAAGTGGTGTCCTGGAGATCTAAAGAGAAAAGAATATCGAGGAGGAGAGGATGATCAGCAGTGTCAAAGCCTACAGAGACTTCAAAGAGAATGTGGGTATTGAGAAGAAGCCACTGGAGTTGGCAAATAAGAGATCAAAGGTAACTTTGGAGAGAGTAGTTTCAGTGGAACAATGAAGTCAGAAGCCTAACTGTGAGGGGTTAAGAAGAGAGTGATAGAAAGTGGAGGCATCTACTGCGAATGGCTTTTTACCAGGAGTTAAACTACAAAGGGGAGAAGAGATATAGCATGATAGTAGGAATGGAAGGATCAAGTGAGGGTCTTTTCAGGATGGGGGAGATGTGGGCATGTTTGTGGGCAATAGGAAATGGGCTAGTAGACAGGGAGAGATTGAAAATAAGTAATAGCGTGGGGATGAAAGAAGAGACAATCCATTGGAACTGATGGGATGGACTGAGATCACTTGTGCAGGTAGAGGGGTTAGCCTTGGGAAGGAGTAAGGCCACCTCATCATGTGAGAGAGGGGTGAAGGAGGAGAAAGTAGCAGAAGGCATCACAGTAACAAGAGCTAAAGAAGATGGGAGAGGAAAAAGTACATGGTGAATTGCCTCAATTTTTTCTCTAAAATGTGAGGCCATGTTCTCAGTTGAGAGGGTGGGATAGGAAAAGCCATGAGAGGTTTGAGAAGAGATGAAAAGGTTTGGAAAAGCTGCTATCAAGAGTGGGAAACAGTTAACAAAACAGATATAGAAGGATTGCCTCACAGTAGTGAGTTGAGGTGGTGTAAAATAAATTTGTAGTAGACTCAGTCAGAATGGATGGGTGCTTTTCTTTACCTTCATTAAACAGTGTGTATGTAGAAGTGAAGTCAATGAATGGTGGGAGTCGGCCAAGGCTGAGACTTAGCAGGGTTTAATCAGTGAAATGAAAAGGGGGCTAGGGATTCAAGAAAGGAGGATAATGTAGATTCAAAGTGGTTCACCAACAGTCCAAAATGAGAAAAGAGGATAGAGTGGTTAATGCAGGGAAGATGGCCTAAGAGAAAATTGAGGGATCAAGGGATGGTAGGTCATAGTGCAGGGTGAAGAGGAGGGTTTGGGGGGGGGAAGCACAAGGAGAAGTGAAAAGCCTCAGAGAAGAGGATTTCAGGAATTTTAAACATTATTGTGAATGATGGCAAGATCAAGGTCATTGATATCTTTGTGTGTGGCTGAGGTGAGCTGAAGTGAAGGAATAGTTCATGGGAAGTGAGTAGGTTGAGGAACTGAGTAGTTAGGGTATATGAGTGAGAGTCAACATAAGTATACTGAAGTCTCCTAGCATAAGGACAGGAGTTGAGAGGAGAGAAAAAATGTGAGCCATATACTGAATTCATTGAAAAAAGAATAGGAATGACTCGGGAATCTACAGACAACAGCTACAAGGATTTTGATTGGGTAGTAGATATGAATAGCATGAACCTCAAAGGAGGAGAGGTTACCAAGTGATAGACGTAGGAGGGAAACCTGAAGTGGCAATGGGGAGCGAGGAATATTCTAATTCCTCCACCTTGACCAGTGAACCAAGGAGAATGACCAAAGGTATAGCTAGTCCTAGAAAGGATAGCTATCAGAGCCATTCCCCAATTGATAAATGATCAAAAGATATGAACAGTTTTCAAATGAAGTAATCAAAGCTATCTATAGCCATATGAAAAAATGCTCTAACTCACTACTGATTGGAGAAATGCAAATTAATCCAATACCTATTAGATTGGCTAATAGGACAGAAAAAGTAAATGACAAATGTTGGAGGGGATGTGGAAAAAATGAGACATTAATAAAATACTAAATAAAAAAATGGAAAAAAAGGATGGCTAAGGAGGCTACGTGATCAGAGGGCATCCAGGTTTCAGCAATGGATAGTAGATGAAAGCAGTGGGAGAGAAAAAGATTTAAGGTGACCGAAAGTTTTTTTGTCTATGGAACAGGCATTCCATAGGGCACAGTGAAAGAGCTGGATGGTATTTGCTTAAAATTTTGGGGTAGGAGAGTGGCGGGGCTTCAGAATTACTGGGATGTGAAGGGTATAACTAGGTGTGAGAATGTTCATCTCACACCTAGTGAGCGGAGGGCAGCACTCCTCCCAAAGGAAGTTGGAGATTGAGCTGGAAGTAAGTGCATTATGAAATGGGAGGCACATGCTCGGATAGAAGGTCCTGTTTCACTACTCTTCTTCTGAAGGGTGAAGATTAGTCAGGAAAAGAACACAGCAAGAGATGGAAGTCAATTCTGCCCAGCAAGACAAAGAAGTCTCTTTCCCTACCAACTTTCCTCTTCCTCTTCTCTCAAAGGACAGGTGTAGCAAGACATGAAAGGCCCAAGGTCAAATGGAAAATTGCTCTTCTTAGCATACCCTCCACATACCCTCCACAACCCAGCTGGGAGACCAGGCTGACAGCAGGAGGTGGAAGTTGCCTTGTGCGGGCATAGAAGAAAGTCTTTGCTTTGGGGCAGATGGAAGACACTCTGCGTGGCCCCTTGCCACCTTCTATCAAGGGACACACTATGCCCAGCAGGAGATGAAAGACAAGATATACAGGCAGAAGAATATCCATGATTACAATCATCATTATCAGAAAGCATTCCTAAAGGGCAGTGATAGGCACTTTGCAGAGCAGTTTAAACAGATACACATTCGCAAGCTTGAAGTGGGGTGTACTGTGGTAGTTAGCTTTAGGGTCAGAAAAATCTGGGTTCAAGCCTCACCAATGATATATACTGTCTGTGATCCTGGGCCCATCACTTAGCCTCTCAGAGCCCTAGGCAACTCTCTAAGTCTGTAAGTTATAAAATAATTTCAAGTTTGTACTAATAAAGGAAGTTTTCTCAAAGAGAAAATCTCCCTACACCAAAGAAATCACGGGTCCAGTCTAGGCTCATCTTCCCTGGCACCCCCCCACAACTTTTTAAAGTATAATAGTGCTGACATAGATGTGGCTATTCCTCCTCTCCCAAAATGGTTTTCATTTTCAAGCAAAAAATGAAAGAATTCCTTATTGCTTCCTGACACTAAACAATATCTTAGTATTCCTAAATTCCCAGTATAAGGAGACATCTGACTACTGGATGAAACAGGGTTTTGCTGATCACAATGAGTAATGATTTATTACCCATTTGATATGTGTCCAGCGCTGTGGGGAATACACAAGTATGAGACAAGTATGAACAATAAGTATTTTAGCTCATAGTCTGGTTTTAGAGAGAAAACTGGCTCTAGTGAAACAATACAAAATGGAAGAAAACTATGTGCTAAATTGCATGGAACAGTTAACAGGTGCTATGGAGATTCAGGGGAGAAGACGATCAATGGGAACAAGAGTAGTCAGGGAAGGCTGATAAAGCAGGACTTAGCACTCAGCCTTGAAGGATGGATAAGTGACTGATGAGAACAACACGAATCAATGAACAGAGCTGAAAATTAATATGGTGTATGCTTGGCTTCATAAAGAGGAGCATTTAGAGCAGAGCTGAGAAATTCCATTCAAAATAAATACAAAATTACAAAACATCTGGGAATCTACCTACCATGGTATACCCAGAAATTACATGAACATAACCAAAATGTCCTTTATACAAATAAAGACAAACCCAAATAAGTGCAGAAATATTATTTTTTCATGACTGGACCGTACTAATATAAAAATGGCAATAGTAACTAAAGTGATTTACTTATTCAGTATTCTACCAATCAAACCACCAAAAGGTTTTTTAATAGCACTAAAAAAAATTCATCTAGAGGGAAATAAAATGTCAAGAATCTCATGGAAAATTATGAAGGGAAAAAAAAGAAGCAGGAAGGAAGGTGATAGCATATCTCAGACTATACCAAGCAGCCATCATCCAAACTATTTGGTATTGATGAAAAAATAGAATAGTTGACCAGTGAAACAGACTAGGTATTAGACATAGAGAAGCAAAGATAGTAGCATGGTGTTTGGTAAACCCAAAGATTCCATATTATGATATAAGGACTATTGGAAAACTAAAAAGAAGTTTGAATTTATTCAGAAATTATGCTTAGACCAACATTTCATACCCTGTATCAGAATAAGCTTCAAATAGAGAAACAATCTAGATAAACAAATTAGAGGAGGAGAGAAAGAGATGCCTTCAACAGTTATGGATACGGAAGAACCATTTCCCAAACAAAGGATAGAGAGGATCACATGAGTTAAAATAGACAATTTTGATTACATAAAGCTGAAAAAATTTTGAGTAAATAAAATCAATGAAGTTAAAATTATAATGGAAATAGTTAAATTAAGGGGGAAAAAAGCTTTCCAGCAAATTTCTCTAAGAGGGTTTGATATCTAAGACAGATAGGGAAATGATTCAAATATATAAGAGCAAGAGCCACTCCCCAGTAGATAAGTGGTCAAAATGTATGAACAGGAAGGTCTCAAAAGCAGAAAAGCAAACTTTGACAACCACGTTTTAAAAAGTATACAAATCACTAAAATGAGATGAATGCAAATTAAAAGTGCTTTGAGACTATATCTGATCTTTAGTAGTTTGACAAAGATGAGAAAAAGCAAGAAAAGACAAAAGGATGTGGGAAGCAGGCACACAAATCCCTCTGTGGAGCTGAGCCTCTTTCTGGAAAGCAATTTGGAACTATACCAAAAAATTCAATAAACTCTTCATATCCAGTATGCAGTAATACCCAGTAATACCACTCCTCGGCATATACTTCAAAGAGATCAAAGGAAGATGGAAAGGACCTATATTATTTGAAAATGTTTCTAGCAACATTTTGTTGTTGTAGTAACTAGAAGGGTACCCATCAATTGGGGGATGGTTGAACAAACTAGAGAATATGAATATGATGAGACATTATTTCAGTAGAAGAAATGGCTAAACCAATGAATTCAGAAAACCCTGGGAAGAACTGAAGCAAAGTGAAGTGACTAGAACCAGGAGGATTATGTTATACAACAGCTATGAACGTTATAGAGGAAAACAACTTTGAAAGACTTAAGAATTCTGATCAATGCAATGACCAGCCATGACTCCAAAATATAGATGATGAAGCATAATACCAACCTTCTGACTGAGAGGTGATAAATTAGAAATGTATACTGAGACGTAGATCTTTGAACTTGGCCAATGTCTGTATTTATTTTACTTAATATGTTTGTTATAAGGAAGGATTTTTTTTTTTTAAAAATTGGTAGGGAGTTGGGGAAGAAGACAGGGGCAGTGAGAGTAATGCCAGAATGAAACAGGAGAAAAGAAAAGAAAGAAAAGTATGTTATTGAAATATATTTTTAATTCATGGCAGAGAGCAGAAGGAAGTTCAGAGGGACCTACAGCTAAGCAGGACAGCTTCAGAACTCACATGTTGAATTTATTATGTAATATTTTAAAAATCATGTAATAGAGATTCATGATTTCATATACCATCATCTTTTTCTATTTTTCTTTTTAAATGGAAATGGCCATGTTTGTTGGTGCTTGTCGAGTTCAGAATAAAAAAAATTAAGAGAGAATAAAACTGAAAGCTATGCTGTTATATATTTTATATGCTTTTTGCTGTATTTTTATATTTACTATTTTATATTTGGTTTTGGTCTTATCTTGATTCACTTCTCTCACAGGTTCATATTTTGAAAAACTGAAACGAATACTTTGACTTTAAATGTAGAAGCAATGGATAGTATGTGGTTGAGTAATAAAAGTGGAGGGTATCCTAGGGAAAAAAAGAGCAATGGTCTAATTTTTGAGCTATGAAAAGAGCAACATTTGCTAATGGACTTTTAGTTGTAATTACAAAATAAGTTAAATTTAACTTTTTAAAAATCTAGGTGATTTCTGATGACTTTTTAAAAAAGCATTGTTTTAAAAGTCACAGTCTAATTTTCTGCTGGAAAAAAACATCTCTCCTCAATAAAGTTATATTAAACATGAACATAAAACTAACAAAATTGTCTTTTAAATACTTTTAATGATTCATATCTATTGACGAAACAAAGGAAAACCTTTTTTTTCAATATCTTCAGATAATTTTCATCCAACCCTCTTTTTTATCATATTCTAATAGTAATAGTGGCAGAAACATTCCATTTCATACTTCTTATCTTCGAATTTTAAAGCCAGGATAATAATGATGCTATGTATCAAATGCCTATCTCTCAAGATGTACATCTCTATATTTATATGCATAAAAATGGATATGCACAAGAAGCATCATGGTATAGTTGACATAGACTAGGAACCAGAAAGACCTGCTTTTGACACATATCTCCTTGATCCTTAAATATCCTTTATGTCATTTGACCAACCCTGCTAGGTACCACAAAGTATCTCTTGTCCCCTTCCCTATTAAGGTCCTTAAGAAAGCTGTCTCTACTTGTTCCCTCCACTTCCTCTTTTCTCTCTCTGCAATCTGGCTTCCAACCTCTTCATTCACCTAAAGTTGCCATGTTCAAATTTACCAATGACCTCTCAGCTGCCAAAACTAATGGCCCTTTCTCATCCTTCACCTCTCCAAAGCATGTGATAACTTAATCTCCTCTTGGATATTCTCTCCTCTCAAGGCTCTGATAACATTGCTCTCTCCAGGTTCTCTTTCTAGTTTCTTGGCTACATTTTGCCAGTTCTTCATTCATGGCATTTCCACTAACTGTAGGTGTCCCCCAAGGCTATGTCCTGGGCCCTCATCTCTCTTCCCTGTATACTATCTCACTTGGTCATTGCATCAATGGGTTCAGTTATCACCTTTGTTTTGCTGATTCCCAGATCTATATATCCACTCCTTGTTTCTCTCTGAAGCCTCAGTACCCTCAGATAAGGAAGAGAAGATAGTCAAAGATGTCTTCTAGTTTGGGAACAGAAATGAAGGATTGGAGAGGTCTTGACAAAAACAGGTAAATCTGGGAGAGGGATAGACTGAAGGTAAGAGGAACTTAATGAGTTCTCTTTTAGATCTATTGAGTTTGAGATGCCAATAAGAAACCCAAGTGAAGATGTCCAAGAGACAGTAGTGGTATGGTACTGGACTCAGGTGCGAGATCAGTAATGGGTTTGTATATTTGGAAGTCATATGCATAGAGCTAATAATATAGAATATAATAGAAGATGATGAGCTTACCAAGAAAGAGTATGGAGGATCTAAAGAAGGGTCTTGAGGTACACTCATGCATTTTAGAGACATCAGGAAAGGGGCTAATAGATAAAAAAAGAGATTAAAGATAAGAGAAAGAGTGGGGATGATCACAGAGACAATCAGCTGGAAAGTCTGGGAGAAATTGGATAAAGAGTACATGTACAGGGCTTGTTGCTGGCAAGGAGCAGAACTCCTTTTTCATCTGAGGCTGGGATGAAGGAGGAGAAAGCAGGGGGAAATGGCTGAAGGATGTGATATCAGGAGGACAGAATGACTTCGGAGACGAGGACAGACAAGAAGGTTTGATAGAATCGCTGTGGAGATAGTGAAACCCTTAGGGAGAAGTTGAATTGACTCCCTTGCCGTGGTGAGGGTGCAGCTTAGATTAGATAACATAACTGTATAGTGTAAATCCCAGTAAACCCAATTTACCATGGTTTCTTTTGGCTCTGTCCAGCAGCATGTGAATAGAAGTGAAAAGGCTAGATGGTGAGAATAGTCCAGGTATAGAGTTTGACAAGGTGTGGTTAGTGATAGGATGAGGAGGCAAGAGATTCCAGGTCAGAGGGTAGCGTAGAGTTCAGCTGATTAATGAAAATGTTGAGATAGAAAAGAGAGGAGTGTAGCCATTGCATGAACAATGGACTGGGAAAAACTTGTGAGGTGAAGAGAATGGAGACTAAGATGAGAATGAAGAACAGAGTGGATGTTATAAGACATAGGGAAAAATGGAATGATAAAAGATCATGATCAGATATGGAACCTTCAGAGCTTGTGAATACTGAAGTGCACTTAACAGGTTTTGGCAAGATCAAGGGTATAACCATTTTTGTGTGTAGCTGACATGAGGTGCAGCAATAAGTTGCAGAAATTGAGTAGATTCTCCACATAGTTGCCAAACTGATTTTCTTAAAGCACCGGCCTGACCAAGTCTCTCCCTCTTCCCTCCCACAGATTGCAATGGCTTCTGATGGATTCAAGGATAAAATATAAACTCTGGTTTAACTTAACTCTGTTATATTTTTTATAGAATAACTGCCCTTTAAGAGTTAAATGAATTAGCATTTTGATGTTTCAAAAAAAAAAGAACATTTCCATTACATTTTTTGAAAGAGTATTAAGACAGTTTTGGACCCTGCTTTGTGTACTAAAAATATGAGATTTCTTACTGTGGAAATTAGTACCATCATTGGTTAAAGACTGGTCACATTTGAGAGCCACTTATGGTTACCTCCCACTGTGATAAATATCTATTATTATACAAATGATTGTACTGTGGAATAGGAAATACTGATGCTGACAAACAATCACAGAGAATTACTGAAGGTTATGTCTACGCCATTTTGTGGGCACATAGAACATGCATGTCGGCATTAAGCTGCTTACCAGACTGAAGATCTATGGAGCCATTGTGCTGACTTCATTGTCACGTGCCTGTGAAACCTGCTCATTGCCAGAATATTGAACTGCTTCTATTTGAATTGTCTTAGAAAGATTCTGAAGATTACCTGGCAATAAAGGTACCAGATGCTGAGATCCTCTCTTGAGCTTAACTGCCAAACATTCAGACTCTACTGCAGAGAGTACAACACGGACAGACTGGCCATGTTGTCCAAATGCCAAACATACATTTACCCAAAAGACTATTTTGCAGAGAACTCACACGAGGCAAGCACTCACATGGAGGTCAGAAGAAGTGATATAAGGACACTCCCAAGGTCTCTCTGAAGAACTTTGGTATTGATTGTGAGACATGGTTGATGCTGGCACAAGAATGCCCAGCATGGCATGCCCGCCTCAAAGAAAGCTCTGTGCTCTGTGAGCAAAGCAGAATCATAGTAGCTCAAAAGAAATGTGAGGTGGACAAACCTAGAGACAGCTCCATCCCAAATATTCAGACTACTTGTGTCCAACCTGTGGTACAGCCTTCTCAGCTTGTATTGGATCTTATTGGATCAGCCACAGTTGAACCCACTGTACCTTGACCCCAACATCATGATGTAATTTTGGTTCTCTTTAAGTACGAAGGACAAACAACAGAATGTGTATATTCATTACTCTTATAACACTCGGATATTTTTACTCTTCTACAATTTAGGTAGTCCAATAATTCTTAAATTATCTCTCCTCAATCTGTTTTCCAGGTTAGTTGTTTTCCAATGAGATATTTTACATTTTCTTCTGTTTTTCATTCTTTTGATTTTGTTTTGTTTCTTGATATCTCATGGAGTCATTAGCTTCCCACTTGTCCAATTCTAATTTTGAAGAAATTATTTTCTTCATTGAGCTTTTGTATCTCCTTTCACCTGCCTCATCTCTTTACAGAGGTGAGCAGCTTACAATTGTTGTGCACTGAATATATTTTCAGATTTTTTTCAATGCATTTATCAAGCATGGTAATTTTTTCCCTTTTTTGTCTTTTAAAAATACTATTTGTTATATGCAATAATTCTCTGGGAGGAAGAAAAAGGAGGGATCCTGGGGAAACTTACGATCATGTAATAAAAAAAAACAATAAAAACTTATTTTTTAGAAAAGCATTTGATTTGGTGAAAAAAATAATAGTAGCTAACATTATATAGTACTTTAAGGTTTGCAAAGTGCTTTACATTATGTTATTTCATTTGAACTTCACCACAACCCTGTGGAATTGGCTCCTTCAGGAAGTTTTGAGTTCTCATTGCTAAGGGTACTTCAAATGGAGCCTTAATGACTATTCTCAGAGATATTTTAGAGAAAATTCCTAGAATATATAATGGGGATATCTATCTATATGCATGTGTACAAGTGTATTTGTGTATATATGTATGTATATGCACACACAGAGATGTCTAGATCTCTCTCTCTCTCTCTACATATATATATATGTATGTGTATATATACATATATATATATATAAATATATACATATATGAAACTTGGTTCATAAAATTGACCATAAGAAATAACTAAGGGAGATTTAGTTCAATGTAGTTTGTCTAAAAAAAGAGATGATTTAATGTTTTGTAAGCTCAATGTGAATCAACAATAAAGTATGGCAAATATTGTTTATTGATTGAGTAAATGAAAGTATATTGCTAACTTTTATTAGCAGTATAGGTTGGACTAGAGGATCTCAGAGGCCTGTTCTAGTTCCTACTATCTAGGATTGTATGAATTAGAGTTGTCCAAAAATAGAGGGTTCTTCCTTGGGAGTAGCGAGTTTCCCAACAACCCTTCAAGCCAAAAAAAGGAAAATTTGATTTTGGGTTGCATTACGAAACATGGAATGGGACTAGACCTGTAATTTCATCAGTGTAATGATCTCCTAGTAGAGTAGTACTTCCTCTACCTCTCTGCAATATATATTCTTAGAAAGTTGCCTAGGGTACTGAGAGGTTAAATGATTTGTCCAGGGTCCCATAGCCAGGAGGTGTGAGAAACCAACCTGGATCCAGGCTTCAAGGCCAGGCCTCATCCACTCCGTCACACTGCCTCTCTCGGTTCATGATAAAGAAACTCAATCATTTGTATGCTGAGATGAGAATGAACAAAGAGAGATGGGGAAAGGCTGCGATTTGTAGACAAAAGTAAGAATAGGTAATGGAAGAGACATGTGAAAGGGAAACAAGTTGATAAGAAAGAATACTGTTTCCACAATCCGGCTAGAAGCTTTTGTGGGGGCAAAAGATCCACCCACAGCCAGCACCCAGAAAGCTGCTGGGCAGCACAGGTTCTTTTGACCTGCTTTAATAAGGAGAGCAAGGTGAAGGGGTTGGCAAGCTTACTTTAATTCAGCACACAAATATCATTCACTTAGTTCAGGGGAAAAAAGCCAGCACCTTGAACTTCAGAGCAAAATACAAGCAAATTACAAACATCAATAGACAGACCTTGTCTGATTCAAATCCCAATACATAGTTACCAGAGTTCAACAAAGTCTCGGCATCCAGGTTTACAAGCT
>CM053627.1:120857716-120907906 GCA_028646595.1 Phalanger gymnotis | reverse complement strand
CCATTCCCTTAATTAATGACATCTATAGTTAGTGACATCTGTAAATCTGAGGAAGGAGAATAGAATACAGGGAGGGGGAACTCTCTCCATTCTTTACAGTAGAGGAAAACAGGTCATTACGACCCTGTTCTTATTCAACAAAATCTTTAAACCAGAATCATAAGAAAGAACAAAAAGTTTCAGAGTAAAAAAAAAAAAAACTTTCCCAGAGGCTGACTGCTGAATAAACAGATTCTTACAGCCTCAGAATCTTCCCCTTTCCTTATCTTGATTCTTTTAAACACTCCTGTATATAGATATGATTAGATATTAATATTATACACATCCTCCCCTGTGAAGTCTTCACATTTCATTTATTTACCTCACACAAAACTGAATTTTATAGGATTTCAGTCCTTGCTCATTAGTACTTGTCTGTATCTCAAAAATTGTGTCCTATGTTGTTCTGTAGCATAAAAAAGTGACTTTTCTTCCTTGACATGTAAATCATGGTTGTTTTTTTGCTTCCATTTTTTTTCTGCACAAAAATCTTTTAAAAGAAGCCTTATCATATTTTCACTATTTCAGCTAGCTAAGAACGATTATTTTTTGAGGAGGAAAAAAAATGTTTCATATACTCCTGTTATAGCTAGGTCTTAAAAAAATCTGATTATATAATTCATGAGTCCTACAGTACACTGGAGGCTATATTGCATTGCTTTCCCCCTATTGATTAGATTCCTTGATTAATTAATTGTTTAGCAGTCATATTCTGTGAGGGTTCTTCAAGAAGGCTGCTAAAAAACAAAGTCAATTTCTGTTGCATCTGACAGGAAATGTCACTGAAAGACAATATACAATGATGATATAGATGTTAACACCAAGTAGCATTTTATAGTAAATTATAGAACACTTTTTTGAATGACTGACAGCAGAGTTGTCTGTACTTCCTTCCCACTGGGATTTGAGTTTGAAATCCCACAAAGGATTGGAAACATCCATAAAGAGAACATAAAAATACTCACACTTTGGCTTCAGTGGGCTCAGGTGATCAGTGCGCAAAGAACAAGTGCTACTTTATTTGGTTTTCTGGTCATTCAGAGCAGATTTAAGCAGCCAACACTTAATGTTTCACAGTTAAACCCAGTGCTGTGTGGAGTATAGGCAGTGCCTATGCCATACATTCTCCACCTTCCCCCTTCTACCACCTCTTCATACCCTCTTCTCCTCTCTCCCTTCCAATACTGCTCCACCCCCCATATACTGCCTTGAGTGAGAATTAACAATCAGCCTTCCCATCAGATGCTAATTACAGCCCCTGTGGGAGTTTGCTGCCCTTTCCTAGGCCTAATTCCTGAGATCCGGAGAATGTAACTGTTTACCATTTGTAGGTGGATTCAGAGATAGCACCTGGAGACATGGAAAGAGAGGCAGGTATTACAAAACAAGGCTCATTCAGTATATCCTGTTGCTTTGATTTTAGATTAATTCACACATGAGATTCCATGTTTATTAAGCACCTCTGCTGCCAAGCACTGTGGTAGGTGCTGGGAGAGTTATGTTTAGTTAAGTTAGTTAGGCCCTTTGTCCTCATGGAGCTTGTAGTCTGGTAGGGAAGGATAAGACAGAAACACAGATAGCTATAATATACCATATTACATGGTAAGCATTGAGAGAAATGGTTATTAAATAATCAGTCGTTGAGGAGATCCAAGAGTTTTTTCCCTTCCTGTCTCCTCATTCTCTACTGGCTCTAGTCTGCATCTGAAGGACACTGTTGATAATGGGATTGGATTAACTTTCTCCTCACTCTTGTTTAGACCCCACCCAAGTTGGGAAGCTCCTTGTGTTCTGCTCTGACTTTGGAGGGCGCTGGAGTAGATCCTTTGTCTAGATTGCCTGAGGCTGGGGGGGAGTGGTCTGGGAGGAGAGTAATCAAAGTCTTGCCCCCAGCCTCTCTTTAGAATGGGTTTACCTCTCAGAATATTCGTTATTCTCATTAATCAATCAGATTTGATTACCACCCTCAGGAACACCCACTTTTCCAAGGGCATATAAGCATTGAGTAGGTTCCACGAAGGGTCTTGGCATTCTAGAGCACTGACCTCTTCAATCCACAAGCATAATTAGTAAAATGATTGATTACTCCGAAACTATGTCCCTTGAGCTTTTTTATGTCACAGTACTTTAAAGAGTTGCAAAACAAATATTTTGTGAGGTTGGGGGTGGAGAGAAATCATCACCAAGGGGTATAGATTAGTGAAGGCTTCCTAGAGGGAGTGGCATTTGAGTTGATCTTTAAAGATGAGAAATAATTTAACTTGTGAAAAGAAGGAAGGAAGACATTCTAGGCATAGACCACAGTGTGAACAAAGTTTTAAATTTTACCAGGGAAAAGAAATCAGTATTTCTTTAAGGCAGCTCGCTTCAATTTTAGACAGGCCTAATTATTAGGCTGCTTGCCCTTCAGGGTTGAAATCTGCTACCAAGTGTCACTGGTGGTCCAAAGGGTACTTTTTCCATAGGGACCAAAGAAAAGGAATCTTAATGCCTAATTTCAGGACCCTTGTCAGTGATCATAGAAGTAAGAGTGGAGAACAGCAAGGCAGCTTGAGGATTATGCATATTCATTGAGGATGATTACCTGGAAAAATTACCTTAACTCGCCAGTCTTACTCTTTTCCCACATCACTGTAATTTTCAAATCCCTATGCAGTTCAGTCACATAATGCATTGAAACTCTCTCTTCTAAATTAGTTTGTAGTAAGTCAATTAAGGATGTGTAAAGGTTGACCAGTAACTGCACATTATCAAACTGTTACTATACTACTTGTTGGATAATTAAGAGAGAAACTATAATTTATTTCAAAAACAGCCTGAATTGAGAGTTATTGTTAAAGTGTCAGGGAAGGTAGAAAAATATTTTAATGAGTTTATGAATTGCCCAAAAAGAAGGCTTGGGTCTTTGAGGAGGGATGAATTTTTAATAGTCTACTTTCATAGTGTGCAGTGTTTATGAGTGTGTTTTGATGTAGAAGGAATTAAATCCCAAAATTAAATCAGATCTCATTAAGAATACCCCTCATTTGGCAACTTCATTGAATTGTTCCTAGACCTGCTTCTCTAAGGTATTGTCTGTATTTCACTGGTGGTGTTAGGATTTAACATAGCAATACATATATTTTGTGTGTGTGTGTGTGTGTGTGTGTGTAAGTGTAACTTTGTTTACTTCCAAATTTCCAACCATAGTTATTTTAATCAGCCAATAAACATTTACTAAGTGCCTATTACATGCTAGACACTGTGCTAAGCACTGGCTGTACAAATTAGAAAAAGAAAGGCCCTGTCTTCAAGGGGCTTACTATTTAATGGAGAAGACAACACAAAAGGAAGCTGAAAGGGGAAGGGGGCACAGAGATATGATGAAGTCTAGAGGAGGGTAGCCAAGTTGGAAATGAAGAGAAGTCTAGCCTGTACACCCTTCTTAAGTGGAGATTCTGGGAGGAATTCTGTCTTCCAATGGGAGGAGCCCCTAGGGGCAGTGGGTACTGATGAGATGGGGGTGCAAGGGCCTATGTGATCTTGCAGGATGAAAAGGTTTCTGGGGCATATTGGAAAAGTCCGGGGGAGTGCAGAAATTCCCAGGTGGGAAATTAAGAGATGGCTGGCTTGTGTTCCCTCCTTAAATGGTTATTTGCATATTATGTTATACTTTTTCTGCTGAAATATCTTTATATAGATTCCATAACCCTTAGAGAACTTGCAAGATGCTAAAACCTTATAATTAGAGATTGTTATTGGCACAGCTTGTCAAAAACCCCTACAAATTAAGCTGTTAAATTCACAAAATAAAACTTGGGGAAAAAAGCCCTTTGTACTTCTCTTAAGTCTCTTGTCAGTTGACCCATTTTGGCTCTTTGATTTTCTCAGATACACATGATATTGAACCAGGAGAAAAACTTAGGAGCACAGAAAATACCAATAAATATTTCCCAAGATCCTGGCTTCCAAAATAGGGTCATTTCTGCATAAAGAAGTTTGAGAAGTACTTACCTTTGATGGATGAAAAGAGAACGAAGGGGAAGGGAACAAGCATTTATTAAGAGCCTGCTATGTGCCAGGCATTGTGCTATGCACTTTATAGATATTTGATCTCATTTGATCTAGACTGAACTAGAAAGAAAATCATAATCCTGGTGATTTATCTAAATCTGAGGTCCCCTACCAGAGATTTTCAGATAAATAATGTGATACCTACTGATGTTATTTTACATGCCTTGAAAGCTCCTGAGAGCTTGCCACCAACTCCTGCTTCCCAGATACCTGGACCATCAAGTGGGTTATCCATCAGGAATCTTGATAGAGCGCCCATCCATGAGCTTCAGGCACCTTTAGTGGTTGTAGAGTTGTTTGGGGGATTAGGACATGAATATTTGAGATAGATCGGATGAATAATATAGATCAAATAAAGTGAGGAAACTATTGGTCGGCTACATGTTTCTCCCCAAGTGTGGTTAATTCAAACCAAATAACCTACCCAGCTTAATCACCAGTCTTTGTTTCGGTACTTCAGTAGTTTAAGTCTTTTAAATTAGACCTCCTCAATTTTCAGTAATCTCTGCAAATGGAGTGAAGCATAATTTAAAATGGACTTGATATTTATCTTTGCTCTCTGTGTTGTATCATTAAATATGCATGTTTTTAATGTTTGAAAATATTTCTAACATAAAAATGGTGCCACAGTTTGAAAACCTAACTCAAAATGAAGTGGAAATTTATCGAGCTTTTTCCACATTGTCTCATGCTGCGTGATTCCTCACTTCACCTAGGGGATCAACAGCATTACCAGTAAGCCAGATGCAAAGTCCAGAATAGAGTTGACCTTTCTCTGAGTTTGTCTGTTTGACTTGTGCTTTTCCTAGCGCTGAGGAAGGTAATGAAATAATTTTGTTTAAAAGGCCTTTTCTAATATCTCAGCCCAGCTGATGCTGGTTACCAGAAAAATAAGAGTGAGCAGAGATGAAAATAATGAAAATGGAGGAGTTAACTGGGTGAGAATGTGAATTGAAAGTTGAGTTTTTCTCATCATATATAAGTATGGTTACTTTAGCTATAAGATTTTAAAATCACAAATTTAAAATTTCTATCCCTATTATTTAGCAGTTTCCTCCTTGTGGGTTACTTTTGAGTGACCCACCCTTCTCCCTTCAGTTGTACTTCCCTCCATTTTTTCCTTCATTTCCCCCAAATGCTTCTTATTTTGTATTTTTGAAGTGAATAGTTTGTTTCCTATTTATTTTCTGATTCTTCTGGAAATTTGTACACAAATTAGATATTTTCAGGTTCTAATAGTCCCACGATTTTTATTCTGCATGCTATCTCTAATTTGCTGAATAAGCACTGCAACTTTGATGAATATACATAATTCTAGCTCTGCTACTTGTTACTTCTGTGTCTAGGCTTTTTTGTTTGTTTGTTTATTTGGTTTTTTGCTTTGACCTCTCTGGACCTCACTTTCCCTTTCTTTAAAATAAGGGAGTTGGACAGGTCGTACTTTAAGGTCCTTTTACAGCCTTACAACCTACGATCCTAAGATCCTTTTCCATTCTTAGAAGTAATTTAGTGAGTGGAGAGAAGCCAAAGTAGAGAAAAACAGAAAATGTCATGGATAGTGAGATGATAGATAAAGCATTTGGTAGGGAGGTAGCTTTTCATTTTTCTCGACAAAAACAATTCCTCTGACAAATCGTTAATGACATCACTCATAAGAAGAGACCATCCTAAAATATTCTGTAGTAGCTATCACAACAAGCCCTAAATCTCCACTTTAAATATAGTCATTTAACTCAAGCTTATTCTATCTTTGGTATACCTCCTACCACAAAATTAAATTTAGTTTTCTGAAGTCAAGGGAAGATGAGTAGATGGTACAGAAAGAAATCAGGTTATGAGGTGGGATGGTAGAACACCTAGGACATACGCAGAATTTTCTCCTGAAATAAAATTTTACCTCTTAAAATAAATGGCAACTTTAAAAAAAGTTTTAAATAATTGTAAATGTTTGTTCTATAGTTTTACCCTTTACTTATTTGCAGCCGATCTTCCTAAAAATATTAAGTTGGGAATAACTTTTTTCCCTCAAAATGCACAGATTTCACAAGTTCAGAAAACACTCATTGAGTACCTATTGTTCCTCTGGGACTACTCTAGATGTGGTTCCTGCCCTCTGGGAGCTTATAATCTAGTAGTGGAGATGATCAGTAGACAAAACAACTATACTACAAATAAGAATGTGAACAGTGCCCAAAAGAGGCACTGTGTGAGGTAAATAAATGTGAAGACTTCACGGGGAAGATATGTATAAATATATATCTATATCTATACTAAGAATTGTTTAAAAATCAAGAGATAGGGAAGTGGAAGAATTCTGAGGCCGTGAGAGTCTGATGGCTCAGCCTCTGGGAAAGTTTACCCTGAAACTTTTTGTTCTTCTGGTTCTGGTTTAAAGGTTTGCTCAGTAAGGATAGGGTCACTGTGACCTGCTTTCCTTTACTGTAAAAGTACTGTAGAAGAATGGAGAGGGTCTCCCACTCCCCTTAGCCTGTTCTCCTTCTTTAGATTTATAGATGTCACCTCAGTTGTAATCATTAACTAAGGGAATGGGAATTGGAGTTTCTGTGCCTCGATTTCCTGATTCTTTGTCTAGGTTTCGTGCTCAGATTGTAAGTCTGCCTCCTAGCCAGTGGTGAGAAGGGTCAGAGGTGGGCGGGAATTCTGTTGTGTTAGGTGTAATTATTGGTGCTTTGCCCTTTGTAAAGTACCTCCTTTGCTGGTTCTGCTCTGTGCTAGCAGAGGACGCCCAATTCTCGAGAATTGAATAAAATTTATTTCTGTTCCCACCCTGAGATGGCTCCTTATTATTAATTGGTGAGGGTCTTTCATCCCACACAGGCACCAAGAAAATACTATGAGAGTTCATGCTCCTAGAGTATTGTGATCAGTTCTGGGTGTCACTGTTTAGAAAGGACACTGATTATCCGAAGGACATCTAGGGAAGGGCAGCTAGAATGGCAAAGATAATTAAGAGATGTTTAGACTGGAGAAGAGCCCACAAGGGGTGAGGGAGGGAATGAGAATGTCATGATAGCTATTTTCAAATATCTGATGGAATGTTTTGTTAAAAGAGGGATAGATTTTGGTTCCAAAGGTCAGAACTAGGAGTAATGGATAGAAGCTGCAAAGAGGCAAAATTAGACTTGTCCGATGCCTCTGGAGGGTTAATTGGCCTTTATTGGAGGACTTCAAGCAGAGAATGGATAACCACTTGTCAGGGATGTTGTGGGGATTTTGCCTTTGGTTATGGGTTCAAGGAGATGACCATTGAGATCTGTTCTACCTCTGAAATTGTGTAATTTGGTGGTCGCTTTTGGCAGAGGGTATAAAGGAATATTTTACTTTCCTAGTTGGGTCTTGAAGAACAGGATTGTTCAAGAAGCAGAGATTGTTAGAGGGGGGAAGGGGGAATGGGAGAATGGGAGAGGAGAGGTAGAAAGGAACTGGGTAAGAAAGGGGAAAAATATATACACACACATTAAAGAAATATGCTAATAGGTAAACTGTCACATCCTAGTATGCTTTTGAGTTGGAATTGGTAAATTTTTGTATTGTGATTCTAATTCTTCACAAATAGTTTAATAATTAAGAACTAGATTTGTCATTTTATTGCTATAAGTAACTCCCAGATGAGGAAATTCCCCTCTACCAATGTGGGTTAGCACCTTCTCCCAAATTTATAGTCTGAGAGCTGCCTAGAAAGTGACCTGCCCCAGGTTCACACTGCCAGTATGTGTCAGAGACAGACCTTGAACATTTGAAGCGTGCTCTTCTCCGCTATACTCCTACTGTGTTTTATTTTATAGTTGAGGAAAAGGAGGCCCAGGGCAGTTCAGTGACTTGCTTCAAAGGTCACACAGGGATGAAACATCAAAAGCTGGACTTGAACCCAGGTCCTCTGACTTGAGAGACAGTGTCCTTCCTGTTGTGCCACACCTCTTCCTCCACTGAATAAAACATAGCCAAAAAAAAAAAATCTGTATTCTTTGACTTTTCAGTTAGCAAGTTTTATTTTTCTGCTACAGTGTAGCTTTGGTGAAGAAATGATAGAATATGTTAGAGATATAATATGTTCTAGGTGACAGAACTTCAGAAATCTAGTGTGTTTGTTGCTTAGCAGCATGCTTAGGACCTTTGAGGATTCCCAGACACTTCTGATAGCCTAGACAGTTCTGTGCTTCAAGGAGACTTGAAAGAGCATCTGTAATTTATTTTTTTTTTTGGACCAAGACTCAAACATGAATGTTTATGAATTAGCATGGGGGGGGGGGGGTTGTAGCACCATATTTCTAAATTTTTGTTTTCAAAACGAAACCTTAAATTAAACTCTTTAATACAATGCTGCGCATTTAAATTTAGGACTATTCTGAATAGGTTTTTACTACAGTATATATTCCAACAAAAGGTTTTATAATGAAAGCAGTGTTAGGGTGACTTTAGGAGTTTTCGGAACTTTACTGTTTTTAAATAATAAGGTATATGTCTAATGCAAATTTGTAACACTGACTGATAGTAGCTTGAGCTGTCTGACAGAGTCTCAGTATGAAATTCAGGGATTCTTTTTTTCTTTCTTCCACATCTAATTTACAGAGGGAGTTATATCTGCTTCTAGAAACCAGAAAAAAGGAATGTCAGACATATCATTTAGGACATTATAAATGTTTACTAGTGTATGAATTTTCTGTTGTGTACAACTATTTATGTCCTTCACCTTCTTTTACTTTTGTGAATTGTAAGAAGGAACATCTAGCTGAATAATTGGAATATATTGTTTATTTGCAGTAGTTAGGTAGAGTTATATGCATGTGTGTGTATGTGTTTGTGTGTGTGTGTGTACATATACACATATTTTCCTACCTTATGTAACCACAACATATAACACCACTGCATTCAAGACAGTGTTGATTTTAAGTCAGAAAAATGACATACAGAGTTTAGACTTGACTATTGAATTTTAAAAAAAAAAAGATGACAGGAAAATAAGCTTGAAGTTACTAGCCTGTTAATATTTTAGGACTGAAACCATTGGATTCTTATTGGTTTAGTAGGATTTCTTGCCTGGTAGGGACAGAAGTAGTAAAATGATTATTTGAAGGAAGGAGTTCTGAGCCTTAATCTTATTGTGCCAGGTGTCCCAAAAGTCCTAGTGTAGTATTAAGCTATTAAAACTTAACTTTGTACTCTTATGTATAGTGGTGCAGTCTATATTAGAAGCCCTTAGGTCCCTTTTTCATTGTTTTCTGTAGCCACATTTAATAGGTCCAGAAAGAATAAATAAGCAGATATAGTCTACTTACATTACCCTAGCCATTCACATTATTAAGAAATAATCTAAACATTATTATGCTTACCTAGGCACTGATATTTACATCATAGATGCTGGTGTTCAGGTCTTTAGATAATGCTTAATTCTTTGTTAGGTTAAGAAAAGTAGAGAAAAATATATAAGTTGAGGTTGGGGGTGATGAGAGTGTCTGCTACTTTCAGTAGAGTCTGAATCTTTTTTCTGTAGTCATTTTTGAACTGCTTTTTGCCAGTGATTTGTTATTAGACATTCCCAGATGTGAAAACATTGTAGAATTGGGTGAATCTGTCAATATCTAGTCAAATACACTTTGCCATTCTGTGCCCATGTGTCTAGAATTATGGAATGTTAGATTAAACGTTAGAAATTACTTAGAGCAAATGCCACAATTTGTAGTTGTAGAAACCAAAATGCAGAGGGTTAAGTGGCTTCCTGAAGGTCCCACAGGTTGTTGGGTGAAGATCAAGATGGAGAACCCAGGTCTGTAGACTCCTAATACAATATTCTTTCCATCATACTAAGCTGTCTCCTCAACTATATTGCAGGCTGCTGGGAGAGTATAGGAAGTATCTTCTTTTTTGTTGTTTTAGGCCTCCTTAGCACCATATCTGACATCTAACTAGTTAATTCTTGTTGAAGTGAATAGCATTGGAACATTAGAAAAAAGACATCAAGTTATCAACAAGTCTATAAATGATGTCTTTATTATGAAGAAGTATTATGGTATATGAACATGAGTCCTGATTGTTGACCTGTGCAATAATAATAGTTCACATAAACAGCACTTTAACATTTGTAAAATGGTTTCCTTGCCTTGTCTCATTTGATTCTCACAGCAGACCTGTGCTGTAGGGTGCTGTTACAATTCCCGTTTTAGAGATGAGGAAACTGAGGCTGAGATAATGTTTGAATCGAGAACATTCTATAAGTCGATTACTCTATCTACTATATCATGCTGTTATACCCAGCTTCTGAATCTATTTCATCTGTAGGAGTATCATGTTTAGTGACTACAGATGCCAAGAGAAATTTCCAGGAATGACATTTTGGAATAATCACTACAGAGTATTGAAACTGTACCTTCTGTAGCTGCTGGGCTGATCCAGTGAAGGATCTCTAGGACTCCAGAAGGTAGTTACTCTATAACTACCTGTAGGTGCTGACCATTTTGTTAATCAGGGATGCACTAGGCAGAGGCACTCTAGCCTGCATGCTTAGAGATGCAACCTGAAGGCATGTCAAATTGGAGATGGTGTCTGAGAAGCATTTCCTGACCCTCCCAAACAAGGTGAGCTCCTGCTTGGCATATTTAGAAGTCTATTATTCTGAGCTTGAAGCCCAAGTACAGTCACAAACTGGGATAAGGTAAGCTTTCCTGGCATGTAAACTAATGCTTGGAATGAAAATTGGAAAGTTGCTGATTAATAATACGCCAGACTTCTCCAGAACATTTGAGAGATAACTATGTTTCCTGTGTGTGTGTGTGTGTGTGTGTATGTGTGTGTGTGTGTGTGTGTGTGTGTGTGTGTGTAGGAACATCTTCTACAACTCTAGTGGTTTTGAAAAAAAAGAGCAGAGAATAAATAGCTAAAAGATTGTGTGGGGATGTGTAAGTTGTAAAAAGACTGGAAAGGTAGGAGAAGGCTAGTTTATAAAGTTCTTTGAATGCCAAAGGATTTTGTATTTGATCCTGAAGGTGACAGAGAGCCACTGGAATTTATTGAGTTGGGGTGGGGGGGGTGACATGGGTAGACCTGAGCTTTAAGAAAATAACCTTGGTGACAGAATGAAGGCTGGATTAGATTGGGGGCAGACATATGGCAGGCAGACCCACCAGCAGGCTATTAGAATAGTGAAGGTGTGAAGTGACAAGGACCTTCACCAGAGGACAGAAGGGAGAGTATTTGAGAGATGTTTCTTAAGTGAAATTGACAGCCCTTGGCAACAGGTTGGATATGGGGTGTGAGAGGTAGTTAGGAGTTGAGGATTGACCCTCTGGTTGTAAGCCTGGGAGACTGGGAGATTGTTGGTGGCTTGAAGAGTAATAAGAAAGTTTGGAAGGTTTGTGGATATTGAGTTCCATTTTGGACATGCTGAGTTAAAAGATGTCTACTAACGTCCATTTTGAGGTGTTGGAAGGGCAGTTGGGGACATGAGACTGGAAGTGAGCAGAGAAGCTAGATAGGAAGATTCGATAATCACCAGCCTAAAGATGGTAATTAAATCCATGAGATTTGGATGAGATCTCTAAGTGGAAGTATTATAGAGGGAGAATAAAGTGAGGCCCAGGACAGAGCCCTCTAGGGCACCTACAGTTAGTGAACATGACCTCTATGAGGATATAGTGAAGGAGACTAAGTAGTCAGATAAAAAGGAGAAGCAGGAGAGATCGGTGTCCCAAAATCCTAGAGGAAAGAAAGCATCAAGAAGAGGGTGGTCAGCTGTGTTAAAGGCTGCAGATTGGTCAAGAAGAATGAGAATTGAAGAAAGGCCTTTGGATTTGGCAATTAGGAGATCACTGGTAACTTAGGAGAAAGCAGTTTCAGTGGAATGAAAGGTCTGAAATGGAATTGTTGGGAGGATGGGGAGGTGGGTTAAGAAAAGAGTGAGAGGACAGAAAGTGGGAGCATTTGTAAATGGCATCTTGAGGAGCTTGGACAGTAGTTAGTGGAGATGGAAGGATCAAGTGGGGGAGTTTTGAGGTTGAGGGAGGCATGGACATGTTTGTAGGCAGTAGGGAATGAGCCAGTAGATAGAGGTTGAAGATGAGTGATAGAGTAGGGATGACCGAGAGGGCCTTTTGTTTGAGGAGATGGGATGGAATGGGATCCTTGTATAAGCCTACCTCATCATGTGAGACAGGGGTGAAGGAAGAAAAAGTAGCAGAAGACATTTGAATGGTAGGAGATGGTGAAAAAGAGGAGGAAAGAATGACCTCATGAGCCTCAATTTTTTTTCTCTATGTGGCAAGATTCTCTGCAGAGAGAGTGGGCATGGGGAAAACCATAGGATGTTTGAGGAGGATAGTGAGTTTGACAAGGGAAGTTTAGAAGGATTGCCTAGTAATCCTAGTAGAGATTGGCCCCGTTGAGGTTGTCTAACATGAATTTGTAGTGGACCCAGTCAGAATGGTTGCATGATTTTCTCCACCTTTGTTCAGCAGCATGTGTGAAGGAGTGAAGGCAGCAGCTAATCAGACTAGGTAGCTGTTGGGGTCTCTTCCAATTCTCAGATTCCATTATTCTGTATTTCTTCAATGAACAATCATAGAGCCTACTGTGCATCGCCAGGATTCAAGGATTTATAGGAACATGTTTTATTTCTTTGCTTGAGAAGGGATCTTTAAGCTTTACCAGGCTGCCACAGGGATTTGTGACACAAAAAAGCTTAAGAGGCGTCAGTCACATGAAAAAGTTACTCATGTGTTCTCTTCTTTACCACTGCTTGTTCAACACCCTCATCTTTACAGAACCATCATTCATTTTGCCTCTGAACATCTTCATGGCAGCTCAGTGCTGTATAGAATTAGGTCTGTGAAGAAGTGAGACAGAAAAATCCCTATCAGGCACCAGAGTGAGACTCGTGTCAGTGTGGAGTGATCTACTAATGCATGACAATATTTCTTATGCACCCAACAAATATTTTATTGACTTTCCCAGATAACCTTTTAAGTAATTTTTTTTTCCTTTTGGTTCAAACCCATGATTTCTTCAGTACAGCATACTTCCGGTATGAAAATTAGATTTATAGAATCATACATAATAGATTTATATTTATAGATTTACATTATATTTACTTATATTATTTTACATGTTGTATTTATTTATTATGTTATATTTATATTATAGATTCATAGAATCATATACAATAGATTTAGAGTTGGAAGTGACCTTAGGAGAGCATCGAGTCCTAGTCCTTCATTTTTCAGATGAGAAAACTGAGGCTGAGTTTGGTTCAGTGATTTTCCCAGGGTCACACAGCTTAGTTAGGATTTGAACTCAGATTTTCCTGACTGTAAGAATGGTACTCTATCCACTGTGCCATATTTCTAAGTCTTAGGGAGTTCCCTGGGTCACTAAGAAGTTAAAGGCTTTATTTGATCTAATGTTAAGATACGATTTTGAACCATGTTAACAACCATACTCAGGACTGGTCTTACAAGTAGGTGGAGCAGATAGCCGCCTATATGGTGTGATTTTAGAGACTTCAGGAAGAATTCTGCCCAGCTTTAGTCTTTTCCTTCCCTTCAAGTTCACAGGGGACTGAAATTCTGTATCTAGTGATTCTGTCCTTTGGCTTAAGGCTCTGACCTTTTTCGAATGTAGATGCCTTAGCTGGAGGTAAAGGTCCTAAATTTTATGCTTCAGTGTGAAATAATTTGAGATTCTTTTTTGAGGGCAGATTTTCACTTGTGAAAGTTTGAGGATAATTTGAGGGCACACAGCACTGAGTATACCAGCATCTTAACTGGGTAGAAAATTGGTTTTGTCATTTAGGGGAGAAGGAAAAGAAATAGAACACTGGATGTATAGTGACTTTTCTTACCTTGACTATGGTGAGCTTGTCCTAAACTAAACTAATTCAATTAAGTGTTTAAATTCTAGCAGAATTTGGAGTTGAAGAGCCTAGGTTCAAATCCCAGGCCTGCTGTTTATAAATTGTGTAATGTTTGGCAAATGACTTTGTCTGGGCCTCAGTTTGCTTATCTGCAAAATGAGGAAGGAGATCGAATGCATTCCATGATCTCTAATGCCCCTTCTGATCCAGAATCCAAGAACCTAATCTACTGATCCAGTTTCCTACTTATATAAAGTATAATTCAATCTTGCACAATTTAAAATTATTCTGCGAGCTTAATTTTAAAAATCCTTATGGTATCAAAAGAAGAGGAAATTTTTTACTTAGAATCATGTAATCATAGTGTTGGGAGAAATCTCCTCAAGTCCTGCTCAATGCATAATTCCCCTCTACCTCATCCCAGACAGGTCAGTGTCCCTCTACAATGTATCAAGAGGAATTAACTACAGCTTCAGATGTAGTGGTGTGAGCTGTGCTGATTTTTTGTGGATAGCATGTACATGTGGGACTTTTGCTGAAAAGGGGTCATCACTGCATCTTTAACCTTTTAAGTTGCTTATTGGTAAAGACATTTTTTAACTGAATTCTATTTCTCTGAAGACTGACTGCATTTTAACCCTCAAGCCAGCATCATTGGAGGGACCTATAGGCCTGGCCCAACGATATAGTCTGACTGGTGGGCCATCCTAGACCCAAAATTTATATTACTGTGGCTTAAAATTGAATTATCTTTCCCCACTGCCGCCACAAACCACAGTTTTGACTCATTGAGCTTGCTGTTAACTAACCCTCCCCAGATGATCTCTTCTTCTAAACTATCATCTAGCTACATTCTTTGTCCATACATTTAATTTTGTTTTTAATCTAATTACAGGAATTTGTCTCTAGTACATTTTTTAGCGCTTTTCAACCCTTTGGATCCTAATTCTGCCTCCTACCATATTCACTATGCCTTTCATCTTTGCATCAACTAAAATTTGCTAAGCAGTCCACCACCTATCTGAGTCACTGATAAAAGTGCTAAAGCCTGCAGGATGTTACTGGGGACTCTCCTGTTTGACACCAGTTGAACTTTTCCACAAGTTATCCCTCTATCTTGTAAACTATAGTGAGAAATTTATTAGTGATAATTATGTATAATAATTTCCCTAACTGCTTTTTATAATCTTGCTTATTTTATTCTGTCTGATAAACAGCTATTTATTTTAATTGCTTAGTATTTCCTTGTGAAGTCAGGTTCATAGATTCCAGCTTGGAAGGGGCATTAGAGATCATGGTATGCTTTCAATCTCTTTTTACAGATGAGCACACTGGGACTCAGATAGAATAAGTCACTCGCCAAAGGTCACACAGTTTATAAACGGCAGGCCTGGGATTTGAACCTAGGATCTCCAACTCCAAATCCAGCTACAATTTAAACTCTTACTTGAATTAGGTTAGTTTAGGACAAGCTCATCATAGTCAAGGTAAGAAAAGTCACTATACATCCATTCTTCTACCATTTTTATGCCTTGTCCCTCTTCCCTAAATGACATGACCAATTTTCTACCGCACTATCGATAGTGTGCTAGATTTGGAGTCAGGAAGATCTGAGTTCTAATGTTGCCTCTGACGTATTATAATACATAACTGTACAATAATAATAATAGTATAAGTATGGGCAGCTGGCATTTACATAGCACCCACCATGTGCCAGGCCCTATGCTAAGCACTCTGCAGATTATTTCATTTGATGCTCACAGCACCTTTAGAATGCCAGTGCGATTAGCATCCCCTTACAGTTGAGGAAACTGAGACAAAAGGTACTTGCCCAAATCACATAGCTAGTAAGGGTCTGAGCTCAGATTTGAATTTAGATCTTCTTGATTCCAAGCCTAGCACCCTATGCCTTGTGCTATTTTGGGGCCTAGGTCCATGGGCAAGTCACTTCATCTGTAAAGTGATGATAATAACAGCACCTGCGTCACAGGGTTGTTTTGTAATTAGATGCAATAACTAACCCTTGTAGAGCATTGCACAAACCTTAAAGTACTGACTACAGACTGCATTATTAGAACTATGTTCTTCCTTGACAAGAATTCCTTATAACCGTGAAATCACAGGTCTAGGCTTTCCCCTCCTCCAAAATCAATTATTCAGCTCTGAAAATATCTTCCCAAAGTTAACAAGAATCTGAATGAAATAAGGGGCAGGTAGGTGGTGCAGTGGATAGAGTTTCAGGCCTAGAGTCAGGAAGACCTGAGTTCAAAACTTAACCCTGTTTGCCTCACTTTCCTCATCTCTACAATGAGCTGGAGAAGGAAATGGCAAACCATTGTACTACCTTTGCTAAGAAAACCCCAGATGGGGTCATGAAGAGTCAGACATGCGAAATGACTGAACCACTACACAAAAGAAACAAATTGATTTCTTTCTAGTCTAAAGGAAAGAACAATGGCTAATGAGTACAAGTTGAAGAGAGGCTGATTCCTGCTGGATCTGAGGGAAAATTTCCTAACAGTTATAGCTATATAAAAGTAAGATTGCTGCTTCTATACTCGATGTTCCAGCTCCCCATCTTTGCACCTTGCCCGTGCCTGGAATGCACTCGCTCTGCCATTCTGAACCTAGTTTTCTTTGAAATTCAACTCATACGCTACCACATACATGAAACATTTCCTGATGCCCCCCCTTTTAGCTGTTCCTCCTCCCCAAATTACCTTGTATTTATTTTATATAGATGTAGTTTATAATTGCATGTGCATGTTCTCATCCATGAGAATGTTAGCTCCCAGAATGCAAGAAGCTATTTCATTTTGGTCTTGGTATCTCAGTGGCTAACACATAATAGGGGTTTTAAAAGTGGTCGACGAATAACTGTTTCCCCTCACTAGAAGTCTAAATGCAAGGGCAAGGGCTTTACCACTTTGGGGTAATGATGTATTACATATTCTTGTTCAGATGCTGCTTAGACTGATGGCCTCTGAGGTCACTTCCAACTCTGAAATTCTGTGATTCTATGATTCTTTAAGCCACAAAACTATCTTAAGAGTTTAACTTGGATTGTTACTAATGGATAGGGAAGGTACTGAAATAGACAGTGATGTTATTTTTTTTTTTTTGCTCCAGGTACTCTATGCTTGTTTAAACATTCTGAGAACAATTCAGTATTACTTTAAACAGAATTGAGTGTCAGTAATGTCAAAGGCCCAAATTAAAATTTTAAAGCAAGATTTGTTTGAAAGGGAGTGTGCTCCCAAGAACACCTGCCACCTGCTGTGGTTAATTGGACACAGCTGGTACCAAACATGACTTAAATGTTTGTTTTTAAATTTTAGTATTTTTGTAAACTACTGTAAATTATTGGCTCAAAAGAGCATACAAATTAAAAAGAGGAGCTGCATAATTCCACCCCACTCCTTAGTTTGCAATTTTATATAGCAATCACTTGCGCATAGAGCATGGATTGCTTGTTCAAAGTGCCCCTAATGGAAAGGAGGAAGTTACTGTTTTTGTGAAAACCTTTACTTGTTTTTCATGAACATTTAATGATGTATCAGGTCACAGTGGTATTTTGCAACCAGTTTCTTACTTTAAAAAATAAAGAAAGAAAGAACAAAACAATACCAGCTCATGTACATTGGGCCCCATAGAAACCAAATTTAAGTATTTGGTATTGCCTACCACTTTATCTTTGCAGGATAGTTTTCAATACATGCTATTATCCTGATTCTTCACAATACCTTTAAATGGCATTACCAAATTGATATGGTTGGTGGTTATGCAGGTTGTAGGAATCTGACATCTCCCAGGGAGTAAAATCACTGTCTGGAGTTAGAAATCAAAGGGTCAAGAATACAGCCTTTGCCCAATAATGCTTTTTCCTGTTTGGACTCTGAAAGCAGGAAGGGCAGAACAGGAGTGAGCTAATTAAGGTTATAATGAAGTAGTGAAAGTCAAGTTTAAGCATGGGAATAATTAACACATTACCTTCAGGGCCAACATAAGGAAAACCATCAATATATAGACTTCAAATGGCCAAGAGTTCAATTGGCCCATGTCAAGGGTTGCTCATTAGAGAAATGGATGCACAACTTTGGTAACAAATGAGACTTGAGGGAATTTCTCTGTATTTGGGCACAAGGTAGGGACTGGAGAAATCTGATATCTCAGTGTTACAGCATTGAGAGGCCAACTGACCTACTGTACCTCAGGAAATGTAAACACTTTTCATGAGAAAAAGAAACCCATAAAACAGGTGAAAGGGAGAAACCAAAGTTCCCCGGGGCTTAGAGTATCAGGACTATCCCCAGGATGTCTCGTGTTCTTTGCTTCTAGGGCAGTCTGATCTTGCCTGACTTCTTGTAGGGAAGGTAGGACTTGGCCAGTGTCAGAGTCAGATTATCAATCGTAAGAGTGGATCAGGAATGAGAGGGCACCTGCTGAGTTTGTTGTCCAGGTATTTTTCATCATCACTAAAAACAAACCTGGGTTAAATAGCTTAAAATTAAAGAAAGAATCTTAGCAACAAGATAAAATAGGAAAGCTTTTTAAGGAGGCAGTGGTATGATGGAACCTCCAACAGGTCTCCAAAAGCCAGGTATATTCTAGAATCACTTCAGTCCATCAACATTTTTTTATTAAGCACCCACAGTAGCCACCGGTGATAAAAACATGAAAGCAAAATTGTCTCCGTATGAAGCAAATTAAATGGAAATTGTGTGTTCTCTAGGAGACAGTACCTGTGGAGAGAGAGAAAGCATATACAGAAAGCAAGCTAACTTAAACATTAGACAAACCCACAATTGCTGTGCTGCATTTGTGTTGTCTGTGAGTCAAGGGGGCAGTGTATTTTAGGGAATCACGAGAAGAAAAGGAGTTTTAGAGTTTTGATTAGGATGAGGGGCAAAGGAAATCATTGCCTCTGGTTAAATTAGTCAGAGAAGGTGCAGTTGAGGGGGTGGGATTTGGAAACTGCTTGAGTTGAAAGAAGGTGAAAAGCCATCAAGCTCAAGTGGGTTTAATGCTGTGTTCTGTGCTTTGCATACACCCTGACAAAGAGCTCAAAGGGTAATCAAAAGGAAGGGCACCAGACTTGGCATCAGACGGTCCGGGTTCAATGCCCAGACCTGCTCCTTACAAGCTATCTGGTCTTGAGTAAGTCACTTCTCTAGGCCTCAGATTCTCCATCCGTAAAATAAGGGATTTTTAATAGTTCATTGCTAAGGTGTCTTTCATCTGCTTGGACAAATCCAGTCCTCTCTCTGAGGTTCAAATTCTCATCTGTAAAACAAGAGTGCTCATATCGCAGGATTATTATAAGGGAAGCACTTGGCAAGCTTGAAATATTAGATGATTGTGAATTATTGTAATTATGTTTTATATTATCATTTATATTTTTACTTCATAGATAATATCATGTATCACATCATGTCATGTCACATGATATCATGCCATCTTATTTTATCTTTTATTATATTATATCATATATCCTTATCATAAAGGTTCTATGATTCTGATACTAAATTTTTTCTGAGAGGCTGAGGGAGTAGGCAGGGAAGTCACAGACAGCTGAAAGTCATCTGTGTCACCTCTCACTTTACTGAGGAGGAAACTGAGGCTGAAGGCGGTTATGCCCAATGTTTAACAAGGTTACCCAATTGCAGAGCTGGAGGCAGTAATAATATCTGACTTATGCAGGATTTTAAGATGTGCAAAGCACTTAGCATAAATTATCTTTTGCTCCTCACCAGAAACCCTTCAGGTTACTGCCATTGCCTGAGGAAAACTGATGCCAAGGGAAGTTTAGTGATTTGCTCAGGATCACACGGCTAGTAAGGAAGGGTCTGAGGCCAAATTCAAAGCCAGGCCTGTCCTGACTCCATTGTAGCAGGCTGCTTCTGTAGAGCCCAAGTCCCAGAAGCATCAAGTTGAGGACATTTGTAGGATCATAGAATCATTTGGTCAGGATGACCCAAGGAATTAATTAAGCCAACATCAGAGGCTATTATAACTCAGTCTTAAGTTGCTGGGCTTAGAAAATTATGGAGCTTGTTTGCAGCTGCATCAGCAACCACATCTGTCTGTCCCATAGACCATAGGATGTAGAGCTGGAAGAGAGCTCAGAGGCCTGGGGAATTTGAGCAACTTGCCCATGATCACAGAGGGAATAAATGTCAAAGTTGAGATTTGAACCCCCCTTATTACAAATTTTTTTTTTACTCCGTAATCAGCACTCTTTCCACTTTCTGCCCTTTAACCAGCTGGAGTTTTGAGAGTAGTACCGAAATAGATAAAATAAGTAAGTGTGAGAACCTGAAGTTCTATTCAAATCATATCAGCTCCACCTTCATGCAAGTCAGCATCAGCTTTTTAGACACTTTCTGGCATGCTTAAGAGAGACTTCCCATTATTTCCATCCATTTAAACCCTTCTTTTTCTTCAGGATAATCACAGATTCTGTCTTTCCCAGGAAGCCTTCCTGCACAGTCCTTCTTTCCTCTCTCCTCCCTGCCCGACAATGATATCTCCCACCTCTCATTTCTTGTAGAAAGATCGCCTTATATGCTTCTAACTTGTTTCACACTAATATGCCATGTTCCATCTTTTCCTTATTAGATCATAAGCCCCTTGAGGACAGGCCATTCAGTTAAACTGGTCTTCACTTTGCTCCTTACACACAGCATTCTGTGTTTCCTCTCCATGCCCTTTCACTGGCAGCCCCCATACCTGTAATTTCCTCCTTCCTTGCCTCTTATCTGACAGAATCCTTCTCTAACTGCTAGTGTTCTTCCTCCCTTAACACTTTTATTTTGTATTCTGAATATATGTACTCATTCTCTCCTCCATTAATCTGGTGCTTCATAGCTTGAGTTTTGATGACACTACTCTCTCCTGATTTGTTTTCTCCCTATCAATCTTTCTCAGTCTTCTTTGCAGGATGTTCCCTAAGGGTCTGTCCTAAGCCCTCTGCTGTGCTCTCTCTGTACTCTCCTTTGGTAACCTCATTAGCTCCACGTGTTTAACTTCATCTGTATGCAGATAATTCCCTCATCTCTATATCTGTCTTTCCCTGTTTCTCTCGCAGTCTGAAATTATTAATCACCAGCCGTTTAAAAGAAAGCGGTTCCTAGCCCCCACCTTCCTTTAATTCCCATCTCTCTCAACCCAAACCTCCTCCAGGTCCCCCCTCCAGCTCAGCCCACCCTTCTACTGAATGTTTTATAATTCCTGTTCTATAGTGAACAAACTTCTCTTTATCCTAGAGCTCTTTTTTTTCCTACCCCTTCAGTCTGTTATCTCTCTGAGACCTAGCTCCCCTTTAACCAACACTGCTTCTCCAGCTATCTTCTCCAGCACTGGATGCTACACCTTCTGTCGCATCTCTGGACACACTAGTGGTGGTCAGTCTCAAGTGTAGGAGATTGGCTGAGCAAGATGAGGACTGACAAACGACTCATGTTTAGTAACTTTGAAGAAAGCATTTTCAATTTAGTGATGAGATTCTAAGTAGAAGCCGGATTGCAAAGACTAAGAAAGGGGACAGGAAATGGAGGCAACGAGCATAGGGTTTTTGTTCTGTTTTAGATGAGAAAGGGAAGAAAGATGGTAGGGTATAATGAAGGCTTTTAAGAATGGGAGAGACTTGGATATCTTTGAAATTAGCAGGGAAGGACCCAGCTAGATGGAACAGTAGATAAAAAGCTAGGCCTTAGAGTCAGGAAGATCTGAGTTCAAATTGTGTCTCAGACACTTACTATCAAAGTGAACCTGGGCAAGTCACTTAACCTCTGTTTGCTCCAGTTTCCTCAACTGTAAGATGGGCATAATGATTACACTTACCTCCCATGGTTGTTGTGAGGGTTAAATGAAATAATATTTGTAAAGCACTTAGCATAGTACCTGACAATAGCAGGTGACTAACAAACTGTTTCCTTCTTCCCTTTCCCTCCGTTTGATGGGAAGAGTGATGCTTTGAGAGAGGAGTATGGTTGAGGATGAAGTCAGCTGGAGAAAATGGGAGAGTATGGGCTCAAGTGCACAGGTGGAGCTTGACCTTGGCAAGAAGGGCTACCTTTTTTTTTTAAGTTTAATTTGCATTATTAGAATTTTCTCCTTTATTAAGTCCAGATAATCCACAAAATAATAAATCAAACTCTGATTTATAGTGTTTGCTGATTTCTGAGGCATAAATGTTCACACTGAAATTTAACAATTGGCTTCTGTAACCCTTCATGGGCCTTTCATAGATTTCAAGCTTCTTGAAAGCAGGGACTCTTTCATTTTTGTCTTTGTCTCTCCAGCACCTAGCACACACCTGGTACTTAGTAGATGCTAAATACATACTTATTGACTTACTGAGTCACAATTTAATTGTATTAGACAGAAATGTTTTATTATTTAATTTTTTCAACTAATAAAAAATCTTTTTCCTCTGTCTACATCCCTCCACTATTGAAAAATAAAGAAAAACAACTCCTTTGTAACAGATTTGCATAGTCAAGCAAAATAAATTCCCTCATTGGATATGTCCAAAAAAAAGTCACATTCAGCATCCTTAGGCCTTCTTCACCTTTCGGACAGAAACATGCTTCATCACTGGTCACCTGGGAATCATGGTTGCATTGATTGCATTGATTAGAGTTCTTAAGTTGTAAAGACTAGTTTGTTTTTCTAGTGTTCTTACTGTATAAATTGTTCTCCTGTTTCTGCTTACTTCTCTGCATCAGGTCATACACATCTTCCCAAGTTTCTCTAAATAATTTTTTTCATCATTTTTTATGACACAGTAGTATTTCAATACATTCAATACGATGATGAGCACTTGAAGGACCTCCCCTTTACCAGAGAATGAGGGAAAAGAAGAGAGAGTGGGAAGAGAGTGGGAGAAGGAATTCATGTCAAATGGTCTCAGTTTTCTCAGTAAAGTTAGAAGGTGAAAGATGGAGAGAGAATAGGAAGTGAGATAGAAAATCCCTTAGAGACAAATAAAAGGACTGCAAAAGGACCCAAGTGAAGTTGTATAATATGAATTTGCAATGTATCTGGTCATATGGTTGTGAGAATTTCTCTAGCTGTACAGTGGCATGTGACTAGGAACAAAGGAAGCAGATGGTGGGAATAATCTAGGGCTGAGATTTGTCAGGCAGAAAGTGTAGCAATAGGACAAGGAGGACATGTGATTCAGTGTGGACTTGAAGTGGCTAATTATTGGATTGATGTTGAAGAAGGAGCAAAGTGAAATCAGAGTGTGGAAATGGTCTGAGAAAGTATTGAGAGGTGGAAGGATTGGAAGTCTTGATGAGGACAAAGAATAGATTTAAGGGTGCTGTTGTTTGTCCTTCATTCTCAAAAAGGACCATGGCATTAAAAAGGTGATGCCATGACTTGCATGTAAGTGTGTATATGTGTGAAAATTAATTGGATTTAAGTGAAGGAAGGCTATGTAAAGTCACCAGTCTCACTTTCTCCTCCAGAGCCATCTGGGTCCAGTGGCAAGATGTAGATCAGAACCACTGGAGATGGCCTCAGATGCAGTGGGCTTTTTAAGGGAAGGGCTTTCCCAGATCTCTGTTTGACTGAGGCAACACCCATTCAGTGATTAAGGCTAGATAAGAAATGAGGTAAAGAATGGCCTCTTTTACGTCTCTCTTTCCATCATTAGGATTTCCATCATTTGGAATTGTCTTAGATCATTGTATTGCTAAGAAGAGCTAAGTCTATCAAAGTTCATCATTGCACAATGTTGCTGTTATTGTGTACAATATTCTCCTGGTTCTGCTTACTTCACTCAGCATCAGTTTATATAAGTCTTTCCAGGTTTTTCTGAAATCAGTTCTGTTCATCATTCCTTATAGAATAATATTCCATTACATTCATACATTACAACTTGTTCAGCCATTCTTCAATTGATGGACATCCCCTCAACTTCTAATTCCTTGCCACCACAAAAAGAGCTGCTATACATATTTGTACATATGGGTCGTTTCCCCTTTTTTGTGATGTCTTTGGGATACAGAGCTAGTAGTGGTACTGCTGGATCAAAGAGTATGCACAGTTTTATAGTCCTTTGGGCATAATTCCAAATTGCTCTCCGGAACAGTTGGATGAGTTCAGAACTCCACCAGCAATGCATTAGTGTCCCAATTTTCCCACATCTTCTCCAACAGTTACCATTTTTCTCTTTTGTCATATTAGCCAATCTTACAGGTGTGAGGTAGTAGCTCAGAGTTGTTTTAATTTGCATTTTTCTAATCAATAGTGATTTAGAACGTTTTTTCATATGACTAGAGGTAGTTTTAATTTCTTTGCCTGTTCATATCCTTTGACCATTCACCAATTGGGGAATGACTTGTATTCTTATAAATTCGACTCAGTTTTCTATATATTTGAGAAATGAGACTTTTATAAAAGATACTTGTAAATTTTTTTCCCAGTTTTCCACTTTCCTTCTAATTTTGATCACATTGGTTTTATTTGTACAAGAGCTTTTTAATGTAATATAATCAAAATTATCTATTGTATATTTTGTAATGTTCTCTTTCTCTTGTTTGGTCATTTATCTGTACCTCTCATTTCTGATCCAAATTTTTCTTCTGCCTCTCTTTTTTGACTTTTAAAATCCTTTTTGCTCTCTTCCAAGAAGGCTTTTTGGGCTTGAGACCAATTCATATTCCCCTTTGAGGTTTCTCATGTAGGCATTTTGACATCATTGTCCTCTTCTGAGTTTATGTTTTGATATCTTCCCTGTTGCCATAGTAGCTTTCTATGGTCAGGGTTCTTTTTTGTTTCTTGACTGTTTTTTAGCCTATTCTGTGGCTTTCAAAGTTGACATTTGTTACCGAGGCACAGGGAGCACTGTCCCAAGCTTCTTGTGTTGCGGGCCAGGGGCCTGGTCAATGGCTTTATGTGCTGGGGCCTCAGGCCCTGGTGGCTTGCTCACTGCACTGAGGTTGCTGGTCTAGTTGCACCTGTTGCTGCTTGGATTCCAAGGCTGGCAATTTGCCTTCTGCGCTGGGGCTGGAGGCCTTACAGCTCTCCTGCTATACCACTGGCCTGCTGAGCTAGGAACAAGGGTCCTCTGCTGCTGATCTATACTGTAGCTAAGAGTTTCCTGCTGGCTTGTCCAGGTACTGCCATGCTGAACTGCACTCCCCCTTTACCCAAGTGAGACAGATCTTTCCTGAAGTCCTTCTAAGTTATCTTAAGCTGGAAAATTGTTTCGCTCTGTCTTTTTTGTAGGTTGTGTCACTCTAGATTCTATTTAGAGGCTTAATTTAATGTTATCTCCAAGGGAAACTGGGAAGAGCTCAGGCAACTTCCTGGATTTTCTCTGCCATCTAGGATTCTCTACTTATCTGTTTTTCAGAGTTTCTTGATCATTTGAGGACAAAAGTCACCAAACTTAGAGTTCTTCCTGAGCAGGTTAAGTAACTAGAGGACGTCTATGGTCCAATACAAGAGCACTGCTGAAGAGGTTTGAGATGCTGGGACCCTGAGAATGCTAAGGCAGAGTTGCCTGGAATGAATTCACACAATCAAGCCTTCTCATAGTCAGGTGGCAAAAAGTTTATTATGATGCCAAGAAGTGGGCAGAGGTTCTTAGGAAACCTGCAGAGTTAGTGAGGATAATGCTAAGGCTTACATGGAAAAAGGACAAGGGAAAGGAATGCCAGGGATGCTAATTAGATAATCTAGGAGTCCAGGTGTCTTTGGGAGCTATGGATGGGAAAATGCAGGGAGTCTGCAGAGAAAACTTTGTTGATACTAAACATTGAGGAAGTTGTCAGAAGCATGAACCTTGGGGATCTGGCTACAGGGAGAGTCCTTGGGCCAGCCAGGGACACAAAACCCTGGGCCAGGTACCCTCGTGTCTGTTCTGATAAGAGAATGTGTTCTGCAACAAGAGAAAATTTTCTCACAGGTCAGGGCCCTATTGAGAAATTGGGAGGCTTCCAGAGACATGATCCTAGGGCTGGGGCCTAAGCAACCCATCACTGCCAACTTTCCATCAAAGTTTTTCTAATAGATATGATTTTTAAAAATATGGAGCACTTCTGGCTATGGGACTCCCCACTGCCTCCCACCAGTATGGAGCAGCACTGGCTTTGCAAAGTGTAATTTTAGAAAGTTATCTGAAACACTAGGAAATTGAATGACTTGTCTAGGATCGCATAACCAGTATATATCAGAGGCAGGACTCGAATCTAGATCTTACTGACCCTAAGGCTCATTCTTTTTTTTTTTTTAAAAAATTATTTATTTATTTAATATTTTTAATGTTCAGCATTGATTTCCACATGAGTTTGAATTACAAATTTTCTCCCCATTTCTACCCTCCCCCCCACTCCAAGATGGCATATATTCTGATTGCCCTGTTCCCCAGTCAGCGCTCCCTTCTTTTACCCCACTCTCCCCATCCACTTTTCCATTAATTTCTTGTAGGGCAAGATAGATTTCTATGCCCCATTGCCTGTATATCTTATTTCCTAGTTGCATGCAAAAACTTTCTTTTTCAACATCTGCTTTTAAAACTTTGAGTTCCAAATTCTCTCCCTTCTTTCCTCCCCACCCACCTTCCCTAAGAAGGCAAGCAATTTAACATAGGCCACATGTGTATCATTATACAAAACCTTTCCACTATTAATACTCATGTTGTAAAAGACTAACTATATTTTGCTCCTTCCTGTCCTATCCTCCTTTATTCAGTTTTCTCCCTTGACCCTGCCCCTTTTCAAAAGTGTGTGCTTTTGATTACCTTCTCCCCCATCTGCCATTCCCTTTTTTTTTATCTCCTTCTGCTTTCTTTCCTGTGGGGTAAGATACTCAGTTGAGTGTGTATGTTACTCCCTCCTCAGGTCATTCACTCTTTCCCTCTCACCTGCCCCCTCTTCCCTTCCAACAAACTGCTTTTTCTTGCCACTTTTACATGAGATAATTTACCCCATTCTTTCTCTCTCTTTCTCCCTTTCAATATATTCTTCTCTCATCCCCCTGATTTTATTTTTTCGGATATCGTCTCTTCATATTCAACTCACCCTGTGCCCTCTGTCTATGTGTGTGTGTGTGTGTGTGTGTGTGTGTGTGTGTGTGTGTGTGTGTGGTCTCATGAATTATATACCTCGTCTTTCCATTTCCATGTAGGAATGTAAACAGAACAGTTCAACTTTAGTAAGTCCCTTATGATTTCTCTTTCTTGTTTACCTTTTCATGCTTCTCTTGATTCTTGTGTTTGAAAGTCAAATTTTCTATTCAGCTCTGGTCTTTTCACTGAGAAAGCTTGAAAGTCCTCTATTTTAGTGAAAATCCATATTTTGCCTTGGAGCACGATACTCAGTTTTGCTGGGTAGGTGATTCTTGGTTTTAATCCTAGCTCCATTAACCTCTGAAATATCATATTCCAAGGTCTTCAATCCCTTAATGTAGGAGCTGCTAGATCTCGGTTATTCTGATTGTGTTTCCACAATACTCAAATTGTTTCTCTCTGGCCGCTTGCAGTATTTTCTCCTTGATCTGGGAGCTCTGGAATTTGGTGACAATATTCCTAGGAGTTTTCTTCTTGGGATCTTTTTGAGGAGGCGATCTGTGGATTCTCTCAATGTCTGTTTTACCCTCAGGTTCTAGAATATCAGGGCAGTTTTCCTTGATAATTTCTTAAAAATGATATGTAGGCTCTTTTTTTGATCATGGCTTTCAGGTAGTCCAATAATTTTTAAATTCTCTCTCCTGGATCTATTTTCCAGGTCAGCGATTTTTCCAATGAGATATTTCACATTGTCTTCCATTTTTTCATTCCTTTGGTTCTGTTTTATAGTATCTTGATTTCTCATAAAATCACCAGCTTCCACTTCCTCCAATCTTAATTTTTAAGGTAGTATTTTCTTCAGTGGTCTTTTGGACCTCCCATTCCATTTGGCTAATTCTGCCTTTCAAGGCATTCTTCTGCTCGTTGGCTTTTTGGAGCTCTTTTGCCATTTGACTTAGTCTATTTTTTAAGGTGTTATTTTCTTCAGTATTTTTTGGGTCTCTTTAGCAAGTCATTGACTTGTTTTCATGGTTTTCTCTCATCCTCATTTCTCTTCTCAATTTTTCCTCTACTTTTCTAACTTGTTTTTCTAAATCCTTTTTGAGCTCTTCCATGGCCTGAGACCAGTTCATGTTTTTCTTGGAGGCTTTTGATGTAGGCTTTTTGACTTTGTTGACTTCTTCTGGCTGTATGTTTTGGTCTTCTTTGTCACCAAAGAAAGATTCCAAAGTCTGAGTCTGAATCTGAGAGCATTTTTGCTGCCTGTTCATGTTCCCAGCCAACTACTTGACCCTTGAGCTTTTTGTTGGGGTATGACTGCTTGTAGAATAGAGAGTACTTTGTCTGAAGCTTGAGGGGCTGCACCGTTGTTTTCAAAGCTATTTTACACAGCAAGCTCTGCCATACCAGCGCCCCTCCTCCCCCAAAAATCACCTACCTGGACCGCTACTCAGATCTTAAGCAGGCTCTGCACTCCTGCTCTGATCCACCACTTAATTCCTCCCACCTCCCAGGTGGGCCTGGGGCCGGAAGCAACTGCAGTTGTAGCTGTGTATGCAGTTTCAGAGCTGCGCACCACCTCCACCGCTCCTGGGGTGGTGGCTGATCACGAACTCCTTTCACTCTGTCCTGGCAGTTTTTTCCACTAATCTCTGTTGTCTTTGGTGTTTGTGGGTTGAGAAGTCTGGTAACTGCCGCAGCTCACTGATTCAGGGCGCTACAACCCGGTCTGGTTGGTCTGGGCGCGGTCCACACTGGGCTCTACTTCGTTCCCAGCTCCATGCAATAGACCATACCCAGCACCCATCCAGGCTGTCCTGGGCTGGAGCCCTGCTTCCTTCTGCTATTTCGTGGGTTCTGCAGTTCTAGAATTTGTTCAGAGCCATTCTTTATAGGTGTTTGGAGAGTCCTGGGGGAGAGCTTTAGGCCAGTCCCTGCTTTCTAGCAGCCATCTTGGCGCCGCCCTCCAAAGCCCGTTCTTAAACACTATACTTATTGCCTCATTGTCAGAGTTGTTGTATTTAATTCTTGTCCTCTTTATCACAGCTTTGCCAAGCTTGAAATGCTTCTTCAATAACTTTGTCTTGTGCCGTTTAACAAACGTTGAGATCCTTTCCTCCTACGTCTGCATTCTGAATGGGATCAAAAATAGCACCATTCTTTTGGTTTACTTCCTCCCTTGCAGAGCATACTTTGGGTAGTGTATGAATAGGTGAATGGTTCATCATTTAACTCCCCACTTGCAAAAGGTATCTCTTTTGGCCCTCTACCAAAACATGTGTCTGAAATCACAATCTGAAATTTTTTATTGTACAGGTTATTTCAGTGAGTAAAGTAAACATAGGCTATTATTTGCTCAGAAATATTTTATTCTGTTCCAGTATGCCAAGGAAGGCAGCTTATGTTCAGTGCATTCTCAAGAACAGGCCCCTGAGATAAAATGGTATTGTTTGAGGCTTAATTCTGCTTAAAATAATACTGTGTACTAAAGTATGTTTGGTAAGAACCAGGATCCTGAGTGCTTAGAGGATCAGAGTAGTCTGCAGCCAAAAATTCCTTACTTTAACAAGAATTCCTAAGGGGCTAGCATTTAAATTTTACTTTAATAAAGTTCTCCAACCCTTGAAGCTGTCGTTGGGGTCAGGGCACCTTTATGCAAATAGAGAACTTAGATGATTTCATTTATATCATCCCCAACCATTCTTAGAGAAGATTAATTAATTAATAAGGTATTTCATCCAATCTAAGCACATGCCCTTATAATAGTGAGTCTAGTCAGACAAATTCCAAAATAAATATTTATTTGAACTAACCACTGAGCTCCAAATACAAGTGTGCTCTGTTCTAAATGCCTGGTTTCTATACATATAAAGCACAGGGTCACTTAGAACAGTTGTGTCAAACTCAAATGAAAGGTATCCCTGTGGGGTACATAGTGACTTAGAAAGTCACAAATTAATAGTATTTATTGTATTTTGTTGACTTTGTTAAATATTTCCCAATTACATTTTAATCTGTTTCAGACTCAAATTAAAAACATTCTTTTTGAGCCATTTTGGATACCTCTGACTTAGAATACCTGATTTGTGACTGGACTTTTTGTTTTGTATGACGGACTTCATCATCAAAAACATTCTGAAACATAGCGAGGTGAACGTGACTTCATCCTATGGCATCTTTTTACACTAATTCTAATTTCGGAGGGGGTCAAGAACCTGTTTTGGAAGCTTTCTTGCGAACAAAGACTATTTTATCCCTTCATTACCTTTCTATTTTTGTTACTGATTCATTTTTTCTGTGTTCTGATTCATATTGATTCTTTGGATTATGTAGATGTTATTGAAAGGTAGTCTGCCAGGGAGGAAGAAAGGGAAGAGACGAGTGTTTCCAATTTTTGCTTCAGTACTTTTCCACACAACCCTCTCCCCTCCTCCACCCAACTTCCCTGTTTCTTTCTCTCTCTGAACTGACTCCAAATCTGATGGAGAATAATTAAATCACACAATGTTGGAGCTGGAAAGAGTCTCAGAGATCATCTAGTTTAACTTCCTCATTTTGCTTTTAAACAAACTGAGGTCCATGGAGGGAAGGTGACTTAGTCAAGGCTAGAATTCAGGTTTCCTGACTCAGAGCCCAGAAATTTTTCCCCTGACTAAAGTGTCCTTTGTTGTTGTTCAAGTCATTTATTCAGTTGCATCTGACTCTGTGTGAACGCATTTGTGGTTTTCTTGGCCAAGATATTGGAGTGTTTTTCCATTTCCTTCTCCAGCTCATTTTATAGGTGAGGAAACTGAGGCAAACAGGGTGAAGTGAGTTGCTCAGAGTAGTAAGTGTCTGAGGCTGAATTTGAAGGTAAGTCTTCCTTACTCCAGGCCGGGCACTCTATTCACTGTTCCACCTAGCTTCCCATAAATTGCTTCCACTTCCAATTAAATTCCCAAGTTATGAAAAGGGGGCCATGGAGAAGTTGTGCACCTTACCTGTTTGAATACATTCATAAAATTTTCAGAGGTCTGTTATTAAAGCTCTGCTGTTGTGAAGTTTTTTAAGTCCTTATGCCAAACAGCAAATAAACTCTTCCCCCTCCCCTGTGCCACCCCTAGAGATCTTTACACCATTTGGCCATCCATTCTCTTGCTCAGAGCTCTGATGGCACAATGCTCTCATATTTGGGACTATAATAATTCACCTAGCAGCTGCTGTAGGGGTGTTAGACCCAACACAACCAGCAACAAGAGCTGCTAGCACAGGTTCTTTGATCTGCTTTACTAAGGAAAGCAATGTTAAGGAGTTAACAATGTTACTTTAATCCAACATACAAATATCATTCACTTAGTTCAGGAGGAAAAGCCAGCACCCTGAACTTCAGAGAAAATACAAACAAATTACAAACATACACAATATAAACAGACCAGATCACAATTTATGGTTACCAGGAAAGCATCAACATCTGGGTTTACAAGCTGGGGGCTCTTAAAATGGCTGCCCAGAGTCACATGCCACTCTTCTAGTGCCTTAGAGCCCCTAGGGAGGGCGCCAATCTCTGGGTTTATATGTCTTGTTCAGGGTCAAAGGGCGTCACAATGTGCTGCTCAAACCCACATGACCCAAAAGTGTCATAAACATGGGACTCAAACTCACGTGGCCTAAAAGACTCTGGCATCACAAACACATCACTCCAACCCATGCAAACCAGGCTTTCCCTTGAGGCAGGGAGGTCATCAAAGACTCCTAATTTAATAAAAAAAAAAGGAAAGCTGGACTCATCAAGGGCACTTGGTTAAATAAGTGCTAAAAGAGAAAACAGTAAAAAAAAGTCCCACTTTAATTAATATTACAGGGACTTGTGGCTGAATGAGAGAATAGAGAAGTGACTGTCTTGATAGTTAGGACCTGGAGGTTAATACTGCCAACCCATGGCTCAGAAATTCAGGGGGAACCTGGCCCAGCAGCCAAGAGCTTTGGGTTTCTGGCTTAGATTGGTGCCCACTGACTCCTCAGTCTTCCTCTCCCCTTTAGTTTAGCAGTTAGGGGCAGGCCTAGGGAAGAACGCACAGTGGGATGAAGCATCAGGTAAGGAGACCAGTAGTAACTTTAGGAAGCAAGATGCTTCAGTGAGTTGGGTAGATCCAGCCAGATTATTGGAACACTCTGTTGAGCTAGTGTCCTGGTATGGTTTATTTAACCTATGGAGGTGTTCCTCACCTGTTTTGCCCATTTAGCCCAGGAAGGCCTGGAACTTGTCCAGCTAGCCTTTGCCATGAGTCTTTGACTTCCAAGAACAGCATAAGGAAGCGTAAGAAAAACTTTACCCAAACCTTGAAGCTTCTGGGCAGCCGAGCTTGCGCTGTTCTGCCTGCCATCTGCTATCTGTGAGGTCTCTGGGTCAGCTGACACCCCAAGAACTGGGCACCTTTAAAGTACAAATCACAGTACCACTGGAGTAAACTGCTAGAGACTCTGGTCTGGGCCACCTCAGGGTTAGGTGTGCTCTGGCTTACCCATCAGGAATCTTGCTTTGCTTTTGTGCTTTTGAATAGCAAGGTCATGAAAAAGTTAGCTCTACTCCTAATTTATTTATTTACTTTTGAAATTCATACAAAGTAAACTAGCTTTTGTTTTTGGGATCCCAACCAACAGCCTAAGTACTTTGGTGATGTTTATTGACAGCTTGAATTTTTTCTCAAAGACTCAAAATCAAAAACTCAAAATCAGAGTTCTTGAAAGAAATTCTCTGATAGCACATATTTTTTAGTTTGGTTAATAACTGAATTTTGTACCTTTTTGAAAAGTCATTTAAAAACAGATACCTTTTGTTAAATATCACTCTTATTTTCCAATCTGTACATCATCCCTCACAACAAAGAATCAGAAAGAAAATGAAAACAAAAGTTGTTCAGTAAAACTCACTAACAGAAATCATGTGTAATAGTCTCTGCTGTTCTACCTCCCCCCAACCCCTCAGTCACCTGCAGAGAAGGGAGGATGGTCTATTTTCATCAGTTCTTTATCACCAAACTTAGTCATTAAAATTATAGATTTCTCTTGTTTTGAGTTTTTATATGTCTTCTGTTTACCTTGTTGTGATTGCTACATACAGTGTTTTCCTGACTTATCACTTCACTTTGCATCAGTTCATATGAGTCTTCCCATTCCTCTTTGTAAACATCTTTTTATGATATCATATTTCACTAATTCTTACCACAGTTGGTTTAGCCATTCCCCAATCATATCTTCTTTGTTTCCAGTTTTTTGCTTTCACAAAAAGTGCCTTAAGGAACATTTTGGCGTTTTTACCACCTTGATTGGTTTCCAGATACTAGCCAAATTATTTTTGAGTTAATATGACCAAACAGTGCAAAACTCTAGAACAGGGCTGTCCAACCTTAGGTTTTTATTGAAACAATAGACAATATATTTTGATTTGCCATTTTAGCCAGAGCTCTGCGGTAGCTTGACTTTGTTTACTAAAGCATTTATACAAATTTCTATGCTTGTAGACCAGCTGTATAAATTGCACTGCAGGCCACATGCGGTTTGTGGGCCGCATTTTAGACAGCCCTGCTCTAGAACAAAAAAAAAAAAACCACAGTAGGCATCTTCTGTACAGAGAGTACTGTGTTAGATGTTGGGAGAGAGAAATTTTAATCAGGCCCAAATGGGAATGCCCTTATGGAGCTTATCAAAACTGGTGATAAAACAAGTATGAATGAATGAAAAAGCATTTATTCAGGATTTAGTGTGTACAAAGCATTGAGCTAAATGCTAGGGATACAAATAAAAAATAAGACATCTCCTTGCTTTCCAGGGGTTCACATTCTGAAGGGACAGACAAAACATATAAAAGGTTTCGTCTGCAAGCTGGATGGAGTTTAGTAGTAAATCAGTTTTTTCTCAACACATAGAAGCATATCCATTTCTGATGTTGAATTGTTTGATAGCACCAAGGACTTTGGTGTTGAGAACTTTCTTATTCTGGCTCTCAGCTGCCATGACTTCTGTGGAAGTGTGGGCTATAAACTTGACCTGATCAGTATTGATGGTGGCAAGTTCTTCCCTCTGGCAATGGCTATGGAGGCTGATCTAGAAGCAAAGAGTTTTGGTGACATTTTGCTTGGCTCTTGAACTCCGGGTCTTGGGTTGTCTCCTCCTGGGCTCATGTTACCTTCTTTTTCTCCCTTAGGATTCCTTGTTGCTAAATAACATAGAATAAATAGATAACACATTTACCCAGATAGCTACAATATACAATAGAACATGATAAATACATTTAAGATCAATTACTCAATAAGTACATATTATGTGCCAAAACAAAAAGCTACATTAGATCTCTGGAAAGGTTATTATAAAATGAAGGGTTTAGGGAAGTTTGTCTGGAAGAATTTGAATTGTATTTTAAAGGGTGGTTAGAAATTGAACAAAGAGAGAAATGTCAATGCAGTCCCAGGAAATTTTTTGCCAACCAAAGGCTCAGAGATATGAGAACATGGTGTATGTTTTAGAGGGACAGAGAGTTGATCAGTTTGGCTGGATTATAGAGCATATGAAGAGGAATATTAGATGTTCGTAAAGGTAGGGTTCTGCCAGGTTCTGGAGAGCTCTGAATACCATAGAAAGGTGCTTAAATTTTATTTGGTAGCTATATTACCTACCAAAATAGCCCCTGTAAATTTGTGAGCAAAGGAGTGTTGTAACCAGATCTGTGTTTATGATTAACTATTTTTGCAACACTAAGGAGAAATTGGAAGGGTGAGAGAATCCATGTGTGAAGATTTTGAAGGCTATTGCCTGTACAAGAAAAAGATATATCGGAAATTCAGAGGTCAGGCACAAGCCAAGGATAGATAAGAGAATAAGACATAATAATCCACATATTAAGATCCAGCAGTTCACTAAGTGCTAACAACTTAAATTTCTTCTCCAGTTAGGAATTTATCTGGCACTGCATTAGAGTTTGCCAAAAAGTATGTTTTCTTAATGCTCGATCAGAACCAACACCCCCATTTGCTCCTTGTTGGGTAGGGGTAGAGTGTTATGGCAAACCACACCAACTGCTGTTTCATTCTAAATCTGAGATATTTAATCTGTGTAGTTATTAGCTCATTGTGGTGAGGAAGAGATTATAAACAACATGTATTATTAACCAGATTACCCACTCTGAAAAACGACTCCAGCAACCCTAGCTTCATGGATGGAAATCCTTCTTTCTGCCCTTAGCATTGTCATAGATAGCATAAGAGAAAACTATGGCCAGTTACCTCTGAAGCAAGATTATTAAAGGTGAAGATATATCCCTTTTCTCCATCTGTCATGGGATATCAAAATATCACAGTGATCTATGAAGATAGCATCCATAAAGTGACGTTTGGCTGTGTATTATGAAGGCAGAATTTATTTCAAAGAGAATCATATATATGTCTGAATGGTTCAGAACTGCAGGATATAAGGAATTCTCTAAGTAGAAGACAGAAGAATTAAAGCATTTATTCAAGCTCCAAAGTAACAGATCCACAAACCAGCCTCCTCATTTTGATATTTTGATCTAAAGCTTCCAGGCCCAGTAAGTCTGCCTCACAAGAGTAACCAAGAAGCCACAGAAAAACATGATGGTATTAAACCAAATCATATTCATGCTTCCCCTCTCCAGTAAGAAGATTACCCACTGGCCTCAAGTCCTTGCTGGGCACTCCTTGGTCCACACACAGGTCCGCTCTGCTTCAGGGTCGGCCCTGCTTCCGCAGCTGCTGCTTTAGCTGCGGCTTTATCTTCAGCTTTGGCTGTAGCTGTCTCTTGGCTCACCTCTCCTGGCAGCCTCCAACCCTGACTCAGCGATGGAGCGCCGGGAGCTCGCCTTCAAGGCGCCTCCTCATCCCAGGTCTACGAAAGGCTGCTAGAGGCTGAGGCACCAGCTGGGGAAGTTTTCGTCCTCACTTTGTTCCAAGACCACACTCCACTTGTTGGCGAGGTGCTGAGAGGCCCTCCTCCCAGCCCAGCCCCTGGCGTCATCAAGCGCTGCCTGAATAACCAGAGCCCATTGGTTCCCGAGTTGGCCCCTCCTCCTAGGACCCTGGGAGGCTCACATCCACAAAGACTAGGTCAACACCCAACAGGGCATGGCTCTGGAGTTAACACCTCCCCTTAGTCAGCCCCACCTTGGGCCCCACCTCAGTCATCAATCCACACCCACATTGGTTTTACACTTAATAGGGCTTTGGGCCTGGGGCTTAGCACTTAGCAAGATTCAATGAAATAGCTGAATCACTCAAAGCAAACAAAAGCCAAACTCCTCAAGGGCACCTGTTGAACTAAGTGCTAAGGAGCCCATTTTGCTTACCAATACAGGCTGCCACTGTAGCAAGATAGCTCACAACAGATAGTGGTCAAACAAATCAGTGTGGATGTGTACGTTGTCAGTCAGCTGCATACTTTGACTCTAGAGATTCCTGAACTGCTATTTGATATGTCTGTCTGCTTGGTATATAACAGGGAAATTAATCTCAACTTTCTTTTGCGTCCCACTGCCATTTTGTCCTGATTATTTTTCTTTGAGGTGCAGCTTATATCATGTAACAAAAATAAACTACCTTTAAGCTTCAACATTATTAAGGGTAAATTGCTTTCAAAGTTATCACGAACCATTTGTCTCTGGAGTTGCATAAACCCTCTGCTGAAGTGTTTTTTCCTCTCTCATTTACTTTTCCGTTTCCTTTGTTTCTTTATTCTCTGGAATAATATTTTTAAAGCTCCCTTCCTCAAGAATAACTTAACAGAGAATAAATTGTCTTCTGTAACCTGAAAATTTTTTCTTGCCCTCTTATTCACTTCTTGGATCCCAGACATGGAGGACATTTGGGCCCAACTAAATAGTAGGTTCATTTTTCATTAGCTTTTAAAGTGGAGAGGTAAAAGGGTAGTGATTTGTGGAAAATTGAATGAATGACACTATTTGGCTGTAACTGAAGCTTTGATGTAGTGAAATCTTTTCACTGGCAAATTATTTGAGTAATCTTTTACCCATTTCAAGCTTAAACTTTTCAGACACTCAAAAAATATAAACATTTCATTGGTATTTTTTTAATATCCCCAATTCCTAATGCTTTTCTGAGGATATATGTCTTACTGTCTCCTATCAGGTAGACCTGTCCACAAGTTTGAGATTTGTGATGAAGGAATAAAAGAAAGAGATGTTAGGGTGTCTCATGGGCCCCAGTACTTGACAGAACCGGTTTTTATTTTTTTTCCTTCTTAAGACACTTGTAGTTCTTTTCTTTCTTTTTATTTTTGGCTATGAGTAGAGTTTATGGTTGATGAAAGTGGCAACCGCATCCTTTGAAATTTGACTATATTAAATTTAGGACAAGTGAAAGGAGGTCATGCAGAGGTTGACAAACATGGAATTCACTGTATCAGGCGGGGATACAATAAGGAAACAGAACACTGGATAAAATTGTCACTGATAGTAAAGTTCCCTAATAGCACATTTCAAGTGTTGTTGAGGAAGATACCTATGATTGCCCAAAGCATCTTTTTTTTTATTCTTAGAAATTTAATGATTTTTTAAAAAAAGGTTGAAAGATGAGTGGTATTCATCTAATAACTACTTCCCCCGTGCCTTTTTCAGTGTTTTAATGCTCTTTTTATGTACTTTGTGAGAAATAACAAGTTTCATGCTCCCCCCCTTCCTCCTTTTTCGTTTACTATTTACCCTTCTTTTTATTTCTCCTCTTCAAAGTCTCAGAATAGGAGATTGATGGCAAAGTGGATAGTGCCCTGGACTTGGAGTTACAAAAACATGAGTTTGAATCCTGCCTCAGCTGCATATTAGTCATATGACTTTGGGCAAATCACTTAACCTTTCCCAGCCTCAGTTTTCTTAGCCTGTATAATGGAGATAGTAATAGCACCTATCTCACAAGGTTTTGATGAGGATCAGATGGTATGCTTTTGCAAACCCATTGTGCTAACAAAGGCTAACTATTTACAGAACCAAGTCACCCCACAGACTTCTGTTTTCCTTAATAATACATTAAAATTTTGAAGGGATATTTGTTTCTTTTCCCCCATTAGAATGTTAGCACAGCATCATCATACAGCCCCATATAGTTGCTCAAATTTAGCATTCTAGGTTTCTCTTGACTCTTATGTTTGTATTTCAGAGGCCCTACTCAACTGGGGTTTTTTTGGGATATTTTTGCCTTTTTTTAAAAAAAGTCAGAAATCCTTGAAAGTTCTTTTTTCCATTAAAGACCCATTTCCACCCTATACTCAGATTTGCAAGTGAGTTACTCTTGCTTGTAAGTTTATATATTTCGTAAGTCCTTGATCTTGAATTGTTTCTTTATGGATGCTTGCAGGTTTCTGTTTTTGTTTTGTTTTGTTTTGACGTACAAGCTTTGGATTTGGGGCATAACATTCCTCAGAATTTTCCTTTGTGTTCCTTGTATCTTTCCTTTGCCTTTAATTCTAATAAATATGAACAGTTTTAATTTATAATTTCTTGAAGTAACATAGTGTCCATGCTTTTAAAAAACGTATCATTGTTTTCAGGGAGTCCAGTAATTCTTAAATTCTTTTTTTTTTTTAAGTTTTAAATGGAGAATTTATTAGCTGACAACCATTCGGAGCTCAACACAAATCTGAATGGCTCCGAATAGGGGTAAAGAAGTTGTATTCATACAGAAAAAAACGGGGTGCAGTGGTTAATTATCTCTTGAAATTTTCAGAAAAGGGCACCAGGTGGTTCCAGGGGCACAGGGACAGATCAAAGATTCTGACAGGTTATGGTTTGCTGGGATGATCTCATCTATTGACATTCCTTGGAGGAGTCTCGGAGCTCCAGGGACATTTGCTAAATGCCAGAAGCTCTGAGTCCATTCTTTCTTATGCAAACTGGGGATTTCTCAGGGGCTGTGGGGCAGGGGTCTCCTTAGCAGTAACTGATTTCTCCAGAACCACAAACAAACAGAAAAAGTAAACAAGAAAAGTATAAAGTTGAGATGCTGGGTGGGGTTAAGGGTGAATATGGACATGTTCAGCCGTGTTCCTTCCTGAAGAGGAGAAATGGGTGCTATGGTGGCAAAGGCTCAAGGTGATCACTGCCTACAGGATGCTTTTCTGACTCCTCCTCTTGCTGCTGCCCAGCCACCACATCCAGCCTGGATATTCTCTCGATTGTGGCAGGAGGGACAATTATTTCACACTTGTACTCTCCCCCTTCTTGAAACTGGATCAAAGGCAGGAAGAGAGAGGCATTGCCCCTACGCAGCCTGGACATTGATATGGTGGCTCCTGTTCTGAACTGAGTCTGTTTTCCTCCATTGTACTCAAAGATTTTTTGTCAGAGTTCAACCTTCTCCAGAACCACCTGACTCCAGTGACACTGATGTCCCGTATTAGAGAACCATCATTGAACAATTCACAGGGGATGGTGACATCTGCATTGAGGGATACGATCTGAGTCTTCCCATCCATCTTCATTTCTTGGATATCAGAGTTCAACAAAGTCTCAGCATCCAGGTTTACAAGCTGGAGGGCTCCTTAGCTACAGCTGCCCAGAGTCTCCTCATCAACACCATCTCAAGAGCCAATTCTTAAATTCTTAAATGAACTCTCCTTGACCTGTTTTCAGGTCAGGGTTTTTATTTTGTTTTTAAATATCAGCTTACATTTTCTTTTGTATTTGTTTCTCTTATTGTTTCATGTAGTCATTGATTTCTGTTTGGTCTCTTCTAGTTTTCAGGAAATCCATTTCTTCAGTATGATTTACCATGTCTTCTAAACTATTTATTCTCCTAATTTTTCCTCCAGAGCTTTCAACTCTTGATTCATCTCTTCTGTGTATCCTTTCATTCTTGTGGAAAATCTCCTTTTTCCTTTGACTCTGCTTGGAGTTGTTATGGAGTTACTTCTTGCTTCTTTTGAAGGAATCTCTAGATTTACAATAATTTTTTAATATCAGTCAATGTTTTCTTTGGTTTACTCATCCTTCAAAGTTTAATTAGAGCTATATACCAAACTCTGCCTCCTACAGTTCTTTAGTGTAGGTTTTTCAGATCTGCTTAGTCTAGCCCAAGATTTCATGAGTTTCTATACGCTGTTTACTAAGAATTACGTCCCCCTGGATATATGAGGTTCAGAGTGTTCAGTCTTCAGAGCCCTCTCAGGACAGAATGTTAGGGACCTCAGAACACCTTGGTCTGGGTTGTCCCAAGCTGAATGCCCAGGCACCGTGCTGATCACTGTCTGGTGCCACTTCTTAGAGGTTCTAAGATCCTTAGGCTTTCTGACCACAAAGGGACTTTCTCAGTAAAGGCCTCTGCTTTTGCTGCCTCCTGATACAGATCCTTGCAGGCCACATGTGTCCTTGTTTATCTCTAGGAGCACCAGGAAGCCATCTGTACCTTAGCATTGCTGTCCCCCTTTCCTGTTACCCATGGGCTTCTGGGCTGAACTCTTAGGTTTCTTGATCATTATTTGGTTTGGTGAGAATTTTACGGCATTGCTGTAGTAGTTATGCAGGAGCTGGGTGATTTGCCTCGCATTCAGGCAGCCATCTCGGTCAGACATTTATTGCCATTTATTTGAGCATTTCTATTGCCCCTGCTGGCTATGCAGGGGACAATAGAGGCCCAGAAGGGGTTTCAGAATAGACTTCTAACTACAGCTCTCATTCCAAAAGCAAACCAGGGCTCTTTAACCCCCTTCCCTCCCTCCTGCGCCCTCCAACACACACACACACACACACACACACACACACACACTTTAGCTGCAGGAAGAAGTCTTATGTTGCTAGCCCTTTCCTACAATATTGCTACTGCAGCTATTTCAGCAGTCTGATTTGTTCTAGTCACTCCTCCATGCAGTGACCAACATTTTATAAGCCTGTGAGATTTGGATGTTCTACAGGTATTCCATCAGCTTTTGGAACAGTTTCATTGACAACCTCTGTCCTCCATAATGAGCTTGAATTGTGAGGTTTAACAGTAGTGTGCTGTAGCTCTGCTTGATTCAGTGTGTAAAAAGATGGCTTATGATAGAATAGCCAAATCACTTGAAATATAGAGATAGTTCAAAAAGCTATATGCATATCAGAAATTTTGTATGGCTGTGTAATTCTGGGCAATGACTGCTGGCAGGCCAGCGGTGCAGATGAGAAATTAAGTGGGGTAAATTTGAGCATTAGTATGCCCACTTTTCAGTTCAAAAGACAGCTGTATAAGACCAGCACATAACACAGGATCTTGTATATTACAAAGTGGGGACTTAATACATATTTGTTGATTTGAATTGAAAGCTACATCACAGTCTTAATATGTATTCACTAGAGAGGCTGAGTGACTCATCTGTGATCCTTACACAGGTATAGGAAAGGGCTAAGAGTGAATCATCAGTTTATTCTGTCTCTCTCACCAATATGGCATTTAGACAGCACAGTTAGCCTCGTTGTAGAACACAAAACATGTAAACATATCTAGTTATACAGCTGCTACTTTATTTCAGGCACTGATCACCTCTCACCTGAATTATTGCCATGGCCTCCTAATTGGATTCTGCCTCAACTCTCTCCATTCCAGTCCATCCTTCACATTGATACTAAAGTAATTTTCCTTCAAGAGCAAATATTAAATGAATTCTAACAAAAAATGAGCAAATATTAAATATAAGCCCCTGTTAAGTTTTTAACACTCTTCTTAACCTTGTTCCAACCTACTTTCCAACCTCATTGTCCATTATTTCTCCCCCTTAACTCCCTTCTCTTTATTCCATTCCACACCCTAAGATGCAGCCAAACTGGCTTTTCAATCTGTTCTTCACATTAGGCGCTCCATCTCCAGACTTCTGCAGTGGCCATTCCTCTTTCCCAGAATCTTCTTCCTTTCCACCTTTCTCATATAGAATCCCTTTCTTCCTCCAAGATGAAGCTCAAATACCACCTTTTACAGCTCATCATTCCTAGCCCTTCCCTCTTAATCTGCTTTGTATTTAACTATTTCATATTTCTTTGTATTCTATTTGTATTTATTCTTTATATGGTTATCTGTGTTCCTGTTGTCTTCCTCTTAGAATATAGGACCCTGGTGAGTAGGGATTATCTTATTCATTGTATTTGTATGCCTAGCACCTTAGCAGAGTGCCTACTATGCAGTAATAAATAAATAAGAATTGATTAATTGTATCAGAAATGGAGACTATTATGGATCATGAAAACCAGCAATTAACACCACCACAGCAGCAAATATTAGCTTAGTAAATTAGCCATAGATAGCTACATAGGTATGCTATAGACATAATATTTATGGAACTTTTTTTGTATCCACTCAAGTCATGACTTTTTCCTACAATGCCTTAGAGTCACATCTCCTACATTTAGATGTGGAAGAAGAAAATTTATCTATATAGCATCTATCGCTTTGGAGTCATGTCTTTATTTCCAAATCTTTGTGGTTATTTTGAACACTTCTAGATTCATCTCCAAGAGATGACTAATCTGTCTCCCAGCTAGTGAGAGAAAAGTAAAGAAAAATGAGGTGATTTGCCTTAGAGACACACAGGCAATAAGTGGCCAAGTTGTGTGTGCCTTGAAATGAGGTCTACTTTTTACAGGGTGTTTTAAAATTCATTGTGCAGTTTTAAGCTTTAATAATTGAAAAATGCACTAAGACTGTTGGAACACCATGTATATAATTGGAAGGATCTGAAACTGGTTGAATATTTGGATGCAAAGAACAATGATTAATGAACTGATGTTAATCCAGAAGAGGCCATTAGTAGAATAGAGCTGCAGTTCTCTTTCTTTGTCCTTACTCTGTTCCATGTTTTTTTTTATCAATGATTTGGATGGCATTTTTGTCATATTTGAAGATGCCATGAAGCTGGGGAGGATAAATGTGTTGGATTATAGAAGTGGAATACAAAAAGATCTTGACAGATTTGAACCGGAGGCTTATAAGTTTAGACCCTGGAGAGGACCTTCCAAGTCACCTGTCTAGTTCAACTCCCTTCATTTATGGATGAGGAAACCAAAGCCCCCACAGATTAAATGACTTGCTCATCATTCCACAACTAGTGAGTAGCAGAGTCTAGATTCAAACTCAGGCTCTCTAACTCCAAACACATGGAGTGTGTAGGCATGGAAGGGCCTACACACACATACACACACACACACACACACACACACACACACACATACTGATTCAGGGAGACATGGCTAGACATCAGTTTATGTGAAAAGAACTTAGGAATCTTAATGACCTGCTATGCAGTATAAATCAATAGTGTGATGTGACAAACTAACACATCACTTTGCTATTTGGCTGCAGAATGCTGTGCTCAGAAAGTGGTGTGTCCAGAACAAAGGAGATGATAATCCTGCTGTGCCCTGCCCATTTTAGTATTTATGTTCATTTCAAGGTGCCAGAACTGACAGGCTCTGATGTGAGAGTCATAGGATCAAAGGGTCCGGCATTTAGGGATGGAAGGGACTCAGTTTTATAGATGAGGAAACTGAGGCTTAGTGACCTAAGATTATATATCGTTAAGTGAAAGAGCTGGGATTTGAACCCAGTTTCTCAGACTCCAGATCCCATGGCACCATGCTTCTCTCATAGTGATCACATTGGCCAGGAAAAGCACACCCAGAGGAAGCAAACTAGTCTATTGAGAAACCCTGAAACTGTGACATAAAAAGATCAGTTGAAGGACCTGTGGAAGGGAAGGCTTTAGGTGACACCTGGTAGTTGTTGTCAAGTATTTGAAGGACTGGAAATATAGATTAGAGGCCATTTTGCTTTTCCCTTAAAGGTAGAACCAGGAACAGTGAGTAGAAATTATAGAGACTTACTATAGTGAGCAAAGTTAACATTACTGGTTAACAAACTGAGATGTATGATTTTTCTTGGCAGCTTTGTAGTTCAAAGAATACTGAATTGGATTTAAAGGACTTGGGTTCTAATTATATTTCTACTTACTAACTCTGTTATCTTGGGAGGCATTAAATGGAGTCAACATTTATTAAATGTCATCAATATTTTGTGATCAACATTTATCAAATGCCTGTTTTAGGACAAGCACTGTGTTAGCGGATCCCTTCAACTGTCTGGATTTCAGTTTTAGCATCTGTAAAAGAGGGGATTGAACTGGATGACTTCTTAGTTTCCTTTCCAACTTTAAATATATCATTATGTGATCCTTCAGGCCTATTTTCCATAATAATGGCTAATAGATTAAAGCAGGGATAGTGACAAGGAACATTAAGGAGGGGGGAGGATACTGATTTGAGAAGTGGACTACTTTGTGGCAATTTACTGAAAGATGAACAACATCAAATCTTTCGCTAACCCCCAGAGGTGTAACTAAATGATAGCACAGTGCAGTAATCTATACATATTCTTATTGTCAAGAGAAGGATATCAGAGTGATGTAACAGAGAAGTATGTAGATCCTAGGAAGTTTTCCCTAGAAGTTGATAATATAAAAAATGATTTGTCTTTTAAAGATGACTTCACTCATATGGAAAGTTCACTTTGGTGGAACATAACCTCATTTCCTCATGATGTTGCAGAAATCAACGTTATTCTATTTAATTGTTTTAGTATCTAGAGAATATGGACAAAATGAGGGAAAACATCTTAAACATATTTTTACAGTATGCAGAAATAATTATTTTAAAAATTTTCCTATTTTGCATCTGTTTCGTGGATGTGTTTACAAAATTTCCTTCTCATGTTTGTAATTTTTGTGCCTAAAACAGACAGGTAATGTGAAGATCAAGTACAATATTGCATTAGCCACAGGAGCATCTGGGCTAAATCTAATGTTCTAATTACTGTTTCCCTGATGTTCAAACTTAATTATAGTCCTTAATATATAAACATGTTTGCATGTGCTGTCTTACAAAAAGGGAAATAGATGTTTGTCTGTTGGGCATGTCTGTATCCATGGAAGACCAACAATCTCAAAGTGTTTTTATAAATAAACTATTTTGTTAATGTGATTGTATTCTCTCTTCTCTTGTACAAATAATAACAGCCAATCTCTATATAGTTCTTTAAGGTTTGCAGAACACTTTACAAATATATTACCTCATTTGGTCTTCACAACAAACTTGTGAGATCGATGTTGTCACTCCCATTTTATAGTTGAGGAAACTGCAGCTTAGAAGGTTTAAGAGACTCGAAAGTCCTGTGTCATCATCTATTTAGCATCATATTAAATGTCATGTATTTAGCATTAGTAGGTGTCATAGCCAGGTCTTTCTAACTTCAAATCCAGTGCTATATCTACAGTGCCATCCTGCCTATCAGACTTTGAGTTGGATAACTCAGTAATGCTCAGTTTTGTCTTTAACATACACAAAGTTGGTTCATAGATAAATGAACTCTGTCCTTTTCTTAAAGTACTCAACCTACCTCTCCAGCCTTATTTCACAGTACTTCCTTTCACACATGCCTCATTCCAGCTAAGCTATTCCCAGTCTTCTGAACACTCCCACCTACGTGTGTTCCCATTTTTGCCTATTGATACTTTTCTCTTCTTTCAAAGCCCAGTTCTGGTGCCACCTCCTCACTGATCCTCCATGATCTGTCTCTCCTTAAAGGTTTTATTTATTTATCTTTTTTTAGAACACTTTGGATTTTTCCTTTCCTTTATCATATTGAACAACTGAAGTGAAAGAAAAAGTGTTTATTAAGTGCTCAGTATGTGCAAAGCATTATGCTGAACTCTGAGAATGTAAATAGATAAGTGGACACAGTCCCTGATCTGAAGAAGTATATATTCTAATGGGAAGGACAATATAGAAGAGATCTCAGCTGCAAATAAGATGGAAAGATCTCATGATCCTTAGGGTTCAGTAGCAAAGAATCTCATAATGAATGTGTATCTTCTTTAGTGTCATTTCCATTGATAAAAAGCATATTGGATTCAGATTTTGAATTATTTGATGGTGCCTTTGGTGGTGAGAAGCTTACTTTTCAGGTGTTCAGTAGCTGTGGTTGCTGAGGATGTTTGGTGGCTGATAGGCCTGCCAAAGCAGTTCACACAGCTTCCCAGATGATAACTGTGGTGTTTGAGCTGAAAGCCAGGCCAGTGTCCAGGGTGGATACTACTATGCCCTTGGCCCTTGGATCAGTCTCATTTGTGTGTGCTGGTTGCATCTGCCTTATGAGACTTAAGCTCTTGAGAGCAAGGACTCTTAACGTTTTTTTTTAACCACCAGTGCCTTGCCTGTAGTGCTTAACGAGTGCTTGTTGAATTGGGTATATCAAATTCAGCTGCTTATTGAAGCATAGCCCAGCGTCCAGATAAATTACCATCAAAACAGTCCTATGCTTTTTCCTTCCACATTTAGATAGGTAACTGTACAGTGTTTTTATGTACTATCCATATCATCACTTGGGTATCTGGGGAGATTTACAAGGATTGCATCCTGTCGTCCTAATGTTACATGACTGACAAGGGTCATACAGCCCAGCCAGTAGGCATAGAATTAGGATTCAAACTCATAATCCCACAGGTGTCAGGTTGCAGAGTCCTTAAATAATCAGACATGAAGGACTCTGACTTTAGTCAGGTCAGTTTTATGCTTAACTCTCCTACTAGAGAGCTACAGAGAAGATTTTTATATGACATATGCCCTCTGAGTTATGTGAAACTTCATTTACATTCTGAAAATATTTCCTTAAGCCTAACTCTATCATGTTTGCTAAAATTTCACTTATCTGTTTGCTTTTGTCCTGTGTTTAGATAACATCTGTTTATGCTCCTTCATATAACGATCCTTGCCATACAATCAGGTATTAGGTCAATCTTTAATTTTCTTCTGCAGGCTAAAGTGTAATGGTTTTCAAATTTTTCCTTCAATTTTATTTTCCAACCTAATTAGTTTACTTGCTTATCCTTCTTCATCTGATTTCTCCTTTTTGGGGAGATGAAAAGGGAACTGTGCTTATGTAGGGAACACCATGGTAAGGAAACTCTCTCCACTGATACAGTTTGGTATCTGTTTTGTAATTTACAATTGTAGGGAGTGATTGAGAGATTAAGTGACTTTCACATAGCCACATAGCTAATGTGTATCAGAGGCAGAACTTGATATAGACAGACAGACAGACAGTGATAGACAGAGGGACAAATAGATAGAGCTAGGCACTGCTAAGCCCTGGGGCTACAAATACAATCAATCAAGACAGTCTTTGCCTTCAGTGACATTATATTCTGATAGGGGAAGAGATGCATTAAGGGATGGAGGTAGGACTACTTGCAGAGGTATGATTTGGGACTAGTAGCTAGGAATTGAGGTGGAGATCTGTTTCTGGGTAAGATAGGGCTCATCTGTCAGAGCCGAGACTAGTTCCACTAGGGTATTACAAACCTTTGGTGGGAAGGAGATAGGGGTGATGGCCAGTTGAGTTGGCATGGTTTGAGACTGGTGACTGGGATGAGCAAAACTGAAGTCTATGTCCTGGAAAGAATTAGAGTTCAAGGTGGTTCCAGGAGCAGAGTCCAGTGTTCTAGAGGGCTTTATGACTAGAGTAAAAGTAACATAGTTTGAAATTAGAGACCATTGACATCAGATGGAAGCCTGCACACAATCCACCATGTTGTACTTTCATGATTTCTCCATAATGTTTTGTACATGGAGTAAAAGGAACACCAGATCAGGAGGCAAAAAACCTGGAGTTCTAATCCTGATTCTGTCAGTTGCCTTTGACATTTAATTTCTCCATTCCTCGGTTTACTCTTTTGTAAAATAAAAGAAGTCGAGTAAATGATTTCTAGGGTTTTTTCCTAGCTCTAATATTCTGTGTTCTATGAAATGGCAGACTGGATACCTTCACCATTGGCCACTTAAAGAATATGAATTTTTACCTTAATGAACCCAAATTCCATTAAATGATTACCTGACATTTTGATTATTTGTGGTCTGTCTACCCAGCCCTTAGGGGAGCAAGTTAAATTGAGACTACCCTATCTCCCTCCAGGAAAGTCAATGGTCTTCGTGAATGGTTGATTGACCAGGGCTTTTTGGTAACATGTTAGAGTTGGCATGTGCACCTTGTAATGAAGTATTGAATAGTGACTATTACAGAAGGTTGAAAAGAGAGGCTCTTGATGAAATTCCTCCTAATTTGTCAGTTTAGAATAACCCTTTTCCAGGGTGTTGGATATCATGCATAGACTGATGCTCACTACATTAGGCTGGTACTTCATGTTCAAGAGTGGATGAGAGAAGGCTTTTCATAGTCTGTCTAACCAAAGGAAGCTTACTCAGCCTTCACAGTGGAAGAATATTTAGATGAGAGAAAGGATACTCAGTTGAGGATCTAGCGACTACAATTAGAGTGCTGATTCCCTACGTCTGTGCTGCCTTTAGTGGTCTCTACTGGCCAAGCCTCTGGGCCCAACTAGAGCTCCTCCTAGGGGTCTTGTACTTAGCTGACCAGGAAGCTTTGTCAGTGGCTCAAGCCTTTATTGTCTCCTAAGCCAATTAAATCTCAAGGATAGCTTCACTGCCATTTAACTAAAGGAATTAGCCCATCCTCCTAGAGAGTCTAGTAGATATTCCAACACTGGGCTTTGGTAGAAACGTTGTGCTAATGATGTGTCAGAAATAGTTTGGAGGCACATAGTGACTGTGGCTTGGAACAACGGGTAGGATGTAGAAGGAATATCTCTCTGAGGCCAGGTTAGAATCCTTCTCCCAAATTTACAGTTTTTCCAAATGCCCCAGTTGTTCAGGGAAACTGCTATGATCTGATCAGTACTGTTTTACTTTTCAGTTTAACTTAGATATTGCCGTCCTCTCCTAGTTTTCTGAATCAGGGAGAAAATGCATCTCTGATGGCTTAGGCCAATTAAGCCAAAGTGTTTATTTCTTTTTACGTTAAAAAAAAATAGGATTACATTTTAGGGAAGCTTTTCTTTACTAGCTCCTCAACCTCTAGATTAAAAAAAAATTTTTTCCAAAATATTGCACTGTGACCTATGCAATGGATATTTCAATGCATTCTTACCAAACTGTTTACAATTCTCTATTGTGCAATGTCATGTGTTCACTTCTGATCATCATATTACAATGATACATTGCAGGATGTCAAGGGGAAGATTGCCAGGATAATCAGAGGGTAGTAGACCATAAGCAGTTCACTGGAGAAATGGGATATTCAGCTCAGATCATCCAAAAGGAGACTTCTGGAAAAACATGATAGCTTTTTTTTTTTTAAAGAATTTGAGACACTATTATGTGCAAGAGGGATTAGATTTGTTCTGCTTGGCTTCAAAAGGTAAAAGCAGTAAGTGGAAGTTATAGATGGAAAGAGTTAGGCTTCAGATGAACAAAAACTTCCTAACTTTCCAAGCTGTTCAAAAGTGGAATGGTCTTGGGGGCGGAGCCAAGATGGCAGCTTTCTGGAAAGCAGGGACTAGTGTGAGCTCCTCACCAAGTCCCTCCAAAAACCTATAAAAAATGGCTCTGAACCAATTCTAGAACTGCAGAACCCACAAAATAGCATAGGGAAGCAGGGCTCTAGCCCAACACAGCCTGGATGGTCTCTAGGTAAGGTCTATCCCACACGGAGCTGGGAGTGGAGGGGGCTGAGCAGGGCAGAGCCCAGCGTGGGCGGCGCAGACTAACCAGACCAGGAGCCGGGTGGAGCATGCCCTAGCACCCTGAATCAGTGAGCTGCGGCAGTTACCAGACTTCTCAACCCACAAACACCAAGGACAACAGAGTAGGTTAGTGGGAGAAGCTGCTGGGGACTGGGATAGAGTTTGCTGTTCGGACACCCCCCCCCCACCCGGGGCAGGGGAGGGCACGGGCAGCAGAGGTGGGGCAGCTACAGAACTACAGCTGCAGTTGCTTCTGGACCCAGGCCCACCTGGTGGGAGGGATTAAGTGGTGGATCAGAGCAGGAATGAAGAGCCTGCTGAAGATTTAAGTCCAGTCCTGGTTGGGGGTTCTTGGGGAAGGAGGAGTGCTGGTGTGGCAGAGCTGCCGCACCCCCCCCCCCCAGGTTTGGAACATAGAACTCTTTACAAGCAGTCATACCCCGCTGAAAAACTCAAGGGTCAAGTGAATTGGCTAGGAACACGGCCAGGCAGCGAAAACGTACCCAGATTCATTCTCACACTCTCACACTCACCAAAACATACAGCCAGAAGAAGTCAACAAAGTCAAAGAGCCTACAACAAAAGCCTCCAAGAAAAACATGAA
>CM053627.1:120803698-120857216 GCA_028646595.1 Phalanger gymnotis | reverse complement strand
AAAGGAAAAGGGGATGGGAGCGGAGTGGGGTGACAGAAGGGAGGGCTGACTGGGGAACAGGACAACCAGAATATACGCCATCTTGGAGTAGGGGGGAGGGTAGAAATGGAGAGAAAATTTGTAATTCAAACTCCTGTGAAAATCAACGTTGAAAATGAAATATATTAAATAATAATAATAAAAAAAAGAAGGCAGATAAAAAAACGTGGAATGGTCTCCCCCAGGAGACAATGGGTTCTCATTCAAAGTTGAGTGTGCATAGAGGGTCACCTGTTGCCCGTGTTGTGGTCAAGATTCTTGTTTAGGTATAGGTTCAACAAGATGGCCTTTGAGACTTCTTCTAACTCTGAGATTCTTCAAGTCTGGGATTTCTTTTCATTTTGTTCTCATAATTTCAAGGGGCACAGAAAAATAATTTTTTTTGGTAATTTTGTTGATGTAAATTTTATATGCACTTGTGCAGGATATCTATTTATATGTAGGGCTATCTCTAGAACTGGGAAAGATCAAAGAAAGAACATTATGTCCAGTTTCCTTTGCTGTTACTCTCAGAGCTACAAAGCAATTTTGAACAATACATTCATATTTTATAACATAATTTTAGTATAAATATTGTAGCCAAAAGCTTAGAGAATCTAAACCATTGCTCAAAGCGACATGATGATTTTTAATTTTTAAAAAACTCATGTTATCTTCTATACCTAGAATATCCTCCTTTTACTTTTCATTGTTTAAATATGCCATTAAATATATCCATGAAGGACTATTAAATGCGACCTCTTCCATATGTCCTTCCCACATTCCCATAGTGAGAAGTGATCCCTCTCGCTTGAGTTGAAGTACCAAAGCTCTTCATTTTCACCTCTAAAGATTTCCCACTCCAGTTTGTATTACAGATATCTATCTCAGTGTCTTCTTCCCCATTCTTCCCCCTGCACAAGTAGAGGTAGCGCGGCATAATGGGGAGTGCTAGACTTGGTGACAAGAAGACAGATTTCACCCCTCTCCTTTTCTTCTTCCACCCCCCAAAAATCCCTTAATCTTTCAGGGATTCAGCTCCTTCATCTATAAAATAGAGGAATTGCACTAGATAGTCTCAGTTCCCTTTGGCTCCAACTCTGTAATCCTAGGATACAAACTATATACAAATCATATGCCCTTTAAGAGACAGAGACGGGACTGTTTTATTCATCACTTAGTGCCAGGGCCTCAGATAGAATTAGTCAATCAGCAAAGATTTGTTAAGTTTCTACTATGTACCAAGTACTCTGATAGACATTGCGTATGCAGGTAATAGCTAACACTTACATAGTACTCACTGTGTGCCAGGCACTGTGCTTTGTATTTTAAGTTATTATCACATGTGTTTCTCACTACAACTCTGGGAGGTAGGTGCTATTATCACTCTCATTTTACAGATGAGGAAACTGAGGCAAAGAGCGGTCAAGTAACTTGCCCAGGGTCACACAGCTAGGAGGTGTCTGAGGCCAAATTTGAACTCAGTTCTTCCTGACTCCAGGCCCAGCACTCTATAGCTTTTGCTACCTAGCCGCAAAGAATGACACAATCTCTACCAGCAAGACAGGTGCATTCTAATGGGTTAGATAAGGACATATATAAGTATGCATAAAATCAATACAAATTAGTTTAATCCATAGTAGTTTGAGAGGGATGGCTCTCTAGCAGTTAAAAAGGATCAGGAGTGGTTTCATGTAGGTGTTGAGCTAGAGGCGAAGAAGCAACACAAAAACATATTGCAGGTTACCTTTCTGTTTATAGTACATAATGGAATTCCAGGCTCTGTCTAATCGACACAGTGTTTTTAGCATGCTGATAAGTAGACTCCACAGCTACACATATGGCAAAAGAATGAGATTATGATCAAGCTCTTCTGGCCTCAGTCAAGCCTTAGACGATCAGATGGAGACCCTTAGGATGCTGAAATTAGACAAAGTCCAAAGTTTGAAAAGGGGAAGTCAGTAATGTCCCTACATCCCTTCCCAGCACAGTTTTGTTAACACTGTGACCTAGTGAGTTCCCCGTAATAGAGGTGCTGGTTGGATAACCCTTTTTGAGGGATTCTTGTATTATACGGGACACTGAACTAGCAGACTTACAAGGTCTCTTCCAGTTCTCCTGTGGATAAATCAACAAGAGTGGATCAACAAGAGCTGCTAATGAATTGGGGACTTATCCCACGGCGTCTTTTGGTTTTTCCCTAGGCAGAAGTTGTCGGCACTCTGCGCTAGTTTTATACTTGTTCCCTGCTTGGATGCGAACAGTCAAGGACTGACTTGTGTGCATTTTCAGCCCTGAGGAGGCAGAACCCACCAGTTCTAGTCAATGTTGATTATAAGAGGAGCAAAGACCAAATCCTGGGGGTTGAAGAGGAGAGGGGAGTTGAGGTTATAAGTGAGATGATGATTTTGCCGGGAGTATAATGATGGCATATATTTAGTCCTTCCCTGTCCATCACGTTCTCCTGGCCTGAGCCCCTAGTCAGAAGCATGAAGAAGTTAAAATGTCTTGCTAGCTGTATAAATGCTGGCCTTATACCTACTTAGAAGAATTGTGGGGGGGGGGGCGGGGGGAGGGGGGTTAGGGGATGGAAATTGCTGGCTTTCCTTTCTTCATTCCCCACTCCCATCTCATATACTGCCCCTGTTCCAGAGCATTTGAGTGCTTTATTGCAGTGAGCAAAAAAGGGGCCAGTAGCAAGTAGGGGGCATATGTTCCGAGTCTGGGGCCCTTGAATTCTCTGCCCTGAAAGACCCAACCATAGAAAGAAAAAGAGGAGAGGGATCGGAATGAGCATTTATATAGTGCCCTCTATGTGCCAGACACTATGCTAAGTGGTTTACAAATGTTATTTCATTTAATCCTTTCCCTTTCCCTGTCCCCTGCAGCAATTCTCTGCCCTGGAGGCCCTGCAGAATGAAAATGCTATGCTGCTTTTCTGGTAGAAATGAGATAGATACTATGGAACACAGCCGGCTTGTGGTTGCCAGGGCAACCTCCCTTTTGCTAAACAGATCTCTAACTGGGGTGGAGGGAAGTTCTAGAGCCATGTTGGGAAGTTGGTTTTTCTCTATTCCCAGGGTATGGCTAGCTAGTGTGTTAACATCCTCTTACACATGAAGAGCAGAGAAGACTCCAGCCAGCAGCTTCTCTTTTTAATGGACTAAAGAGGGAAGGGAATGGACACATTGTTCGTTCATTCCCTGGTCACTAAAATGACAGACCACTCCTTGATCTCATTTCATTTTCTGTGAAAACAGAAGAGTTTTAAGAGTTGAAGGGAAGGCCTGTGGGTATGTTTTGATCAGATAATTAATTCCTCAGCTTACCCAACCAGGCCGTATCACAGATTCAAAGATGATTCACCTGGAGCTTGGGGTAGGGGATCACTAAGACAGCCAAAAGCCAAACAAAAACAACCATCTAGACAGACCCGATATATGCTCTTAATCTACGTGTTCCATAGGATCTTAGATTTAGAGCTGGGGGAAGGACCTCAAAGGTCATCTATTGCAACCCTCTCCTTTTACAGAGGGGGAACTGAGGCACAAAGAGGTTAAGTCGTTTACTTACTCTTTGATCCATTAGAAACGTTTGAAAATTCTGACTCTTTGAACTTATTACATTTGTTTAAAAAGTAAGAATATCAGGAAGTATGATGTAGCTCCTATTTTTAAAGAGAGTGGTTTTTCAAATTAAATGTGGATCTCAGGGAAGAATTCTCACTATGGCCTCGAGTGAAATACATAAATTATTTCCTTACCATACTGTACAGAAATTTGTTAACCTTTATGGGAGGTGATAGATGAAAATGCTTTGAAAATCATAGCATGTCAGAGCTGGCAGGACCCCAAAGATACCAGTCCCTTCATTTTATATAGGAGGAAACTGGCCTCCAGGAAAATGAGATGTCTTGTCCAGGATCACACATTTAGCTTACATCCAGGTTGGGATGTAATATATAGTGCCTTCTATGTGCCCCTAGAACTGCTGGCTCCTTCCTAGTTCTGTGTTCTTTGCATCATACCTGAGAGTGTGCAGGTAAATATTTAACAAATGGCTGTCCTTATGGTAATCTGTGTAATTTTTTAAAAGTCCGAAAACATGTGAAGTACGTAACACCAGTGGACCTTCTGTCTCCAAATTAAGATGTATTAAAGATGTCTTCTAACATTTCTTCATTCAAATCATGTTTGATCTTTTTAATTTTGTTCCATTCACTTTTAATTTTTTTGTTGTGTGGTTCTTTCCATTTATATTGTTGTAGTCACTGTGTGTATGATTTTCTTAGCTCTGTTTACTTCACTGCATTAGTTCATGTAGATCTTTTTATGCTTTTCTATATTTATCACATACCTCATCTCTTACAACATAGTAATATTCCATTACCTTTACATATCATAATTTGTTTATTCGCCATTCAGTGGGAGGTTTATCTTGTTCCAATTCTTTGGTAATAGAAAAAGTTCTGTTATAAATGTTTTGGTGTATGTAGGAGCTAGCTTCTTATCAGTGTCTTCCTTGGAGTATAAGCCCGGTAATGGAGTCTCTAGTTCAAAGGGTATGGACATTTTAGTCATTTTATTTGCATAGTTTGGGATTTGCTTTCCTAAATGGTTGTACCATCTCATACCTCTGTCAACAGCATATTAGTATACCTATCATTTCACAACTCTTCCACATTGATTATTGCCTCTTTTTGTCGTCTTGCCAATTTTCAGGGCCCAAGATGAAATGTCAGTATTGTGTTAATTTGCATTTCTCTTATTAGTGATTTCAAGCAGAGGTGTCAAACACACTGCCACTGAGCTGCATAAACCCCTCAACACTCCAGAGTGCAGCTTGAACCAGATTAAAATGTAATTGGAAAATATTTGACAAAATAAAGGCCCATGGTTCATTGCTCTTTGAAGCACATTATTCCATTCCTTCTTGTGTTTTCTAGTAGGTATAGAATAGTCTTACATCATTTCAATTTCCTTTCCTTTGATTTGAAGGTCTTTCTCTTGCATTCTTTTAAAACTCGTTTCTGTAATGAAGTGAAATTTAAACATTCTGTGTCTTGGCATTTTCAGTTTTGGATTTTTTCTGGAGGCAGTTTATAAGTTCTTTAAATTGACATTTCATTATCTGTGTTCAGAAGTTCTAGGTGCTTTGATATTATTTCTTGCATTATGGTGTTCAGGTTTTTTGTCCTATCATGTTCTTATGGCAAGCCTACGAACCTTAGGTTTTCTCTGTCTATCTTATCTTTGAGATATGTATGCTTTGCTTAGATGGAGAACACATTTTTCTTTTAATATTATTATTTTTGTTTATCTCCTTCTAGATTGTCTATCATTCTGTGTTTTTGCATTCCCAATCAATTGTTCTTTCTTGTTTCTTTGGTGAGACTTGCCATTGTAGATACAATTTAAAAAAAAAAATTCTGCCAGTTATTTTTGTCATGCAGGCCATAAATTCTGCTCTCATAATTTTCATTTCATTTTTAAACCACTCAGGAACAGTGTGTTGTGGTCTCATGTTCTCAAATTCTATAGCATCCTCAGTGTTGGATTGTTTTCCTGTATATTATAATATTTATTCATAGATGCCTGAACTAGGTCTGGAGGCCATATTTTCTTCTACTATTAATGTTTTACCTAATTATTTATCTGCTTTTGTTTAAAGACTTTGAATTTTCTTCTTCTTGTCTCTTTTTCTTTATTTTCCCCGTTGCTTACTTTCTGACTCTTTCCCCTCTGATGGTGGTTTCCCTAGGGGCTAGATCTCAAATCTTCTCAGCCTCCTTCTATTCTGGATAATGGATGATTCAGGATTCTTAACCTGGGTCTCTAAAGTGAATTTTTGGGTAGGGTCAGAACTTTCCCTAGCTGGATGCTGAGCTCTTTTCAGACTTATTGCTGATGCCTCAGAATCCCATTCCATTCTCTACCCTCCCACCTTTAACTCCATTGTTTGCTGAACTGCCTCATTCTCCCCATTCCCTATCCCTTCACTCTCCTGCAGAAATATTTTACAACAGAGAAAATTGCCACTGTGGCTCTGGTCATTGAGCCCCCAGCAAACTTTTTCAACCAGCAACCCATATCTCTATAGCACTAGAAAGGAGGGGAAGGGCAGGGAACAGGTTTTTTTTTTAGCAAACCCTGGATTAAGTCCTTGGGTTATCTAGTACAATGATCCTTGCAGCCAATAGCATAGTTGACAGTGGGGGAAGGGGTGCAGTAGTGAGCTAAGGGTAGGTATCATCTCATTGCTGTTTTTAAACCTTATTTTGGATTTCAGGTGTCTTAGACCATGGAGAAAGCTGAAGTTGCCTTACTTTTGATATACAGTTTCTGTTTTGGAGAGGTTTGAGAGGTGGTGGGAATCAGGGATAATGTCTAGTCCTCCATCATGTAATTTAGAAGACTGTAAATCTGTATCATTAACATTTTCTTCCTCACTTTCTTAAGCCTAGACAATCAGCAATACAATAAATCAAGCCCAGATTTGTGGTGTTTGTCGATTTCCAAGGTACAAATGCTCATTTAATAGTTCCAATAGGAGCTGGCTCCAGCACACCCTCACTTGGTGGTATTTTTTTATTTTTTCTGCTAGACCTCATATGTCTCCATTGCTTTTAATGTAGTAGCTGAGGCCATAGTTTGATGATGAACTCCCTACAGTAGTTTATGTTCTAACATGTTAGGTTGGCTGCTTTATTACCATACTGTTAACAGTCAGCAATGTGTAAAACCTCTTTGGAGATACACTTCTAAAGAGGTTACTACATTTGGAAAATGGGTGATTATTAAACCTTTCAGTTACCTAACGCCGCCATAGATTTTATACAATGTTGTTTGTCAAATTTAGTGTTTAAGCTCCAAGCTATTATTAGGATTATTATACGAAAGCTTTTCTTTCTGGTTGTCCCCTTAAAATAATTTTTAAGAATGTTCTAAGAAATAAATTGCCTCCAACTTAAATTTTCTATATGCCCAGTGTTTCTAAAGCTCTACATCTTTATTGGGGCTTAGCTTCTATTGTAATACGTTTTTTAGAATCGTGTTTAAGAGACATAGCTTCTTAGTCAGGAAGGCCTAACTCAGTTTATGTCTTACTTGGGGCACCCTGGCTGTGTGACCCAGGGCCAGTGCTTAGTAACTAACCCTCAGGTGAGAAGAGTTGCAGAACTGTACTGGCAGAGTAGGTTTCTTGAGTGGGAGTTGCCTAAACCAGGGCTTCTTAAACTTTTCCCGCTGGAGACCCCTTTTTGAGGTTTGGCAGCAGTTAGTGTTGTGTGGCCTGAGGGCGCGCACAGTGCAGAGTGCCCACGCTTTGCGCTCGTAGCCAAGGCTGCAGTGGAGCTGCTCGATATCACACAGCCAAGGGCTGCCAGAAACACCTCAAGTTCGTCGTGCTTTTGATTTTTAATTTTTGGTCATTGTGCGTTCAGAAACCTTTGACTGTGGACAGATTTTTCGTGACCCGACATGGGGTTGTGACCCACAGTTAAAGAGGTGCTGGCTATAGTTTCAGACCTCATAGGTCAATTCTTCATTTTATAGGCAAGGCTTTTATAGCCCTAAGCCTCTGGGGATACAGTGGCCCTGGAGCTCATTTCCCTTGGAGGGATAAAACATGGAAACAGATAAGTAAATAGAAGATAATTTGGAAAGAGAAGAGGAGAGGTAGGACCCGAACTGAGCCTTGGAAGAAGGAAGACAAGAACTCGAAGGGAGCTTATAGGTCATCTAGGCCAGCTCCTTTATTCTACAGGTGAGGAGACTGAGACTCAGAGGGGTTAAGTGACTTGCTCAACATCACACAGGTAGGAAATGACAGCGGTGGAATTTGAACTCAGTGCCTCTGGCTCCAAATCCACTGCTCTTTCCGTTTTACTAAGCTATTAGATTCTTATAGGAGGCGGGGAATTGGAAGAGAACTGAAAGGTGATCGTTATAGTTAGACTTAGGGCATGGCCTTAAATATCATCTATTCATTTGTTCATTTGTTCAGCAAGTGTTACATTCCTATTATATTCGGAATACTCATCCAGACACTGAAGGACATAAAAAGCTGAGATAAAATGAAGTCCCTGACCCTATGGAGTTTACTGTTTAGTAGGGATGTGATATAAACACAGAAAACTACAACAAGCAATATTGTAAATGCATTATGGAGAACAAAACTGTACATGAGGTCTGAGATGAAATGTCAGTGAAGTCAGAAAAGCCTTCCTGGAGGAAATAGATTTTGAGTAGAGTTTTTAAGAGCTAAGCAGGCATTCATCAAGTCAAGGGGTGGGGTGGGGCAGAGGGAGGCAGAGTTTATTCCAGGAATAAAGAACCATCAGCTGGAAGAGCACAGGGTGTGTTTCAAGAGGCAGAATAATCAATGCAGTTTAATTGAAGCATGCCATACAAGGAGGGAGAGTAATACTTAAGTCTGCAAAGGTAAGGTGGTTCCAAATTTTGGGTGCTTTAAATACCAGGCAGAGGAGTTTGAACATTATTTGGTGGGCATTGGAGAACCACTGAAGATTCTTGTGTAAAGTGATAAGTGAAGAGGTTTATAATAGATTTGCAGTTTCATGCGCAATTTTCTTTTTTTTTAATTTTACTACATTATGGAAATACTTTTATTTCATAAATTAAAAATAAAATTTTAAAAAGAGGCATGAAGCAGTAGGAGGTTATTGCAATATTACAAGGGGAAGGTAATGAAATCCTGTACTAGAATGACATCATTGGAAATAAAAAGAGGCTATGAACATGAGATAATATGACAAAATTTAAACAACTTGGGAACTATTTGGCTGTGAGAGATGAGGAATAGAAAAAGTTGGAACATAGCCCTAAAATTTCAAGCATGGAGACTGGATGAATGGAAGTACCATTAGAAGTGGTAACGTTTAGCATAAAGGAGGTGCAAGGTGAAGCTTGATAGGCTCAGTTTGGGACATAGAGAATTTTGGGTTTCCAGCAAGCAGTATCTTGTAGGCATGGAGATTTGCAGCTCTAGAGCTATGAAGACGGGACAGTGGTAGCTGTGTGAGTAAATGAGATTGCAAAGAGAGAGAATATATTGTAAACTAGGACAGACCCTTGAGGAAATAACTAACATTGAGAGACTGAGGAGAAGGAGAAGAGCCATTCGAGGAGACAGAAAAAGCTTCTAGGGAAATGGGAGATGACTGGCCAGAGTGGTATCTCTGAAGCTAACAGAGGAGAGAGCATCTAGGCCTGTGGCTAGGAGATTTCTGGATAGTACCCACTTTTTTCTCCCTCTCTGGAATCCTGCAGAAAGGGTGGTATATATATGTGTCAGAGGATGGGATAGGAGAGAGAAAGAATACAGCTGTGGGCTGAATGAGTACAAAAAAAGGAATGAGCAGTTCTTTGAAGGTGTTTTCTTTAATAATTTTCCGTAGAACAGGAGTTGTTTATGTCTGTTTCTGCTTACTTTAGCTGAATCTATAGCAGTTGCTTTTATATCTTTTATATATGTCAGCTGTCTCTCTGGGCCAGTTACATATTAGTCCCCATCAAAAGCTCTATATTCTTGCCAAGCTAGTCTATTTGCTGTTCCCAGCTCTAGTACTGCCCCTCTACAAAAGTCCTTTGTTGAATCTCTGATTTATTAGTGCTTCTCCTCCCCACATCCAGATTATTTTGTGTGTGCATCTTCTTATTTATACACAGGTCGTTTTCTTCGAGTAGAATATAAGTTCTATGAGGGCAAAACTGTTCCATTTTTGTCTATGTAAATCTACTATGAATCCTCCTTGTATTGAATCTTGTTGTTCATCCATTCTTTGTACTTGTCACAGTTGTGACACAGCAGGTATTGTTGATGGCCTGCTTGCCTTCCAGGCCCTAACAACTGATGTTACTATCATGGCAGTCAGTGCTGTGTAGAGGTAACAAGTGATGCTAATAAAACTTGCAGGAGTTGGAAGTAGTATCAGGAACAGGCCCTGAAATGTGGCAGCTGTGAAGAGGGCTGGATTTTGTGACACATGAGCTTCCTCCCAAGCTTGATAAGAAGTTATATCCTTTGTCATCCCTTTAAAAACTAATATTAAATTATGAATATTTTTAGAAAAATACCGAGATTCTCCTGGGAGATTATGTGTGTGTGTGTGTGTGTGTGTGTGTGTGTGTGTGTGTATAGTAACTTTGTTCTGTGGATATACAGTGAGCTGAGTGTTAATTTTAATAAAAATACCTCTTCAGTGACCTGGGACTTCATTGTCACAGTTACTCTCCCCACTAATGCAGATCACAATCTTTCGGACTTAGGAGATGGTCTTTGAGGATTGTGGGGGCTGAAAAACCCATCATGGTGGTGAGGCCTTTGAACTTAGTGAGGTTGGGTCTGTGACAAGTTAATAGCTTGGAAGGATCTACCATAACTTGAACTTCTAATTGGCTCAGTCTTTAAGAACCCATCATCACACTATAATAAGCAAGGCTTTAATGGAGGAATTTTTAAAAAATAACGTGTTCTCATTCATCAGTTAAAAACAAACACATTCAGTGATTCTCCAGATATTTGAACTGAATTTGCATCCCATATCAAAGTCATTGAGTTCTTTATTTTAATATCAAGAGCAGTATAGAGTAATCATAAACCCTGCAATTCTGAATTGACATAATTGAATTACTGCTGTTGTATGGATTTTTTTTTTAGTTTCAAAAAGCTTTTATTTGTTGCTTCCCTAAAGGCAAAATACCAGAAAACAATCCACTGCAGAGACAACGTTTTATAGTAAAGAAATGGTAGATTTATCCCTTCCTCTCCCATGAGTATACATGTTTTCATCTTACTATAAACATGTAAAAGCAGTTTTCCATGTCTAGATACATGACTTGTTTAAAAAGGCACCCATAATTATGGCCCTCCACATTCTTTACATCACTAGCAGGCGTTGTGCAGCTTCTCTAGTCTCAACCACATACTATAACATAATTAGAAAGCTCTTTTGCCCAATCTAACAATATTTTAAGGTTATATTCTGCTTCCCTGTTATCTGCTGGAAAGAGAAGAATCTCCCAAGTTTTTGCTAACTGTGGTTAGAACGCTCAACATTTGAGAAAAACGCTATCTGAAACACCTAAATTATTACAAGTTGTTGGTCATAAACTTAGGGAGGTGAAGCTCAAAACTAGACGTATTAAATTGTCTCTTCCCTCAAATGGATAGTTAGAAAAATAGATGATTTGTCTTATTAGGTCAGTTGAAGAAGTCCTATTCCTGCAGTGCTCCTAAGTAGTCCCTTTCCTAAATGCCAGTCTACTAGTTGACTGATGATGGAGATAGCAATAGATCTCACAGGGATTTAGGTCCCAAACAGTGCCATCCCAGAGAGAGCCAGCAGAGCAACAAGGGAGTTCAGTGACCCAAGTGAAATTCTGGTAAAGGCACAGGGAGAGGAATCATGGGTGACTTTTAGACATTTAATGACTTTTAGAAAATGCCAGCCCAAAGACTCCTGACTTTCATCACCCCAAGATGTTTAAATCAGTTACTGTAGGAAGACATGATTGGCAGATTGGTGTCCCTTCTGGTGGACATCTCCAAGGGAGCCCCAGACAGACCTCAGCATGGTGTTGCCGGAGTGACCTATGGTTGAGGGGTGTACTGTACCTATTTCTTGCTTGAAGGGTGCCCTTTGGTGAAGATGCCTTTAGGAAACACTTTTTTGGCCTCCTCTTCAGAAACAGAACAACCATTACACAATCCCCACATTTCCAGTCAATAGGAGTAGCAACTTTTTTGCAGCACAGCCCAGCTCTGTTGTACACACTGGAGTAAAAGCCCAGGGTGGGAGAAGAGAATGCCCCCTGAGTCTCTGAGGAAGTTGTGGAAATGCATATGAGGTGTCAGCTTCGAAGTTGGAGGCCTAGTCTCCCTGCAGCAGACCTCGGGTATGGTGGCAGCGGCGGCGGTGAGAGGTAGGAGGAGGACGGGGCAAGAAGGCAGAGGAGCCACAGCCAACGTGGGTGCTCGTGAGTGCTGGGCAACCACTCTGAAGGTTGCAGAAAAAGGGGGAATGGGGACCTCGCAAGGATTTATTAAAGAGCAACCGATTTAAAACATCAGACTGATTGATTATCTTTGGAAAATAAGCATAGTAACAGTGATCCTTATTTGATGTTATTTTCTGGGTTGCAAATGTCAAGTCTACCCAGAGCTCACACCTAATTCAGACACTCGGAACGTGCCCAATACCTAGTAGGATTATCTAGTGAAATCTCTCATGGAGACATTATGTGGCATAAGGAATCAAATGCCAGACTGTTCAGATTCTACCTCCAGTAGTTCTCATTTGCTTCTCTGCCATTCAGCTGTTTGCTTCAGGAAACTGTGCTACACACATACTGTCTTTTTCTCTTTTGTCTGCCACTTGCCTGACAGTCCCAGTATTCAGGAGGCAAGACACCCCTGAAGTCTTGTTAATTACAGTGTTTTTCAATGAGCAACAGCTTCACCCACGTCAGGACTCCCTGGGCAAACTAGACAGTACCTATTAAGAACAGAGACTGTCTCTGCCCCTTGTTGTATATGCTAACTGTGTGGCCATTCAGTGACTTAAAAACTCTCTGAATTTCAGCATCCTTACTGTCAAGTGGGTATAATATCAGTTGTCTCTCTGTCAGAAGCCTGCTCTAAGCCTCAAGTTGATCCGTGTGAAAACATTTTGCAAACCTTAAAGCACTACAAAAAATGTCCACTATTATTGTTACTTATTCTTACTGAGCTTCTTGTCTTTAAACCATAAACCACAAGAGTAGAGACACTGTACCTTTGAAAAGAAAATCTCTGAGCAGATAGACTCCTTTCCCTTCATCTTCCCTGTTTCCCTAAGACCTGCTAATAGGTTAACTTTTTCCCTTCCTCCCTAGTCCTCTAGGGATTTGGGGCCAAAGAATTAGGGTTTAAGGTCTAACCAAAGGTGGACATGAGCTATAGGTATGACTATCTCTCTCATATACATATACACACACACACACACACACACACCGCTATATGTGTATGTATATATGTGTATATATACGTGTGGAGGGGGTGGGGGAGTGGGGGGGTGGTACACATATATCCTGGTAATTTAAGAGTCTGAACAGCCCTGGGTTGACAAATGGAAGGTAGAACTGTGTACCACCTTACCCAGAAGTGGAAAACAAAAAAGAATTGTAAGGTTGTTTTTCACCAGCTGATCAGTTTTCTCTGAGGATGAAACAGTAAGGGCAGGACTTGAAAGTTTATGAAAAGAATTTGGGTTAGATGTTAGGAAAAATGTCTTGACTATAAGGGATGGGGAACACCAAAATGCTTTACCAAAAAAAAGCCATAATATCTCATTTTCTGAATATTTTTAAGAATAAGTAAACCACTCCATGTATGGCTTGCTTTGCATCTAATCCTACCCATAGGGAAAGAAATGGACTATCCTTCTCTAGCCATAAAAATTTGGGTTTCTACCATTTTTATGTATTTTCACTTTACTTAATTATATTTTGTGAACAAATTTTATGAGAGTCAGTAATTGCTTTTTATTTACATATTTCTTTTTGTTGTTCAGTCATGTCTGACTTGTAGTAAAACATTTGGGATTTTCTTCTTTCTGGAGTGGTTTGCCATTTCCTTCTCCAGCTCATTTTACAGGTGAGGAACTCTGGAGCAAACAGGATTAAGTGACTTCCCCAGGGTCACACAGCTAGTAAGTGTCTGAGGCCACATTTGAAATTAGGAAAATGAGTTTTCCTGACTCTAGGCCCAGTACTCTATGTACTGTGCCACCTGGTTACCTCCTGATCAAGATTACCTACTCTGTAACATACCTTTTACATTAAAACATATAGGGTAGGGCAGGGCACTGCCTTTCACAGCAGCCTATTTAACTTTGAGATAGCTCTGTTAGGAAATCTTTTCTTATGCTGAGCCAAAATTCCCTCTTCTCCTCACTTTTACAGAGAAAATGTAGGGGTTTTTCTCCTCATAATTTTCAGCAGCAGTAATTTCAATCCTCTGAATATCGGAGATCAGTGGAACAGCTATGAGCTGTTTTTAAACAGAACCTGTTGGCTGAAAGCAAATGGTGAAATGCTTTTTAACTATTGTTCATAGCTCTTCAACTGCTCTTCAAACCGTCAGAAGTTCCTTTTAAAGAGATAAACTACTCTTATGGTCATGATAATAACAGTGCTGCCCTTTACTTTTCACCTTGTTTTCATGGAGTATTTTCTTATTAATGCTGTTTTTCTGGAAATGTATTTTGGAAACAAGCTCATTTTCTTCATCGTAAGGTCCATGGCGTGGCTAGTGATGCTCTTAGTTTTGGTCCATGAAACTTGCTCCACAGGTTGTCCCAATATGTCATAATGACTGGTGAACACCAAAGGAATGACATAGGCAAAGAATTTAGCATTGTGCTGTGTTCATCCTGGTCATGGAATGCAGAAAGGTAACAATCTACATAGCTTCACCCTTAGTCATTCTCCCAAAATATTTACAGGAGATCAGAACTTGGCCCAGTGTCATCAGTAGTAGTTTGGTCAGCCCAGAACACAAGAGGTTAGTACAGAGAAAATTCTATTTTCACGTCATTGGGGGTGAGAGATTAGGTAATTTTCTTTCAAATATTGAATCTCTTCTTTTCTGTTCTGTTGGCTTCTAAACATTTTGTTCCTATGTAATCATCTTCTCCATTAGGTGAGCCTGTTTTCCTCCTTGCCCGGGGCAAAATCTCAGGAGAAGCATTAAAGGTGTAGACTTGGCTTTTATTTAAAAAAAAAAAAAAAGATGCCTTTGTATCTTTTTTGTATATGTATTGATTTAATTTTTCTTTCTGTTTTATTAGTGAGTGACTTGGGCAGTTATTTTAGTTTGCTGTGCAGCCTACCCAAGAAGATTTAGAGATACTTAACATCTAGAGAAAAGAAGCTTTTTGTTGGCGCCATGCCCACTCAAATGTGTATTTCCCCTCTCTGGCTAATATTATGCACAGGTTCTTTCCTAAGAAAGTTCTATAAGGAAATATGGTGATTTTGTTGTTGTCTGGGTTTTTTTTTTAATGATTGTTTATTGTTGTTTCCAGCCACCCCTGCCCCTTCCCTTGTTTGTTTTTATACTTTTGTTTTATTCTGGTTTTGGTTTGTTTTTTTTGCATGGTAGATTGTTAAAACCTATATGCATTAATTTGTTATATGTACACATCAATGTATGATTTTGAGGGCTTCCATTGAATATCTGAGCTAGAATAGACTGGAAGTATTAACAAGAGACTTGAGGTAAGGATTTGTAGTACTTTGTGGATAGAGAACTGAGATGATATTTTGTTCCTTGGTTCTATAGCTTGTTAAGAAAATAAGAGGATGTACATTGGTAAATTGGAGATAGTCATGTGACATCACTTAAGGGATAAAAGCTGACACCTGAGGAGGCTTTGGGAGTGTTAACAATTGGTATTGCAAGGAGTAAAGTCCAGACCTTCTGCTGGAAGAAACACAACTGCTTCATTGCCATATGTAAGGAATTTTTTAGATTCATCATTGGTTTTCTTTTTCAAAAACCTTTGTCTTTACTTCAAAACCTAGTATTTCCTATAACCTGTTTATTCAGTTTTCTTTCCAGTAACGATTGTCTTTAAAAGCTTTTTAAGTTAATTTCAAAAAATATTCAGGGACCAATAGAAGTGTTCCTTTAATTGAGTATATCAAGCATAAATTAATATAATACTAGACAAACCGTTTATATCCCTGTGTAATGAAAAGGTTACAGTATACTTCATATTGTGGATGTATATGTTTTCTTTTTATGTATAGGATCTAGTATATTTGTCAGAACCCAAATTTTTAAAAATTAGTTCTTTTTGTCTATTCTCTCACCTCTTTGTAGCCTTTTCAGAAAGAAGCACACTTTAAAATTTGTCTGTGTATGTAAAAGTAGTAAGTCAACTGGAAATATCCTAAAGTGGCCTATTCCACATAACATAGATAGTATTAAATGAATTTACTGGTATCTGATTTATTAATGTTTTGCTCATTGAGATGTCCTTTTATCTCCAGCACGTACCCATCTTATATTGATTTGTTGCCCTATTGGAATTATGCCTGTAGTCAGTATACAGGGATTATCAGCCCTAACATATTATTTATTTTGAATTTGAAGATAAGTAAGGAAATGCTTTCTGTGAAATTTAAATTTATAAGAATCAACACAAGATATATGGGATTTGCCCATATTCTGAAAGAGACTCACCCTAAGAAATGTTGCAGATGAGATTAGGACCATTAATCTAAATATAAATTCGTGTTAAATAAACTGAAATTTTGGAAATTACAACATTAATGGCAAATTAAAATAAGGGGATGGCATTCTGCATGAGGTCCATAAAAAGTCAGAATTGGAAAGTAAAAATGTGTTTTTGTCTCCAGAATAGTCTTGGCAGGACTCAACTGGTAGGCACATATTCTAGTCTTCTTGGCAAAAATGCCTCTCTACTAGAGGAAGTTGCAGGCTGTCACCTTTACTAATACTTGGTAAAATTATTCTTTCTTAGATATTGTATTTACTATTCAACCTTTTGATCTTAAATTGTGTTGCCATGTAAATATAGGGGTATAGTAGATTAGAATATTTGACTTAGAATCAAGGTTCCAAATTCAGATACTTCCTCAGATACTTATCAGCTATGTGATCCTGAGCAAGCCAATTAACCTCTCTCAGCCTTAGTTTCCTCATTTGTAAAATGAGAAGATTGAACTCATTGTATTCTAAGACCATTCCAGCTCTGAGTCTGTGATCCTAAATCAGAGTTCTAGCCTGCCTAGCAATTATATTTTTCTGCATAAATTAATAAATTGGCATATTGGTTAATCAGCCTCTTCCAAGTTTAATTCATTAGAACCATTTCCTTAGAGCTTGATCACCTTTTAGTGAAATGATAAAATTGATTTTTTTTTCAGACCCAAAAGTCAAGGACTACCATGTAGCCCCCATTCATTGCAATGATATGTAGATATTTTCTTCACATTTCCCTTATTTCAGTTTTAAGCCTAATGCAATCATGCATTCAGGGTATATGTCATAGTTGCTATAGGGCCCCAGCATCTTTTCTTATACCTAGGTATTGCTTTAGAACAGCTAGAAACAGCTTATAACCTGAACAAGTCTAGAGAAAATGAAGAAATTCTTTCCAGAACTGAATGGTTTGATGGATTCCTCAGTTAGCCCTTAAATAACATAATTTCATTGGAATATGCTGTCTTTTTCTATAGTTTATAGTATACCATTTTGCCACAGACTGATGTTGGTTGCCATGTTATTTTTTTATGTCTTCAGTTGTTTTATTTGTTTAATCATATCAGTCATATCTGACTTTTCATGACCCCATTTGAAGTTGTATGGCAGAGATACTGGAGTGGTTTGCCATTTCCTTCTCCAGCTCATTTTGTAGATGAGGAACTGAGGCAAATAGGGTTAAGTGACTTGTAAGATTAAGTTACACAGCTACTGAGTGTCTGACGCTAGACTTGAACTCAGGAATTTGAATCTTCTAGACTTCAGACCTAGCACACTCTATCTGCTGTGCAACCTGGCTGCCCATATCTTCAGTAGTTCTCTGAAACTAGGTAATCAGTTCTTGAAGAGTATATTGTTAGCTGGAAGACATTTATCCTAGATTCTAATACTATTTGCCTATTGGAAAGAATTTTCTTATTATAACTGAGAAAAAGTGAACTGAAATAACATGTAATTACAAATTTTGGTAGCAGTTCATTTTAATCCTCTAGAATACATGTAAAGCTTTATGTTGGCCTATCACAGACATTTTAGTAGACTTTCAAGTAATTGAAATATGCTTTTAAGTATCTATATTGTCCAAACTAGATGATCATATCTGGTCTTCAGAATTAGCCTGAGGATTTCAAGAGAAATGGATTTTTTTTCTCTTGAGATTTTCAGTCTTTAAATGACTTAGAATGAAACCCCGGTATTCTCATAGCATTTTATCCTCATATCAACTTCTTTTGTCAAAGAGAGGCCTATGAATAAGAGATGTTAAGAGCTCTGGTAAGGGAAAAAAGCTTGCTGCAACTTTCAAAAACAACCTTGTTTAGAGTGTCAGTGAAAAGTACAAATTATTTCTTTATTCACCTGGACAGTCCAACCACAAACTGCCCAATGCCTATACAATACCTCTGTGTTTCATTTAATAATATCATCCGAGGGAGGCTCGGTGGGGGGAGGGGAGAATACTGTTTTTGTCCCTGACTCATGTTGTGTATATTTTGAATAGTACGGCCATTTGGCTCAACATCTGAAATGTTTCCTTTGTATCTCTTTTTTTAAAAAAAAAAATTTAGATTTTTTTATTTTTAGTTTACAACAATAAGTTCCACAAGTTTTTGAGTTCCAAATTTTCTTCTCCTCCCTATCCTCCCCCCTCCACCCCAAGACGGCATGGAATCTGATATGTATTCTACATATACCTTCACATTAAACTTATTTACACAATAGTCAAGTTGTAAAGAAGAATTATGACCAATGGAATGCATCATGAGAAAGAAGAAACAAAACCAAAAAAGAAGAGGAAAAAAAGAGAGCAAATAGTTTGCCTCAGTCTGCATTCAGACAATTCTTTCTCTGGATGTAGATAGTTCTTTCCATCATGAGACCTTTGGAGCTGTCTTTGTCTTTGAACCTTGTATTGCTGAGAAGAGCCAAGTCTATCAAAGTTAGTCATCACAGTCAAATAGTAAAAGTTAGTCATCACAGGAATAATATATCTGTGGTTGTGTACAATGTTCTCCTTGTTTTGCTCCCCTCAGCATCAGATCATGTAGGTCTTTCCAGGTTGTTATGAAGTCTGTATCTTCCCCATTTCTTATAGCACAATAGTATTCCATTACCTTCATATACCACAACTTGTTCAGCCGTTCCCCAATTGATGGGCATCTCTTTGATTTCCAGTTCTTTGCTACCACAAAAAGAACCGCTATGAATATTTTTGTACATACGGGTCCCTTTCCCACTTGTGTGATGTCTTTGGGATACAGACCTAGAAGTGGTATTGCTGGCTCAAAGGATATGTGCATTTTTATAACCCTTTGGACATAGTTCCAAATTGCTCTCCAGAATGGCTGGATCCATTTACAGCTCCAACAATGTAACAATGTTCCAATTTTCCCATATCCTCTCCAGCATTTATCGTTTTCCTGTTTTGTCATGTTAGCCAATCTGACGTGAAAGATATGGTACCTAAGAGTTATTTTGATTTGCATTTCTCTAATCAGTAGTGATTTGGAGCATTTTTTCATATGCTTATAGTTATCTTTAATTTCTTCCTCTGAAAACTGCCTGTTCATATCCTTTGACCATTTCTCAATTGGGGAATGACTTGTATTCCTATAAATTTGGCTCAGTTTCCTGTATATTTTAGAGATGAGGCCTTTATCAGAGACCCTGGTTGTAAAGATTTTCTCCCAATTTTCTGCTTCCCTCCTAATCTTTGTTGCATTATTTGTTTATACAAAAACTTTTCAATTTAACGTAATCAAAATTATCCATTTTGCATTTTGTAATGCTCTCTGTCTCTTGTTGGGTTATGAATTCTTCACTTTCCCATAAATCTGACAGGTAAACTATTCCTTGCCCTCCGAAATTGCTTAGTATCGGCCTTTATTCCTAAATCATGAACCCATTTTGACTTTATTTTGGCATATTGTGTAAGATATTGATCTATGCCCAGTTTCTGCCATACCATTTTCCAATTTTCCTGGAAGTTTTTGTGAAATAGTGGATTCTTAGCCCAGAAGCTGGATTCTTGGGTTTATCAAAGAGTGGATTGCTATAGCCGTTGACTACTGCTTCTTGTGTACCTAACCTATTCCACTGATCTATCCTTTATGTCTCTTTATGCCTGTTTGAGAAGCATATAGTAGATAGAAACCTGGTCTCAAAATCAGGAAGACTTGAGTTCAAGTACCACTTCTGACACATGCTGGTGTGTCAGAAAGGCAAAATGGGCTCCTTAGCACTTAGTTCAACAAGTGCCCTTGAAGAGTTTGTCTTTTATTTGCTTTGAGTAATTCAGCTATTTCATTGAGTCTTGCTAAGTGCTAACCCCAGTCCCAAACCCCTATTAGGTGTAACATTAACGTTATTATGTAATAGTAATTAAGGTGTGACATTTTGCTTTTCTTCTCTTAAGTGCCTTTAATGATTCTGGGGCAGATAAAATGGGATCTTTTTGTCTTGGAGTATTTCTCAGCACTGAGACAAGTAGGAGTCATTGATTTGTATATGATGTGATCCTGGGGATAGAGAACTTTCCCAGACCCAGCCTGGATGAAGTCAAAGCCTTCACGGCTCCAAACTGGATATAACTGGTTAGAGCTTGGCATTTGATTTTGGGGGCACACTCATGGAAGGAGTGTTGAGACTCTGGGCAAGCTGCAAACTGCCCCCCAGCTTTGAAACCCAGAGGTTGGTACTGGTAACTATGAATTGTATTGCATCTGTCTGTTTGTAATTTGGTTAAGGGCTCTTGAGATGGTGTTGATGAAGAGAACCCAGGCAGCTGTAGCTAAGGAGCCCTCCAGCTTGTAAACCCGGATGCTGAAACTTTGTTGAACTCTGGTAACTACGTATTGGGATTTGAATCAGACAAGGTTTGTCTGTTGATGTTTGTAATTTGCTTGTATTTTGCTCTGAAGTTCAGGGTGCTGGCTTTTTCCCCTGAACTAAGTGAATGATATTTGTGTGCTGAATTAAAGTAAGCTTGCCAACCCCTTAACCTCGCTCTCCTTATTAAGGCATATCAAAAGAACCTGGGCTTTTTGGCTGTCCGGCAGCTTTTTGAGTGCTGGCTGTGGGTGGATCTGGACCCCCCCCCCCCCCCACAGAAGCTTCTAGCTAGATTGTGGAAACAGCTGGCTTTGTAATCCTAGACAAGAGATGGATGTTAGTGGTATTCACACTAAACTGTATTTTTCCATGGATGTGAGAGTGGAGAGGTTTTGTCAGTCATGTAGGATTTGTACAGATAAATAGAGGAGGGAATCACTAGAGGACAGCATATAGACAGTATGTATACATTATAGACATGCAAATGTTTAGGCCCTGCAGGGGTGGGAAACCTCAAGGCCACATGTGGCCTTCTAGTTCCTTGAGTGCAGCCTTTTGACTGAGTCCAGGTTTTACAGAACAAATCCTTTCATTAAGAGGATTTCTTCAGTGAAGTTTGGGTTCAGTCAGAGGGCCACCCTTGAGGACCTAGAGGGCTACATGTGGCCTCAAGGCGGCAGGTTCCCCACCCTTGTAAGTTTAGGGGATATTGGGTGCGCTAAAGAGTTTGTGTTTAAGAATATTAAATAATATTAGTTCAGTTCACATTTATGTAGCTCTTTAAAGGTAGTACTTTTCTTATAGCAAGTCTGGGAAATGGAGGTTCAGAGAGTTCAGTGACTTGTCTGAAATCACAAGACTAGTACTTGTTAGAGCCAAAACATGAACCCAGGTATTTTGACTCCAAGACCATTATCCTTTCCACTAGGAGATAAAATTAGAAATGTAGGTTGTGATGCTACCTAGAAATAAGAAAGTCATGTGAAACTCCATTGGTCATGGCAATTTGATGCCAGGTATAGAGTGCTATTTTGGCTGAAGAGACTTTGTGGGTCACCTATAATGGGTAACACATAAGATGTTAGCATGCATCGACAGATTTGTTATTTGTTAGAGTTGTTATTCATATTTGCTAGTTGTTAGCCATTGCTTTGAAGGGAAGGATCACTTGAAGGAGATGAAGACCCAGAACTTGATGCTCCTTAGCATAAACATCTTGAGAACAATAAATGTTTCAGATACAGGATGAGGAACTGAAATGAGTGATGAAAATGCCTGATATAACTTTCACACGCTTAGCAAGTTTTCTTAAGACCCAGCTGTATAAATGGATGAATTTATTTTAGGTGATGAATTTTTTTGAAATCTTTTTTGCTGTACATGGGATTGTTTCCTCAGCCCAACTGTTATGTCCACTTTTAGGAAGTAATTAGGTCATTGTGACTACAAATGGTCAGTTGTTCCAGATGTTTAGTTAAAAGTATATTGAGCTTTTCAGTGAGTGCTAAAATATCACTATATGATGGAAACAATTTGAACATACCCAGAGCAGAGCAGCTTCTCAGACACTTGACCCGGGACATATCTGCAGCCGTTCAGTTTTGTACAGTTGATTTGCTTGCTGATGCTGCCTCTCATCAAACCTATTTTTATTTCCTTTGATATCTATCTCCATAGTAACTAGGTAACTAGTCATTTACATATTCACTGGTCTGACCCATATTCATCTGTTCCTTTATACCTTTTTTTCCCTTTGGTCTGTTTTAAGGTTCTGACTCTGTTTTACCAGATTATCATTTTTTTCTCTGTTTGCTTTCTGACCTCACTGCCTCAATTGTACTCTAATCCTTCTGCTTGGTATTTTGATCTACCTCTCTGTGCCTTTGCGAAGTGAACCTATTGAGTTGTGGCGTAAGCAAATGATTTTGTTTTTCTTCTATGTCCATGTTTATATTTTGGTGCCATTATATCCAGCTTCCTGACAGATAAATTAGCAACCATGATAGAAAAGTTAAATATGGGGAGGAGAATAAGTCAAAGAAATTTCATTTAGAAGGGCACTCTGAGAAGATGGTAGAATGGGTCAGACAATTCCAAGCTCTCCAAATTTCCTCTTTAAACAGACAGAACATTACTACAAAATGAACATAGAGCAGCAAAAATAAAGGGTTAAAACAGTTGTCCTACTAAGATAACTTGAGAGGATGCAGGAAAGACTGGACCTCCAAGGGTAGAGGTTTGGCTGGAGTGAAGGGTAAACACCTTCAGGCCAGCTCCCTTGAATCAACAAATAGCAGGCCTCAGGAGGAGGGGGTGGGGCGGGCAGCTACTTCTGGAAGCAGACTAGGTCCTGGGAAATCACAGCCTCAGGAACCTTCATGTCATGAATTTTCACTTCAAACATTTTTATCTAACAGTAGCTGGCTGAGTGGGGGGAAGATTGGGGTGCTGTGGTATTTCTGGACACCAAGCCTTAGGGTGCTGACCAGATGTGGTCCTTGGCTGTGGCCATGGGCTAGGAGCAGGCACCTACCTCACTGGATGCAGTTACCAGTACCACAGAAAACAAGAATGGATTCCAGACAGCATGTGGGCCCTAACCATAGCTTAGGGTAGGAGAGTAGTGCCTGAGGTTGAGCCCTGAGACACAATTCAAGAAATAACAGTAAGGAGGACCTCAGGCCTGGAATACCATTACCCACAACTCAGAATCAAAACCTGACTGCAATAATAAGCTGCTAAAAATAAAATAAAACAAAATAAAAATTAGAATGAGCAAAGGAAAAATAACCAGACCATAATTAACTACTATGGTGTAAAGATCTAGGTTCATATTCAGAGAAACATAGGTTAAAAAAAAGGTACTCTTACACCAAAAAGTAATGTCAAATGCTCACAAGCCCAAACATAGTTCTTGGAAGAACTTAAAAGGGAATTCTAAATTAAATAAGAGAGGTCGAGGAAAAATTAGGGGGGGAAAGAAATCCAAGAAAATTATGAAAAGATAATCAGTTGGAAAAAAAGGTTCAAAATCTGAGGGAAGAAAATAACTCCAGGAAAACTAGAATTGGGCAAGAGGAATTGAATGACTTTATAAGACACTAAGAAATAATAATAAAACTAGAAAAAATAGAAAAGAATCTAAAACATTTCATTAGAAAAAAAAAACATGATCTGGAGAACAGATTGAGAGGAGGTAATGTAAGAATTGTTGGACTACCTTAAAGTTTATGTTCAAAAAAAGAATTTTGATACAGTATTACAGAAATTATTAAAGAAAATTGCTCTGAAGTTCTAGAACAAGAGAGTAAAGCAGAAATAGAAAAAAAAAATCTACCATCCACCCCCTGAAAGAGATCCCAGGAGAAAAACTTACAGGAATGTCACAGCCAAGTTTCAAAACTCCCAGGTTAAGAAGAAAATACCATAAGCAACAAGAATAAAAAAAAAAAATCAAAAATTTAAGATGCAAAAATCCTAAATAAAATACTAGCTAAAAAATTACAAAAATATATTACAGAGATTACACATTATAACCAAGTGGGATTTATACGAGGCATGCCATGATGGTGTAACATAAGGAAAACTATTAATGTAATTGATTATAATAATATTAAGCGTGTTTTTAAAATCCTACAATTATATCAAGATTCAGAAAAAGCTTTTGATAAAGTACAATACTCATTTCTATTAAAAACACTTGAAAGTATAGGTATAAATGGATTTTTCCTTAAGTTGATAAAAAAGCATTTATCTAAAACCATCAGCAAACATTATTTGTAATGGAGATAAGCTTATCCTTCTTATCCTATCTGTTGTAAGCTTTCTTAGCAAGATCAGGTATGAGACGAGGATGCCCACTGTCACCAATGCTATTCAGTATTGTATTGGAAATCATAACAATAGCAATAAGAGGGGGAAAAGAAGGCTTCAGAGTAGGAAACGAGGTAATAAAACTATCTCTTTTTGCAGAAGATACGATAATTTACTTGGAAAATCCCAAAGATTCAAGTATAGTCAAAATAATTAATAATTTTAGCAAAGTAGCAGGATATAAAGTAAACCCATATAAATCATCAGCTTTCCTATATCTGTGTGTATATATATATATATATATATATATATATATATATATATATATATGTCAAACAAAACCCTGCAAGAAAAGATAGTAAGAGATACCTCAGTTAAAATAACTCTAGCGTCTAAACATTATAAAATAACTGGGAGTACACCTGCCAAAACAAACTCAGGAAATATGTAACAAAATTATTAAAAAAAACCCTTTTTATACAAATAAAATCAGATTTAAATATCTGGAGAAATAAATTGTTCATGAGTAGGCAGGGCCAATATAATTAAATTGACAATTTTACCTCAATGCCATCCCAATTAAATTTCAAAAAAAAAAATTTTTTTTTTTTTTTTACAGATCTAGAAAAAAGTAACAAAATTCATTTGGAAGAACAAAAGTTCAAGAATATCAAAAGAACTAATGAAAGAAATGTAAAGGAAGGAGGGTACCAGATCTCAAACTGTTTTATAAGACAGTAATTATCAAAACTATCTGGTACTGTCTAAGAAATAAAAGGGTAGATCAGTGGAACAGAGTAGACATGCAATTTATAGTAACAAATATTTGACAAGCATAGAGACTTAAGATTTGGGGATAAGAAATTATTATTTGGTAAAAAAAAAAGAAGTTATTAGGAAAACTGGAAAGCAGTCTGGCAGAAATTGGGCTTAGACCAATATCTTACACCATTTACCAAGATAATGTCAAAATGGATACATGATCTAGGCAAAAAGAGATATTACATTAAAATTTGAAGAATATGGGACTTATTACTTATCTGACTTATGGATGGGTGAACAATTTGTGAATAAACGAGATAGGGAGCAAAGAAGTGAGGTGCGAAATAATTTCAATTACATTAAATTAAGAAAATTTTGTATAAATAAAACGTAGCCAAGATTGAAAGGAAAGTAGAAACTTAGGGGGAGGGGAGATTTATAGTTTCTTAGATAAAGGTCATGTATCTCAAATATAGAAAGAACTTAGTCAAATTTATAAGAAAATGAGTTTTCTAATTGATAAATGATCACAGGGTATGAACAGGCAGTTTTCCAATGAAGAAATCAAAACCATTTATAATCACATGAAAAATACTGTAAATTATTATTGATTAAGGAAATGCAAATTAAAGTAGCCTTGAGATATCATCATATACCTATCACAGATTGGCTAAAAAACGATAGAAGAAAGTAACAAATGTGGAGGGGATATGGAAAAATTGGGACACTAATTCATTGCTGGTGAAATTGTGAACCAACTTTATGTGATCCAAACTTTCTGGAGAACACTCTAGAATTTTGCCCAGTCATTAAGCTGCCTATACCGTCTGATCTGGCAATAGAACTACTAGATCTGTTTCCAAGAATGATTAGGGAGAAAAGAAAAGAACCTATAGGTTCTATAATATTTATAGCAGCTCTCTTTGTGGTGACAAAGAACTGGGAATTGCGGGGATGCCCATCAATTGGGGAATGGCTGAACAAGTTGTGGTATATGATTGTGATGGGATATTATTATGCTTTGAGGAATGAAGAGTTCGATGTTTTAGAAAAACATGGATAGACTTGCAGAAAATAAAGGAGAGAAAAATGAGCAGAACCAAGAGACCATTTTATACAGTAACAGCAATATTGTTTTAAGAACAGCTTTGAGTGAATAAGTCATTTTGACTGTTATAAATACCCAAATTAACTACAAAGGACATATAAAGAAAGACACTATCTGCATCCAGAGAAAGAACTGATAAATAGAAGTATGTATAGAATAATTTTACATATATGTATATATACATACACATTACATTTATACATATGTATATATACACATATACACAAATACAGATATTTGTGTCTAATGGTAGCCATCTTGGAGTGGGGGGGAGGAAAATAAATTTACATGATAGCTTTATTATATATTTAAAAGGAATAGCAAATTGTACATAACATTCACAGTTGCATATTCAGTCCTATTTTTTATTACACTGTCTTATGGATATGCATGTTTTATTCCACAAATTTATAATAAAATAGATCAAAATTTTAAAATAAATTAGATTTAAACTCAGGTATAGCTAAATAATACCTGACTTACCTAGGGCATAACTGGTTCAGAGGCATTCCAAATGGACAAAGCCTGAAGAGAGGCTTTCTTAGAGAAGGACTTGAAGGGATTTGTGATGTCAGTGAGGAGTGAAATGAGAAAGAAATAAGGAAAGAGAGCCCATTAAGGAATGAAGATTTCAGAAAGGCCCCTTCTCCTTTCTTCTTCTTTAAAAAGTTCTATATTTCTACTCTGTTGGACATTGAGCCTTTCTTATGAGAGGTAAGGGAGAAGGGAAGGGAATAGCTCCTGTTACATGCCAGGCACTGTTCTAAGCGCTTTACAAAGATTATTTCACCTGACCCTCACAGCAGCTCTGTAAGAAAGATGATGTTAACCCCATTTTGCAGTTTAAACTGTGGCAAACAGAAGTTGTGATTTGCCTAAGGACACATAGCTCCTAAGTGTCTGAAGGTGGATTCTAACTGAGGTGTTTCTGTCTCTAGAACATCCATTTCATCACCTAATTGCCTCTAGGTGGCTAAGGGAAGGATTCTGCTGACTAAGTTCATTGGCCACTTTCCATTTGGGAATTTTGTTTTGTCAAAAGATTTTTGATTTTTTTCCCCCTTTATTGAAGGAAGAAACTGAATGTCTAGATATTTTGTAATGTCTTTGCCATTTTAAGCAGAGTAACTAATTGTCTTGAACTGCAGTGTGAGGTAGTGGGTTAGAGAGCTGGCTTTGAAGCCAGGAAGACTTAGGTTCAAATTCTGCCCATAACTTATAGCTGGTTATGTGACCCTGAGCAAGTCCTTGGCCTCCAAGTGCTCTTGGTCAGTGGTGTCAAACTCAAATAGAAACAGATCTCTGCAGTCCTCATATTGACTTAGAAAATTACAGATTAACATTATCTATGTTGTATTATTGTTTATTTTGTTAAAAAAATTTGCCAATTACATTTTAATCTGGTTCAGGCAGCTGAGGACTGTTGTGGGCTCCATGGGGCCTGCATGTTTGACTGCTCTGCCCTGGGCAGCTCTCTAAGTCTGTAAGTTTCAGAAAGGGTGCCAATTTATTTTATTGATAGGAGGAGTTCCTCATACCAGTGAAATCACAGGTGTCCAGTCTCTATCCTAAACTAATATTTACCAAAATAGTTGGGACTCTAAAGTAAAAAAAAAAATGTAAAGTTAAGCATTTAGATCTGTCTTGATTAAATATTAATAGTGTTCTAGTGTTGCTTTGTCAGACTGGAGTACAACATTAGGGAAATGAGAACATTCTTGGAACAGCAAACAGGCCAATTTGGTAGGAATATAGAGTCAGTGAGGGATAATAATAGGAAGTAATTTTGTAAATATAAGTTGGAGCCAAGTTTTGTGAAGGGCTTTGAAACCAAACAAAGGAGGTTTTATTTTATCCCAGAGGTAGTGGAGAACTACTGAAGTTTCTTGATCTGTGGAGTGCCTTGGTCAGACTTGTGTTTTAGGAATATCACTTTGGCATCCATATGGACAATGTTTTGTAAAGGATAGAGACTTGAGATAGGGATGCCAGTTAGGAAGCTACTGTAGAGGATTCACCTGAAAGTGTGAATGCATTACTACAGTGGTGGCCATGGGAGTACAGAGGAGGGGACAGGTGTTGTGGGAGTAAAATCAATGAGAATTGGTAACTGTGAACCTGATTGACTGCAAAGATGGTGATGTTTCAACAGAAATAGCAAAGTTAGGAAAAGGCATGGGTTTTGAGGGAAATGTAATCAGTTCTCTTTTAGATTATTGAGTTTGAGATGCCTATAGGATATCCAGGGGCTTTTGTTCAGCAAGCAGTGGGTGGTGCTGGACTGGCGCTCAGGAGAGAGAGATTACGGCTGAATAATCAACATACATTGATGAGATAGCTGATATTGTTGTTTTGTTGATGTTAATAAGAGTAATAGAGGTACCAAGACATCATAGTCAATGCCTTGCTACAGACCAGACACCATCAACATCAGTGGAATCAGAGCTAAGCCAATAAATAGCCTTCTTAGGCCAACTGTACATAGAGAGCCATGTGTTATGGTCCAGGATATTGGTAGAACTGGGAATATTTGAGTTAACCTCATACTGTCATAAAATCATATGAGACTGTTGTCAGTGAAGAAGCCACGTAGTGGATCTGAAGCAGTTTGAGTTAACTTTGTACCCAAGTGAGTTTGATTTAGAATCCAGCTGTGGGTCCTTTGGGAAAGAAAACTGTAAAAACAGGTTTTAGGATTTAAGCAGAGAGCTTCTGAGACTCCAGGAAACCCTCTTTATCAACTGCTCTTAATTCCCTTGCTGGTATATTTTATTTGCTTTTAATTTTGATTTTTAGCTACGTTGGTTTTACTTTAGGTGTTTTTATGGAAGAGAATGGTTGTTTCAACACTGGAACGTGGCTGGGACACCTTGGGTTATTAACTGGATAATAGTCCACTTTCCTACTTTGCTTTAGTTTTGTAGACCAATTTTCTTTTCTTAAGGAAGATTGGGAAACTGTTAATATCTTAATTAATCTTCTCTTATTTTCATTCTTCAAGGTTTGTTGGAGACTGATCCACTGCATGAACCTGATGAAGAAACCGTATCTCATATTGACCTCAGTAGTATGATATCAGAAGAAGAAAGAGAAGAGTTGAAGAGTGAACTAGTTAAGGTGAGCTCAGTCATCCCCTCAATGTTCATATTTCTACCTCTAGAACTTGTGAGTTATTATTAGTACAATGAAGTTCACACACTATAATTATTTTGTCCCTCACTTAGTACAATTTTATAGACTAGTTTACTGTAAAGTGAGTCATTTTGCCAGATTAATTCACAACACTGATTGGCCATTGTCAACTTGACTGCAGAGGTAAAATGAATAGCGGAGCTATTTTAAGCAAACAATAGTAATTAGTTGTAAATTTGTACCATTTATTATACTATGGAATAATGAGGGTTTAAACTGTGGCAAAGGACTATAGAATTCATTCAGGAGTATGACTTCTGGCATTGTTGCTTACTATGCTTTAAAAAATAAGCCTTGTTCTAGATCAGCTGTTGCTTAGAGTTATTTGGAGAGTATTTTTTTTCTTAAAACAACAGAATAACAAGTTGTACTCTTTTTAGCAAGACAACAAAAACTGAGGAGATGCAATTCAGAAGGGAGGACTAAACCTTATGGTTAATTAATTAAAAGGCCCTAGTAGAGAAAAAAGTTCATGAGTATACTTAAAATTCATGGACATATTTAAAATATTATGTCATCACATCTGCTCACCCAGTATCGATTCAGAATAGGCATGGCACAAAAGGGAGAGAGTTTTTGTATCCGTGACTTGGAAAATTTGAGACCTAAAAAAATATTTATAACAGCTTTTTTAGTGGTGGCAAAGAATTAGAAATTGGATCATCCATCAATTGGGGAATAACTGAATAAGTTGTGTCACATATGATTGTGGTGGAATACTATTGTACTAGGAGAAATGATGAGCAGGATGTTTTCAGAAAAACCTGGGAAAACTTATAGGAACTGATGCAAAGTGAAGTGAACGGAACCAGGAAAACAAGGTACACAGTAATAGTGATATTGTAATGATGATCAAATGTGAGCAATTTAGCTACTCTGATCAAAGCAGTAATCTGTGATAATTCCAAAGGACTGATGATGAAAAATGTTGTCCACTTCCAGAGAGATTAATGGATGAAGTCTGAGTATAGATTAAAACCTGTTTTTTTCACTTTCCTTATATTTCTTACTTTTTTGTTTTTGTTTTTTTGCAACATGGCTCATATGGGAATATGTTTTGGCTGACTTTATCTGTATAATTGACATCATGTTGCTAGAGGAGGGAGGAAGAGAATTTGCAACTCAAAATTAAAACGTAATAAATGTAAAAAATAAAAGAAAAAAATCAGACTTTGAGACTCATGCTATTCTTTTACCCACTTATGTCTTCTGTTGCCTATCATAATTTTTCTCCCTTGAAGGGGCCCTTGTTGCCCCCTGGGTAGAACTGCAAAGTAGGTGAAGTTTTTCTTTCATGCCCTCTCTTTTTAATATCTGTAACCCCTTCCTACCTTCTATGTCCTTTGCTTCAAGCATCCAGAACCTTATAAATGTCTTCTGGCTATGCAAAGCATCCCACTACATCTGGAATCCAAACTCTTAGGCTGGTAGATCTAAAGTCTAAGGAAACCAGGTTACAAAATAATTTTTAGTAAATTGTGACTCTCTTAAATAGGCTTAATCTTTTCAGAGATTGTTTGCTTTCTTAAAGGAGGAACTTGCTAACCCAAATGTGTCAGTAATTAGTTGAAAGTATGTGGGGAGTTATTTTTAAGCAAGGATTGAAGTGTGAGTCAATCTTTATATCAGCCTCCTATATTGAGCCTGCCACAGGTCATACCTCATGCCATACAACTACCCACCAGGGTCAAGCAGTTGTGAATATGGTAGGTAGTTTTTCAGGATTCTTTTTTTTAGGAAACAATAATCAAATCAGTATTGCTATTGATTCTTGAAGAATAATATACTTTGTGGCTCCATAATTGCCCTGACCAAAGCTCTATTCATCAGATTCTATTCCTCCATATAAATGTTTTCTCACTAGTATAGAATTTGTGAACTTGGGGCTCTGGACTTCTGGGGATAGATTTTAGGGAGTCTTGAATTCAGATAAGGAAAAAGCCTACATATTTATTTACAATAATCAATGAACCCTTTTCGACAACTACAACAAAAATGTGTTATGAACCCTGGAAATTTAGCATTTCTGTCAATTATTTATATATAATTTTTTTCTGGGAAGGGCACCAGATTACTGAAGGGGTCTAAGACATGAAAAAGTTAACATCCCCTACTCTAGTAAATTATAAGATTTTTGAGACTAGTGACTAGTTTGCTTTTTTATTTGTGCTTAGTACAATGGCTGGCTCATAGTAGGCACTTAATAAATACTTTCTTATAAATGAAGTATACCTTCCCAGTGCCCATTGCCCACTCAGCCTCACCTCTCAAGTCATTATAGGTAAATTAGCTTATATGGCTTCCTGGAAATGTATGCTTTGTCTTTTAGCACTGAGAATTGAGTAAGCACTTAATAAATGTTTGTCGAATTGAATTGAATGAAACAGAACAATTTCTAAGGCCTTGGGAACTTTTCTCATATTGTCTTAAAAATTGAATTTTGTGTTTATCCTTTTAAAAACTTTTCTAAAGGAGTGTTATTTTGTTATTTAGAAAAATTGTAATTGTGATTTTACACATAGTGAATCCTTAACAAATCTTCTTAATTACCTCTTTAGTCTGTAAGCAAATTCTAACATGGTTATACAAAATGCTTTAATTGCTTCTAACAGAGTTGGTCTTTTCATACTATGTCATCATGACTTCATGAGAGTAATAAATCCATTACCTTTTGGAATTAGTTCCTTTTTAGCCTAGTTAAAGCTGCTAATGAGAAAATAGGTTTACAAAGGGAAAAAAAAAGACTTTCATAACCATATAGACTTCACTGTTTCCTAGTCATTCATCTTCTATTTACATGCTACTGTGTGCATTTCTTTGAGCAATTTCACTTTGTCAGTTACTAAGTGGCAGAGCCAGTATTAGAACTAAAGTCCTCTGACTGCAGAGTGCTTGGTTTTTTGTACTGGTACGTGCTCTCTTGGACTAGCACCTCTGGTGTGAGGGTTTGCGAGTCCCTTTTCAGGGCTGCTCATCTATCTGCCTTTGGTGTCCACCTGTGGCTCCAAGAATCTGTAGCATGCACATCGGCCACACCCCAGTAAAACCATACCTGCAGACAGGCTAAATCAAGTTGAGGGTAACTGATAGTCCTCAAACCTATCAGTGAGGTAGGGGGATGTTTACCCCAATTATTCCCCAGTGGAATGGGTGGATGAAAACAATTTATTCAAATGGCCATGAAGATGGCTGAATCGGGTGCTGTGGAATGCCTAGAGCTTACATACTTCGCTGACTCTGGACAAGAGAATGAAGCTGGTGACTTTGTACAATTCTGCCACACTTAAATCCAATTCCTACGCAAGTCAAGACATGACCCCATGATGTTTCTGGTCCTCTTTGAAAACGTACAAACAACAACTGTGTGCAAATGGGATCTAGGGAAGAAGTATGCATAGTTTAGTACAGATTTACTTTGGAAAAAATAACTGACAGTGGGCATATCTGACTGATGTAAATCTGTAGGATCAACCTTGTATACAAAATATAACCTGGACCTAAGAATTTTAATGAAGAATCAAAAAAAAAAAACTGCATGTTTAGACAAACTGAGAACAAAAACTTTTCTCCTTTTCCTATTACTTCTTAGATCACACTACATATAGGATCTAGGCATCTAGCCAGCAAGGGGGCATGATTGAGAGGTCTAAAGGAGTGCATCCAGGAGGAAAATGTGGAATGGTGGGCCTAAGTGGAGATTCTAGAAGGAGCTCTTTATCCTCTTACCATCCAATCTGAGGGCCCTACAGCCAGAGAGGATTTATGAAGTGTAAGCATGTGATCTTGCAAGATGATGAGGTTCTTGGGGGCACAATGGAGAAATCCAAAGGAGCACAGTTTGGAGGGAAATGAATCAATGAATATTGATTTCTAATCATTATACTAAAATAACTGAGAAGATTTTAGCCTTAATATATTACCAAAGGGCTTAGACTTTCACAGTGGAAGCAAAGGAATGGAAGTGTCTCTAGCAAACAATCCAGTTTAGGTCGTCAATATTGGGATCCTAAATTTAGATCCAAAAGAGATCTCAGAGGTCATCCGGTATCATCTCTTCATCTTACAGATTTAAATGACTCACCCAAGGTCACACATAAACAGTAGTACATGCAGAGTGAGGAACCCAGGTTCTCTGATGCTAACTAAACTAGTCAATGAAGGAAATACTGTGATTATGATTTCCTTAGATTTTAGCAAAGCTTTTGATAAATTACCTCATACCATTAAATGATAATATGTTCAAATGGATTCAGAACTAATGGATGACCAGACAGAAAGAGTAAATTGTTAATAGTTCAGTGTCAGCATGGCAAGAGGTCCCTGCTGGAGTTTCCCACAGATCTGAGCTAAGGCTTTAAACTGTTGAACACTTTTATCAGCGACCTTTACTTAGGCATAGGTAGTATGCACAACAAATTTGAAGAAGACAACACAAGAAGGGATAGCTAACATACTAGATGAGAGAGTCAGGATGCAGAAGGATTTTGATAGGCTAGATCATTGGGCTGAATCTAATAAAATGATATTTAATGTGAATCAATATCTTGTACTTGGGTACAAAAAAATCATCTTCATAAGTATAGGATGAGGAAGACATAGTTAGACAGCAGTTACTCTGAAAAGGATAAGGGAGGTTTCAGTGGATTCACAAACTCAATAAAAGTTGGCACTGTCACATGGAAGCCACAGAAGAGGGGCATGGAGTTTGCAAGAAGAAGATGATAATCTTACTTTATTCCACCCTCATCACATTTTACCTGGAGTATTTTGTTCTGTTTTAGACATATGTGGCTTAAGAAGGATATTAATAAGCTAGAGAATTCCAGAAGAAAGGAACCAGATGGTGAGGACCCTCAAGTCCAAGTCATATGCATATCAGTTGAAAGAATTCTTCTTACCCTGAAGAGAAGCCTGGGGGTGGGAAGACGGGGAACTGAGAATTATCTTCATCTGATGGGCTGTCAAGTGGATAAGTGATTAGTTTTGTTCTAACCAGTCAGTCCCAGAATATTGAACCATAAACAGTGAATGATAAAATGACCAGTTAAGGCAGCAATTCATTCCAATAGCTAAAACTGCCCTTAAGGGGAATGGCCTGCCTAAGGAGCTCTAGGTCTTCAAGCAGAGACTGGACAACCATTACTGGGCATGTTACAGTGGATCATCCTTTTGTGCGTGTGTGTGTGTGTGTGTGTATGCATATATATATATATATACACACACACACACATATGTATATATACATACATATATACATATACACACATATATATACACATATACACACACACACACACACACACAAGCAGAACAAAGTGGTAGCTAAGGTTCCTTCCCACTCTCATTCTGTGAAGCTGTGACTCTAGTGACGTAATAAAAATCTTTCTGTTATGCTACATTTTTTCTCCAAAACATGCCTTTGGCATATTTCATTTTAAATTCCCAGGAGGCACTACTGCTACTATTTTCTTTGGGAAGATAACCCCACATGATATTTTTATGACTTTTAAGTTTGTTAAGGGTGTTAGGACCTATTTTTTTTTCCTGTGTAAGGTTCCTTTCTCCAACCACCCCCCCATGGCATAATGTGGACTGTGGTAAATTCAGCTTTTCTTGAGATAAGATTTTCATGTCTCAGTCATCTAGGAGATATCCTGGAATGAAAAACAAACTGAGGGCAGAAGAAAATAATTATTACAAAGCTGTTCACTTTACTCCTCAGGAAAGATGGGAGCTGACCTGAGATTCCCTGACTTACAATTATCTATAAACTAAATTTGGAGACTTAAAGGAATAATCTTCGGTTATCTGAGAAAAAAAAAGCATTTGAATAACTCAGTGATGCTGGATTAATTGGATATTATTGTACTTGTTTTTGCAGTTGCTTTTTTTATGTACCTAATTGCATTTCCCCAGTACCTATGCTGAATCTAATTTTAATAAGCCTTTAATTACTCTAAGTAATTATATATATATCATGTCACGACATACCATATAACAGTGTGTTTACCATTAGTACATTTCCCTTGCCTGCTAAAGGCGCAGGTTTGACAAAGATAGTGCTCTTGACTTGCTCATAATGGGTTGCTTTTGAGTTTTTTCTAGTGGGGGTATTGATCTTCATTTGTCACCGTCTGGTGTATATTTTCAAGATAACCGGCTTGGATTGGTACTACTCTATGGTCAGGGAGCAGTGACAATAATTGATTGTGAATAATTGAGAATCAGATCTTCAGCCTCAGACTAATTAGCACTGTGTTCTAACAAATTGAGCTAACTAGGTAGATTACATTGTTTTCTTGTTTAATTACTATAACACCTTCATGGGATGTACCCACACATTTACTTTCTGGGCAGGCTCACTCAACCCAAATCTGCCTTCACACTGGGTTCTCGGACAAGGATCACTACCATAAAACTACACTAAAGCATTCGCTGGGGATACAAAGAAAGGCAAAAGACAGTCCTTGCTCTCAAGAAGCTCACAGTCTAATGGGAGAGATAATATGAAAACAGCTATATGCAAGCAAGGTATATGTAGGATAAATTGGAAATAATCAACAGAGGGAAGGCACTATCATATAAAAGGATCAGGAACACCCAGACTGTCATATGTTGCTAGGGGTAAAAACCCTGTTGTGGGGGAATAAACTTCCTCTACTCATCACCACTGTAGCTCTTGAGTCCCTATGGATGTGCTTCTATTTACACAAACCCAGCAATTCATAATGATGACACGCTAGATTTTAAATATAACCATTTACTTAATAATAATAGTGTCACAGATATGTTTATAAGTTAAATACGGAGATAATAAATCCATCATGTTAACCTGGCTCGCATCCTAACCACCAATGCACTCTGTTTATATCTTTGGGAAAGAGTCAAGGGAAGCACATGAATGAGGAGAAGTTCATATGCTCAGGGTAACTCACAATTCTATAAGTATATGCTTCAGTATCCTCTTTCTGTCTTAGGAATTGTCTGTAAAAGTTCTTCGATGAACATAGCTTCTCTATTAAACCGTTGCTTCTTCTGCTAAACTGAGTTGATCCATGCTCTGCTTGAGTAATATCTCACTGAATAGGACATCTCAGTCAAATTAGCCACTCCACTGGATAGCTTCTCTGATTCTCAGCTTCTGAGCTGTTCCTCTGTTCAGCTGGACTTAACTCTTCAATGGAAGCTGTAGTATCCATCACTTCCAAATTCAGGCTTAGATAATATGCCTTCAGATGAATGAATGTTATGCTCTTTTAGGAAAGGGCAACAGCCTCTGTCTTAGACCTGGGAAAAACCTCTCCAGCTCTGCTCCTTTGCAGGATTCTTCATCACCACCACCTCTCGGCAATAATAGATGCCAGTACAAGTCAGAGGCCTTTCTTCGCACTCTCTGCTCTCCATTTTTTGCAAGATGGCAGAGTATATTTTCTTTCAGCATCAATAGTGGTAGAGAACACTCCCGGCTTTCGTTGGACAACCAATCAACCAGCAACAAATGATAGAATAGAGAGTGTTAGGGTATCTCTCTATTTCATTTCTTAAACCAATCCTTTCATCTGTCTTTGTGTGTGTGTGTGTGTGTATCTCTGTCTCTTTTTTCCCTCCTGCCCAGTACACTCTGTAAACAATATCTCTTTAACTTATGTTTATAATTATCTTCTGTCTATGATCAGTTAAATTACTTTTATCCCATAATCATAAATGGTTCTAGTGTCTTTATTTTCCCAGTTGTTAACCAAAAAGTTCAGTATTTCTTTAGTCATATACAAATTACTGAAACATGCCATGCCCTCCACTTGTTCTCATATTTTACAGCTTATCCAATTCAGATGAACAGCTGCTTTCCCAGAACTCTGAGTCAAACTTAACTTCCATATTTTTCTTAGTACTCTGAGCAGACCTATGCCATGAAATAAATGGTCAAGGCAGTCCTAGCTCAGCAGTTGCTTTTCTCAGAAGCAGACATATGCCAGAGAAGTGAGCTGATTCCCTTAAAATAATGATATTGTTTTGGAGAGCCAAAATGACACAGTATTGATGGGATCATAGATCATACAGCTGGAAAGGGACCTCAGAAACCATTTAGTTCAATCCCTTCATTTTACACACGAGGAGGGGGTCATGTAAGTGTTATTCGAAGTCAGGAAGATCTTTATTCAAGCTCAGTTTCTGATACCAAAATGCTAGCTGTCTGAATAAGGCACTTAATCTTTTACTCCAGTGCCCCAGGCAACTCCCTAAGAGTATAAAATATAGATGAGCTGCTGATTTGCATTGGTGGTGGAATTTTCCATCAGGCATATTCATACTGATCAAATCACAGATCCAGACTAAAAAAATCAGAATGTCCCATGTATATGGAGATGAAGGTTTGTTCTACTATCAGTACAGCATATGCTTTGAATTATTTTTCCAACCTATAGCCTTTCCCTCTTCACTTTCAAGTTCTTTTCCGGGGCTAAATCATGCCTTAGAATAACTGGTTTGTATTCATGCTAACTCCTAATTGTAATGGAATCAAACAATCCTCAGGCATTCTGTAGGGGAGATTTTAAAGTGATGTGAATTTTTTAAATTGACACAACAACTTTAAGTATCAAATTGCTGTTCCCTTAAAAGTAATCCCCTTGGGATGCTGTATACAAGTGCTTTAGTGATGTTGCTGTTGCTCACAGCGTTTTTAGACTTACTCTTTGGAGATAACCTTTAGACTCTGATACTCATTCTTCCAAAGATCCAGGTAAAAGCATCAACCTTAGAGAATGGATTTTCTTTGTGAAAACAACTGAATGTCATTTGGAACCCCCATCTGGTGAATTAAGTGGCCGATAAAATATTTTTATAGGAGGAGTGAATTTGATGATTTAAAGTAACTTCGAAGAATGTAATTTTGAATAATAGCCATCATCAAAATAAGTGTGTAGCCTCCCAGGATGTCCTCTTTAAAAGGGATAACACCCAGCTGGATATTTTAAATTGGGTTTTCATGTATTTGTTATGGCAGAGGGGTCTTCTAGATATGATTAGGAAGAACTGGTTTTAAATCTGCCTCTGACACATATTCTTGGTATGACCATGAACATACACCACTTAATCATTCAACACCCCAAGCAACTCTTTAAGACAATAAATTATAGACAAGAGTTACCTACATTGATGAAGTCACAGGTTCATACTGCACCTTCCCCCACAAAACTATTAAAAGGCCAGTCATTATTTATAGTTAAATATTATGTATGTTAGGTGAGCAAAGAACAAATTAATTAAAACTATAGGAAACTATAATTTTGTTGTGACTTCTGTTGTCATTGTTATTTGTCCTTTGTACTCAAAGAGGACAATGACATCACAATGTTGGATCAAGGTACAGGTGTTCACTTGTGGCCGATCTTTCCAATATGAGCTCAGAAGGCTCTGCCACAGATCAGGCACAAAAAGTCCATTTGAACATTTGTGATGGAGATGTCGCCAGTTTTCTGCGTGTCATGTGTCGACCTGAAAGTTTGGTTAAAGGAGGCAAACAAGCTAGGTGATATGTAAATTCATGATGTTTACTCCCTTAGAGCTACCAGAGCTAGCTTTCTTGTACAGACAAGGAGCCAGAACATAAGTTCTGACTGTCTGAACAAAAGAATGAGAAGGTTTAAATACATTTTTAGTCCCAACTCAGCATGCCTGTGTTACTCAATTTTATGATCCCCATGTATGTTTAACCCTGATACAAGAAAAGGACTTTTCTTAATTGAATAGGTTATAAATACAATAAGTCAAGATATTTGACAAAGTGTCAATTGAAATTACAACCCAGGATCTCTGTGTTTAATTTGCCATTAACATGCCATAACATAGTATATGCCCACAAAATATTAAGATAAGAAAAAGTCACATTATTCAAGATAGTTTCTCGGAGTTAAGGGTCTCATCCTTAATGGCCATAGAGAGAGGAAAGAATGCTCTTAAGTCAGCCTGATCTGGCCTTAATGACATGGGAAGAGGTATTCTCTGAGTAAAGTCAGAGAACAAAGAAGCTTAGGCTCTAGCCCTTATTGAAGCTACTAAATTGATAGTAAATGATTGTCAGGCTTCCTGTGTAGTTTTGGGATTCTGCTTTGCCCGTAGAGCACAGCACCTACTTTGATGCAGACACACCATGATGCTGTGCCAGCGTCTCCCATGTCTCACAATTCATACTAAAGTTCTTCAGGGAGACCTTAAGAGAGTCTTTGTACTGTGCCTTTTGACTGTAGGAGTGCTTGCCTTTTTCAAGTTCTCTGTAAAAATCAGCCTATCAGAGTTGTGCTCCCTGCAGTAGAGTTTGAATGCTTAGTAGTTCAGCTGGAGGGAGGACCTCAGTATCTGGTACCTTATCTTGCCAGGTAATCTTCAGACTCTTCCTAGGACAATTCAAATGGAAATGATTCCATTTTCTGGCAAGGTGCTGGTAGACTGTCCAAGTTTCATGGGCATACAACAATGAAGTCAGCACATTGGCTCTATAGACCTTCAGTTTGGTATGCAGCCCAATCCCTCTTCTCTTCCACACTTTCTCTTTGTAGGCAGTCTTCAAAAGCTTCTGAGGCCTCCAAATTATCTAACCTGGCGTTGAGTTTCTCTTCGCTCAGCTGAGCCAATCCTCAGGTGTTAGAAAAATAGACTTGATTGCTAAGGTTATGGTCTAAGCCTTTTCAGCATTGTGGCACCTTCTAGAGCATGTGCCTTTTTTCTGTTGTGTACTGCTTTGGCAGTCTGATGAAGCCTATGAATTTCTTCTCAGAATAATCTTTTAAAATACATAGGATTACAAAAGAAATCAATTGTGTTGAAATACATCGATCAAAACATTTTTTTTTAAAAAACAAAAAGGTCCTGTACTCCTTGCTTTAGAGAACCCATGATCACCTTCATATCATAGTGAGTCATCAAAGTAGGATTTTGATTAAGAAAAACTCAAACCCATGCGAGCAAAGCAGGAAGGCATAACCTTTGGGACCTCAACAAATAGATGCCATCTTTCACTATTAGTGTACTATAAATGGCTTTTATGTGAGTCTGTGATCCAAGGGTAATGTCTTTGCTCTTCAGTCAAATTGAAGGAATGAGATCTCTTGGCTCTATTAAGTGTTATTTTCTGTGTAGTCTCTTTACTTGTATAGGATACAAAAAAAAATTCAATGCTGGAGGAGCCTATTAAATAAAGAAATTAACATTCAGTAGCCTCTAAGAAAATCTATTGTTTAAAAAGGGAAAAGGATCACTAAAATAATACACAGGTCATACCATAATATAATCGAGATTGTCAACTTTATGTATTATATACCAGACAGTCCTTTTCTTAAAATGGTGCCATTATATCACCAATAGCTGTCTTAGTGCTTTGAGCCACTGGAGCCAGCCTAGACAGAAAATATTGTGCAGATAGCCTTGAACAAACCAACTTTGTATTAACAAGACTGATGCAGACATCAAAGATTTATTGTTAATTTTCTTAATGAAATCAAAACTGTAGCCACAATTTTACATGTCCTGATAAAGTATAGGAAACTGAAATCTAGGTCCTGTATCATTTTTACTTATTCCTGTATGGAATAAGTATCCTAATAAGCATCCCTAAGCAATGGAAACTGGCAATGGCGATATCGGAATTATAGTCTCCACTTAGAATAAAAAAGAGAAGCTGGATGTAAATCATAACTAGGAAGATTAAAGTTGGACTTAGGAAGAACTTTGTCATTAGAAGTAGATGACTAGTGTAGTCGGTTACCATGGAATAATGATGTCAGTAGCTAGAATTTATATAACGCTTATAGGTTTCCAGAGTGTTTTAGGGAAGGAAAGGCAATAAGCATCTATATAGGGCCTGCTGTATTCTATCTCATCTGAGCCTCACAAGAACGCTATGAAGTAGGCACTGTTATCATCCCCATTGTACAGTTGAGGAAACCAAGGCAAACAGAGGTTAAGTGACTTGCCCAGAGACACACAGCTAGTAAATGTGTTTGAGCTTAGATCTTCCCTGCTCACATTGCACTAGCAGCTGCTCTACCTATAAATATATGTGTATGTCTATTCATGTGTTATTTCATATTTAATATATTATTTCATATGTTATATATGTCATATCATTCAATACTCATAATAATCTTGTCAGGTAGGTGCTATTATTATTCTCATCATGAGAAAGATGTTAAGTGATTTATCTAGGGTTAGACAGCTGTTTGAGGCAGGATTTGGACTCAGCTCTCCACATCTGAAGAACCTTAAGTACAGGATCTTCAGCTTAATATGAAGATAGTTTTCCAAACAATTAGAGCTGTACAAAAAGTGAAGTGAGCTAACCTGCCATTTAAACAGAGGCTTGGTGATGACTTGCATGGAATGTTTCAGATCTGATTCTTGTTTAGTGTGTTTGATTAGGGGACCTCTAAAGTCATTTCCAACTCAGTGATTCTAATTATCTCTGCTGGTTTCTAATGAGGATACAGTAGTTTGTATAGTGTATTTCGGGTGGGGCCAAACACAGAGTTTAAATACCCAGAACTAGAATACCATATATGGGCCCTTGGAATTACATAATAATTCATCCCATGTTTGTATTCATTAAGGTGGTTTTTAGAAGGTCTCATTCTCTCCTTTTTAAAATTTTCCTATCTCGTATCTAGCTAGAAGACGAAATCACAACTTTACGACAAGTGTTAGCAGCCAAAGAAAAGCATCTGGTGGAAATAAAACAAAAACTCGGCATGAATCTGATGAATGAGTTGAAGCAGAATTTTAGCAAAGGCTGGCATGAAATGCAGACCACGACTGCGTAAGTACAGAATTCACAACACTTCCAACCCCTTCATTCTTCCTATTTCTTTTGATGTATTTTTTCTCTTCAGCTTTTCATTAGTACTTTTCAGCTGCATAAAAAAGCATAGCTTTCCTGGGAGGAAATGGAGAGTATCACTTCGTCAGCTGAGTAGTACCTCGGGCAGAAATCCTGCAACTTGAGCTCAGGGGTCTTCCAAGTGGAGGCTGAGGCATGATGACAAGAGGTGGCACAAGATGTAGCACATCCGTCCCTCCTAGCAAAAGCCTGTCATGGCTTGTGTCCAACATAGCTACATTACTGTCTTCACCTATTCTTGTTCAGCACTTGCCACACAGTGCCCAGGGCCCAACTGCTAGCCTCCTACGGCTGCTCAGGGCTTTTACAGCCCAACCACGGTAACCCAGGCACATGTAGCAGCTGTGAAGGCAAAATTCTCTACCCAGCATTCTCATGCCTTGTTCCTCAGATCACTTCTTGGCTTGCAACAGGTGCCCCTCAGTGAGTAAGCTTTGCATTCTGCAGTAGGAACTGGGAAAATTCTCCTTCCTCCAAACCTTTTCTGTGGAACAGAGTGAGTTATACAAGACGTGCAGATAGGGTGGGTTGTGAACAGCATTACAGATCTCCTTATTATATTATCTTCACCCCGCTAAATACACCCCTTTTTCAATCCTCCCTATTTCTATCGAGGGTACCACCATCCTTTCAGTTACTCAGGCTTACATTCTTGTTGTCATCTTTACCTCTTCATTCTTCCTTACCCCAAATTGCAAATTAGCTGCCTCTGCAGCTGTAAATCCATCTCTCCCACTCATAGTCACTGCCCTACTTGAGGGCCTTGTTGTGTACGTCTCACCTGGACTATTGCGGTAGCTTTAGTCTTCCTGCCTCAAATCTCTCCACTCTTCAGTCCATCCTCCACACAGCAACTAATCTTATTTTACAGGTCTGATATCACTACCCTGCTTGATAAACCAGTGGCTCCCAGTATTCTCTAGGATCAATTATTATCTCATCTTTTTTATTCTCTAAGTTTATAATGTAGATAGTGATTAATATATTCATACATGTACATAACTTATAAACACGTAGATATATACATATTGAGGGTGCATGTTAAAAAATTTTTTGCTGATAAGAAACACATGATCAAAAATGTTTGGAGACCACTGCTCTACATGCTCAAAATTCTACTCCTCTTTCCTTCCCCACATCTTCTGCCTTTTGAGGAAGATTTAAGGTTTTTGGCTGTTTTTTTAAAACTTGGTTACTGGTAGTGGTATTAAATATGTTTTCTCAATTAGGTTTTTTTTGTTTTCCTAATTAAAATTTTAGAAGGAACCTTGTTCCTTTGCCCAGAATACTTTTTTATGCATACTAAATTGCTGCCTGGCTTGGTCATTCTCAATCAACATTTGGAGTGTGAGCAGATGTGTGCACTATTTAAAATTTCCTAGCAATTTCAGAGAAATCATGTAGGCAATTTAAAAACACTTTGCTTTTTCCAACTTGCTTCAGCACCACGAAGGTGAATATTTGAAACAGCATTTAGGACAATCTTAGTAACTCCTTCCTACTTTACTACTACTTCTGCAAGTCACTTAACCTGGCTGCACAGTGAACACCTTATAATTTTAACTGTATAGTTTGTTTTTGGTCTTGGATCACTGCCTTAGCTACTGATGATGGGACTCCCTCTAAAATCCATCTGTAGTCTTCAGTTTAGTGTAGTCTGTGACCTGCAGAGAGTCAGCCAATCACTCAAAGTTACTAATATTTATAATGTCCCCTTTACTTGAAGTATTCTTGTACTTAAGGTTCATCTGGGAAGTCTCTGTTCTTAGATTCTATCACATATTCTGAAAATGCAGGAAGAAAATAAAGGTGCAGTAGAGAGTTCATTGAACTTGGAGCTAGGAGCCCTGGGTCTAGTCCTTGCTGTGCCATTTAACATGTAGCCCTTAGACACAGTGCCATCTGAAAGTGAGCACCTAGACGACTTTGCGTAAGAACACTGTTTTGTGCCTTGTTTGATGTTCAGTGATCAGAGGCTCCATTGAATGAAGTTATCTCTGTAGTTCCATCTATCATAAAATCTGACATAAGCTTAAGATGAGAGACTCCATGTTGGAAGAGAGCCTTTAAGGTTGGATTTTATCCTGCTGAGGTGAATACTTTTTTATAATCAAAAGACATAGCAGGATTTGGCGTTCTGTATACCTTTCATTTAGTTGTTTGACTGTGAGGACAAGATCTGCTATAAATTGTTAAAACCTAGCTTGTTTCCTTATATATTTCTTGAAAGATACCACACTCCATGCATAGGCCGTTCTCATAATAATTGTATGGAAATGAAAAAGTAGTTATATGTTCTTGTAAGTGTCGATGTTATCTTAATCACTCTTTTTTATATTAATACCATCTGTGTTAATACCATTAGTACAAAACCACTAGTTTTATATTAATAACGAATACCAATAAATATCATTTTTTTTCCATTCTTTTCCTTACTCAAATATCTTGAACACTGATACCTCAGTTCTAGTCCCCTGAAATGAAGACTGACCTCTGTGATGATTAATCTAAATTAAATTTATAATTGAAATCCATCCTAAAATTGGGCTTAGATATGTGACTCAGTCATTTCTATTAGGATCCCCAGCTATATCCTGATAGAACCAAGAGTTCCATATGATGAAATCAGTTTGTAGAATTGGGCTCTTTCTTGGCCATTATCCTTTGGTCCAACCAGGAGCAAAGTTTGTATTATGCACAGAGCAGCTAGTTTTTAAGTATACTATTTTAGGGGTGCTGGAAGGTCTGCAAATAGCTCTACAATAGGCCTATTACTTAATGCCTAGGATTCTAACTATTAAAGTCTCTACTGTCAGCCCCCTTCCAAAATGCAGTGGGAAAATTAGGGCCCTATAATTTGTTAATTTATCAGATACACTAGCAAAGTGTATCTGTGTTAGCAAGTCTTAATTTATCAGATACACTAGCAAAGAGCTAGTTGTTAAATTTATCAGATACACTAGCAAAGAGCTAGTTGTTTTATGTGTTTGAGGTTGCTGTGCTTCCTGGAGGAGAGGGGGCCTAACTGAGTCCTAAAAGAGAGGCCTAGAAGAGAGTCCTAGAAGCATTGACTTTCCTGCCACCTAGGCTCTCTGTACTCTGGAAAAGAAATGATAAAATGAGAGGTAGGTAGGTTCCCAGAAAGAAACTAAACAGTTTAACTTAAGGCAAAATCCTGGTCCTGATTACAGCTTTTAGCAGGGGACAGGAGTGCTTTTCAGAGTAGGTAGGCTGGCTAAATCTATCAGTTCTAGGACAGAGAATAAGTAGGTAAGCAAACAATCAAGATTTTTCTCCAGCTAAGAGTTTGAGTTGCTTGTGCCCTCCTTGTTTTTAAGAGAGATCAAGCTCATATTTATTATATTATTAATTTAATGAATATTAAACCTATATGTTTTAACTACTGTAATAATAATATTGTTTCTCAAAATTGCTTGATTTCAACTATCTATTCCATAGTTGTTGCCAATGGGCCATTTTACATCTTAGTGATAGTATTAATGGGAAAACTCAGGTCTATCAAGATAATAGAATCCTATTAGATTTACTGCTTTCCTTTTATGCTGTCTTCTGAGACTACCTCTTGGCACTAATAGGGCAGGATATCAAATCTAATACCCTTTTCTGTGGCTGGGCAGCTTCAGGAGTGGGCAGATGAAGTGAGTGAATAGAGAGGACCCAGAAAAGTACTTTCACCTGGCTTGACAGGAGATGTAGTCTTATTTCATTAGTTAGACTATGCTGCCTCTGTTAGAGAGGCCTATAATGGTTTCTAACACATATCTGTCACAAAAGAGAGAGTGACTTCAAAGTGTATTTAAGCCAGCACTTCTCTTCCAGGCATATTTAATGAGCACAAGCTGTACAGAAGTCAGGATAGCTCACACATTAAATATTTACAAAATACTCTGTGTTTGAACTCTGACATAAGTATACAACCCATATCCTTGTTGGTCGAACTTCACAACCACCAATGATGGGTAATGGAGCATAGTATTGTTGTCATTATTAGTGTTGTGTTACGGCAGGGTTGATTTCAAAACTGCCAGTGAAGCTAGAAGGCTTACTATGCAGGCACACGTATTTCTTATCTCTGTTTTTAATTCTTAATACCTTTTAAATCAGGAAAAGTTTTTATTTGGGAGAGTGAGGGGAGTGGGGCCCAGACCCATGATTACACTTGTCTAGGGAATGCCAGCTGAGGAAACAGCCTTGGCTTCCATAGCCCTGCGCCTTCTCTGCGGTGCGGCTATAGTCTTTCCCTTTCCCAGCTACATGCAGTCAGTGTGTGGCAGAGCCAAGCCGTGAACTCAAGGCCTCCCTGCCCCTGTGCCTCTATGGAGAGCTTGTTCTCCATCTCGGCATTGCCCCTCAAGGTTTTCGTCTTATCTTAGAATCAATTTGGTAAATTGAGATTAAGATACTAAGCTTCACACACTATAAAACATGGTTTGGTTTGGTTTTGTGGACCATATTTATGATTTCATTGTTGTGGGGAACATTCGTTTGGAAATTCCTTATACCAGTGCAGACCTGCACTGTGTCTGTAACAGAAAGATTCTGAGAGTTGTCTGATAGACCAAGAGATCATGTGGCACATCCGCGATCAGCCCCCATGGGCCAGAGGCAAAACTTCAATCCTAACTTGGTGTCCTGACTTCCAAGGGGATGCTCTATCCATTATGCCATTTTGGGGTAGAGAAGTGAGGGAAAGAAAGGGAATAAACATTTTTATAGCACCTACTGTGTGCCAAGAACTGCCTACTTATGTGCTTTACAAGTGTTATCTCATGACCTCTATGACAACCCTGTAAGTTAGGTGCTGTTGTTTTACATTTGAGGAAACTAAGGCAAACCGAGGTTACATGACTTGCCCAGTGTCACAAAGCTGGTAAGCATCTGAAGCCAGATATGAATGCACATGTTCCTGAGTGCAGGCCCAGTACTCTATCCACCATGCCACCTAGCTGCCTCTAAATAATAAAATTCACTTGGAAAATGATTTGTTATATTTAGTAACATTGTAACATTGAGTATGCTGTAATCATGAACATTACGTGGCATTAAAAAATAATTTCCTAAATAGGAAATGCCTTTACCCGTACAAGCTATTTTAATAAACAGCAGAGGATTTGTTTCAGACACTCAGTGTAATATACTAAATCTCCCTTAAAAATTTTTATTTAACATTTTTTACTCCATAATAATAACATCGAGTCTAAATTATTTCAAATTAAGAACATTACTAAAAAAGAATTAACAGGAAAACAGATGTGATAAAAATAGTAAATTTATAAAATATGATATAATGTGAATTAATACATTTTTCTGAAAAAAGCAATAAATCCATGAAAATAATTTTATTGAGGAAATAGATTGCTATGCGTTGCTGAACATATCAAAGTTAATTATGATGGCAAAAAATCTCAACAGTCTAGTGAGTTATTTACAATTCTATTTTTACTTTAGACACCTAGTAAAGTTGAAGGGTGTTTTGTAAAATGAAGTTTTTTCCATTGGTTTCCATGGTAAAAAAAAAAAAAAACAATTAATTTCTACCTCTTTATCTCCAATAAACTACATTTTAAAATTCTGTAAAGTAGAGACCGGTTTTATGGAATGTTGGAAATTGCCTTATATTCCAGAAGAGAGAGTTTTGCTCTGGTATTATCCTGCCTCAGGGACTCCTATCAAATGTTACTATCTCACCTGAAGCACCTCCATCCTTAAAGTCTCAAGCCTTCTTCCCCTTAGACATTGTGCATTATGATGTCTGAGCATCTTTTGTCTGTACACCTGCAGTTCCTGTAAATGAACTGAGCTCCATTTCCTTCCCCTTTTCCTGCTTGCTTAACAGTATCTAATTGAACTTTTCTGTATTATAACGTTTCTCTGCTGCATGAGGTCATGATGAGCTGGAATGTCAATTTCTTGAACTTGGCTTCAGTTTATCACTGTGAAGGTGCTGGAAGATGTGTTCAATTTTACTTGAACTTGTCATTCCTTCTAGTTTCATTTCTTAACGGTCATGTGCCTCCAGATTCTGTTCTTTTGCCCTTTTTTCTCCTCACTGCTTTTTTGTTGTTCTGCAAAGTGCTCATAATATTCTTCTATCATGTTTCTTATACATGTTTTGCAAATGAATTTTTCTTCTAAATTGGTGTGCCTTTGATATCTGTGTCTTTTTGAAAGCTAAAATAAATTGATCTATCAGATTTAGGCTGTGGCACAGAGAGAATACTGAAACATTCACAGAACTGTTTCTCATTCCAATATGAATTTGTAAAACCCGGATTCAGTCTCAGACACACTAAGATACAATTCAGGAAACATAAGAAGAAATCAACTATGAGTTTTGAAAGCAGTTCTCTTAGGGGAAGCTAGGTAGAACAGTGAATAGAGCACCAACCCTGGAGTCAGGAGGATCCGAGTTCAAATGTGCCCTCAGACACTTGACACTGTGTGACCTTGGGCAAGTCACTTAATCCTGATTGCCTCAACTCCCCCCCTCCAAAAAAAAAAAAAAGAAAGTAGTTCACTTATTGTTTTTAGTAAGGGTGTTAAAGAAAACTAATTACTGCCCATTTTATTAGCATTTAGCTGGTCAGTGATTACAAAGGTAGATTTAACCTTTGGATTACTAGAATGAGATAAACCAGTAGCAACGAAGGCTATATTGTATTAATTTACCTTTCCCAAACTGAAAGTATCATTTATTTGTATATCTAAGTAACCCTGAATTTGGGGAAAATACAATGTTAATAAATCTTAAAAAGCACAGATGTGTGTGTATATTATATATATAATGTATGTGTATGTATACGTATATACATAGATATGTATATACTACCCACTATGGAACCAAAAGCCTGGGTGGGGTGGAGCTTGATACATTTCAATAACAACATCAAGAACCACCCTGCTCCAGCCCAGTAAAGAAGTAGATAATTTCTTGTCCAAAGTCCTGCATCATCCTTTTTAGTTTTTGTCAAAAAGCCATTGTTGATTAAATTTAAAAACTGACTTTTACATATGTATGCATCTTTGCAAAAAACAAGTCTGAAATCCAAATAAACCTGAAAATCCATTCATAAACATTCAGGTGTTCATGAAAATATTTCTGGCTAGGTCCATTCTTACTCTGTCACTTAAATGATCCATGGTATCATTTGGTATGGATGTTCTCTTCCAGAGATAACTTTTTTGGCCATGAAAACTTTTTTTGAAACGATAACTAAAGACTTTTTACTCTTCCACCACGAGGAGAAAAATTGCTTGTTTGCCATAAAGAAGCATTGTGGAGCCAAGTCCAGAATATTGAACTTAGCATGAGAAGATTCTAGTCTAGAATCTGACATTCATTTTTTTTTTTAATTTAGTGTTTTATTTTCCCCAATTACATGTAAAAACTATTTTCAGCATTTGTTTTTAAAATTGAGTTCCAAATTCCCTCCCTCCTTCCCCCCTCTCCACTGAATCAATTTGATATAGGTTATATGTGGGTAGTCATATAAAACATATTTCCATATTAGTTATGTTGTGAAAGAAAACATAGACCAAAAATTTAAAAAGAGCAAGAAAAATAAAGTAAAAAAAAAGTATCCTTCCATCTGTATTCAGACTCCATCAGTTCATTCTCCGGAGATGGATAGCGTTTTTCATCATAATTCCTTCAGAATTGTCTTGGATCATTATATTGTTGAGAAGAGCTAAGCCATTCACAGATGGTTATCTTACAATATTGCTGTTACTGTGTGCATTGTTCTAAATTGAGGGTATTAAACTAGATAATCTTGACTGACTCTGAGCCCCTCACATTCTGTGAAGTCACTTAAATTTCTCTAGCTAGCCTTGTCTGTCAAATGCGAATAATAATCTTTATGCCATAGACCTCACAGATTTGTTCTCCAGATCCAATTAGATTATGCTTGTAAAAGCTCCCTGTAAATGTAAACTATTACTGTCAAGAAGCTACCACTCTCATAAAGGAATGGAGCTGTTTTCCCTAGACAAGTATCACATCTCAGGCTGGAGTTTAATTTTACTGAAAGTATCTAAATTTTTGTCTACATCTGGAGGAAAGTGACCAGCAGTCCTGGATTACATTGATCTGGTATTTAAATTAGCAATTTCTGCTATGTTGTAATTAGTTCGTAGCGATTTTAAAAAACCCCACAACTTCGTACAGTACTTGTATTAATTTTTTTGTGTTAAAGAACAAGGAATCCACTAATGTCAAGAATGCATTTGGAATAATGAACACTTGGGAGAAATTATGATGGTGATGAGGAAATTTTGACCTGGGTTTTTATTTAATGTCAGTTCAGAAATAATTATGCACAATGAAGTTGAACATTACATGTACATTCAGTAATCCTTGCAGTTACTCTCTGACCTTAGCCCCAAGTCATTGGTCACTCAGGTACTCTCTGGGCATTCTGTGAATCCCATCCTGACTGTACAGAATCCAGGAATAATGCTTGAAATCCCGGGACGGACACTGGCATTGAACCCTTAGTGCCTCTGCTCTGTGTGCCTTTCTTCTATAAAGCTGTTTGATGCCTAATTACAGCAGTCTAACCAGCTTCCCTAAGCCCACCTGTCATTCAAAATCCCCAAACACTGCACCAACCCCTGCCCCCACTTCCTCATGAAACACCGTGCCCACTACAATTAGCCATGTTTGATTGAGACTCCTTCAGGTTCTCTAAATCTAACATTATATTAAGTCTTTTCTTTTGATTTTTTAAAATAAAAAGTTGGCATATGAAAGGTTTCAAGTAAGAACTATAGGAAGGCATTTAAGGCAGCCTTAACACTAAACAGATTAGGCAGATACCTACCTGGTATGGATATTTTTTTTAATAGTACCAAAAATTCCTTTTAAACAAAATTCTCTAGAAAAAGTACCTTTGCTTCTCACCAAGTAAAAATGAGTCAGAGCTGATGAAAGAATGTTCACTGGCCTCTGGAAAACTTTTATCTTCTGGCATGGCCATGTTGCTGAGGGAAAGGGACCTGAAGAAAAAAATAAAAGAATTAGAGAATGTTAGACATAGTTAGGATCTCAGAGATCATCTGTCTAGTCCTTCTCTCTTCTTTTACATATAAACAAGCTTGAGTCCAAGAGAAGTGAAATGATTTTTTACCACAGTGACAAAGCTAGTCCTATCTAGGGTTCTTTCTGCCTCCAATCTACAGGACTCTTCAACCAGTAGAGCCCTGGACCTGGAGTCTGGACAACATGAGTTCAAATTTGGCCTCAGAAATTTGCTAACTGTGTGACCCTGGGCAAGTTACTTAACCTCTCTGCCTCAGTGTCCTCATCTGCAAAATGGGAGTAATAATAACTGCTACCTCCTATGGTTGTTGTAAGGATAAAATGTGATATTTGTAAAGCTCTATATGAACTCAAGCTGGTTCAGAACTTTGACAGCAATGGCCACTCAGACCTTAAAGCTCTGTATAAACTCAAGCTAGCTCAGAACTTTTATTTTATTTTTAATGGCAGAATAGGGATTAGAACTCATCTCCTATTTTAGTGTTATTTCAGTTACATCACACTGCTTCATTGGTAATGGTTCTAAAAACAGCATCTCTTAAGTTGTTTGGTTTCTATTGGCTTTGACTTCTAAGAGCTCAGTGGAAAACCCTTATATATTCACTCCCTTTATGTAACACCACCCAGTATTTGATTCAGCAGCTTGCATTAATAAGGTTTTTTCAAACGTCAGGCATTTTCTTGAACTCTGTGGTTGGTTTTATGGCTGAGAAAGGGGTATTTCTTTTTTCAGGCAACCTGATAGAACACAAAATGCCAGGGACCAGGGACTTGTTCTTAATCTCCCTGCATGTCGCTGTTATTGGTGGGCACGTGGAGTTGAAATAGAAATGCAATCAATAGGACTTCCCAGAGTCTGGGCCTTTTAGAATAGCAGGGGGCACATGCACTAATACAAACTCTTCTTTTTTTTTTCTTTAATACTCAATAATTGCATTTATAATGAGATATTAGAACTAGGTTAATGCTTGCTGGTATTTTAAAGTTAATAACTTGGTGTGTAAAAATTGCTGTGTTTCTCTTACTTAAAAATGTACACTGACAATTACTTTGAACAACTTTTCCTAATATTGATTAAGGTAATTTTCCCTCTAAGAAAAAATTCCCAAGGAGAGTTTGTATGGGGGAGATGAACATCATTAGTCACATCCAGAGAAGAAAAGGCTCTATCTGTAGAAAACCAAAATGACCATTTGTTGATGTGGTCAATTCTATGGAAAAGAATTTTTTAAATTGATGGTTTCTATTAACTTTTGAGAAATTTTAAAATGTCATCTCCTTATACGTGGAGATTTCTGTTGTCATTGTTTTTATTTCATTCCCACCCACTAGCCCAGAAGCCCAAACCCTAAAATTAGTTGAATTGGTAAATTCCAAATGAATTAGGAGTGGGGTGGGAGGTTGGGGTTGAGTAACCCTTGAATACTTTTCTCAAGCCTTTAGCTCTTGGCCTTTTGGGACTTTTATTTTTTTCAAAAATTGACATGGATCAAGAACCATATTTGGAAAAGCTGAATCAGTCACTTAATAAGCGTGTATTAAGTACCTATTATGTGCCAGATAACTATGATGGGGACTGGGGATACAAATACAAATCTGAAACTGTTCCTACCCTCAAGGAGCTTATAACGTAATGGAGAATACAGCAAAACTATGAGAATGATGTCCAGGTCTAGTTTTGATCTTGGAGCAGCTAGGTGTTACAGTGGATAGTGTCAGCTCTGGAGTCAGGAAGACTGAATTCATCAGACACTAGCTGTATGACCCTGGACAAGTCACATAACCTCCAAAAACTGTAATCTTTTGCTAGAGATTGCTGAAAATATACTTTTCTGCATACAATTCTTTATTTTTTTTTATATTTTATTTAATATATTTAGTTTTCAGCATTGATTTTCACAGGAGTTTGAATTACAAATTTTCTCCCCATTTCTACCCTCCTCCCCACTCCAAGATGGCGTATATTCTGGTTGCCCTGTTTCCCAGTCTGCCACCCCACAACCCTCCCATCCCCTTTTCCCTTCCTTTCTTGTAGGGCAAGATAAATTTC
>CM053627.1:120755071-120803198 GCA_028646595.1 Phalanger gymnotis | reverse complement strand
TTCCTCTACTTCTCTAACTTGCTTTTCCAAATCCTTTTTGAGCTCTTCCGTGGCCTGAGACCAGTTCATGTTTTTCTTGGAGGCTTTTGATGTAGGCTCTTTGACTTTGTTGACTTCTTCTGGCTGTATGTTTTGGTCTTCTTTGTCACCAAAGAAGGATTCCAAAATCTGAGACTGAATCTGGGTGTGTTTTCGCTGCCTGGCCGTGTTCCCAGACAGCTTACTTGACCCTTGAGTTTTTCAGTGGGGTATGACTGGTTGTAGACTAAAGAGTTCTATGTTCCACGCTTGGGCGGATGCGCCAGCTCATACAATTCTTTATAACAAAACATTAATTCTTATAATATATATTTTGCCTAACATAGTAACCATGAAATAACTCATAAAATGCAGTATACAAAATAAAATTGGTAACTTGCAAAAACATTTTTTCTTGCCAGTAATTCCATAAAATTTGGTGACCTTTTGTGCTAACATCTCAAAAAATTTATTTTAGACAACATTCATTTTCATAACACAGGAAATCTATGGTACCATAAGTACTATACAGCAAATAAAATTCTTAAAAATTAAAACATTTTTTAAACTGAATCTTACCTTCCACTGCATCAGATGACAGTGTGACATGTTGTACTGTATAGTATACTGCAGTAAACCTGTCTACCTTGTCTGCCCCCTGAAAACCAAGGTAGAGGTTGCTGAGACTTTAGTCTCTGTTGTCAGAAAATGCTGAGACTGGCAGTTATCACTTCTGACACTTAGAGCTAGGGAATGGTGTTGGAGATCATGAAGGACACACCAGTCTGAAATAATCCTTCAGTCATGTCTGCTTTGTGCACCATTTGAGATCCTTAAGAGTCTCAGCTTATGGCAGCATAGCAGAGGTGAGTTGACATTTAACTTAGAGGCTACAATCAATGATGGTATCAACAGCCTTGATGGTCTCTAGCCAGCTGGTCCATTATTCCCAAGCCACCCTAATAGGATACTAGCCGCTACACAAACTTGTGTGCATCATGCCTCTTATTTTTTTCTTTCTAGCGCACAGCTGAGAATATGCATAGTTGCCAATGCAAAAGTAAAAATGAGGTTACTAATAAAATCATGCAAATGCTTGAAGTTGCAAAAGCTAAACATGTGAATGTCGAAGGTTGACTGTAATTCCTTTTTATCAAAGCAGTATGTGACTTATTGGGAACCACCTGCACAAGACCTGGACATAACTTTGTCTTGCAGAATTGATGGCATTTTTCACTCTCCTGGGAATGTCACATACATTTCAGATACACTCCAAGACTAAGTCTTTTTGCTTTATGAAGTATGGGAAGAATTATGGGTTTTAAGTAAATCATTCATTACTATCATCAGAATTGATTTTCTGATTTCTCTTTTCAATTTAAATAATTAGGTCATGTTGCCTTCTTAATATATTTTACCAATCATAAGGCTATAAATAAAGTATCTTGAAACCATTGTGTGTATGGGAGGGGGGAACCAAATTTGCTTTTTGTTTTTCATTTAATCAACTTCACAAGGAAAAGAAATTCAAATGAGCTTCAATGGTAATGTTTAATTATATAATTCACATTTCTATAAGCACAGCAAGATTTATGATAAGCTTTCTTTACAGCAACACTATGAGATATAGATAATGCAAGTTTTATCTGCCCCATTTTATAGTTGAGGAAACCAAGGCTCAGAAAGTAGGGGGATTGTCCGTGTTCGCAGAGCTAGGTCATGGTGTGTCACAGGATCTCTGCCTCTGAGGCCAGTGTGCTTTCTACAGTACTAAACTGTCTTATTCTAACAAGTAATCTCTGGTAATCATTATAATTAAACACACTTTCAAATCCATAGATTATAATTTTAGAGCTGGAAAGGAACTTAGAAGCCATCTAGCCCAACCCTCTTACTTTACTAATGAAGAACTAAGGCCCAGATCAGTTAAACAGCTTACTCAAGGGAACCCACCGTAAGTAGCTGAGCCAAAAATTGAACCCAGGTCCTCAGAATCCAAATCCTGCCCTTTGTCTGCTGGTGTTGAGTATCCCAAGCAATGTAGCATCATGTAATGGAATAGAATAAAAGTGAGAAAACCTAGGTTCTAGCTTGGATTATGTTACTGACTGTGTGGCAATATTAAATCACCTACAGTGTGCTAGGCTGTATGCTTGGTGCCAGTGAAGGAGCAGAAAGGGGTATCAAGGAAGACAAAACATTTATATATATAACATATATACATTTGTGTGTGTGTATGTGTATCTATATATGTATATAGATATATATACATATGAAAATACAAAGCAGTTTCAAGAAATGATTGATCATTAACTACTAGGATCAAGAAAGAGCTCCTGTAGGAGGTGACACCTGAGCTGTCTTGAAGGAAGCTAAGGGTTCCAAGAGATGGAACTGAGGAAGGAGTTTATTCTAGACATTAGAAACCACCTCTGAAAAAGCACAGAGGAGAATAATGGAATATTTTGACAGCAGCTAGCCAACCAGCTGGACTGGAATAGGGTATATGCCAGAGAGTAGTAACCCCGCTAAAAAGATAGGTGAGAACTAGATTGAGGAAGCCCTTAAATGCCAAAATGATCATTGTGTATTTTGTCTCTAAAGAGAGATTTTTTTGTTTTTTAAACTAGGGGTATGATACGGTTATATCTGTGTTTTAGGTGTATTAAGTTGAGTGAGGAGAGGAATAGAGAGGGGAGAAATTGGAAGCAAGGAGTTCAGTTAAGAAGCTAGCTAAAAGCCTACCATAGCAGTCCAGATGAACAACGATGACAGATTGAACTAAGGTAGAGGTTGGGTGGGTAGAAAAATAGGATGGATGTGAGAAGTATTAAGGAGATAGAATCAATGTGCCTTGGCAACTTAGTGGATTTGAGAGTTGAGGGAAGGGGAGGTCAAGAAGGATGACTCTAAGTGATTAGAATGATGGGGGGTATCCTTGGCAGGAATGGGGAAGTTTAGAGGATGTTTGGGACGTGAGGGGGTGCAGTGAATAGAGTACGGGACCTGGAGTCCCAAAGACTCATCCTCCTGAGATCAGGCATGCACTGGCTGTGTGACCTTAGGCAAATCGTTTAACTCTGTTTGCCTCAGTTTTCTCATCTATAAAACGAGCTTGAGAAGGAAATGGCAAAACACTGTAGTATTTTTGCCAAGAAAACCCCAAATGGGGTCATGAAGAGTGAAAAATGACTGAACGACGACAGAGGATGTTTGGGGCGATAAGTATAACAAGTTCCGTTTTTAACCTTTTGGACATTTTCAGAAGCCTGCCGAAAGACTTAGTAAAATTCAACTTATCTATGAAAATTTTGAATTCAACAATTAGGTGAAGATATCTTACAGGGAGTAGTATTGCAGCACTGAAGACCCAACTGGTGGTCACCTGATTATAATTTCGTTAGATGACCTTATTTTTCTCGTCTGTAAAATGAAGGGGGTTTAACCAAACAATCACTAAGGTCTTTTCCAGCTTTAAAATTTTATGGTTCTATTTTTTTTAGAGGCAACAGATTATTTCCCTTATTCAGAGGTAAGGAAGGAGTGAAAAATATACTTCGTAGGCACATGCTCTGTCTTTTCTAGATAGTAGGGTTAGTAAGTTCCCATGAGGCAATGTTTTTTTTTAAAATATGGCATATTGAACCCAGCTTACTATATACATTTTATCATCTTTTTAATGTATCTTTTCATAAACTTGTTGCCTGTCGATTCAGAAAATATGGTTTTGTGTGTATTGTGTGTGTGTGTTTTTTCCTTTTGTTACTTCTTGGCATTTTACCCAGTATCCTATAGAATATGCGTAGAGTTAGAATATACTTATGTTCCCTTTTTCTATTTGGAGGTGTAATCCAATCTCCTTTATCTAGGAAGTATTACACTAAAAGTCCTCGTTCATAAAGGGGATGGACTAAGTAACCTCTCAAGTCCCTTTTATTTCTAAATCTGTATAATAATCCTTTTCTTGATATATGCACATTCATTTTATTTTAAAGAATATTCATGCTCTGTAGTCTAACGTACAAGAATACCGGGTGATGTTTTTGTAAAATATGTGTCCATCAGTATGTTTCAAGCCTATGCTACTTCAGTTTAATGGATCATTTAAAATCATGCCATTCTGATTATCATCTTTTATTTTGGGCTTAAATTGTGGAGATATGAGCAGCCTTTATCTGTGACAGCTAGTAACACTTTGTAACTTGACTATATTTTAGGCTGCCCGCCTGAAATTCTAAGGTTTCACATGATTAATCCCAGGATGTTAGCTGTCTTAGGGTTCTTGCTATATTAGCCGTGTGAAATCTTGTAGTCATTGAAATCGAAAAAGTAAAATGAAGATTTGAAGGATCTTGTGACCTAGATAGAAGAATGAATACATTGCATTTAATTGAACCCATTCAGCAGATCGCGAATACTGTGGGGAATACACATAGAGCAGAAAATGTGGTCTCTGTCATTAAGAAGCTTCCAGTCTAATGCAGAAGATAAAGCATGAACAGTTTTATAGGGAAGTAAACAAGCAACTATGGTTATGACCAAGTACTGAATTATAGAGGAAATAACAGGATTGGAGGCCAGGTGGGGTTAGTCTGGAAAATTTTCATAGACAGTTGAATTTTACTAAGTAGTCTTTTAGAAGACTTCTGAAAACTAAAATTTGTAAAGCACTTAGCATATAGTAGGCACTATATAAGTGCTTATTCCTTTCCCTCCTCCCCTGCTATGTGATTCACAAAAAGTAAGTAGTGGTTTTCTGGTTTGACAAATCTTGAGAAGTTCTCCATTGTGTCAGATATTTACCTTAGGGGGAGATCCCATCACTCCATAGACTGGAACTAAAGTTTCCTGATCCTCAGCTTATTGCTCTGTTGTACCATACTTATGTAATACTATATGACTATTATCATAACTGCTTACTTAGGCAGGTCTTTTTGTGCTAAAGAATCAGTTTCAATTACATAACAACAATATGACATTAGTTATAATGATGACACAGCATTAGCCTTCTATTCATTATCTCATCGTTTAGAATTTCCTCATCTACATCCCACTTTGGTAATCTTGGAAACATCTCAGTAACAATAATCTCTCTTACATAAGCAGCTATCTGAGGTAGACAATACAAGTATTATTATCCACATTTTACTGATGAAGTGAGGTTCAGAGAAATTGTTCCGTGTCCAGGTTACTCATATGGCATGAAGCAGAGCTAGGGTTCAGTTCTGGGTCTTCTAACTCTAAATTTATTTTCTTTCCTCTATACCATGTTGCCTTTATATTGTATCTCCATTTTAAGTAACCAGTGAGGTACTAAGAAACAAGTAATTTCAGTATTATGATATATTTCTATACCGTTGAGTCAAAAGATCTCATGATGTAAAAAAAGTTTCCATCAAACTAGCTGTACAACTGAAGCTTTTTTTTTTCCCTAAACTCCATGCTTTATTGGTCCTGTGTATTTATCTTCCTAACCCCAGTTCCTATAAACCCTTCTATATTCTCTTTGTAGTTTATACTCTAATTTATGCCTACTCCTCCTATATGTTGGCTTAGCTGTATTCATGGTCACCCATATTTTATACCATGTTTTCCTCTACCCTTGTTATTTCTGTTACTAAGAAATAGTATGGGATACAGCTATATTAGTGTTCTTTAAAAATACCAGAGTCAGGATTTATGAATTTCAGTCTGTTTCTGGTTCAGAAACGACATGAGTTGATGTGTCACACTCAGATGTCTACTTTGTAAATCAGGGTGGTTGCCTAAGCAGACAGCTGGGATTTGACCATAAATGTGCTTCGTGTTCTCTTGAAAAGAAATAACAGTGTTTTAGGCAGAATAGACCTTATATCTTTAATAGCACCAGATGTACATTTGTTGGCTAGTGATTTCAGCGTGTGCATTTCATAAATCATAGTTTACAACAGTCTTACAATGTGTTACTTTGGCATTCTCCTTTACTGCTTTATCTGTCCCATCTAAACTGTTGGGATTATAGAAGCTGAATTGTAGTATGGCTTTCTAGAACTTTTAGGTAAAAAATATTTCATTGATGTTTTTTAAAAACATCACTGTGACTTTTCAGGGAATCCCACACATTAGCCACGTCTGACAATATCTTCTCCATAACCTCTATATAGACTGCCAATGCTGTACCCAGAGCTATGTTTCACTCTCAGGCATCTGGTATGGAGAGTTTTTCTAAAACTGAATAATAGAGGGGCTTTTCAGAGTTGCACGTTTCCTTCCGCAGAATGCCCACACATTAGCTATAGGATGGGTATGTTTGTAGTTGTGGATACGTTTGAGCAAAGGAACAATTGAATTCAGTTTAAGAACTTTGTATTAACAAAATGAGATCACTGGTTAGTAATCAAGAATTTTTACACACACACACACACAAACTCACACTTAAAATTCTCTGAGGCAACATAATAAAATGGGAAAACATTGACTTTAGATTCAGAATACCTAAATGAAAATCTTGACTGAGACTTAATATCTTTGTGACTTTGCACATGTCACAACCTCCCTAGGCCTCAGTTTCCTCATCTGTAAAATGAAGATTGTAGGCTAGATGGCCTCTGAGGTCCCTTTCTAGTTTAGATCATGTGATCCTATGAACTGATTCCAAAGAGTTTCCTTTTTCAAACAGGGTTGGTAATATAATCACATGCATTGTTTAAAGTGAAATGAACATGTAACTAACTGGCTGCAAAGTTAAGCACATATTTTGGCTTTTGTGTCATGTGCTAGATTTAGTCAGGAAGGGGTGGTTATTTTCAGCACTTGTTCTCAGAGACGAATGAGACACATCTCATTTGGTATCTTTAATGGGTTGTAAGGCTTTTGAAAGACCACATAGAGTGAAAGGGATTTGTCTGACCCCTGCTGGTCATGATGCCCGTGTTCTCCACAAGTTAGATTTTTAAATTAGGTAGCCGAAAGAATTACTATTAATCAGAAGTCAGATAAAGCAGTTACTTGAAATATAATCCTCTTTCAAAACAACTTCCTCTGTTAATTGATGATAAGTATGTTAACTCCACAATTTATTGATCATCTTCAAGCATATGCTAGGGAAGAGATGTGTGTTAGTATGTGAATACACATCTGTTAGTACATGCACACGTTTCTACGCTTCCTTCAATGGATCTGTAGTCAGAGGACTTGAGTTCCAAGCTTCGTTTTGCCCCTTTATATCTGTGTGACCCTGTTGTTATTTCAAGTCCTTGGATCTCTTTCTTTCCTCATTTGTAAAATGAGAGCGTTAAGGTAGGTAACCTCCAAGATTTCTTCCAACTCTAAATCTGTGATCCTATTATCTTGACAATATAAGTATGTCCTCCACTGATGTAATCTATTTACATCATGCTGTCTTTTGTAAGTTTTTCTAGTTAATATGTTGCAGGGTGTTTTCTGGTTATTTTAATATTCCTGGTATGTGGCCTTTTTATCAAGGGCAACACAACATGAAAGACTGTTACACTTTAAGTGATTTCTCACTTCTCTGGTGATTAGCCTACCCCTAGAAAATCTGGGGAAATCACTACCAGCCACTAACATCCCTTGAAATTGCAGTTTAGAAATTAGAAGATGGAAAGTTTTATCAAAAGAATCAAGGCAAATTAAACAGAATGCTTGGAATAGAAATGGAAACTTACCATGAACATTCTTATTCCAGAGATCTGTGTAAATTTCTAGTTGTTTATAGTCCCAGCTGGGCAGATTCCTTTCCCTCTGCAGTTCTCCATTGCTCCCAGGGTATTGTCATCAAGCGCTGCCTCCAGTGGCAAAGCCTTCTTGCAGCTCTACTTCACTATAAGCAGATGATGTCATTTGCTGATCTCTGTCGTGACTCCCCTCTGATGTTCTAACTCTGTATCCCAACTCTAGTGATTGTAGTTGCAGGCCTACAGGCCTAGGCATTCACCAGACTGAAGTCATTTCCCCATTTTCCATCTATTTACCACACAACGCTTTGTCCACTTTGTCACCAATTCCATGTTTGGGTATATTGACCACTGCACAATTTGATGCCTTTTCTCCTCTCATGGAGAGGTGTTATCCATGGAGCAGAGTATTCCTTGACCCTTGTTTAAGACATGATAAAACACCCAACTTTAGGGGATACTAGTTTATCTCTCTAAAATTGTGAAATTTCTCAGTTGAGCAGGAGTATGGAAATCCAAGAAGACTGTTAACAATCTCTGCTAGTTACCCTTTGGCATGAATTTTCTACCCAGTTGCAGTTGCTCACTGGGAAGAAGAGGAAGGAGAAAAATTTCCCAGCACATGCTATAAGGGCAGCCCTTGGGCTGTTCATCTGTTCTTTGCTTTCTCACATGTGCATTCATTTAGGGCCGGAAAGAACTTTTAAGGATCATTTAATATACTTCCTCTCATTTTACAGATGAGGAAACAGAGGCCCAGGAAATGAAGTGATTTTTCCAAGTCACACAGATACAGATGACAGTGCTGGAATTTTAACCCACACCCTGTGACTCCAAAGAGTGCTTGCTTGTTTTTTTTTAACTGTGCTGCACTGTTTCTTCCTCATAAGAACAACCAGCCTCCTTTTTTGGTCCTACAAGTTCATGACTTTAAGTGATATTTGTTATACACAATACAGTGTTATTAATATCCTGTAGCCTGTCTTTTAGGTTTGTGCAAATTTGATTATTCTGTGATCATGATATTCCATAATGTACAACCACAAAACATGACTGGAAGAATATTGAGATTAAAGTCACCTAGTTGTACAAACACTTGTTAATTGTTTACTGTGCACAGTATTATTTTTTTTTTTACCATAATTATTTACCATAGCTTTTGCAGTTGATACTGCTTATAAATTTTTAACCAAATTGAGTTTTTGGGAAAAAATATCTCTTGTGATGGAAGGATAATTAAATCTCCTAACTCTCTGAAGGTTGTTGCCTTTCCACTCAGAAAGGCAACAATAAAAGCAAATTGAACATAAGGATCTGGTGAGAGGACAGTCAAAATATTGCAATGAAAGAATCAAATGAGTTAACATATGTAAGCATTTTGCAAATGTTAAAACTATAAACGTGCTAGCTAATATTACTACTACTAGTAGTAATATTAATAATGTAGACTCCCTGCTTTTTTGGATGTCTTCTAATGTGTTGTCCTATAGCCATCTGACACTATCTACATTTAGTCATTACCAACATAAAATGGACTTGACACCACAGTTTTGAAAAAGTACTACTTTAATAAATATTACATGTGGCATTTCAAACCATTAGAGGTTAGGACACTTATTATTAAAGTTTCATAGAGACCTGAATTCTACTCCCTTCATGCATTCACTATGGTATGTCTGTATTGTTATTCAGTCATATATTAAACTCAGATAACATGACTTACTCTGGGCAAATGCCAGAAACTCATGTTTATTGTTCTTTCTTCTTACACTGTGATTTTTCATGTAGACAGATAGGGTCTAAATGTAGCAGGTGCAAGAGATGTTCTGTGACTGATCTCAAGTCTTATGTTTGCGTACTTTAATATACATAGCATGTGGCAAAAGAAGAGAAACAAGAAGATGCAAAATGTTGTTTTCATTTCTTCTTCCCTACACTTTCTCTTCTCAACATAGATCAACACACCTGTTGAGTATACGATAATTAATAATGCTCAGTTTGTGCTCATTTGGATTTCTTAAGAGCTTTGTGTCATAATCTAGAGGATGAAGAGAGCTTTGATGTAATTGGAACATATATCCTCAATCTAAGAATACTTTGTATGGAGATGAGGACAGATTAGCCTGTGATTTATGAAGCTTCCTCTTAGGGGAATGTAAGCAAACAAGGCAACTGAAAACATGCTCTATAAATCAGTTTTGTGTACACTTCGAAGGTCATGGGTGAGGACACATGCCTTTAGATCCCTGGTTGATGGAAGCAAGCTTACTAAACAAAGAGAACTTGCCAAACACATGAGAATGTGCACCTGTGAGTTGGGCGTCATCAGTGACGCAAGGGCTTTTTATGGCTGTCGTGACAATGAGCATGCTCTGCAGTGCATGGACAGCCAAGTGTGATCATTAGCAGAGATAGTATGGTGTAAGGAAAGGAGCTATTGTTTGGGAATTAAGAGCCTTTATAGCTCTAGTTCTGGCTGTGACACTAGCAAGCTAGAGCCCTCTACAAACTATTTAATCTCCTTGGGTGGTCCCCAGTTTTGTCCTCTTTAAAATGAGGGGACTAGATTAGCAGTTCTCAGACTCTCTAGTCTCTGGACGCTTTATATGATTAAAATTATTGAGGACCACAGAGAACTTTTGTTTTTGTGGATTATATCGGTCATTTTTTTACTATCTCGGGCAGATAGATGGTACAGTGGGTAGAGTGCTGGATCTGGGTCGCTTGAGACACTAGCTGTATGACCCAGAGCAAGCCACTTAACCTCTGTTTGCCTCAGTTTCCTCATTTGTAAGAGATAATAAAAGCACCCACTTCTAGGCTTGTTGTGAGGATAGAATGAGATATTTACAAAGTACTTTGCAAACCATAAAGCACTATGTAGACTATTATTATGTTATTAACAATTAAAACTAATAATTTTAAAATATTAATTCATTTAAAGTAACGATAATAAATCTATCACATTTGAAAATCACATTTATGAAAAATAACTATTTTCTAAAACAAAAAAAAATTAGTGACTGGCTTAATACAAGACAACTGGATTCTCATTTCTGCTTTTGCATTCAGTCTCTTGGGATCATGTATGTTGTTTTAAGCATATGAAGAAAATCAGACCTTACACAGGGATATGGTTGGAAAAGGGAGAAATATTTTAATAGGCAAATTTTACTTTTTAGTATTATTAACAAAAATAATTTTGACCTCACAGAACGCTTCCTTCCCCAACCTTGTAAGAAGGCTCTCAAGACACCCCCCCCCCCCCACCGGGGTCCTCAAACCATTCTGTTGAAAACCACTAGACGATTTTGAAGTTCTCTTCCAGGATACCACTTGTATATGATTCTATGACCCTTGCTATTTATAGAGAAATATGAAAAGATTTTAAAAAAAACAGGTACAAAGTCTGATAAAAAATATATTTCTCTTGTGCATTTTTACTTACAGTAACTTCTTGATTTGCAAGGTATCTATATATCAAGGTATCCAGATTTGTTTCTTCCCTCTGACACTTTGTCAGTCCTGTGTGACCTCTTAACATTTCTGAGCTTCAGTTTTTTCCTTCGTAAAATGGAAAAATAGTATTTGCACTACCAGGTTGTTAGGTGGAAAGAGATTTTTTTTTACAAACTTAAGTGAATTAAATATGAATTATTGTTATGATTGTCAAATAAGTTTGGGAAAATCATTGTTTTTTGTGTGTTTATTCTTTTGTTTATTGGAGGTGACAGAATGTTTATTTGACTCTTGGTGCCTCAGTCAAGTCACTAAACTTTTATTAAGCACCTACAACTTGCAAGGCATTATGGGGATACAAAGATGATAATGAAAAGTAATTACCCTTTTGGAGCTTACATAGGAGGAAATGTGCATATTTACCCACCAGAAAAGTCTTTCTGGCTCTAGGAGCTAGAAGGCATTTAAGTATGATGATAAGAGGTCTTTGTAATGCTAATCAATATTTGCTTTGTGGAAGCCATTCTCCTAGGTGTTGTGATACTGAGAGGCATAAGAAATGTTCTTTGCTCTTAAAAGCTTATAATCTAGTTGAGGGAGATCAGATATGTCCTCAAGAAAAGGTAAATAACAGTGCATTGAGTTAATGATGGAGAAAAGTACTATAGGAGTTCAGAAAAAAGAGTGATCCCCAAGAGGTGAGTGTAATCCAGAAGGCCTCACAAACCATCTAGAATTTAAACTGCACCCTGAAGCCTTTGGGCCTTAATTCTAGTTTCAGAAGAAAAGGTGGTCTTCTTGATAATAATAACTTAAATAACACTTTTAAGGTTTTCAGAGCACTTTACAAATATCTCATTTTATCCTCAAAACAACCCTGGAAGGAAGGTGGTATTATTATCATCTCCATTTTACAGATGAAGAAACTGAGGCAGATTAAGATGAAATGGCTTGCGTTATATAGTTATCAGGTGTATGAATCCAGATTTGAATTTAGGTGTTCCTGACTCCAAGTCCAGCACTCTATGCATTGTGCCACCTAGCTGCCTTGTGGAGGCTAAGCTCTCCACTCATGCTCTTAATCACGTCCCTTTCCATCCCTAGAAGCTTTGTGTTCAGTCATTTTTCAGTTGCGTCTGACTCTTTGTGGCTCCATTTAAGGTTTTCTTGCCATAGATAATGGAGTGGTTTGCCATTTCCTTCTCTAGTTTGTTTTACAGATGAGGAGATTGAGGCAAACAGGGTTAAGTGACATATCCAGGGTCACACAGCTCGTAAATGTAGGAGGTCAGATTTGAGCTCAGGAAGATGAGTCTTCCTGACTCCAGTCCTGGTACTCTATGCACTTTGTCACCTCGCTGGCCCAAAAAGCATTATTCCTTAACTTACATTCTAGTAATGGGAGAGATTGTATGCAAATAACAAGAACAACAGCTTTGTTGTTCAGTTGTTCAGTCCCGTCTGAGTCTTGGACCATAGCTCACCAATACGATCCGAGGTTTTCTTGGCAAAGATAATAGAGTGATTTGCCATTTCCTGCTCCAGTGGGTTAAGGCAAACAGAAGTTATGTGAGTTGCCGAGGATCACACAGCTAGGGTCTGAGGTCAGATTTGAACTCGGGTCTTTCTAATCTAGACCTGGCACTCTATCCATTGTGTCTCCTAGCCGCCAAGAAGCTTTATACCTTCATCAGTCCCTCTGTTTCCCTCATCTTCAATTTCTCCCTATCCATTGGCTCCTTCCCCACCACCTAAAACATGCCCAGGTCAATGAAGATCCTTAAATAGCTGTCACTTGATCCTCAAGCCATAATCCTGTTCCTCTTCTTCCAAATTTTGTTTGCTTACCATCCCCTCTATGTTCAGCCTCTTGTAATCTTGCTTCCAACTCAACTACTCAACACGGTTTATTTCTCAACTGTTAAATCTGTCTTTTTTCAGTCCTCATCCTCCTTGACTTCTCTGCAGCTTTGACTCAGTTGACCATTTCCTCTTCCAGGACATTAAATCCTCCATTGGCTTCCATAACACTATTCTCTCCTGGTTCTTCTACCTGTTCTTTATTATATCCCTATTTGTAGTACCTCACATTAAGGGGCCTAGACATAGTTGTTAAAAACTACCCACAGTCTCTCATATCCTTCTCTTCCTATGACTCTACCCTAGTTCACTGGGTTAGCACTTCTATACTGAAGGTGATGTTGTCTCTGCTAGCTCTTGTTCCCAGCCCTGTTTATCAAACAGTGTTGAGGGAGACTTCACTGGGGAAGGAGATGCTGTCTGCAGTTTTTGTGTCTCCTGCTCTTTGTCACATGCCCCTGCCTTCGGATCGTCAGGTCACCTTCTTGGTACCTCCAGAAAGAAGGAGATTCAAAGGCTCCGCCCCTTTTGTTGAGATTTAGCTGATTACCTTCGAGTTACCTATAAAAACTCTCCCTAGCTTGAAGCCATTGCTGATCTTCAGTGATCAGCCTGTCAATGTTACCTTGACGTACTCATGATAAAAGCCTTTTAATTCTCTTTGCCCTGAGTTTTGCCTTATTAATCAGGGGGAAAGCCCAAATGAAGAATTTTCCTTTCAACATAAGACATGGTTGTACTCCATACTGGAGTATTGCAAAAGCTTCTTAATTGGTCTCTGCTTTGATTGGTCTCTTTCTTCTCTAATTCATCCTGTCTACAATTGCCACACTGATATTCTTAAAACACAGATCTTCCTATGTTACTACTCTGCAGAAAACTCTTCAGTGGCTTCGTATTGCCTCTAGGATAAAATAATAAATCCTTAGCCTGGCTTTTAAAACCATCCCCAACCTAGCTCCACCTGCCTCTTCAGTCTGTTTTTATGTTACTCACTTTTCTCCTCTCTACATTCCAATCAAGCTGGCCTGCTAGATGTTCCCATCTTTTGCCTTTGTGCCCCCTAAGTCTAGGATGTTGTTCTTCCTCTTCTCTAGCTCATAAGTTTGACTACCTAGCTTCTTTTAAAGCTTAGCTCAGTATGAGGCCTTTCTTGATTCCCTAGTTCTAATCATTGGGACTTTTTAACTCTTGAAAATATTTTGTAAATGCTTGGATTTACTTGGTTCTGTACATGGTGTATATCTTCCTCCATGTTCCTCACTAGAATTCTAGTTCTCTGGGTGCTGGAATTGTTGTTTTTGTTTTTATCTGGATTTAGAGTGCCTTTCACCTAATCAACACTTAATAATTATTCAACAGTTCAGTTTACTGAAGGATAGATAGATAAGTAAAGAGCAAGTTAGTCAGTCTGGGTAGGGAGAACAGCCAGAGCTAAAGCATGGAGGTGAGAAAGCGTAAGTCATACTTTGGAAACAAAGAATTCTCAAATGAGTGACCTAGTATGAAGAACGGGGTTTGTATTAGAGAGAAGCGAGAGATTAGAGGCTAGATTTTGGAGAGACTTGGAAATCAGGCTTTTACCTTGTGGGCTGATAATGGAGAGCCACTGAAGGCATTTGAACAGAAGCATTTGGAGTGAGGTTGATTTGGCTGCAACGTTTACAATTCAGATTAGAAAAGAGAAGAACTGGAGATGAGTAGACACATTAGGAGACTTTGTGATCATCATCTAAGCTTGATTTGATGAAAGCCTACTCTTTGAATGTTGGCAATTAGAATAGAAAGAAAGGAGTGAATTCTAAAGACATTTTGAATGAAGGGACTTAACCTAGTGATTGAGTGAAGGGAGGAGGATGCCCCAAGAGGAGAATGATGGTACTGTTGACACAAATAAGATAATCTAGAGTCAGACATTGTTTTAGAGAAAAGATGATGTTTAGTTTTAGATAAGTTAGGTTTGAGGTTCTTACAGAATATTAGGAGATGCCCAGTAGGCAGATGTCCTCAATTGAAAATCAAGAAAAAGCCAAGACTCTGAAATTGGAGATTGGGATTCATCTATTGAAATGATTGTTGAAGCCATAAGAATAGATGGACTTTTTTGAGGACGTCATGCCAAGAAAACAAACATTTATTAAGCACCTATGATATATGCCAGGCACTGTTCTTAGTACTGGGGATACAAAGAAAGACAAAAAAAAAATTGAACCTGTTGAATCACACTTAGGCTTCACGTTTGGCATACACTTGCACCAAAAATGAAGAAGACAGTGAAGCCAATGAAGGAGACAGAGAAAGTAAGGAAGATAGGCGAGGCATGGTGAGTACCATGTCACAGCAGCTAAGGAGAAAGGGGAGTAGTGAATAAGATTTAGTTTCAAGGGGAAGTTAAGAACATAAGGGACTGAGAAAAGGTCATTGAATTTGGTTGTGTTGGTATATGCATCCCCTGAAGCCCCAGAGCACAGTGTACTTTCTACTTAAACAGGTCCAGACCTATAGTTTCATTGGTGTGGGGTATTGGCAGGCAGTCAGGGAGGCTGGAAAACAAGCATTTATTAAGCCTTTACCATGTTCCAGGCATTGTGATTAGTGCTAGGGATACAAATACAAGGAAAAAAGAAAGACATTCTCTGCCCTCGAGAAGCTTACATTTACCAGGGGAAGAAAATACACGGAAGGGAGCTGTCAAGGCAGGGGGAAGTAGGGGACAGGAGAAGGGGAATGGGAGAAGCAGTGAATGAGGATAGATTCTGAGACTGGTCCTTTATCCACTATACCACACTGCCTTCTACATACTTACATATGATAAATTGGATAAACGGGATATATTTGTTCTTTGCAAATATCCAGAGTCAAACAGGAGGCTGGGACATGATCTTCCTCGATCACATGATGGCCACTGATGACTAAGGAATCTCTATCCATAATCTGCTAGATGTTTATGTAATGTTTCTAATCCAGTACACAGACTTGGGAGAGATTGCGGGATGGTCAGCGTTCCTGGGTGGGCCTGACTCAGACCCGTCCTCTAGTAGTTTAGGTTCTATATGGGAAGAAAGCAAGACTGTAGCTTACTCAGCAGTTAACAAAAAGAGACTTGCTTAGCCGGAGCAGTAGAAGGATATTCAAGGATACGCTTTGAGGATACCTTGAGTTCAGCTGAGCTGGAGATGCTCATCGTAACCCACCAGCAAAGCCTAAGAATGTATCAGAAGCTCCTCTAGCTGGTCTGCACTCATAGAAGATGAGGAAGTGGCATCAGCAGTCTGAACTTTAGTCCCCTGAGCCAAGCACTTCTGAAGGAATGTCTCAGTACCTCTTAAGGAAAAACTGACCTTTTCTAATCTGCATGGGTAGAGAGGTTGGGATGTTGTTTCTATTACAGTCTGCCTTCCCAAAAAGAGACAAAAATTAAAAATAACCTATTATGGCCAAGGGTAAAAATTTCAAGGGAAGAATATGGATGAGCTACCATCATAATGTCAGGGGTGGTGGTATTATGAAGAATTTTTTCAGTCTTCACCTCCATTCCTACACACCCCTCCCCCCCAGAAAATGTATTACAAAATGTATACAACCTTTTTCTTTTGGCTTTGTCAGACTGAGAGAGTCAATATAGTTTTTGAGATGCACATTTAAAGGTCTTAATCTGTGTATTACTTTGTCACCTTCTATAGGATTTTGTAGGAGGGAGCTGTGACTCGGAGCATGGGTTCAAGGGCTAACACTCTGTTTCTCTAATGGTATATCCTTTCTTTAGCAGTGGTTGTATACTTGTCTTATTTCTTCTGTTGGATTATAAGTTCTTCAGGGGCAGGCACCATGTCTTCATCTTTGTATTCTCTACAGCACTTGTGTCAAACTCAAATAGAAATAGATTCCTTTAGCTTCAATTGACTACAAATTAACGTTATCTGTGTTGTATTTTTATTTTGTTAAACATTTCCTAACTATATTTTAATCCAGCTCAGCCATATTGGGGAGTTTTATAGGCCTGAGTTTGACACAATTGCACTGTGGTGCTTAGAATGTTACTTTACACATAGCAGGCAGTGTGATGTCTTAGAATTGGAGTGAGAAGATAAACATTTGAGGCCTATGGCTACTGTGTGGATAGAGGTTTAACAGAAAACCTTTTTGAGCATCATTTTTGTCATCTGTGAAATGAGGATTACTGTGAATAAAGTACTGTATAAATGATAAAGGACTATATAAGTGGTCATTATTATAGTAGGCACTTAGAAATGTTTATAAATTGAATAAAGTCATTGGTGGTTTTGAAGAGAGAATGCCTTCAATAGTGTGATGGGGGCAGTGGCCAGACTGCAAGATATAAGCAGATGTTGAAGGTAGGCTGCTACCTTAAGAAGTTTGGTGGCTAAAGGGGATGAGAAATAGATTAACAAGAGCTTGAGAATATAGTGGAGTCTAAGAAAGGCTTTTTAATTTAGTTTAGTTTTGTTTTACTGTGTCTGGTTTTTTTTTTATTTAAACCAATTGTGCTTTGTTAACATTTGTCTTTCTCTTGAATTAAAAGCTCCTATGGAAAGGATCTTGTATTTTATCATCTTTGTAACCAAGCACCCTATTTAAGTACATTGTGTACTTTATGCTTCCCTGAAAAATAGTCAGTAAATGAATATTTTATAAATTGAGTAGCTGGTGTATATCTTTAAATGTTCTAGAAATTGACACTGGGTAAACACCAGGTGGTAGTGGTCATACCATATGCCCATCATTCCACTCTGTTTGAAGAGTGCTAAATGTATGATATTTCTGATGAGTTCCTGATCAGTCTGGAAGTGCAAGGTTGTTTGTTGTTGTTTTAATAGAAACTACAGGTTTAGAGTTAGAAGGACATCTAGCCCCTCATTTTACTGATGAGGAAACCAAGAGACAGAGAAGTTAAATGATTTGTCCAGCTATTAAGAGTATGGGATGGGATTTGAGCCCAGGCCTTCTTGACTCCAAATTCAGTGCCCTATACCATGTTTAGTTTTTGTTTCAAGCATTTCAGGAAATAGTCTGATATTTCCTTTAGGACTAGAATCCAAAAACATTTATTTTAATAGGAAAGGAAACATTTCTTAGGGTCTTATGGGTGAAAAAGGAGGCCGATGTGGTACTTAACACCTCTTATGTAGAGAACTAGATGTGTCCATTTCCACAAAAGTCAATCTTTTACAAAGTTTTCTCAAAGGTACAGTATTGATATGGGAGAGCGATAGGAGAGATAAATAGCAATGAACTAGCCCATTACAAAAGGAGGAAATTGCCTGGTGAGTCCTATCTGAAAAACCAGAAATTCCTTCCTTAGAGAAAGAAACTCTTCCTTTTGACATGCAAATAGCTGACTGATCGAGCCTCCTACTTAGAACTAGGTTCCTAGGTTCTAGGAACTATGTGAATTGTATAGTACTTTAAAATTGAAATAAAAAACATTTTAGGAATGTTTTATTGAAGTGACTCTAAAATAGCTATTCATTTTATTTTGTTATCTCCCCAAATTGTTATGTTTAAAAATATTAAAAGACTCTGGGGAGAGGATTCTGGGAAGATGGAGGACTAGGTCAAAAAACTTTCTGCTCTCCAAATTTTCTCTACAGAAAAAGACAGAGCATTGCCTCAGAGGGAATGTAGAGCAGAGGAATAAACAAACATCTGGGTAAAGTAGTTGTTCTCCGAAGACAACCAAAGAAGACTCCAAGACAGACCTGACCTGTGAGGCCGAGGTTTGGCAGGAGTGCAGACACCTCTAGGTCTGCTCTGGGGCATCCACAAACAACAGGGCCTGAGGGCAGCTGGGTTGAGAGGCAGCCTCAGACTTAGAAACTTTCATCTCCCAGACAGTGTTAGTATCTGATGGCTGAATAGAAGATCCAAGGACCCCCCAACTGTCCAGGGGTGCCAAGCACCACTGCTGCTGACCAGACTTATCCTGGGCTGGGCTGCCACTGTGGGCCAGAAGGAATTAGCAAACACCTGGTGAGTTCAGTGGCAGAGGGACAGGGACCCTGCTGACTGGGCAGCTGCAGGGGAGCAGAGTCCCTGGTTTCAATTCCAGGGCATAGAGGACAGCTGTAGCTTGAAGCCACTGGAGAAACCACGCGAGTGAGATCATTCACAGGACAGTGTGACTGGGGGCTCTAGCTGTGGCTTAGGAGTAGAGAGGAGAGCCCAGGATTGAGCCCCAGGACAGACCTCAGAAATAACAGTAAGAAGGACCTGAGTCTTGGGGCATCATCATCTCCCACACCTCATGACTAGAACTTGATTACACTAGTAGCTGCTAAAAAAAAAAATAAAGTAAAATAAAATTTTAAAATAAATAAATGAGTAAGCAAAGGAGAAAGAACCCAACCATAGACAGCTACAATGGGGATAGAGAAGATTTGGGTTCATATTTTGAGGAAGATAGCAGACCTAAAAAGCCACTCCTTTTTCAGTAAGAAATGTCAAATGGTCCCAAGCACAAAAAGAGTTCTTGGAAGAATTTAAAAAGGACTTTAAAAATCAAATAAGAGAGGTCAGTGAGAAATTAGGGAAAAAAATAAGAGCAATCCAAGGAAATCAAGAAAATTATGAAAAGAAAGTCAACCAACTTGAAATAGAGAATCAAAAACTTAAGGAAGAAAATCCCTGAAAATGAGAATTGGGCAAAGGGAAGCTAATGGCATGCTAAGACACCAAGAAATAATAAAATCAAAAGAATGAAAAAATGGAAGAGAATGTAAAACATTTCATCAGAAAATAACTGATCTGGAGAATAGATCAAGGAGAAATAATATAAGAATAGTCAGACTACCTGAAAATTACAATAAAAAAGAATCTTGATACGATATTACATGAAATTATCAAAGAAAAATGCCCCGAAGTTCTAGAACAAGAAGGCAAAGCAGAAACAGAAAAAAAAAATCCACCTATAACCACCTGACAGAGATGCCAAGAGAAAAACTTACAGGAATATCATAGCAAAATTTCAAAGCTCACAAGTTAAGGAGAAAATATTGGAAATGTGAAGAAAAAAAAACAATTTAAATATTGTGGAACTACTATAAGGATCATACAAGATGTAGCAGCTACTACGTTGAAGGACCATGGGTCTTAGTATACTGTATTTTATAGAGCAAAAGAGCTAGTTACAACCAAAAGTAACTTATGCAGGAAAGTTAAGTATAATCCTAAATAGGGAAAAAAAAATGGACATTTAACAAACTGAAACACTTTCAGGTACTTGTTACAAAAACAGCAGAACTTAAAGGAAAATTTGACATATAACACCCAGGAGGAATATAAAGTAAACATTAAGGACCAATTATAAGGGACTCAATACGGTCAAATTGTTTACTTCTTATATATGAAAATATCAGTTCTTTTATGACTATCATTTTTATTTGGGTAGTTTGAAAGAAAGGCTTGGGCTGAGTTGAGTATGATGGGCTGATTCTAAAAAAATAAAACCGTAGGAAGGAGCAATTATCTCATACAAATGAGGCTTAAAAGAAAAAATAGAGAAGCTAGTAGGAGGGAGGGTAGATAGTGCTGAAACCTTACTCTCATTGAGAAATGGGTTAAAGAGGGAACAACATATATATCTAGAAGGGTATAAAAGTCTTCCAAATTCAGAAAGAAATAAGAGAGCAAGGGGATAGGGTGAGAGATGATAAGGAGGCATTCTTAGAGGGGTAGGTTAAGGAATAGGAGGGCAAGGTGATGGGTAGAAATAAAGCAGAAGAGTGAGGAGGGAAGGAATAAGGTGAGAAAGGATAGTGAGGAAAAATAGGAAGAAGGAAAATATAAAACAAATAATTATAGCTTAAAATGTGAATGGGATGAATTTACCCATAAAATGGAAATTAATAGATTAAAATTTGAATAAAACAGTACGTTGCTTTCAGGAAATGCTACAAAAACAAGAGATGCACACTAACGTATAATAATGGTTAGGAGTAGAATTTATGTAAAAAAAAAAAAGGGGGTAGTAATCACAGTCTCAAATAAAGTTAAAGCTAAAAGAGATTTAATCAAAAGAGAAAAATAGGGAAATTACACTGTCAGCCATATTATTCAGTTTTGCTTTAGACCATTTAAAATAACTAGACAGTATAAAATACCTGAGAGTATATCTGCCAAAACAGACACAGGAACTATATAAACATAAAACACTTTTTATGTAAATAAACTCAGATCTAAATAATTAAAGTAATATTTATTCATGTTTGTGACAGTTTTACCTAACCTATTTGTTCAATGCTATCCCAATTAAATTACTAAAAAATTATCTTACAGAGTTAGGAAAAAAAAAACCCCAACAAAGTTCATTTGGAATAACAAAAGATTCAAAGAAATCAGGGGGGAAAAAGATGTAAAAGCAGCAAATTCACTAGTATCAGACCTTAAACTATACTATAAGGTGAGAGCATTGTTAAAGTATAAAAATGGATAATTTTGATTATTTTAAATTAAAATTTTCTTGTATAAATAAAACCTATGTAAAAAAGAATAGAAGGAATGCAGAAAATTGGGGAAAGCTCTCATAGAGAGCCTCTCAGAATCTTAATGGATTGGAATAATGCTGTGGTATAAGAAATGATGAGCTGGTTGATTTAGAAAAACATGGAAAGATTGGACCTATAAAGGAAGATGCTGTCAGAAGAACAGATACCTTCAGAAAAACAGATGACAAATGAAAATAAGCATAGTTTGGTTTTATACGTGCATGAGCATATATACGTTATGTTTATAGACATCTACGTATGTGTATATATATCTGCACTTAATTGTAGCTTTCCAGGGTGGGAATAAAGTAAAAAGTGCAGAGCAGAGAACAAAAGAAAATCTACAAGAAAGCAAAGAAAAGCTGGACAGCTTTGAAAACAATGTGTAGTATTTACCGTATAGGTTTTCTTGAAATGAAAATTTATTGTTTCATATTGAATTCTCTCTTATTTTCTGCTGTGTACATGGCAATGCTTTTTTTTTTCCTTTTCTTATTTTGTATTTAAGTTTAAAATGAAATTTAAAACTTACAAAAAAAATGAATGAATGAAAAGACTCTGGAAATTTACTTGTTAGCCCCATCAATACTCAGGAGGTATGGCTCAGGGCCATGAAAAGAATATTGAATTGGGATTCAGAAGACCTGAGTGTGACCCTTGGCTATGCCATTTAGTACCTGTGTAACCATGAATAATTCTGTTAGACTGTTTGTGCCTTGATTTCCTCATCTTTAAAGTGAAGAGATTAGATTAGGTGATTTCTAAGGTCTGTTTGAGCCTCTAAATCAGTGATACCACGGTCTTAAATAGGGAGATAGGGAATTAAAACAACTTGAAGGTGGTTATTTAGGACAGTGGTGTCAAACTCAAATAGAAACTGGGGCCACTAACCCATACATAAGAATCCCAAGGGCCTGTATCAGTTTAGAAAACCATATCTTAACATTATTTGTGGTGGGGAGGGGTTGTATTTTTATTTTATTAAATATTTCCCATTTACATTTTAATTTGGTTCAAACAGCTCAGGAGGCATGCCTGCAAACTCCATATTTGACATCTCTGATGTAGGTGATTCTTCAGGTTCCAGTTTAAACTTACTTTCAGGTTGGGTATGGACCCCCTAACAACTTTTTTAAAGAAAGTAGTGGTTAATATTCTTGATTATCCTTATCAGAGGTGGAGACTTCAAGGAGTCACTTAGTTCACCTCCACCCCCTGCATCCAGCCATGCAAGGCAAATGGTTTGTCCTTATTTATAGCTGTTGAGTTTCTGAGCAATTGTTTTTGTCAATCAGACATCTTAGCACTGGTAATGTAGGTTAAATAACTAAATTCATTTTGTCTTTCCAGGATACCTTTACACAAATTAAAAGCCTAATGAAAACTTAAATTTCCCATTAGGCACCTACCTTTTCTGGTCCCTAGGGATAACTTACTTAGACTAGAACTGCACTCACTTTAGAAAGTCCATCAAGGCTGAGTCATGGTGATTCTTTAAGAGTGGTTCTTAAACCTTTTTGCATGGCTTTTAAAAGACATATATTCTTATTTTTGTGGGTCCATGTTTACTAGTCTGGTTTTCACCTTAAGTGACCTATAGTCAACCAACCATCCCAGGATGATGAATAGGAATATTTACTTCTATAGATTATCTGCCTCCTAAATCTATAATACACTAGAAACAACTTTACAAATAAGGATCTGGGAGTCAGATAAAAATTAGTCTATTTGTTGTCTGAACTGAGTTATTTATTATTGCTCTTTTGTATTTCTAGCTACAAGAAAACACACGAAACTTTGAGCCATGCAGGGCAGAAGGCAACGGCAGCTTTCAGCAACGTGGGCACAGCCATCAGCAAGAAGTTTGGAGACATGAGGTATTTCTAGATTGGAATGAGCTTTGGACTTGGCTTTGAGAAAGAAGGGGATTATTGACTTTATTATCAGCTGGTCTTCCCTTGCTATGTAATGCCTGACAGTAGCCACTGCTAGTAAGTGAGAAATGGTTATTCCCTGAGGTGTGCTGCCTTAGGAAAAGTGTAGTGAGCCCATGGAAGAGGAGTTCCTTCCCATACTGCAAGTCCTAGTGGAAATCAGAGACATCTTAGACATTTGTAATCACTACTATTGAGAGCAAAATAGGAGGAATTTCCTGTTCAGACACCACACGCTAGGAGAAGCTTAATTACTATAAACTTAACATTGAAAACAAAATGTGTCAAATGGAATCTGTCTGGAAAGTGTAGCAGTCTAACCTTTAATCAACTGATAAATCTTACCACATCTGGGAAGTGCTGCTCATTCATATTGAAAGTATCTGTTGATTCTTAGTAGTGAAAATGAGTGAGAACTAGTCCCAGCAAAGCAAGACCCTTCATTCTTTGGTTCTTCAGTGAAGGTGTTTCCTTTGGTTGTACAAATACTGTTGAAAAGGTCTTCAGTGAAAGAATTAGACATATATGTGTGTATGTGTATATACTCATGTGTATATATGTTGTATATCTTTATCTATTTGAACATTTACACTGCACTACCCCATTTTTTTTATCATGCTCTAATGCTAAATGGAGAGGCAGTATAACATGGGTTTGGAGTCTGGAAAACTTGAATTCAAAACCTACCTCAGATACTTCCAGCTGAGTGAGACCATAGACCAGTCATTTACCTTCTGAGCCTCAGGCTCTTCCCAAAGAATATAAATTATAGAAGAGTTGTGAACTGCAGTGGTGGAGGCCATCTTCTCACCAAAAGTTTCCATACTAATGAAATGACAAACTGATCTTTGCATTATAGATTTAGAGCTAGAAGGGGTCTCAGGCCACCTACCCCCACCCTCCCCAGTCACACAGTCCAGAAAACAATCAATCAACAAGCACTTATTAAACATCTCATTTGTGCCAGACACTGTGCTTGGTGCTGGAGAGATAGAGACAAAAAGGAAACAGACCCAAGAGCTTCCCTTCTATTTGATGAGAGAATGTGTGAATGTGTGTGTCTGTTTCTCCATATGTTTTTATATATATATATATATAGATAGATAGATATAGATATAGATATATATACACACACACACATATATACATACACACACACATATATACCCACAAATATGCATATGTATGTACACATGCATGTACGCACATAGATGTGTGTATATAGGTATATATAGCGTACATTTTATTTCTCTTTGTATATATATGTATATGGGAAAGAAATCCAAGATAGTCGGGGGGACACTATCACTTTAGAAAGAATAGGCCCTGTAAAAGTGCCAGGTACATAGAAAATGCTTTTAATAAATGCTTTTGATTGACTTGAGTGGCTCATGAAGATAAAGCTGGGGTTCATAACCACAGCCCAGGACTCCACATTCCACTCTCCCTCCCAATTTCTTTTCCATGTTCCCTTAATCTGTCTGTTTATATAAGACTACAGATGCAGTTGCTTGTTCTCCTTGATGGTAAATTAAATAGAGGAAAGGAATGAAAGCAAGAAAAGAGACAGAAATGGTATTAAAGATGAGTTCTTCCCTCTTTTGTATATATTACAAACTTTATTCCTCTCACTTTCCTCACCCCCTTTTTGTTGGTTGTGGTTGTGGTATTCACTTGTTTTTAGTCCTGTCCAACTCTTCATGACCCTATTTGGGGTTTTCTTGGCAAAGATACTGGAATGGTTTGTCATTTGTATTTACATACAGACACACACACTTATGTATATATGTATACATATGTGCAGAGAGAGAGAGAATAGATACAAAATTTCTCCAGAAAGGAATATTAAGGGCAATGGAGCATCTCCCCTTAGTCATAAAAATTGGTAGTGAAAATACACTACATATGGTATATGGTGCCACAAAACGGACTGGCTGTTGAAAGAAAGTTTTGCAGTAAAGCAGTAATGACAAAGGGAAGACAGTGAAACAGTAGATATTGTGACTGATGACTTTAAGTTCTCTGGAGAAATCTGCAAGCAGTTCAGTTTGGGATTTTCTGACATCAGAAAAGTTCGGTAGTGAAATTCTTTGATTGACAGCTCCACTCATAGCTACTATAGCTATCCACTAAAGGTAATTTTAAAAAATTATAATAAAGGGATAACTTGAGTGCCTATAAGACAGACACCAATTGAACAAATTTAGCTCTGCTCTGGCCATATTTATTTTTAACGTTTAATCTCGAAAAGTTAGAATGCCCTGTAGGAAGGTAATTACGCTTGAGATTTTGGGGGTTCCTTCTGTGCCTGTTAGTTCAGTAGGGTTCTATAGGATCATAATGGAAATAACTCAATAGGGTCTCTAGTCCAACTTTCTTATTTTTGAGATGAAGAAAAACAAGCCCAGAGAGGTTTGACTTGCCCAATTAGGGTCAATATATTTAGTTAATGACAGTATCAAGACTTGAACCCAGTCCAGTGTTTTTTTCACTAACACCACTAAGTATTGCATGCCTCAGGAAAATAAATTTTATTTTTTAATTCATGTCCTTTAAAAATAAGTAATTTTGATAGATACTTGGACAAATAACCAGCAAAACTGTTCTTGTAGCTTTGTCACATGAGGTAGAAGTATTTGTGTCTTACAATCCAAGCTTCTTCAACAAAAATAGGTTGACTTCTACTCTCTCAGCCACCTAAGTTAAATAAATCGATGGGCAAGCATCTTGAGTGCAGGATTTTATTTTCATCTTTCATTAATAAGGTGACACCAGTAAGATAGCTGGAGTTTTTCAGTGAAAGAGCGTGATACAAATATAAAATTTGGGATGATATATTTTCTCAGATGTTATTATAAACCTAGAAATAAATGCAAGATAACTATGTAAATAGTTAATAAACATTTATTAAGCACCTAATTCTGTGCCAGGCACTGTGCTTACTGCTGGGGGTGAAAAAAAAGGCAAAAGGCAGTCTCTGCCCTCAAGGAGCTCACAGTCTAATGGAAGAGACAAAGGGACAAACAAATAAAAACAAGCTATATACAGGATAAATAAGAAATAATTTTAAGAGAGAAGGCACTAAAATTAAGAAAGTGAATCGGAACTATGCCTTTCTCTGACCACATACCTTCTATCTCCTGCTACATGTGTTCCTGGAGGGATAATTCATTATTAGCTGAAATGTCAATAGCGTTTTAATTGGTCTCATAAAATGAAAAAAGTCATGTTTCATGTTGTGACTAAGAGATGTGATAACTTTAAAATTTTGTTCCAAGAATATTTTCATAGTATTCTAGAAGCTCAGTATCCTAGTGCCCACTAATTCCTTCTAATTCAATGATTTCTCTGTAAGCTCTTGGAATCTATCTAAAAAATCTAGTTACTGAGGCTTTAAAAATACTTTATTAATATGGATATGTCATTTATACGGGGTGTTCCAAAAGTCTTTAAGCTATTAAATGTTTAGAACTGCTCAAAGACTTTTGGGACACCCTGTTCAGTGGTGCGACATGTAGACTCCAGGGAGAGCACTCCAGCAAAGAGCCATTCATTCTGTTTCACAGAGACACAGGTCAGTTTGTGTAAGTAAAATATAAACAGTGTACCTATAAATATATGTGAAGGCATATGTATGTGCATGCATATATAACATAGGAATTGATTTCTATTATGTTTCCACCATTTTATTTGTGGATGATTTAAAGTATATTTCTCGGGACTTCTCAATATTTCTTTAAATTATTACCTACTATAAAGGACTCAAGCCCTCTCATTATAAACAAAGAGGAAAACTATAGCTCAAATAAATGAACAAAGGGGCACTATGATACTTTAGGGTCACACTGTAATACATAACATCTAGGTGTAATTTTTAAAATTCAGTGACAAATTTTTCTAAAGTAACAGAATCTGACAATCCATTTAAATGAGGATAATTTCTGTGTGAAAGCTTGGTTGTTGTTTTCAGGGGATGTTTAGACTCAAGGGGGAAAAGTCTACCAAAGTACATAAGAGGCTTAGATAAAAATTGTACATGTTTAGACAAAGTCATTTAATTTAATAAGCATTTCTAGATGAGAGAAAAAAGTTAACTTATGAAACTTTTGGGGTCCTTAAAAGGTGTGAATTTGTGAAATGAAAGTGAACATAACTACTGAATTTTGTTCCAGAGATGTTTATATATTTACTTTAAACAGAACAGAATTGTATTTATATATATCAAATGTGTATTATGCACGTGTGTGTGTGTGTGTTCCAACCCAGAAAAGTCAAGCAAATAATTTTAATCATATACACATTTTTGTGTTAATCATAGATGGTTGCTTGGTATATGAGATTGTATAGCAAAGTTGTATCCAAAGGAACTGACCTTTGAAAAATTAATTCCTGGGCCTTAATTCCCTTGCCTGTGAAATGAAAGAGTTAGACTTGATGGCCTTTGAAGGTACTTTTGAGCTAGAAGGATCTCTCAGAGGCCATAGTGTTTAAATGACTTGCCTGCAGGGTCACACAGACAGGATTTGAACTCAGCTCTTTTTGACTCCAAGTCCAGTAGCCAGTCCACTACACCATGCTGATTCTATGATCCCTCCAACCTGACTGTAGGATTCATTTTATATAAAAGTAAACACAGCCTGATATCCACCATCATTTCATATATAAAATTCCCATTCAACTGGAGATGCTCTAGGATCTACTGGAGAGAGGTAAATGTAAACTTTTTCCATATATCTTTACCTAAATATATCTCTATAGATCTGTAACCTATCCATTGATATCTAGATCTGAATATCAGTAGATATCTAGCTAGCTGTACTAGACAGACACATATTTTTACCCCTTAGCACCTTATGTCAACCAGGGATTTCTTACTGTGCATTCCAAATTTTTGGAAACTCAAAGCGAATTGTCTTTAGAGAATTATATTTCCTCCTCCATGATTTTCCTTGTGTGAATCTTTCAGTAGTATGATGGGTTGACAGGCATGTTGGGCATGAGCTCCCTCCATGGAGCTTTTTGGGTTGGGTTGAACATAGTAATGACTCACTTTTTCATAGTGCTATATATGGTTTATGAAATGTATTCCTCACTAATATTCTACAAGATGTTAAGTATTGCAGTTCGTATCATTCCCTTTTTATAGATGAGAAACAGGCTCAGAGAGTGTCCAGTTGCCACATAGCAACAAATGTAAAACCTGAAATATAATTCTTGAACCTGACTTAGTCCCGTGTTTGTTCCATTGTGTCTTGTTCACCTTTAATATCAATCAACAATCCCTCTGATTCAACCTTTAGTATTAATTAGGCTATGAAAAGTTTGATATATAAATAGGAATGGGGTTCATAGTTTAGTTGAGTTTTTTGTTGCATTTGATTTTTTTTCTAGTTGTTTAGTAAAAATCTGACCTGTGGATTATTTCCTGGACTTATTGATCAAGTTTACATTCTCTATTCACTTTGAGATTTGGAATCCCACAATCCAGGGTTATCATTTTAGTACTAGAACTTGAGTTCTACTTCCACTTCTGTCATTCATTACCTGTGAGACCTGAAAAGTTTCTTAATTTCTCAGTTAATTCCTTTCTCCATCTGTAAGATGGGCATAATAATACCTGTCCTGCCTCCCCGATGTGGTTGTTTTAAAGATAAACTGAGAATACATTAAGTGAAAGTATATTTTAAATGTGTGGTACAAATGGAAGGAATTAGAAATATTTTCCTTAATAACATTAAAAACTAAACTCCTTCTGGAGTTTAGTTCTTACAGCATTTGTTTAGACTATAAATGACAGAGATAAAATGTTAAATTTTGTCATACTTTTTGCAGTAGATTAATGAACTAATTCTGTCAGTGGCAACAAAGAAAGATATTATGTTTAACTGAAATCCAGGTCATAACAAAAGTTTATTGAAGTAAATTTGCTTGCCCACCACATTTATTAGCAAAACTCCTAGAAACAAACAAAAATGGTGAAATTAAGAGATTTGAGTTAAATTTCTTTTCTTTGGCTCTGTATAGCCATGGATAAAGACAAGAATAAGGGCAAAGTAGACAAAACTTGACTCAAGGAAGAAGTAGCAAGATTTGTGTATGCTATACCTCCTCAGAAATCAATATTAAATCTGTAACATGAAACTCAAAACTCCAAGCAAGCATCATAACAAGTGAAAAGAATATTTAAGAAAAACATAGCCACTTACTTTGTTCCTTGTAGGATTATAAGAGTAAACAACAAATGGAACCAAATTTTTGTTTGCTGGCTTCTTAAATAAGAGAACAAATAACTGTTGCATGCAGTGGCTTTTCTCCATACTGTATCTAAATATGCTGTTACTACTACTATTCTCCTTTTTGCTTCTGCTACAGATCGCATTCCATTGGGTAAGCTTTATTGTTGTTCATTATTATTGTTATGCTGGGCTTCGCCTTAGTCTTCAGAAGTGAACAGTATATTCTCTTTTCCCTTTACACCCAGGCCAACATTAAAATTTGTTTCATTTGTTAAAAAGTGTTTATATTTTCATTTCACCAAATGAACAGGAAGAAAATCGAAGGGTGTTATACACACTGAGGTTTACTGAGCATCTGAATAATTCAAATTGACTTTCCTTCATTCTACAATCTGGGAAGTAATTCTCCTAGAATATATCTTTTTCTTCACAGATTCTTCCCACACACACAAAAGACTTGGTTTTATATGCATTTAAAATAGAAGAAACGTCGACAAAAGTTGCAAAATTAATTTGATGTATTTTACAGCTTGCTATGTAGTTGCTAATATAGAAGTTAAAATTTAAGATGTTTTACTTTTCTTCCTTTTCCTAACCTAATGCATGCCTCTTGCCTGGCTCTTGCTACTTCTTTGTAAACATTTTCTATCTCAACTCTCTGTTCCTCCTGTCATGATATGGTTTACTTGTAATTTGAAGGCTAGCCATTTCATGGCTTTTCTTATCCCATATCTATTTTCTTTTGGAAAACAAACTTTCCTAAATTTGAGGAAATGAACAGATTGATAGTTCTAGCATCTAGTGTGAAGCATCTTCTCTAATTGCATTTTCATATAATTGATGAGAAAATGTTTTTGCCTACAGTTTATAAAACAAATTTCTAAGGTAAACAGCAAGTATGCCTAGTCTTAATTAATTAAGGCTTTTCTTTATGCCTTCCAGTAAAGTGCTTCATTATTGATTCCCTTGAATGACATTTTAGGGAAAGGTTAACAAGGTACACAAGAGTCTTAGGAAAGCTGAAAATATAAACAGTACAATGAAAAGTGTTATTGGGAAAATGTTAGTCCAGGTAACTATGTTGCTCCCCTGAGTTCTCATAGGAAACAAAAAGTAATCTGGAGAAAGAATAGGTTGTCGTCAAAAAACACATTTTTGGCTTGAGTTTATCACAATAGGATGGGACAAGATTCCTTTAAAAAAATTACCAAGAAAGTCTGAACCAAGTATATGAAGAGAAGGATGAATGATGCTTGTTCCACATACAGAGATGAGGATAGACCTTCATGAGATGAGAGATTTACTCTCATCACTAAATGTAAGTAGAGGAAGTCTAGAATTTGCTTCACCTACTTAGTAGGATACTTAGAAAGCTGTTTTAAGGGCAGAAAACAACTGACCCTTATCTTGATTCAAGTTCCCCGGCTAAGATTTTATAATAGAGAATGATTTTCCTGTGACATTTAATCCCCTGCCAAGTCAGCTTATGGCTCATCCTTACTCTGTAAGTCCGGGAATGTCTCTAAATTTAGTTCCTTTTTATTTTACCATTAAGGTTTTTTTCTTCATTCCACCTTTGCATTCATTACCCAAAAGGAAAATACACTGACATTATAATTTAGGCACATATTTACAAGAAATAGAATGATAATAGAATATAGTATAGAGGCTCACAAATGCCAGCCCACTGCTTAGGTAAATGAGTTGGCTAAATATAAATGGCTGTTTACATGTTTACTGCGGTAGCTCAGGGGTTTGAATTCTTCCCAAAGAAACCATTGCTTTGGCCTGTTGGCAAAGGAAAAGTGTTGTTTATCATTGGACCCAATTTCATAGTCATAGGAGAAAAGAGATGGTCTCACCTGTGGAGTCTAAGGTGGGAGGAGGTCCTGTGATTCGGGAAACTCCCACTTAAGGTAATACTGGCCTTGTTTTTCTCCTGTGCTTGTGCTGAGGTATGCCAGGGAGGGAATATGAGGGATCTGACACCAGGCAAGGTGACTCACACTCATGTGCTATGAGTCAGGCCAGGCTCTCAATGCTTCTGCTTGGCTCTCTCTGTGCTCACATCTCTGGCAGCCCCCAGTCTGTCTCTTCATTCAATGAAAAAATAAAAAATTCATCCCCATTCAATAGAGCATTTTATGACCTCCCCCCACAGTTTTAGCTCTACTCGTTTTCATCGTTGTGGTTCCATTCTGGAATGGACAGGCCACGAACACCAGCAAAAGGAAGTTTCTAACTTTCAGAGTTTCCAACTTCCAAAGGAAATATACCTCAATGGAAACAGAGCCGTCTTCTGGAGTAGCACGGTCTGTGTAGTGATAGTGTGCGTGCCTCTTTGCTTCTTGGAATCTGTCTTATAGTTAGTAAAAGCCTAAAGTAATCAAATGAAAGGCTTAGTGACCAACAGAACAATCTTCAGTTTCTCCTCATGGAAACATAATAATAATTCTAATTCTAATAACAGCTAGCATTTATAAAGCACTCTCAGATTTGCTAAGCACTTTACATATGTTGTCATTAGAGCCTCACAACTATCCTTGTGAGAGAGATGGCTCTTACTATCCCCATTTTACAGATGAGGAAATGGAAGTTGAGAGATGTAGGGTAACACAGATAATAAATGTCTGAAGCACGATTTGTACTTGGGTCTTCCAGACTGCAAGTCTGGCATTCTACTATTCCACTAGAATAAATGTCCAGTGTTGGATTATCTTCTGGGCCCAGTGGGTATGTGCTCAAAGGGCCCATAGAGTTAGTGGAAGCTGAAGTAGCTAGCTTGGTTTCCAGGTTGGAGAATTTTCCCTTCTATGGCCCCAGTGTCCCTGAAGTATGGGGAAACTGGGCAGCTTCTCCATCCCAGCTCTGGAGCCTGAATCCCTTAGCATGAGTTCTCAGGAAGGAACTGACATCATTAAGGGGTGGTGGTGGTGGTGGTGAGTCATATCTATGAGGAAAATGAAAAAGAAATGCAGACAGGAACCTATACCACCCTCTCACTTACTTCCTGGTCCTTCATAAAATGCTTCTGGTAACTTTCAGAGAACCAGGTGCTTTGAACTAGTCTACTGGGGAAGGAGGCAGTTAGAGGGCCTTCCGAGGGTCTTAATTTGCCACTGCTGTATCCTGTCTTCAGTGGTATTCCTGTTAGAAGGCAGGTAAGAGTGTCTGTAGCCCATGCATATTAATAAATGCCCTTTGATATTTTGTCAGATGGTATCAAGATGGTGATAACACAAGGTTGGATATTCAGAGAGAAAGAGCACCCCATTTGTCAGTGAACAAGTCAATTAACAAGCATTTATGAAGTGCATATTATGTGCCAGGCACTTTGCAAAGCACTAGGGATACAAAGAAAGGCAAATACATGGTCCCTGCCTTCGAGGATCTCACCTTCTACTGGGGAAGAAAACATGTAGATAAGTAGGTGGGCATAGCTTTGTAGCAACCCCTATAAATTGTGAAATATGTGAAGACTGCTCTTCCCTCTTTTCATTCTCCTGGCTTTGAATCCAGTGAGACTGAAGAAGTGAGGGAACTGGTCTCCTTTTTCCCTCCCTTTCTTTCCTAAAATCTCCCCTTCCAGGAAGGATAAGGAGGTTAGACTAGAAAGGTTGGATTTGCCAAGTAGACCTGCCTGGGAGGAGCTGAGATGTGCAGCTGTCCACACTAGTCTGGATATCTTAACTAGTCTATTCAGAAAAGCATGCAACCATCCATTACTGTCTGTTCACTTTTGTCATCTTCACAAATGGATCCAGACACCCACGGGGCTCAATAAAAACAGCGTCCTGATGGTGGGTTGGCATGGTGCATTGCATGTATCTGAAAATGCAGACTGAATTGGTAGAGGGTATTCTGTACTTACGGTGATGTTTTCTTTTTTTTCCCCACCTGCTCTCTCACTGAAGTTATTCTATCCGCCATTCCATAAGTATGCCTGCTATGAGGTAACATGCTTCAGATATTTTTATATATCACTATGAATGTGTATAGAGTTACTTTCTGGTTGATGTTTATTTTGTTTCCTCTTTGAAAGCAAAATGATAATGATAATAACAGCCTGGTTTTCTCATCTTGTTTCCAGTGTTCTTAAGCAGCCAAGGGAAAGTGGGCTGAAAAGTGTCAACCAGCCTATCAACAAGAATTTATTAAGCACTTACACGGATTGTGTTAGGAATATAAAGATAAGAATGACAGAGTTCTTGCCTTCAAGGAACTTAAGTTCTACAGAATGGAGCGGATAAATATATTACAAAGTAGGGTGTGACGGAGGCAAAGAAGAAATCCAAAGAAGTTCTAGAAAGATCTGGCAGGAAGCTGAGGAAAATGGGAAAGGCCTTATAGAAGAGGTGGCTTTGGAACCACCATCAGAATATAGGAGGAGGAAGAGAGTTCTGAAAGGCAGAGGTAAGGTAGGAATGAGTGTATTACATGCCAGTCGGAGTGAAACCCAGAGTAGAGAGAAGGCCTTTTCCCAAAGAAGGCTTCCCAAACTGGGTATTTTCAAAGGTTTAAAGTGGAAAGTTCACATAACAGTACTGATAGACATATCCACTTCAAAACAAAAATGGTAAGAAAATACAGGTGAAAGTGACTTACAAAGTTGTGGAAAGGCTCTTATTTCTAGTTGGAAGTTGGCCTCCATATTTGCATGACCCAGTGATTCAATTTGGTGAAATCAAATGAAACAAGTATCTGATTAAACAATTTCTCTCGTGTTCGTCATCTTGTACGGAAAGGTAACTTAATTAAGGGATTTTCTCTCCTGATTTCTGAAGGGATTTTTCTCTCCTGTGATTTCTGATGCTGGCTCACATTACTTGAGGCTATATAGTTTAATTAGTTGTTTGGGGGATACAGTAGGGTCATTTGGCTTGCTAATTTGGTGAAAGACACATAGATTCAAGGCTGCCATCAAGTCTGCCATCATGACCTAAAACTTGAACAACCAGCCTTTCTCAGAATGATGGATGGCACTCAAATTGAGTTTCCTACTCTATGTCATAACCGGCTCTCAAGCCCATTTTTTTGCTGAAAAGAAACTTACTGAAAAGAAGTATTTGTTGCTCTTAACAGTGATCTCTGCAAAGGAATAGGTGCCCTGTTTTTTTTTTCTCTTTAATACCAGATTGCATAGAGAAAATTTGTTAATTTACATATTAAATTCTGCCCCTAAATCCCAGTTCTGTGGGTTGTTCCTGCCACCTTAGCTTTTCTAGCTATAGGAGAGAGAATATACAATAGCATCCCAACTGTTTATAATATTCATTGTGCAATTTTTAAAATGTATTTTTAGCAGTTAAAAAGAAAAAGGCAAAAATGGTTTAGTTTGAAAATAAATTCTTTACCACAAATGGGTTACTAACCACTGCCTCCTATCGAGTTGGCACACATTTCATAAGCACATTTTATATGACCAAGTGGCAAAGCCTCTTATGAATTATTTAACAGTTAAAGGAATGTGGCGAGTATGTGCGTGTGAACCAAACAACAAGAATAGCTAGCATTTGTATAACTCTCAAAGGTTTGCACAGCATCTCACGTGTACTACTTCGTTTGAGCCTCACAACATCCCTGTAAGATGGGTGTTGTTACTGTCACTATTTTACCAAACTGAGTCTGAGAGAGGTTCTGGCCTCACAGAGCTAGAGAGGATTCAAACTCAGGCCTTCCTGACTCCAAGTCCAAGTATCCATTATGTATCTAGCTGCCTCAGTACAATGATATGAGCTGCATGTATTCTGTTCAGTGAAAGAAGAGGTAGATCTCTTGAAATCTGAAACAAGGATAGCTGGTAATGCCACTGATAGGGGAGGGTAGCATTAGCATTGTAGTCTAAGGGCTGGCCTGGGTGTCTGTAAGACCTAGGCCCCAATCCTGCCTCAAACACCTTTCACTGCCCCAGACGGTTTTCTGATACTTTTAAGAGGATGGAGTGAGTTTCTACACTGGGAGTTCGCTGTACTGATGAAATCACAAGCCTAGACAAGACCAAATTACAAAACAAACAAACCTTTCTGACCTATCATTAGGCAATTGGTACATTAGACAATTGATATATTTCATTTTAAAGAATTTGAGCATTATTTTCTAATAACAGCAAAAACAGATCTCTCAGGAAAGGTTGTCCAGCTGCTTTAAGCATTAAAAAAGAGAACCTTTTGTGATCCTTTTTCTTTTCCCGAACCATTCTAGCATTCTTTCTTTTTCATTAAAGAGATATCCTTTTTTTTTCCAATTGAGAAAATTCAGATGAGGATATTTTCAACTTCTTTCTGCAGCCTGGCCAAAAGGATGGTGGTGTTAAAAAATCTCTTTTGTGACTGAAAATTTGAATTAGGAAATGTGTATTTGAGGCTCTTGGTCCTTTGATTCCTAGGAAGCCATTTAAGCTCCTGCCCTGAATAGTTACCATCATAGTATTGCAAATGCAATTTTAATTATTCTACAGTTTAGTGCCCCACTGGCTTGATTAGTTTTTAAAAATGCTCATCAGCTCCTACTCTCTGGATCTCTTTAGTGTGCCAGGGAGTTGCAGTGGCACAAAGTACCTTTAAAGCATAGCTGAGGATGGATGGCAAATTGACAAGTGGTTTCTCCTCTGCACCTCCACTGTTTACTAATAAAAGCAGCAAATCACACAGCGCGGTTGCTAGGACAACTAGATCTGTGGAGCTCACTTCTATCTCTCTTTTATTATGTTTTAGGAATTCTCCTACTTTCAAATCATTTGAGGAGAGGGTTGAGACAACTGTCACAAGCCTTAAGGTACAGATTAAGTGCTAAATCATGTGAATGAGTCTGTTAGGTGGGGACAGCTCATTCATTGGTGCCACTCATGCCAAAACAGGCAAGCACCCTATACTATACCAGCCATGGTACAGCACAGCTGCTGCAAGCCAGACCTTGTTTCTTGAACGTACAGGTAATGTTAATATGGATCAGCACCAATCAGTTCTTGAAGTATTGGTCTGGGTGAGACAGAGTGCCAAACTGTTCTTTTAAGTGGAGGTAATTGTTTTTCCTCTTGACTTTACCCTTTTCTCTTAGGTTACAATCCCCAGGATGCCCCATACACAAAGTGGAATAGGCCAAAGGGTACAGAAATCTTGATTTTGGAAATCTGCAATAGAGGAGGCACTTCAGAAGCTCCTTGTCTAATGTGGTGACAAATGCAAATGAGTTAGCTTGTTGCTGCTATGTATCCCCATTCCATCAGGTACCCCAAGTCACTTTCTCCCCTACCGATCAAGTTATGGACAAGGTGGTAGAAGAATATAACTAGATCAGAGCACGTTCCCTTGTAACGTTGACTAAATTCAGCTGGGGATTGAAGTGAAAGGTCTGTAATGTGTGCATGCAGATGCACTGCCCCATTTTGCAGAACAAAAAAGAAAGCAAGAGAACCCCTTAGAAGAATATGCATGTGAGCTCTTTTTAAGATGCACTGAATTCAATATGTAAACAATCGTACGTATATATCTTACATATCTTATTATGTTACCTTTTCTGGTCTTAGTTTCCCTTGGCTTTCAGTAAACCTTCCCATGACCCATTTATCTTCTCTTAGGTAATGAAATAAATTCTAGGCACATGAGAAGAAACAAGATAAATTTCAATAGGTGACATAGTTATTTACTAATTATTCCTTGTATTTCTTGAGAAGCTTCTCATAGCAACTTGGCTTATATATACCTCAGGCTGAGTACTCCCACTTTAGAAAGTGCTTCCCTCACAACAATCCCATAGATAATTTTATCCCCATTTTATAAATGAAGCTAACAAGTAACTTACCCACAGTGAAAAGTCAGAGGTGGCACTCAAATCAAGGTCTCCCAGCTCCAAGCCCAGTGTTTTCCCCACTCTGATTGTGGCATGTAATTATTAATGTTTTGTAAAAAGAATGCTAGAGAAAAGCAACAAACTACAGTGGAAAGGATAAGCCTTTGAGTATGACAAGCTAGTCATGGTACTGTGGGCAAATCCCTTAAATTCTTAGCTTCACCAGGCAGTTTTCTGAGACTAAAAGCAACAGAAGAGTTGTGAATTTGTACCAGTAGAGGTGATTTCCACACCAGGATTTCTCTGATGAATCACAAGTCCAGACACATGCACTTCCATCCTTACCCCAAGGCTATTTATGGGACATATTCCAGTTGTTACTGCAGTGCATCTTACTATTAAGGAAAAACAGTTTCTGATTCTGGTCATTCATTCACTCTGTACTTAAGAAATTTCATTCATTTGAAAGCTTGATAACACAGAATTTTAATTTTACTGATAATTTTCCTTCATAGAGAAGCTATTGATTATTAATCGTGAAAGGCCTTTTTCCATTGGTCCATTTGACACCTTTTTACTACATATGTATGTATGGTCCAAGAATGAACTCAGCATTATGGTTTAATCCTTTTTACCAGCAAAATCACTGGCACTATGCTAAGTTTCCCATCTCTGGCTGTCATTCCCACCATCATCATAATGAGCCACCTAGCTAGGTACCTTAGGACCCAGTACGTTGCCTGGGCCTTCTTTGGAGAAAGACCTTACTCAGATTAAGAGACAGATTTTCTTTCAGTCTTCATTTCATAGTCTTCTATTACCATAGCAGTAATTTCAGCTCCTCACTGTGGCAAAGGCTGAGAGAACCCAGAAAATCAATTTCTTAGACGTTTGATCAATACCTTTAGACAGTTCTAAGCAAATGGGTTTCACATACTGGTAGTGAAGCTCTGATACAGAAGCTGTACTTTTTAGGTTTCCATTAGAAAGAGGAGGGATATGAAGAAACAAAAGAAGAAGAAAGAGTGGTTCCATTTTCATTTGCTATTGAGAAATACTGGTAAGCCCACATACTCTTAAGTGTTTAAGCCCCAGGTATAGCATCTCTTACTTTCCTGCGCTTCTAAGCAGGGAGTAATTAATAGCAGAGGTAACCTTGAAGGATTATCTAGTCCATCTTCAGCTTTCAGATAGACTTATAACTAACTCATTCTACCTATATTTGTCTTATAAGAAGAAAGCTTTGTGGAAAGTAAATTCTATAACTGCCCTGCCTTCTCAGTATTTAACAAGCCTCCTATCTAACATTGTCTCCTTGTTCCTTTTTCTTCTGTTGATGCGATCAAAGGGAAATAACTGATAATCATTCTCTGATAAATATATTTGATTACAGTCATCCTCTGTCCTTCCTTCCCTCCCAAACAATTGTAGTTCTTCTAACCTTTACTCTTGTGGCTGTTTTCCATTTTTAATCATCTTTGTCTCTCCAAACCACCTCCAAGAATGCCACATCCCTCTTCTAAGTTTGTGGAACCCAGGATTGCAGTCTGTGAAGGGACAGACTTGTGAGTCAGTCCACCAGTGCTATGCTGTATTCTTATTCACACATCCTCATATGATATTCTTTTTAAAAACACCCACCATGCTACAGACATTTGGCTTGTGTTGTGCTGTAAATATAAGGCCTGCTTCTGCCATACTTTCTTAGACCGTGTCATTTGTCACATGGCATTTGTACAGTCACCTTTCCTTTCTTCAGGTTGATTCTATTTGTTTCTAAACAACTCTAATTCATCAAGATCATTTTAAATTCAGTTCTTGTCCTTGCAGGGCACCATTTTATCCTACCCCAGCCAGATGTCATCTGTAAACTTAATGAGACTGCTTTCTATTTCATCTTTTAGGTCACTGGCAAAATGTTAAGGCACAGGCCAACTCCTGTGAAACTGTATTCACTCTGCTATCCTAGGCTGACACTGAATCATCTGTTGTTAACTATAGCTTTTGTAGCAGTTCTGCATCCTCCTAAAGAAGACCATATTTCCTCATTTTATTGATGAATATGTCATTTGGACAGAAGTGATGAAATATTTTGAAGAGGCAGAATTAAAACAATCCAAAGTAAATATATTACATTCCCATGATCTCTCAGCCCTTTTTGTCTTTCATAAAAGGTTGGTTTGTCTTCCTTGGTAATACAAATGATATCTTATGCAAAAGGCATTTGTAAACATCAGGCCAGGGTGACTGAATATTCTTAATTGCAGAAAGTTTCATACTCGTTTCTGTCATCTAGTCCACATCCCTGCACTTACGTGGGGTTATGCCTGAATTACTCTAGTTCATCACAGTCCCAGTATGAGCCACCTTATAAGTAAATAAGGTGAAAGAATGAGCTTTGTAAAATTTCCTTTCCTGAAGGTCATCAGGACTGACTGGCTTTACATGATGAACTCTTGTCCTTTCTTTCTGCTCTCTTGGCTTGAGGGAACAAAAATGAGGGAGAGATAGGAGAAAAAGATAGAGTTAAACGACCACAAAAAAAAAATCAGTACATATCTAATCATAACATTGCTTGTTGATTAATCCTGTGCAAGAGATTTAAATTGAAAATTGAGAGTGGCAGCTAAAAAGAAGAGAAAAGAGTTACTTATGGGCAGTAAGGCTACTGTCTCCTCCCAGGGGAGAAGGAAGAAACAGTGAAAAACACCAAGGGGAAGGTAAATCTTATGCTTCAGTAAGAAGACTGCAACAGAGAGGAAGAATAGATCCTCCCACCCCCCCACACTCCTAATATAACAAGGCAGGATAATTAAATCTAATAAACAGAGCTAAGAGATAAGAATGGTTCTATGGGGATAACAATGTTTGTATTGGTTTGGTCGTTTTTATAAAAGTTTTTTTTTTGACAGAATGAGCCAGATCTTGCCTTTTGATTAAACATGGACACAGAGTTATAAAAGACACTGGAAGGAAATTTGGTAGCCAGCAAACTCAGCACAGCTTTTTGCCGAGAAGTATTTTCCCACATATGCTAATGGCTGCAGAAGTACCAGTGCCACTATTAAATGCCCTTATGTCTTGTGAATGTGTCAGCTCCATTGAGACACCCATCAAATCTTTAGGGGTATTAGGATGCCAACATTACATATTAATTTTATACTGTTCTAAATGGCAGCTTATTGGCTTATAAGATGATGCATTTATAAATGATGATTTATAAATTGATGATGATGCATTTATAAATTTGGTTTTCAACTGAAAAGGGCAGGATCTGGCCCATTTATAAATTTAAAAATTGATCATAAAATCATAAAAACACATGCTTTTTAATCCTCTTTAACCAGAAGTATTTTTTTTTAAAAAAATACTGTACTATATTTGATGTAAGGATCCAAGGAAACTTGAGATTCATAGAGAACCTCAAGTCAAGAAGGTCTTAATACAATACTCAACTCTTTTACTGCATTTTAATATTTTTCTATTTCCCAAGCCCCAAAAACCCCACTGCTGCTCTTGATTGATAACCTGAAAAAAAGTTAAAGGCTTCTTTCTTGCTTTCTGCCTTGGAGTTGGGGAAGGGTGGATTTATGTTGCCTTCATAAATAAGCAAACAGACAAAACAAATAGATGGGTTTGAAAAGCCACCCAGAATGCTGTGTGTAGGAAAACTCAGTATTTGAAGTGTTCAGTAACTCTGGCCCACAAACAAGAGCGTGGGCCAGACCTGAAGTGCTGTTTTGAGTGAGACACAGGTTCACAGACTGCAGTTGCCTTTTCCATGCTAAGAAGCCTGAGACTTCCAGCTAGCACCTGAATACAAGAGTATTCTTGTATTCAGTATCTAGTAACTTCAGTTACTAAAATTGCACAATGGTGAGGGAGGGAGAAAATATGAAGTGCACTTAAATTGGGAACTGAAAAGGTTATAGATCTGGTGTTTCTGGAGAAGAGGCTGGGAAGCAGAACCTAAGACAGTAGGAGAGAGAGAAGGTCCTTTCTGCTGCCACCCCTCCCCCATCTTGGTCCCTTACCTCACCCCCTCCCTTTGTATTATTAAAGTCTGGGATTAAATATTTACAGTAAAATGAAGCTGGGAAACGTACTCCCTAAAATATACATATTCTGTTAAAGGAACTTGTGGCTAGGTCCTGTATAAGGAAAAAAGCATGTTGATAAATTGAAATAGGAACTGCTGCCTACCTCCGTTTCCCCAACCTCTCTTTTTCTTTTTCAGACGAAAGTAGGAGGTGCCCCGAGTGGAGGGAATTTTGAAGAAGTGCTCAGTTCCACAGCCCATGCGAGTGCTCAGAGTGCCACAGCAGCCCCTCGGGTTCCTGAGAAAGAAGGGGAGCTGCGGTGCTAAGAGGCCCTGGGGGACCATGCTACAGCCCGAAGCTGCCACGGGTTCTGTCACTTTCTCATAGCCAGATGTGAAGGCCAAAAGCCTCTCTATAGTGTTGTACTTTTGAAAAAAATCTATCCATATTTGTACTTAAAAATGAACCGTTTAGTTATTGTGGATACAGGAAACATGCCCTGAATGTGACGCTCAGAATGTTCTAAATTTTTCTAATTAGCAGACATGCAACTGATGACAACACCTCTCTTTCTGCCATTCCAAGCACTTTTTTGTCCTGTTGGGTTTGCTTTGCTTTCCTTTATGTTTGGCTATCTCAGCACGTGCCTGTGTGTCCCTCGCCGTGCGTGTCCTTAAAACCCCATTGCACAACTTTCTTTTTCAGGCACAGTCCAGTAAACAGTGGAACTGAGGCTCACATACCCATTTTCAGCTGTATGAAGTATACCAGATGTCCACCCAGCTACTTGTGTTTTCCCAGCCCTGGTACATATGTAAACTGTATATGGTTGTTTAAGGGATTAGCAAAATGATTTGGAAAGTATAAGGCTTTTGATTTTTAAATTTTTTTCAAGTATACAATTATCTTGGAAATTTCATTTCCAAGTTTTTTATTTCCACTTCCATTCCTGGGCATGATAAAAGATGTACTTCATTATGTATTATGACTTCAGCTACCTGAGCTGCTTTTATAGAATCTGCACTTCGGAAATCTTCTACAGTCTACTTATTCAGGTCAAAGGGCAGCTGTTTCACTTCACAAATTGGCTATTTTCCATTGGGGAAAAAGAGGAAGTATAGTTCTATGACCCCTTGATCCCAGTAGTATGAAATTACTATAATAGTATCAACATCGGATTTCCTGGAGTAAATTAAATACCATCCAATTACTATCACTGTACATTTTACTTTTGTCTCCTCCTAATGAAAGTTAAATGCTTTTCACTAAAATAACCACCACCTTAATTTAAGACTACAGTGTATTTAAAATTTCCCAGTTTAGAAAAACTACATAAAAAAGTATTAAAGTTTAGTAATTGAATTTTTTTTGCATTTACTGCTAATTAGAGACAGGTATATTATATTTTACAAAATAAAATCAGTGATTGTTAATATGTAATAACATACATCTCTGTGACTGGTATTCTGCTGTAAGGATTTAGGGCCACAATCCTAGACCAGTCAGGAGTGTATTGTGTACTGTAGGACACTTCCAAAAGGAATATCCACATTTTCCCTGTCTTAGTTCCTTTCAGCCTGTAGCCTCCTAACTCCAAGCTTCTTAACTTTTAATGCTTTCTATGAAAGGATAGGAAGATTTGTGTTTTCATATCAAATCAGTAAAATGTCATTAATTTGACTCTTTAATTCAACCAGAGCAGGGCTATGGTTTATATTTACACTATCAGCAAGATTCCAGAAGTACTTAATCTGCTTAGGGGAATGAATGGTTTGTAAGGACTCTAGCACATTAAATATTCCCAATTCATTCAACATTAATTAAGCACCTTAGCTGTTGCAAGGCATTATACTAACTGCTGAGGAATTTGCAATCTATGGATGATACTAATTAAAATGCACTATTAATTCATTAAAATAGGATCTTTCCTCAGCTACACGGTTAGCAGTTACTCTAAATCATTATTTATTTCAGTAATAAAGGACCGTTGTTTCTTAAACACCCCATAATGCATAGTTTTCACTGGACCCCTCCCTCCAATTAGTGAGGCTTTCTATACCAAGTAGCATATGGTTCTTTGGCTAACCTTTTAGCTCCCCAAATTGTATTTACATTTTGATAACAATTTAGCTTAAAAAAAAAAATCAAACCAGTTGCTTAACAGATTGTAGGTCTCATGTCCTTACTACCTTGGTCTCTCAAGGCCTGCCTTCTTTTCTGAACCTCATCTGCATGTCTACTGTTGGGTTCTTCACTTTGTACATCTGAACACAGGTTTTCTTGAAACACATATACATAAAATGCCCTTTTCATATACTTGTTAGAATGTTATACAAAAAATTAAGTTATCCTTTTGAAAATATGAAAAGCTAACGTACATCTGGCCACAAACCTCTCACATTTACTAAAAATCAAAATTACAATTCAGTCCTTTGTATACAAAGTGATACCCTTATAAATAGCTTCAGATGAGTAAACCTTAAACACACACTGCAGAAGCAGACACCTAACCAATTTTTAGTCAACTCTTGCAATGGAAAATATTAGTCATAAAGTTACATAGCATATGCACCATCAAAATTATTAGTTTTTCTAGGTTATGCCAGCAAAGTAATTAGCATCCAAACTGAATTGTATGTCCATATAAAGGTGGTCCAGAATCATATAATGTGTAATGACCTGCACACTTTATTAGAGGCATTCTGAAATACTACACTGTTCACGACAGTTAAAATTGAAAGAGCGTTTGTGGCCCAAGATGCTTTTTTTCTTTACTCTTTGTAGTTTCAAAACTGTCAACTGAAAGTTTTCAAATTCATTTGCACTAAGGTGAATAAATATGGCAAACTGTAAGTCACAAATACCTTCATTCTTTGGAGAACTGGAGTCTGAGGATGATCATGGTGGAGGTCATGTGATTAGTTTTATGTAAAATCATTTCTGCCAAACTAAGTGTTCAATTAAAATTTCTAAACTCTTAATAAAAATGTCAATCAAAATTTTCAGTGACTGGACCTTTTTTTTTTTTACTTAATTACCCAAGATTTGTAAATGGTAAAATTCTTTGCTGTCACATTTCCTGCAGATCTTAAGTTCAAATCATGATACTACCCATTCACAATTCAGCTTCACATGGGATTTTTAAGGTTTAGGAAGCACTTTCCTTACAACAATCCTGATGTGCTACCTTTAGAGAATACCTGGGCAAGTATTCTTTGAAGGTAGCACATATATCCCCATTCCGCAAATGAACAAAACTTTTGTCTAGCATAGAAAACAGTCTCAACACCACCTCTGAACATGACTTGCAATGAAAGGTATAAGGGCAATATAAAGCAAAGAGCATTTGATTTGAAGTCACAGGACCTGGGTTCAAATTCCAGTTCTGCTATTGAATGTCTTTATAACTTTGGGGAAGTGGCTTAATCTCTCTGGTCCTCTGCTTCCTCATCTATAAAATAAGATGGTTAGACTAGATGTTTTTAGAGGAGGTTGGTCCCAGTATTCCTGTGTGTGAATATCGTAAGAATTCACATTTACATAGCATTTGACATTTAACAGGAATTTTCTTCAATACAACCTTGGCCATCATAGCATTTTGCAGTTAACAGAGCACTTTTCTTCATTACAACCTTGGCCATACAATTGACCACAGATTTAGGGCTGGAAGGGACCTGAAGGTACTTTTTTCATTTCATTTTATATATGAAGAAACAGGCCCAAAAAGATCAAGTGACCTGTCCAATATGGTCCACAGGGCTGTAAGTGGCAGAACTGGTAGTTGAAAGCAGTTACTCTTGGTGCAGATATTATCACCAAGGAAACCAAAGCTAAATCAACCAACCAGCATTTATTAACGGTCTACCATGTGCCAGAAACTGGGCTAACTACTGGAAATACAAAGACAAAAACTACAGCAACCCATATTCTCATGGAGCTTACATTCTATTGAAGGAGAAGGCATATACACATACAAATATATGCAGAATAATTGGTAGGAAAGGAAGGGACTAGAAACTGGGGTTGGGGCTGGGATCAGGAAAGGCTTTGTGTAGAAAGTGTTATTTGAGCTTCACCAGTAAAAGGGAAGTTGCCAAAACAATAAAATCACAGGTCCATTTTGTAGCTCTGCAACTCATTTTACTGTATGTTTTCACTACCAGGCTGTTAGGTGGGCAAGATATGGAGGCTGTATACCAGCATGAAGATTTTCAATGGCACAGGCTTTGAGAATTATGTAACATTTCCAGTCATAAATAGTAACCTATGGAATATAGACATGGGGAATATCAATAAGAAAGCTACTTATTTCATATTGGATGCAATCTAAATGAAATTGTATTCTAAGTAGACCCTATGGTACTGAGACAACTTTTATTTTTGAAAAGGCCTTTTTTGAGGTAATAGGTAACATTTTGTTCTTGGGGGAGATAGCCTGGTGGAGTTGATAGCACAATACTCCAAAGGTGATGGGGGCTCTAAGGTTTATCCTGGCTGTGTGACCTTGAATGAGGAATTTCATTTTTCTGACTTAAGGTTCCTTTTCTAAAAAGTTGGGGGTTGATCAGATGATCTCCAAGGTCCTTTTCTACACCAATATTCTATAGCTCTATATTATAGGGTTGTGGTGGAGATAAAATGGTATGTAAAATGCTTTACAAGCTTTTAAAAAAAACTACACAAATGTTAGCTATCATTATTATTACCTTTTAGCCAATAAATTTTATCTATTGCTGTTAGGCTAAATTGTTTGATCAATTATTTTATATGGCTATCGTAATCTCAATGAAACAGGTTTAGGGCAAGCTTTAAAGAATCAAATTAAGCGACCTTCACCAAAACTACAGAACAATTAACAAGAGGTGGGAAAAAACACAAATGCCTGGGACTTTTGTAGGACTAGAGCTTTAGAAGTGGAAAGTCCCCTAGAATCTACAGAGTCCAACTCCTTCAACTTTACAGATGAGTATACTGCAGGACAGAGGTTAAAAGACTTACCCATGGTCACACAGCTAGAGTCGGGATTCGAACTCTTGTCTTCCTGACTCCCAAGTCTAGTGTCCTATCCGCTGTGTCACCTTCCATTAGAATGTACTCTATTAATCCATTAACACTACACACACTTTCACAAGACCTCAGTAGATGGAAAGAAATGTTAACAATTAACTGGCCAGTACTACAAACTAGACTCCAAGGTGATAGACCTGGCTCTATTGACTTTATCAGAGGAAAATTATGTGCATGTAGCCACAGAGGAAAAAAAAAAGTGATAAGGAACAGATGGAGATGTTTTTTCATTAAACAGTATCTTCTCTAATAATCGGCTTGATTCCTTCTGATCATTGATGCGGAGTAACTAGTTATATGATACCAAAAAGAAGACACCCTGTTTGTTGCAGTCTGTGCACCCATGGACACTATCACTGGAAGCTCTGCATCATTTCTTATTTGGCCAATGGGCCACATTTTAAATAAAACCTATCTGAACTTCAAGGACAAAGATGAACATCGCCATTTCAAGCAATACTTCTGATTCGTTGTGCAGAAGCAAACTTACCTTCATCACTAGCCAAGGCTTTTAAGGGTAAACAGAGGTGTTATCTACCCTACTCAGGCCAACCTCCTTGAGAAAGAACTGGAATTGGGCCGTTTTTGATGGAGAAGTTGAGAAGATAGAATGGAGTCAGTTTTCCCCAAAAGATGCCCGATAATCATGTCAATATTCAGTTCCAATCTTCTGCTTATTTGATCCAAGTTAATGTCAAATCAAAAGCTCTGATCAGGAAAAGAGAAAGTGAAAAGAATTCATACAGGCATTAAAAATTTTTATCTTGCCTGCCTGGCTCTGAATTCAACGTCAATGATTAAGCAACCTTTCAGTGGCTCTACAAGTCTGTGACTGTTGGCACAAATCAGAGCCCAGATCATAATTCGAAATTTGATTTAAGGCAACAGGTGTTTCAATGAAAAGGAAGTGGTCCATCTGGAGAGAAAAGAATATTGTCGATGTCATTTTCTCTCCTCCTTCTTGGTCTCTCATCGTTAGCCAATGCTCTGCTGAAGGATCTGTGCCTTAAAGACAATAATAATTAAACCTTCCCCCAGCATCAGAACACGGTGACAAAGCCTTCTGCCTTTTAATGAGTTTGGCCTGGAGGGATATATGCTCCAAATTCAAAAGAAAACATGCTTTATAGCTTCTAGCAGACAGGAATTTTGATGTTTTGCTGTTTGTAATAAAGATAGCTCCAACCCCCACGTATAGCATTTGGTCTCTAGGACCCTACAGTCCTGGCCCCTGGAACACATTTTATAACCAGACAGAGCTTTCATTTCTCACTGGAGTCCATGGAAAATGAAAATAAACAGACTCACACCTGGGGAAATCAACAGTGCTATAGTGGCAAACACACCATGCCATGACACTTAATCATAAAATATTTATTACGTGATTACAGAAGTTTAAAAAAAAATAAACACCTCAACAGTGAGGTTCACTGGTTCCTGCAGTGATTTTGGCATTTCTTTCTGCTGTAAGTTCAGAAACAAGCTGGACTATTTCAGGGTGGCTGAATTTTCCTGTAAAGGAAAAAGATAGGGTAAATTAACCAC
>CM053627.1:120742475-120754971 GCA_028646595.1 Phalanger gymnotis | reverse complement strand
CAAGGCACTTCAGGGGGATAAGAAGAAATATAAGCAACAGTCCTTGCATTCAAGAAGCTTGGGGTCAGGAAGACAAAGCAAATTAATGAGGAAAACAGAAATTTTGGGGATGTCAAAGCAAATGATATTAATAAAAATGTACTTTTAAGAAGCTAATTAATTAACAAGACAAAATGGTCTCCCAGTTATAAACACTTGACTTCTTATCAATGGGCTTCCTTGTGATGTGTTTCCCCTCACTAACCTGCTCTCTTTCTTTATTATCCTCACCTTTGTTTCCTTATCCTCACCTTTATTTCCACCTGGCTTCCACTCTCTCCAGGATCCCTTTGGAAAAGGACTCTTTCCTTATTGTTACTAAAATAAGCACTCACATTTCCTTTCTCTCTTTAAAGGAATTTATAACATGCAGGCACAGGGAAACAGGGGCAAGATTTAAGACAAATCAAAGGGAGAAGTTACCTTTCCCTTCTGCCATTTTCACTCAGCTGCCTATCTTCCTGTGATGAGTACTCACTCCACCTGTCCCTATTCCCCATCCAGACTCTAGGTGCTATTTTCACTTGATCCCCTTTCCCTCTTTTCCCACGTTGCTTAGCACTTGATTTACAGCCTTTGATTCTAACCCAAAACCTACCCTAATACTTGGGGATGTCAGTGCATGCAATGATGTCTCTTCAAATATCCTAGCTTCCCATTTCATCCACTAAGCAATTAGGCTCACAGCCTTAGCCATCTGACTGACACTGCTCTCTAAAGTTATAAGTAACTTCTAGATTCTGATCCCAAAGACTGTTTCTCAATCATCTTTCTTAAATCCTATAGCACTTGACACTGTTGACCACCTAGTTTTCCTGGAGAATCCTCCCTGGATTCCTGGGACACTGCTTCCTCCTGGTTTTCCTCCAATCTGCCCATTCTTCCATCTCAGTTTTCCTTTGCTGGGCCATAATCCACATCCTTCCCCTATGGAGACTCTCTCTTCACTCCAAAGGTCTCATTTACCTTACTTTAATTACTGACTAGAATGGAATGGTTAAACCTCCAACCTCTCTGTCTCACAGAAAAACCCACCTTCAAATCCTGCACTTTAGAATTCTACTCTCTAATCCAAACCTCTTTTGTTTCCTTTCTCTCATCACGTCTGCTCTTCACTCTTATTTTTGCCCCTTTGTTTTATACTGGACCTGTGGCTTCTGGTTTCATTTGGATCGGGAAACTCCCTACAAGGAAACTTTCGCCACCAATGCACACTGGAACCTGTTTCACAACTTACAGCTTAGAGAGTTACCCGTGTCACTGAGGAGGTATTACAGCCAGGCTATGTCAGAGGTCGGCCTTGACCCCAACAGGTTTTCCTGACCTCAACACCTGCTCTCTATCCACTGTCCTGTGCTGCCTCCCCTGCTCCTCACTCTCATTAAGACTTTTTGGTTTTACGCCCCAGCCTGCCCCCACCCCTACCACCCTTCCTCTCAGGGGACTGAAGTGTAAGATTTCTGGCTTCACGGCGCTCTACAGCCAGATGTAATTATGTGGAATGCCACTTTAATGATTCATTAGCCCTCACCTTTGCCTCAAGGACCTGGTTACTCTTGATAATCCCATCATTTGGTTCCAGCTTTCCTGGAGGCCGCTAAGCATCACTGGACCCAGTAACAGAGTCAACCTTGTTAAACTCAGTGGGGTCTTCACCACTGCTCGAGATTCCCTTATTTTAACTCCAGTTAATTCTCTATCACATTCCGCAAGGACTGTTCCAAACATTCTCCTCTCTACTTAGGGAATCAACTGTAACCCCATAATGTGACCCTCACATAGTCCTATCTGCAAACAGCCTGCTGCATTACTGAGAGGATAAAAAAGAGGTTCCCCCAGCTTCCTTCCTCTCCTAACATTTTTTCAGCCTCATTACCCATTCTCTCCTCTTACTCCATGCTCTTTTGAGCCCCTGGGTTAAGATCCATGAAGGGAAACATGCAAATGCTATGGTCATGAGCATACACCACAAGCCACCTGGAGAGTAGAAGGTCTGGGAAACAATCACAAACCTGGCATAAAAGCACAATATTGTAGAGATGGAGGAAATCAACAAGCAGGATATCTGCTGAAGCTCTCTCTGTTAAAAGTAGAAGAGCCGAGTGTAGAAAAAACTGTCGTTCATTCTTCTATCAAAGCTTAAAGAGTGGGACTCTGATAGCATCCTAAGCCTTTACTCTGAGGCTGATAGCCTCCAGTAATTGGGTCAAGGACCCTCCTCCTCTTGCCTCCTTGCTCAAACCCCAGCACACCCTGTTACAAAAACCTCTAGTTATGGCAACCTAATTTCCCCAAAATGTACTGCTCCTCCCCTTCCTCCCCTTCCCTGGAACTGCTCCTCCTCAAGGCCTAACCTAACCAAGAATTGGTTGGAATTTAGCATGTGCAACAGAATGCTGCCTGAAAGCTGGCTATAAAAAGCACTTTCCCCACAGGCCTTCCCTCCTGGTGTCTGCCCAACTGGCTACGCTCTGGTTTCTCCCTACTGCTACTACTAAGACTTGGGTGAATATTGGCCCTTGGGGCCTAGGTTCTACCACATGAGGCATTCCTGACTGCCTCCAAAACTGACAGCTAGTCAGCCACTTCCCAATCCCCTTTCCAAATCTTGTTCCTTTCTCTAACATACACAACATTTTTGCTGATTATATCCCTTCTGTATTTATCATTGGGGCAGCGAGGTAGTTCAATGGATAGAGTCCCAGGTCTGGAGTTAGGAAGACTCATGTTCCTGAGTTCAATTCTTGTCTCAGACGCTAGCTGTGTGACCCTAGGTAAGTCACTTAACCCTGTTTCCTCAGTTTCCTCATCTGTAAAATGAGCTGGAGAAGAAAATGGCAAACTACTTCACTATCTTTGCCAAGAAAACCCACAGAGTCAGACACAACTGAAAACAAGTGAACAACAACTTACTGTGCCTTGTTTTAGAATTTTTTATATCAGTATTATATCCTCATAGTAGACTGTAAGCTTCATGAAGAAAGAGACTGAGACTCACCTAAGCTTGTTCACAGTCTGGCGGCCACTAAGGTATACTGCATGGAATAAATTATTTGTTGAACTGAAACAGATCACTATGATGGTATATATGTTATCAGTTTTGCTGTTTGTTTTCAAGGACCATCGGGACCTTTTTCAAAAGGAACAACAACTCAATCTCCCCTCTCCTTGCTCTGGCAGCCAACAAAAACTGAACCTTGCTATTTCAGAAAATAAGGTCACATACCTGCAGTTGAGTCATAGAAATCTTGAAGCCTTCCAGGTTTGTTCTCCAGGTCCTCATACTCGAACGCCTGGAGAATCATTTCGCATTGGTCCAGCTGTTTCACAAACTTGGCTTCTGCACTAGACTGGTTCTCATACTCCTAAGCAGGGGGGACAATCAAAACCACATGTAAGTGTGTTCCTATGGATTCTTCTGGTCAGTTTGGATTCTCACACTCAAACTGAAAGAGGCAGAGCGGAAAGTGCCCAGCTCTGACATCCAACCAGCTTTTCTATTCACACAAAACTGTGTTAGAAGGGCTTCGCTAAAATAAGGACGTGTTTGTGGCTCCTTCTGATTTCAGGGTTCCACGGATTCTCATTTACTTTACTTCCATGTCAGATTCTTCCTATTTAATTATCCTGTCTTCCTTTTATGATCATTGTTCTTTAATCCACCTAAATAGCTTAGGTCTTTATCCTTTTTACTTCGACTTGACATTTCATTTTCACGCCTCTCATCTCTTTACTTAATGTCAAGTTTCGTTTTTCTCATGAATTTGTTTTTTTCATTTCTGGGCATGCCATGTTGGTCTCAGTTACAGAAGGCTCTCAATTGGAAGCAAGTCCTTGGTTTTTTGTTTTTTTTTTTCCTGTACCTGATTTAATCTCATAGCAGTTAAGAGAATCTGGAGTCATGACTACTTCATACATCACATATTGCTTTGTTCTACAGTTATCTGTTTGTGTCTCCCCCTCCCCCCCAGGCCCCATTAGATTATAAGCTTCCTGAGGATGAGAACTCTATCTAATATAATTTTTTTTTTAATCTCTCCTATTGACTATCACAGGGTTCTAAACATAGTAGGGACTTAGTGATTGTCTTTGCTGTACCTTTTCTTCCTCTCATTCCCAGGAACTTGGTGGTGATATGATGCTAGATGCAAAGACTGCTTAAGGAACCCAACATTCGCTGGTATGTCCACTTTTTATAATAAAGAAATATTTAGCATAACACATATGCCTTCTTAATGGCATAGTGTTTCTTCTAATAAGAATTGCCCTTGGCCACTAGGTGGCACCACAGCGCACAGAGCACTGGGCATGGAGCCAGGAAGACCTGAGTTCAAACTTGAGCTCAGAAACTCACCTGGTGGGTGACCCTAGGCCAGTCTCTTAAGCTGTTTGCTCCAGTTTCATTTCGGTTAAATGGGGCTAATAATACAGCATCTACCTTGCAGGATTGTTATACGGATGAAATGAGATAATATCTGTAAAGTGTTTAGCACAGTGCCTGGCACTATATAAATGTTAGCTATCACAGCCTAGCTATGGCAAAATTCTAGCCTGTAATTCTGTCCCTGCTGTATTCAGGTAATGAAGGCATCATGCATTCTCGGCAGTGTAATACATTAGTTATCGCTGAATAGCTGCCTGATTGCTATTACCTTCCTTGCTCTTAAAAATGTTCCTGTTTGAAATGTGACAATTGCCTCCAAAAAAGGTAAAAAAAAAAATCATTTTTAACATATGAAATCAATTACATCTCATGTCAGCAGTACTTAATCACTATGCTTTGAAAATGATCACATTTTCTTGTTTTAACAAATTCTCTTTTGACCCCAGGTGTTTTATTTAATCAGTTCAAATTCATTTAAACAATCAGAAATCCCTCTGAATCTACTTCATTTTGCTTTTCTTTTGTCATCCCCCCCTGGTTTTCTCTGACTAGCTCTTTCTCCTCCATTTTACCTTTTTAATTTAAAATGGCCCATCAGGAGCAATTCTGTACATGTGTAAATATGTCTCACACGAGAAAATGGAGCAATCAATTGCAAATCAATTTTTCTCTCCCACCTTCAAGTGTGAAGATCACTCCAGACACTACCATAGACTAAAGCCAGGATTCTGTGCTTCAAAGGCACAGAAAAAGATAAAAGTTCAAGGATTCCTATTTCTTTCAGTAATAAGAAATAGGACAAGCCTGCGGCAAAATTACAAAGGAGTTTGCACTGTCTTCCCTCCATGATCAGGAAACAGGATTAAAAGATCCATGTCAAACTAAATATCAGATGTTGACTTAATTTTACACAGGCCACAGGGCAAATACCAACAGGTAATGTCACTTGGGCCTACAGTTACAGGAAATACAGGTTGGCTTTAAAGGTCATTAATACAGGAACCATGACAGCTGGCAAGATGTCAGTGTTACTTCATAAAAATAGAGCCCCTGCTGAAAATAAGATATCTTTCAACCCAGATTAGGAGATCACAGATTTGGGGCTAGAAAATAGAGGCCAGTGGATCTAATCTTTTCATTTTACAGATAAGGAAACTGAAATGCAGAAAGGAATGATGACTTAGCTAAGCTGAGCTAAGGTCTGAATTCAGGTCTACCTGACTAGAGGCTCAGCGCTCTATCGACCACAACGTATCGCCTACCACAGTAATATGCCACAAACAAGGCACCTTCTAGGAAGAGGTAAGAAGCTAGTCCAGGGCTGAGGTGGCAGGGACCCCACCAAGAGCGGAACAGGGTACATTAAAGGTGGTGGAGAACAGATGAAATCCCAAACAGCACTACTGAGGGCGGAAAAGGGAATGTTACCAGTGGGCTTTGCCCAGCTACAGTAGCAGGTCATGTCAGAGATGCATCTAAGCTAAGTATTCCGAAGTTGGTGGCTGGGTCTAGCAACAAACAAGCTTCAGTTAGAATTACACAAGATGGTGTATCCTAATTCACTATATCATCAATCAAAAAACAGTGAAGAGATAAACCAATACATTCAATGACAAAAAAAATCTAATTCATCCTTTACACCTACTTCCCAGAGAGCGTAGATTTCCTTCCGGACGTCTTCTGATAGCAGCTGGGTTAACCGCTTCATAGCTTCCTGAAACATTAAAACACAATTTGAAGAGCCATTACTCTACGCTTATATGCCAAGTAACTAAGAGGATCACATCCTCATAAAATGATAGAATTGAAAGGGACCTGGGAGCTATCTAGGACTCCGGGGTGTGGAACCAACAGGCTTGAGGCCACATGCAGCCTTCTGGGTGCTCAGGTGCGGCCTTCTGACTGAGTCCAAGTTTTACAGAACAAATCCTTTTATTAAGGGGATTTGTTTTACGAAGTTTGGATTCGGACAAAGGGCTGCACTTGAGGACGTGGCCTTGAGGCTGTAGGTTCTCCACCCCTAATTAGGTCAACCACTCTATTTTAAACAGAAGAAAAACTGAAGTCTAGAAAAGTGAACTGAAGTTGCCTGAGTTTCCATACTGGGAGGGGGACTCTGGCACTGAACCAAGACTCCTATCTCTTGATTCCTAGTCTAGGGCTCTTTGTACTATACCTGCTTCCCAGACTGGAGGGATGCTGATGCAAGAAAGTATTTACACCTTGTAATAAGTGTCTTTTTTATGGATTAGGTAAATAACTATAGCTATACATTAAAAGTTATAACTATAACTAATCAGCAAGTACTTACTAGACAGCTACTATATGTTAATCACTATACTAGATAAAGTATTATCTAGGAGACTGGGGCAGTCATTAAGTCAACAACCATTTATTAAGTACCTTCTATGTGCTACAGTTAGACACTGTACTAACTGCTAGAAATACAAAGAAAGGCAAAAAAAAAAAGGTAATTTCTCCTCTCAAGTAGCTCACAAGCTAATGCAGCTATGTACAAACAAGCTATGTACAGGATAAACTGGAGATAATCAGAGTAAAACTAGCATTAAGGGGAATTGGGAAAGCTTCCCACATGAGGTGAGATTTTAGCTGAGGCCTGACAGGAAGCCATGGAAGCCAGAAAGTGAGATGAAGGAAAGAATTCCAGATGTGGGGGACAGCCTGTGAAAATGCCTGGAAATGAGGTGAAGTACCTTATTCAAGGAACAGAAAGGAGGCCAATTGGTGTGGGAAGGTGGGTAGGCAGGGTAAAGTGTAAGAAGACTAGAAAGATACAAGGGGGCCACGTCATGAAGGGCTTTGGATGTCAAACAGGCAGGTGGGGCAGGTAAAGAGGGTTGATTAAAAATATAACAAGAGGTCTCTATGCTCAAGGAACTTAAAAATCTAGTTGCGGAGTCAAAACATGCGTGCCAAACAACAACTGAGAACAATTCTGAACATATTAACAAAACTGAACAAATGCAAACTTAGATCTTTTGAGGCGTAGAGTTGGTTAATGCTTCTGGTACTTATTTTAACTCTTATGTATATGTCTGACTATAGTATGTCTTAATTTTTAAAATGTTCTTAATTGGGATTAAGATTAGGGAAGTAACGCTGAAATTTCAGCAGCCCTGCAATCCAAATTAATTTAACATTCATTGTTTGTAATACTACATTTAAAAATACATACAAATAACTATTTTTATATGCACATATAAGCTCCTTGAAGGCAGGGATGATTTCATTTTTGTCTTTGTATCCCAAGCACCCAACATAATTCCTTGTACAAAGTAAGCACTTAATAAATGCTTATTGAATTAGATTTTTTTCTTCTATAAGCTGAAGAGTTCAAATAATAAAATTAGATGTGCTAAATGCTCATTGTTATCACGCTTTAGTAATACTTGGGTTTTATATTTTCTTCCTACAAAATTTCCACTACTGGATCCTCAGTTCATTAAGCTTCCAGCTTTTCCCATAGACCCTGTGCCATATACTGACCTCTTCTCGCCTGTGTTTTTCTTCTTTAGGGATGTTATCTGCAGGGGCTATATCACCAACAATGCACTCTGCCATATCATGAACCAGGGCAAGCCGGACACATCTGATCAGAAATGGTAAAGGATTATACAGAATCATATGCACTAGGGACTGACCTTTTGCATGTTGCTTTGAGGTTACATAGCTTATTTCTCTTCTATTCTCAGAGTACTTTAATGCAAAATGAACTAAAATACTAAATTTGTCCAATCTAAGCCAGTCCCCAATCATAATTTCTCATTACCATTCAACATGCCTTGTGAACCATTTGATAACATTAATAAGAAGGGGTTTTAGATATCATTCATCCAATGATATGAAACAGAAAAATTTAATGATTAATATTTCACATATGACCTGGTTTGATCCCACATGGACTAGTTAGCTTTTTCTATTCCCACTGCCACCAACAAGGACTATACTATCAAAAAACCTCCTAACTGATTTCCTTGCTTCCAATCTTTATTCTGTAACCCTGAACCACAGACTATCAAAGGTGAAAGAGACCTCAAGTCCAGTCCATATATGAAGAGGAACGCCCCCAACAAAATCCCTGATAAGCGATCATCCGACCTCCCTGCGTGAAGATCTCCAGTGATGGAAAACCCTGGGGCAGTCCATGCCCCTTTTAAACAGCTTTACCCTCTGGGTCCAAACAGAATAAGCCTAAATCTCTCAACTAGACAGCCCTTCAAATACTGGAAGGCAGCTATCACCTGCCCTTTCAGTCTTCTCTTTTTTAGGCCAAGTTCCTTTAGTTGTTTCTCATATGTCATGCTCTCTGATCTCCTTTCAATGTGTTCCACCTTGTCAAAGTCTTCCATAAAATGTAGTATCTGTCATTAAGTAAGTGTCTAGATCACTTGTTCCCAACCTTTTCTAGTATGATGATCCCTTTTCAATTAAAAAAATTCACACCTGACAGCACAAATATCTGTTGATAAAGAAAGTGCATGATAAAAACCTGCCATGATTTCAGTAACACTTTTAAATGAATCTGTATTTTATTAATCTTGAGAGCATTTACATACATTTGAAAAACAGCAATATATATGTATGTATTCAGACACACACATATATATAAGACCTTTATTCATTCTGAAAAGATATTCTTGTTAATTACATTGAATCACAATGTATACTTTGATGGAGTTAAATAAAAATCAAAATCAGGATGGAGTCATGGAATTCATGAAATAACTCACAACCCTGAAGATCCATGGCTCACAGGGTGGAACGTTGTGTTCCAGATGTGGTTTGATCAGGGCACAATACAAGAGGACAGTCACATCCCTTGATGCATCTACTGAAGCAACCTAAGATCACACTGGGGTAGCTAGATGGTACAGTGGCTGGAGTGCCAGGCCTGAAGTCAGGAAAACTCATCTTCCTGAATTCAAATCCTGCCTTAGACACCTATTAGCTGGGTGACCCTGGGCATGTCACTTAACCCCTATTTAGTTCCTCCTCTATACTCAGTTCCTCCTCTGTAAAATGAGCTGGAGAAGGAAACAGCAAACTGCTCCAGTATCTTTGCCAAAGGAAATCCCCGAAGGGGTCATGAACAGTTGGGACACGACTGAAAAATAACTAAACCACAAGATCCCATTGGCTTTTATGGCTGCCATTTTGCCTCACTGACTCTTTTTGAGTTAACAGTCCATTAAACTCTCCTCTCATCTATTTTTGCCACACAAACTGCTCTCTAGCCACAACAACCCCAATCCGACCCCAATCTACCCCCGTTTCATAGATGAAGAAAATGAGGCCTAGAGAGGTTTAGTAGTTTGGCCAAGAACACCCAACTAGTAAGTGGCTATAGTACAATTCAAAGCCAGGTCCACTTGACTCCAGGTTCAATGCTCTATTCGCTCTACCACACTGCCTTTCTTAAAACCTGCATCCTGGGCCACCTCCAGGTGTCCTAGTGAATATCTGGTCACTGCACCCAGGTGGCTCTGGAGGAGAAAGTGAGGCTGGTGACCTTGCACAGCCTTCCCTCACTAGTCAAAGTCAACTGCAAGTCATGTCATCATTCCCTGATGTCATGGTCCTCTTCAAAAACAGACAAACACAATAACCTTAAAGTGCAACTACAGAGCTTTATATGTATTCATAGTAAATTGTTCTAGCCTGCCCAGATTTCAGTTAGCTTTGTGTCAACTACACATTTGATTAAGTATACCAATCTTCCAAGTCATTAATAAAAACATTAAGCATCATAAGCGACCCTGGGAAACTTAAAAGACACTGAGTTAACACTGACTCATTAATAACAGACTACCCTTTGGGTTCAGTCATTCCACCACTTCCTAACCAATATTTCTCTATCTTTTCTACAAGGAGAGCATGAGAGAGACTTCTTTCCTTCCCTTCCTTCTTTTCTCCCTCCTTTATTTCCTTCCTTCTCTTCCTTCCCTTCTTTCCTCCTTTCCCTTCCTTTCCTCCTTTCCTTTTCCTTCTTTCTTTCTTCCTTCCTTCTTCCCTCCCTCCCTCCCTCAATCCTGTAGTTCCTCCCCCATTCACTAAGATCTATGAAAAAATCACTACCAGCAACCCATCAATCACATCCATCAGTTTTGTTTTGTTTTTTGTTTTTTAGTACTGTGTTAGGTTGTTTAACTGATCCTAGTGCCTGGAACACATTAAGGGCAGCTAGGTACTGTGACCTTGTTTGGTTTTTAATTCTGTTAACCATTTTTGTTCTGTCCTTGTCAGTCCAAAGATAATTTTGCTTGGAAGAGAAAATCAAAGCAAAAGGGTTGAAATATTACACCTTCTCCCTAACATTTATAATCTTCATTCCAAGCACCCCTATTTTTTTTATCTGCCTCTTACTCCAACACAGCTAAAAATCCCTTTTTGTTGTCATCACCAACCTCAACTCATTCTGAGCGTTAGCACATCAGGCCCCATTCCTGAGGGCCATGCCATTTATTCATCTATTCATCTTCATTTACAAATTTTCTATGAATGTCTTTTTAAAACCGAAGTCAGTAGATGAAATTTTTACACATTCACAGAGATCTATACAGCTCCTCATTTTCTTCTTCTTCAAAACTATCCTTCGGACAGCTGCCAAAATAATATTTCTAATACCCAAATCAGACTGTATCACACACAACCTTTCCCCTTCCCCCTCCAAAAGAGCTTCAGTGACTACTCTCTGGAGGACAAAGTACTCTTTAACCCTGCGCTTAAAGCCCCTTCCACAGTCTGATTCCATCCTTCTCTTTCAGGCCTGATTCTATCTAAGTCCTACAAGTTTTAGAAACCTAATTCCTACAAAATCTTGTCCTGCATTCTGTGGTTTTTATTTCCCTTCCCTCTCAGCAAAGCCCTTCACTGAGAAAACAGCGACTGATGGCTCAGTGGAAAGAGAACAGGATACAGGAATGGGAACAGTAGAGGACCTGGCTGACACGTATGAGCTTTGTGACTTGGGGCAAACCACTTCATGTCTCATGCCAAAAAATGAGGGTGTTGGACTAGATGATCTCTAGGGTCACTTCCAAATCGAAACACCTGGTCCTCTGATCCCTTAAGCCGTACTTCTACGCAGCTTTGTTCTAGTCTCCGGGGAAGTCAAAGCCCTTCTTTCCCTCTTGGGAATCCCTCTTGAGTTCTTGACCCTATCCAATCCTTTTTCCTCTGGGAGTTTTCCTTTTCAGGCACTGGGTCAAGCTTGCTCTCTCATCTTTAGCCCCTCTATCTTATTGCCTAGAAATAAGCCCAGACCTCCCCCACAACAAAAACAAACTGCCAAAAAAACCAAACCCAAAACAAACCTTTTTATTTGATTCCACCATACCCCAGAGCTTTGGTTCTCCACCTCTTCTTTCATGGAAAGAAAATAGCCTTTCATAGCCAAAAGGGTCAAGCCTTAGAGTCATCTACCTTTACAACCTATCCCTTTCCCTCTTTGATCCCCACCACATCCTCTATATCCAATGCACTGCCAGGTTCGTTCTATCTATAAAATCTCTTTCATCCATTCCTTTCTCTCTTCTTAAGTGATCACTAGTACAGTACATCCCTAATTACCTCTCAACTGTTGCTTGTGGCAACAGTAGCAAAATCAACTACTGCCTCCAGAGGAAATTCCCTCTGGCAGATTAGCAACCTTTCGGCTTTATAGAGTTGCCCTAGGAAATGAGAGGTTAAGTTACTTGCCCAGTAGCTAGTTGTGTTGGTAAGCAAAATGGGCTCCTTAGCACTTAGTTCAACAAGTGCCCTTGAAGAGTTTGGCTTTTGTTTGCTTTGAATAATTCAGCTATTTCATTGAATCTTACTAAGTGCTAAGCCCCAGGCCCAAACCTCTATTAGGTGTAAAACCTATGTGGGTGTAGATTGGCAACTAAGGTGGGGCCCAAGGTGGGGCTAACTCCAGGGAGGGCCTAGTTTACATGCCTGAGACAGCAGAGGCTCTTAGACCACGTGGGTTTAAGTCACCTCTTTGTGATGATTTTAGGTCATGTGGGTGAGTCCCATGTGTGACTCACCCCTAACACTGACAAAGATATAAAA
>CM053627.1:120701067-120741975 GCA_028646595.1 Phalanger gymnotis | reverse complement strand
GACTCTGGACCAGCCCTTGTTCTGAGCTCCTGGGCTGAACCTAGATGTTGGTAACTATGAATTGTACTGGGTCTGTCTGTTGATGTTTGTAATTTGTTTGTATTTTTGCTCTGAAGTTCAGGGAGCTGGCTTTTTCCCCTGAACTAAGTGAATGATATTTGTGTGCTGAATTAAAGTAAGCTTGCCAACCCCCTACACCTTGCTTTCCTTAGTTAAGCAGATCAAAAGAACCTGTGCTGCCCAGCAGCTTTCTGGGTGCTGGCTGTGGGTGGATCTTTCACCCCCACAGAAGCTGCTAGCCGGATTGTGGAAACACTAGTAAGTGTCAGAAATGAGTATACAAGAATTTCTTGTGGACACACATACAAAAAAACTAATTTGGGTTTACCATCCATTTTGTTTCATATACTCAGGGCCCACCAAAAGTTAATACTGTGCCTACCTGCCTCTGATACTAAATAATACTTTAGCCCTCCTCAAGCGTGAGCACAGCATCCCTTCCCATGTCTCTGATACAAAACGATCCGGATGTTGGCACAAACGACCCAGCAGCTGGCCTTACCTGTTCTGGGACACTGATGTTTTTCCTCAAAAGAATTTTCTTTGTTTAATCAAGTAAAAGAATGGGATTAAGGCCTCCATTTTGAAAACTGGCATACCTCAAGAATAGACATTGTTTCATTCCTTGCATTCATATCTCTGATACCTTCTGGTGTCTGGCACATTGTAGGCATTTAATAAATATTTGCTGATCAAGTAATTCATTCCCCAGCATTATATGGTTAAAAACCAGTGACCTCAACAAAGGTCACATTGCTTACCTGTCTTTATTAAGATGCTTATCTTCAGTTACAAAAGCCATGATAGCCATTCTGTACATATGATCGGATACGCTTTCTGGCTTGTCCACATTTCTGTATACCCAGCCTGTACGTGGTACTCTCTGGTCAATAAAATCAAATAAATACAGAACTATATAAATAAATGAAAAATCAATTAGTCATCATTAATTATATAATGGCATCATAAACAATTAACAGTGTGCTTGATACAAACATAAGATTATATACTTAGAGTTGGGGGGAACCTTACAGGCCACGAAGTCCAACCCCCTCATTTTAGAGATAAAGAACTGAGGCCCAAAGGGTTAAGTGGGATCAAAGGAGATGATATTTGTGTTATCACTGCTTGGCACACAGTTAGCACTTAATAAATGCTTGTCCCTTTCCCTTTCTTCCTTAAAAGACTCCCTAAAGGTCACACAGGTAGCAAGCATCAAAGACAGGGTTGAACACAAGTCATCTGACCCCAAATCCAGCTCTCTATTCTATCACACCCCCTCTAATGATACTAAAAGATTTAATTTTTCACAATTCCCTGAAAGCTCTTAACTTGCTCTCTGGCTCGCTCTAATTTTCAATATTCCATTGTGTGCTGGCCCCTTCATAGCTGCCTACAAACACTGCAAGATCTGCCCATAAAACAGTCACGTGTTCTCACCACTCCCTTAAGCTGCTGTCCTTTGTCTTCCCCCTTCAACAGTCAAAAGAACTCCAAGAAAAAGTTGTCTAAATTCATTTCCTCCACTTTCTCTCCTCTCACTCATTTCTTAAATCCTTGCAATCTGGTCACTCAGTTCAAAGTGCTCTCTCCAAAGTTATCAGGAATCTCTTAATTTCCAAACTGAAGGGCCTTGTTCCAATCTTCATCTTTTTCAATCACTGTGTGGCCTTTGACACAACAACCACATTCTCCTCCTGTGTACTCTCTCCTCTCTGAATTTACAAGACACAACTCTGGCAGTTCCTTCTCAGTATCCTTTGCTGGATCATTATCCCTACCCCACCCTCTAAATCTGGGTATAATCCAAGGCTCTGTCCAGGGCCTAGTCTTTCTTTCTACATTCCCTCTCTTGATGATCTCACCAGCTCCTTCGTGTTTAATTATCACCTTTATGCGGGTGATTCACAGACAACAGACAGATATGCCTACTGATAGATCTAGGTGTACATACAGATCAGCGTCTATCTATAGATATATATGTGTGTATGTGTGATAGATATATCTATCAAATAGAGATCTGCATCTGACAGACCTATGATAGATGTATCTATATTTGTATCTATATAGATCTACATCTATATAGACCTCTGTGGTAGATATAGCTATCACACACATACATGCAGACCTATAGATACAGCTCTATACGTACATATGGATCAATAGACACATCTATTGTCTGAATTATCTGCGTAAATGTACATAGTTCCATATATATAGATATGTATGCAGATGATTCATATATAGAAAGATATATAGACATAGCAGACATATAGATAGATCTATAGATATATCTATCACCAGCCCTGATCCCTCTTTCCAATTCCAATCCTGCATCACTGTCTTCTAGATATTTCCAAAAGGATGCCCTATAAGCATCTGAAACTCAACGTGTCCAAAAAAGAATTCATTATCTTTTCTCAAAAAACTCACTCTTCTTCCAAACTTTGCTATTTGTGTCTGGGATAACATCATTCTTCTAGCTACCTGAAAGATTTGCAACCTCAGAATCATCTACCACTCTTCACTATCCCTTACCCCTCATCCCCCCATATTCAATAAGTTATGAAGTCCTGTCAACACCTCCAAAGAATCTCTCACATTCAACTACTTTTCTCTCCTTAGATGGCCACCACCCTAGTTCAGTCTCTCATTACTTTCCGTCCATAATACTGCGATAGCCTTCTAATTGAATCCCTGCCTTGTTTCTCCCATCTCCAAACCCTCTTCCACACAGTTGCCAGTCATTGCCAAAGTCATTCTGCTAAACCACAGGTCTGTGTCACTTCTCTACCTAATAAACTCCAGTGGCTTCCTGTTACCTCTGGGATCAAATACTGCGTCTACTATATGGCATTTAAATCACTCCATAATCTGGGTAGCTAGGTAGCACAGTAGATAGAACACTGGGCCTGAAGTCAGGAAGAAGTGAGTTCAAATCCAGCTTCAAATACTGACTAGCAACTTAATGGGCTACTCACTTAACCCTGATTGCCTCAGTTTCCTCATCTGTCAAATGAGCTGGGGAAGGAAAGGCAAACCACTCCAGTATCTTTGCCAAGAAAATCTCAAATGGGGTCATAAAGGGTCAGACACAACTAAAATGAATGAACAACAAATCTGGCTCTAGCTGACCTTTCCAAGCTCATTACATGGTCCTTTTCCATAAATTCTCTATTCCATCCCAGAAAGACTAACTATTTATCTATGACATTCCACCTCCCTCCTCTTCTCTACCTCTTAGAATTTCTAGCCCCCCTTCAAAGGTCCATGCGAATACCACCTCTTATATAAGATATTTCCTGAAACCCAGATAGAACATAATGTCCTTGATGGCAAAGATTTTTTTCTTTTCTTTGTATTCTTACTGCCTACCAACCATTTCTGGCAGCACAGAGTGAGCACTTCATAAATGTTTACTGACTGACTCATTATAAACATAGATGACATAAGGCAACATGACATTTAGGGTGAGTCTGATGCCAGAGTGTCAAAAGGAACCCAGGTAAAATGGCTCAAGTCAGAGCTTCTGCAGAAAAGGCCTTGGCACAAGTTCTTGTGGGACAGGAGAGCAGAAAGCATGGTGGATGTGGAGTCACCAGATATGGATTTGAATCCCTTGTCTTCTACTTATTATTTGTGTGATGTTGGGCACATGCCTTAACATTCCTACGTGTTAATATCCTCCTCTGTAAGATCAGGGAAGTTGACCCAGATAACCTCTAAAATTCCCTCTAACTATGATTCTATGGGTGACCCATTTAAAAGATATTACTTCCATTCTGCAGGGAATGGTACTGTTAATTCTTTTATTTGCTGGCAAAACACAAACACCCCAAATGGAGATGATAATTATACTTCAAATGTTGGGCCCTTGAATTTATTCACTGTATGCATTACACAAGATCAATGTTAATATCGAATTAGCTCTGAGGCTATAAAAGCTCTTCCTCTTTCAAAAATTACAGTGTTAAGGACCATCCCTTCCAGTCTCTGCTTCTAGGAGAATCATCTTTTCTCCCCAAACCAGAAATTCTGGTGCAAAACAGCACAGTATTTGGCACACAGTAAGCATTTAATAAATAAATGCTTTATCTATCAAACCTAAGGTTATCTTGAAAAGAATCTTCTTGCTTTTGCTGGATATCCGAGCACAGAACTAACCCTGCATGCTCTTTTTTTTTTTTTTTGGAAGGAAAAAGGCACAGGAGCAAGATGAGGCACATGTGAGTTCTGCAATATGAGAGAATTCCCTTCTGTGGAAATTCCCTCCGTAGCTGCAGAATGGCAACGTGTCTGGTGAGAATACCTGGCTGTTGGGCAAGGTGGAAGAGGCAGGGCGGATGCTTAGCAAAAGGCAGGTGGGAAGGAGCAGGAGCCATAGCTTCAGGAGCCTCAGCTGCCCCAACTAAACTAGTCTGGGCAAAGTTACTCAAGGCACTCAAAAGTCAAATGACCTACCCATTTGGTAAGAGGTCAGCAGAGGCAGGAATTCAAAACAAGTCCTTTTGATTCCTGGCATCTGCTCTCTAACCACTACCCCCTCACTCTGCATAGCTCATCTATTAACATGTATTCCAAGATCAGAGGTGGAAGGGATCTTAGATGCCCTTGAGTCCAACCTCCTCATTTTACAGATAAGAAAACTGAAGCACAGAGCAGTTAAGTGATTTGTATAGCACAGGGTCATACAGCTAGGCCTTATCTGATCCCCCAAATGCCAGTACTCTGTCTCCCAAACTACATTTAAATACTTTATGTATGTGAATGTATTGTTATATACACATATAACATATATGCTAACATGTAATATTATTTATATATTTACTTAATATATCTTATTATATATTTATATAATATGCAATAATATATATAGGATACAAATATACACTTGATACCTGTATACACCATATAAGTATATTCACAGATAAATAGGTTTATGTTATATAAATATAAATATGTTTATATATTTACTATAAAATCTTTATGTTGTACATTTTTTTTTGTACTTGTTGTCTCCCTTATTAGAATATAGGGATTGTTTCATTCTTTGTATTGACTTCACCAATACCTGTCTGGCACATAGTGGCCCCTTAAGACATACTTTATAATTACTTATATTAATTGGTATTATTATATTTTGTAAATAAACAATTGATTTAATTAAGTACATGAAGCGGGATCTGAAACCAGGATCTTCCAATTCCCATGACCCCAAGTCCACTACTCCTACCCACAATGCGACGCTGCCTTCCGGTTTATCTTGGTCTGGATTTCCAAACCACTGCTACCATAGCAACTAGGGAAGATTACTTCCTGTGACTCTCTTCCTTCCTCTACCGCCCAGGGGGCGGCACTGCAGCCCCACAGGGCTATAGGAAGCCTGAAGGAAAGAAGGAACCCCCTTTCTAGTCCCAGTTCCTGCAGGGCGCTCGGCTCCTGGTGCCGCGGAAAAGGCACCTACTCGCGCCCCGTCCCGCCCCGCCCCGCCCGGGGCAGCTCCGAGCTCTCGCGGGCTCAGCCGGCAGCCTCGCAGCAGGAGGGCCAGGCCCAGGGCCGGCGTACGTGTGCGCCGGCTCGGCGCTCCCAGTCCGGGTCGGGGGTACCTGCCGCGGGCCGGGCCTCGCGGGCCGGCAGCGGCCCCGGCATATTCGCAGGCTTACCTTGAGCTGGCCCACCAGCCGCAGGAACTGCAGCAGGCTCCGGGTCCCGCCGCCGCCACCGCTGGCAGAAGCCATGGGGCCCGCGGGCGGGCAGGCCGGCCCGGTCGCTCAGTTTGCACGTGGCGGCCGCAAGCTCCTTCCCGCGAGCTGTTGGGGCTCCCGCCCTCCTTGGAGCGTGGGCGTGCGGACGCGGTCCTTCTTCCGTCGACCTTAACTAACAGTCTTTTGTTGCGAGCCCGAGCAATTCCTGCCAATCCTACATGAAGTGGATAGGGAGGCGGTAGTGGGCCCGAGGACGGTGGCTGCACCTGTCATTGGTCCCGGGCTCTCAGAGGGGGATGCCTGACAGTCCTGGCCACTACATCTTTTTGTTTTGTTTTGTTTTTAATAGCTGCGAAATATTCTATTTGTAAATGCGGATCCTCCAAATATATTTCCACAAATTACAAACCCCATAACACTGTGTACTTAAAAAAATTTTTTTTCAACACTAAGTACTAAGTACAGAGAAAACAAACAATCATCTAAGACCAATACTGGTAGAATGTTGGAATATTGTTCAAGAGGAGAAAAATATTCAGGAAAAAATTTCATATAGAGATTTATCAAGAGAAAAAATATGTACTATTTATTTATTCTGTATGACAAAAATACATCATACATACAAGTTTAGAATTGTTTCACTGATATACTAACAGTTTCACAATCCTCTTTAATTGTATACACACGCAAACAAAAGTTCATTTTATACTTAGCCTGTGAAGTGTCAGTAGCAGAATTGTAAGTATAAAATAAAAAGCTAACTTGGTTCAAAATGCTGATTTAGTTTCTACAAGCAAACACAAATTTTTGCCGCCACCTCTCAAAGATCCTGTTGTAACACGAATTGGACAGCAAGAAAGGGACAAGCCCCCACATTTTGCAGATGAGGAAACTGAATCCGAGAGAGGTTAATTGACTAGTTTCAACACTAATGAAATGTATTGTATACACCTATTTTCATATGATAACTGTAGTCTAGAACTAGCCTTATGAAGCAAGTTTCTGGAAGAAGTTTAATTTTTGTTGTCACATTTAGTTTTTACAAGGGATACAGGCACTTCAAGCCCTTTGTCTGAAGGCTGTTACCGGAAGTGTGGTGTTGAAGTCCAATTGCTAAGGGGGAACCAGCAGAGACAAAATCAGTGACAGGTAGATTTAAGTCAACACTGGTAGTCAGGTTTAAGTATAAGAGAACATGCTTAAATTTGCCCTCTTTAATAGATTTTACAGAGCATTCACAGATATTCCCTGCCTGGTTACAATCCAACACAAGGAACTTTGGAGTTGGTTTCTAGCCAGATAGTTCAGAGAATTGGCTCTAGAAGCTTACTCACGCATAGCCCAGCCAGAACAGGCAAAAAGGTCTTGTCTGCATGGTCGACATTTCCAGGCAGCGACTTTGTGAGTTTGGGAGCTCTGGAAATCTAAGCTCCCATCTGTGGTCAGAGCTAAATGGCAGAAATAGATGTAGTAGGAGCCAACACCAAAAGCAACTATAGATGGATGTGGAGAGACTATCACCTGAGGTTGATTACAGTTTCAAGGAATGAGATCCTCTTGTGGCATAGAGAAGTTCTGTCTGTGGACTCAAAAGAGACATGAACTTTTAGGACTAAAACTGCTGGCCTTCTAGAGAGCTAGTAGCGTGTGAGACAGCTGGTGATGCAGCAGATGGAGCCCCGGAGTCAGGAAGACCTGAGTTCGTATCCGACCTTAGACCCTGGCCAAGATATTTCACTTGCGTTTGCCTTCGTTTCCTCAACTCTGAAATGGGGATAATAATAGCACTTACCTTACAGGGTTGTTGTAAGGAACAAACAAGATAATATTTGTAAAAAGCACTTAGCACATAGTAGGCACTATATAAATGTTTATTTCTTCCCCCCCGCCCCATCAAGATACCATCACATTTAGAAATTCAGAGTAAGAGTGTCAAACCTACTAAGCCAGTGATTAGACTTTTGTATGATGTACTAGGTAATACGGGAGGTGATTACTAATATAACCATAGTTCTTTAATGATGAATATATGTTTGTATTCAATTACATTTTGCCCCTGTATTATATGCCATTCACTGTTGTTATGTTTTTCATTGTTTATAAAATGTTGATATGTGTTATTACATAATGCTCATATTGCTTGTACATATCAGTATGTATTAATTACATTTGCATTTACACTATTACATGTATTATACATTTTTGCTTATACAAAATATAATTACTTAGATAGGAATTTTCATGTATCATAATGTTTACTTTTGCTGATATAATTATGGTTACAGTTATCCCTTGACATTCGTAGGGTTGGGGGCACAGGACTCCGTGAATGTGAAAAACCATGAATAACTCTAGGTCCCAACCCAAACCTTTATTTTTAATTATTCTGATTACACACACACACACACACACACACACACACACACACACACACACACACGTAAAACCACATACTGGACTCATAAAATGTTGCATTTTCTACAAGAGAGATATTAGTATCTCTCACACTATGCAGAGTCTTTGCAACATTTTTGTAGCTGCAGCAACTGCTTCACAGATTTCCTTTAGGAAAAGCTACAACAATCACTGTGGGAGAAAATCATGTGATTGTATCTGGATGGTAAAGAGACAAAGCGGAGGAGAGAATACAGTAGCCTGTAGTTCTTTTAACTCACTGAAACTTTTAACGAATTTAACTCTTTAAAATGTATGCATGTGTAATAAATTTATAATAAAGAATAATTATGTATGTAAAACAAATTTATAATGTTTATAATGAATTTATGTACAAATTCTTATGGTAGGGCAGCTAAGTGGAGCAGTAGACAGAGTGCCAGGCCAAGAGTCAGGAAGATTCATCTTTGTGAGTTCAAATCTAGCCTCAGACACTTACTAGTTGTGTGAACCTGGGAAAGTCACTTAATCCTGTTTGCCTGAGTTCCTTATCTGTAAAATGAGCTGGAACAGGAAATGGCAAATCACTCCAGCATCTTTGCCAGGAAAACTCCAAATGGGTCATGAAGAGTTGGACACAACTGAACAACAACATACTTATGGTAGTATATGATAAAAATAAATGAATAATACACAGTGTTTATGCATTCATGACTTTCTAAATTTTTAAAAGCTTTTTTTGCATATACCATCATCTACAATTTTCTACCATACATCATAAATTTCCAGATATTCCCATTTAATTATTGATATCTAACCCATGAATAACGACAACCACGAATGTGAAAAGGAATGACTATATACAGTGACTATTGTGAATGAAAATGTTTACTTTTGTTTCAATATATAGGTTGTCTTGAATGAGAAAACTTTATTTTATATTGACCTAATGTAAATGTAGTGTGTTCTGAGCCATGATCTCGGAGTAAGTCCTATTACTTCTCTCCCCCATCCCAAACCCAGGATTCTAGGGATATCCTGAGAGGTTTGGGAGTGTCTCTTTTCTACTCACATTAGCTCGAGCTCCCATCAGCCATGTTCCTCCAACTGTTAGATGCTAAATAACTACCATTGCAGTTCCATTTAACCACTTAGCATCAATTACCTTTTACAAGAAGATATTTACTTTGAAAATATATTAATAACAAGAGTATACACATTTCCTCTCAGTTCCTTGGAGGAACACTCTCCTTTGTCCCACTTTTGCTTCTGGGACAGTGGCCTAGCTCTTAGCTTAGTTCCTGCATAGCTTTGGTACCACCAAGTACACATCGAGATGTAGTATTGCTACTGAATGATTCATTATCTCAACAACTCCTGGACTGGGTTGGGAAGGTTACTGCTTGCTCCACAAGGCAGTGGTACTGACTGGGATGGCTACAAAACCCGGATGCAGGGGTGGCAGCATGCAGCTCTCCTTTCACCTAATAAAAAAAAAAAATGACTATCAAGGCAGCCAGAGAAACCAAGCTTGTACTCACAGGCTCATGTGACCCAATTGGATAGAGTACTCAAGGCTTCTTAACAGAAGTTTCTCCCTTTAGACACTATCAGCAGAGTCAAAATCAGACCAGAACAACCAGAGAAGAGATTTGGCTGTGGCTGACTCAGGCTTTTTTGTGTGTTTGTTTGTTTAATGCTTCTACCACCAAAGAGCACCCTGTTCACCAGAACAAGTTATAGAATGTCTATATATGAACCAATATCTCTCCAAGGCACTTCTATTATATGTTCGTCAGGAATCTACTTGAAGCAGGCTCTCTAGCCTTCCTTGTGAGGAAGTGTCACCAGAAGTGCCTCTCACAGACTATCACTATATGATAATTATGTAACCTATTAAACTTTTTTTCTCTATGCTATTTGCATACACATTCCTATTATAAATTTTTAATTCACAGATGATTGTAAATGTTTCTTGGGTGTAGAGTGAGATTCAAGTACTGCTGCTTTTGTCAAATGTTGACATTTATTTGCTGGAAGGGATAGGAAAAGATCAATTTGCAGGAGGAAAATTGATTTTAAAAAATCATTTTGAGAAGCACAAGCCCTTTTGATAAAACATTGAGAGAGTAAGACTCTTCTGAGGACCTAAAAGAGAACCGCCTCTCAGATAAAGGTTTTGAGAGGGTCTTTACTGAATCAAAGCACTAAGAATGGCTGCAAAACAATTCATAGGCTTATTTGCTTATGATTGTTTTCATAGTTTTAAAGGATATAGCTGACAAATTATAAAACAAATGATTGTTTGGAGACATGGGGGAGATCATACAGGAAATGCTAGGATTATGCCTGATAGAAAGGGGGAATTTTTTAGTTTTGCATTTTAAGTTAGAAATGATTCACTGTTTACAGAAAGGCCTTGGTTTTAGCGTTAGAAGCTAGATGAGAGAAGGGCAATACAGCAGGGAGAAAGAAGGAGAAGGAGGAGAAAAAGAAGCTGAATGTAGAAGGAGTCAGGGAGAGAAGACAAAGGAAGTGAGAGAGGGGATGCTAGGAGCAAATTAAATCTGACAGGCAGAATCTGCACAACTTTTTCTGGAAGTTATATTGGTTGGAAGAGTGTTGCTTTTCTGAGAGCTGATTGGCTGGAGAAAGATGGGTTTGCCCTCAAGTGCCAAATAGAGCCTGAGATAGGGGAAACCTCTCAGAGGTTTGCCTGTGTTGCCTTTTACTATCCTGTCTGCTTTCCCAGGAAGAAGGAAATAAACTTTTTACCTGCTTGGAAAAGATGTATGGTTTTTCTTTGACGACTGGATAAAACAGAACCCCCTGCTTTTTGAGGAGATAAGTAAAGGAAAACTGCATGGATCTATCATTAGGCACAGGGGCAGCTAGGTGGCACAGTGGATAGAGTTCTGAGTCAGGAGGACCTGAATTCAAATCTAACCTCAGATACTTACTAGCAGTGTGATTCTGGACAAGCCACTTAAACCTGTTTGCCACAGTTTGCTCATCTGTAAAATGAGTTGGAGAAGGAAATGGCAAACTACTCTAATATGTTTGCCAAGAAAGCCCCAAATGGGGTCATGAAGAATCAGACATGACTAAAACAACTGAATAACAAAAATTATTATCTATAGTTTCAGAAAGAAGAACCTAAAAGCCTACCTGATAAATCTTGGAAGCTCTCTGTCTTAATGAAACTACTTGCTGATTTTAATAGCTATGTCAATGCAATTTGTTTTCTTTGTAATCCTACATGTTTTATTTTATGCAATTAAAAACCATTTTCTAAGAAAGGGTCCTTGATAAAAAAAAGGTTAAGAACCTTAGTAAAAAGGTTAAATGAAATTGTTGCAACAGGTATAGTGGATAGAGAACTGGTTTTGGAATTAGGAAGACCTTGATTCAAATCTCATATCCAACACTAAGGAGCGTGATCCTGGGCAGATCAATTAACCTCTCTTCACCTCAAAAATCTGATGGCTTCTAAAGATGATCCTTGATAATTCTAAGAATTCTAAGAACATCTGAGAGAGTAAACCAGGTGTCCTGACTCCAAAGCCAGCTTTTTCCAAAACATTAGGCTGTACCTGATAAAATGGGAATCTTAAGAAAATATTCAATGAACTCTAAGAGCAAAATACTGCTTCTTTCTGCCAACTCTTCATAGGTAACGCCTGTAATGTGTAGTCACAGTTAATCCAAATTTTGATCATGGAAATGCTTTAAAAGAAATTCATTTTCTTGTCTAAAAATATAAAAAGTCTTTATTTGTCCTAAATAAAATAAAAGAGATTTAATATTATAGGCAAAAAAGCAAGTTGTATATAATCATCTCTTCCTTCTCCCTCTCTTTCATGCCAGAATAAATTTGCTTCTGAAGCAAGCCTCTCAAGTTTGGATTTGACAGAGACTTTGGAAATGATGAGGGGAAATAGAGAAAGGCTTTGATCATTTATGTAACTAGGTTAAGGAAAGAAATTCAGCTTAAAGGAGATAAATGTAGGATATTAAGCCTGGAAGTTAAGCAACCTTTTTTTTTTTTAAAGAAATGTTTGTTCAATGGCAAGAGATTTTGGCTTGCTCCCTTACCCCCTTCTTGCCCATGGCTTATTATTGCCCTGCCATGGTGAAGTCTTCATAGAGAGCATGTGTTAGTGATAATTCCACAGACTAAATGTGGATTGTGTGTTTAAGCAAAGTAAGGTTATTTTGGTCCCTGAGCTTCTTGCAAATCACTAGTTGTATTTGTGGCAGATTCAAGTTGAGGCACAGCTAGGTTAACTGCTGGAGAGATTAAGTAGACCATGCCAGTGAGCCAAGGCACACTGTATTTCAGGAAAACATTTCTTCTTTGTGTCTGAAAAAGGTAATCCCTTAAATCATTTGTCTCTTAAAAGCCCCCAGAAAATCAGTCCAAACCCTTCTCTATAAATAGCTATTCTAAGTAGATAGTCAAAGATTTTCATAATTGCATGAGGCTCTATCTAGTTCCCACCCTGTACCATCAGATAAGACAACCAGGATTCCATTCCGTTAGTATGAAGCCCTCCCCTTCTCTGCAATCCTGACCAAGTTTGTACTTCAGCCAAGACTCTGAAAAGTCATGTTCAGAAAAAAAGCGATAGACTGGCTTCTAAAGAAAGACTAATTTGGATGCCTTTTATGTGAGAGGGTGCATCAAAGTAACATAGGTCTGAGGCATCTAAGGCAGGTCTATACTGATAGGATCAGGTGTGCCCTGGTGAAATACATTATGCATGCTCTACCTTAAGAATCTAAGTTCTGTGTAATTAGGGAAGTGACCTGACTCTTAGAGGCAGCATGGTCTAATGCTGGTGACCTATAACACATGTGCTTTGAAAGAGTGCTGGATTTGGAGTTAAAAAAAAAAAGCATCACATCCATCTTGCCTCTGATACTTGTTGTGAGACTTTGGGCAGTCATTTCAAATCTCTAGACCTTGATATCTTTATCTGTAAAATACTGGAGATTAGATGGCCTCTGAGGTTCCTTCTTCCTCATCAGTTCAGTAATTCTTTGAAGATGGTAGGCTGATTTGCATTGCCTCATATACCTCCTTGAACTTGTCAGTATCATAACATCTTCCTGATGATACAAGAGAGTTCCTATAACCCCACTCTGAGAACCATAGTGAACATGTGTGTACCCATCCTACATTACACTGTCAGGAAACAAAGAAAAGAATGAATGGAAAAGTTAAGGTTTCTAGACATTCTTAAAGGGACGGTTTTATTCCTTCTAGGTATCCTTTCACTTTAATAGCTGCCACTTGGGGATCCCTTATGACAGGACAGCTGCATCAGTTTAGCTTTTTTTTCAGGCACCAAAAAAAATAAGAGAAACAAAGATATACCACACCATACACTCACCAGTAATGTGTGCTTGTTTTACATAAAGAAATATAATTATTTGTTCAAAACAACCAAGCCACTTTGTAAACATAAATCTAATTTCTGATAGCCACTTTTCAGAACTTCCCCTACATACTATCACTTAACAATCTCATATACCCGCAGAGCTTCAGCTACTATATCCATGCAAATGATTCTTACATCTAGATCTCTAGTCCTGTGTTGTCTTCTGAGCTCCAAATCCAAGTATCAATCAGCCTACATGGGATTGCCACTTACATGTTTCGCTGGTACCTCAAACTCAACATATCTAAAACTAAGCCTACTATCTTTCCCCCTAAATCTTCCCCCCACTCTTGTCATAAGTGCATGTATGTATATGTCCTATGAAACTGCCATTCACTTAGTTTCCCAAGTTCAGGATTTAAACTCAAGTCTTTCTGACTCCATCTTTCTATATCACTGTGCTTAAAAAAAAAAAAATTCCCAGTTCTCTTTCCACTGCATCATAATAGATATCATACTACATAATAACAGATATTCAAAAGGCTGACTTGGAGTCATTCAGAAAAGTTTACATTTAATATGGTGTATTTTAGAAAGCAGAGAAATAGGCAACAGTTTTCTAAAGATTTCCATCAGAGCAGTTAAAACGTCAAATATTTCTTCTTTCTTTAAAGATAGTTGTAGAATTAGGAAAAGACCACTATGTGGCACTGTCTCATTAATGTTCTCCCTTTATGTGAGGGAAAGCTGCCAAGCCTTCATATTCATGGCTGTAGCTCCCAGCTGTGTTCTCTGCTCTGTGGCCCTGAGGAGACTTGTTTTTTTTTTTTTAACAGGTCCCCACCATGTCCCCTATGTCCATTCTATGGCACCTACTGCAGTGCTCTGGTCGTGGTGTCTGTCCCCTCCTCCCAGTTCATTTAATCGGAAGGAAGGAGAGGGCGCAATGCTGAGCATTTGCATCAGAGTATATATAACAACAGAATAATCATTCATGACCTTTGGGATAGAAATCATAATTTTCCCATCATTAGTATTACTTATGGAGTTTTGCGTTCAGAATATCTTGAGAAATTACAAAAGTACCTGTAGGAAATGAGTTCTTGTAACCTTCACGACTTGGGCAGTTCTGTGTAGGAGTGAGAGAACATAGATTAATAAAGAAGAATAAGAAAAGCGCCTCTGACAGAAGCAAAGTCAAAGCAGTCATTCTTTGAGGTTAGTGTCCAAGCTTGATGAAACCTCATTTACTATTGATTTTGATTTTATTGGATTTTAGTTGATTTTTTTTGAAGTTTTACACAAATGATTGTCTAATGATCTTTGGTCCTATAAGTAGAGAAGGCAGCCAGGTAAAATTTGTAGTGCTGAAAGGGCTAATTATCCCAAATTATTCTCCTCATTAGCTTCTACCAATGAGTGAGTCCTAGAGGGAAATACCATGTCTTATGCCTTTCTATCTGTCTCTCCCAAGGCCTAACTAAGGCACAAAACTAAGCAGCTAGGTGGTTAAGAATCTCTCTAAAGGGGTAAGTAACAAGGAAGAAGCACAGAATAAATAGATAAAGTGTTTAACTTGGAGTCAAGGAGATCTGAAGTCAAATCCTGTCTCAGATATTTATTAGCTATGTTACTCTGGATAAGTCACTTGACTTCTCTCAGCCTCAGTTTCCTTATCTGTAAAATGGGGATAATCACAGCACCTACTTCACAGGGTTGTTATGAGGATCAAGAGAATTTTGCAAACCTTAAACCATAATATAAATACTATCTTTATTGTCATTAATATTATAGCTCTTGAACCATATAATTTTCATCATTAATATTCTGGTTAAGATATTATCTCCAGAAAAAAGCTCTGTTAAAAGATAAATGTGTTATATGCAAGCATATGGAATGGATATCAAATGCTATTTTTAAATGTCCCTTAATAAACTTACTGAAAAGTATTTTCCAAAATTTTATTCCAGAAAGTATGAAAATATTTTTCAAAATTTTACATGGCAAATGTGAGAGATTTGCTATTAAAAATTCATTTTAGAAGGAAAGAGAACTAGATTCTGAATCAGAAGACCTGGTTTACAATCTTGCTTCTGTTACTTACTAGTAATATGACCCTAGGCAAGTCTCTTGATCTCAATTTCTTTATCTATAAAATGAGAATGGACCAGATGACCTCTGAGAACTCTAATCTATAAGATGGAGATAATAATATTTGTACTATGTACTTTACAGGGTTATGACAACCCAAAGAGATCATGTAAAATGAGGTTATGTAAGTACTTTATAATCATTAAAATGCTATGTATTATAATACAGTATCATATTGTAAGAAAATTCTAGTCTACATTTCTTTTGAGCACCTGCTTTCATTAGCATAATATGAAGACTTCTTAAAGTTTCATTAGTAAGAATCTTATCTTTTTTGTTGTTGTTGAGTAATTTTAGTCATGTCAGGCTCTTCATGACCCCATTTGGGGGTTTTCTTGACAAAAATACTATAGTGGTTTCCAGTGTGAGGATTCAAATAAATTAACAATCGGTTTTCCAAGGAACAGAGCGTAGGTGCTGCTGCAGCTGACTTGGCGAGGGCAGGCCCCACCTCCCGCTAACAACTGGTTCCCCTAACTCAACCTAAAATTAGGTACAAGTTCTGCCAAATCTGTGTGAACCAGCTGAATCTCACCACTGGTAGTTTCTCATTTCTTTCTCCAACTCATTTTATAGATGAGGAACTAATGCAAACAGGGTTAAGTGACTTGAACTGGGTCACCCAACTAGGAAGTGTCTGAAGGCCCAATTTGAACCCATGAGGATGAGTCTTCCTGATTCCAAGCCCACTGGTCTATTCACTGCACCACCTAGCTGCCCCAGGAATCTTATCTAGGCACACTTGAAAGTATAGCAGTTATTCTCTAATAATATCTAGATTGTCTTCCAGTTAATTTCCATTATTCTAAAATGATAGTGTGGTGTACTGTCTGGAGCAGTTGGAATCAAAGGATGTAGACTAGTTGGTGCCACCCTACCACTAACTAGCTAGCTGTACAATCTTGTTTTTATTTATCTTTGGGGTCCAGATCAGGTGCCAGAGTGTTTGTGATTTTATTGGGATAGTGTAGCTGAGCTTCAACTCAGCAATTTGTCTGTCTTAGTTGCCTGGAATGATCCTCGTTCCACCATTTTTGTATCTTTAGGCTTCCGTTTCCTTACCTGTAATATGAAAGGATTGGACTAGATAATCTCGAAGGTCTTTTCCAGCTCCAGACTCTCATGAAAAGGATTTTCAATCTGCATTAAACCTATATTCAACCTACATTAGGCACTGAATTGATAAAAATGGTCAAGATTTCAAGAAATTTGCCACAAAGAGGTTCTTGTCACCATAGCTAGGCTTTACCCATGTTTTACTTTGCTTCCTAGACATCTTCTTGCAAATTACTGCCACTCTCCTTTCTAATTTTGGAATCATAATCAATACTGCCTTTGCTACTGGGAAATGTGTATCCATCTACTCCTTGATGAGCTGCTCACCATCCCTATAACATTCCACACCAAAATGTCCCTGCTTGACCACCTCTCCCTACTTGAGTGTAAGCTCCTCCGTGGTAGGGACTATCTTGGATTTTGTATTTATTTTCTAAGTGCTTACCACAGGACTTAGCCCATACTAAGTGCTTAGTAAATGCTTTTTCATTCATTCAAATTCAATATTGTTCTATTGTTACTTTTGGAACACTAAATTATCTTTCCAACTAGTAAAAAAAATATTGTTTTGAGAAACAGTTTTTCCCTTTACAACTCATGGTTCAGCTGATTATCTTGGTCTCTGTATCAGGGATAGGAACTGGATCAGTAATTTCATTATATAAGAAACTTCCTCTACCAATGCAGGTCAGTACCTTTCTCTGCAACTTAAAGTCTTGAAGAGTTGTCCATAGCCCTTAGAAGTCATATAACTTGCCTTCAATCATACAGCCAGTATGTGTCAGAAATGGGACTTAAACTCAGGTCTTGGCTCCAAGGATAGCTCTCTGTCCACTATGTGATGCTTTCTCTTATATTCTTGTATTGTTCTCTCTAAAATTGTATACGAATGATACTCTAGCTTTTGAGTTGGGAAGCAAACACAATGCCTTGAAAATACTTCATACATATTTAACAACACCATTCCATTTATCGGTGTCAATGACCCCTGTTTTACATAGGTGTCATTTTGGTTCATTGACGAGAGGTGGCGCTCTCACCCAGCAGATCCTTTCTGCAAACATTCCCAAGTGTCCCAGCTCAGAGACTTCAGCTTACAATTTCTTTTTTCATAGGTTAATGCATTCTTCTAGGAAATGCAGGAACATCAAGAAGGGCTTGTGGTGTTGCTACGATTCCTTAGATTTGGCAGGCTAACCTGGAATGTTACAAAAATACGCTCACAAAAATTTTTCAAAGCCTTCAAGAAAAGTGATAGTGCTGTTGGGAATAGGGCGGAAGGTGGAGGTTTGGGGAAAGATTCACTCTTCAACAAACATCAGGATTCAACACCATAGGTCAGATACCACCGATATAGGAAAGTCAAATCTACTGTGTTGTTAAGATGGAATGAGGGTCACCCTTCTTTCCATGCTCCACTGTATCAATGATACTTTAAAGAAATGAAGTCAGAGTCCAATCAGAATAACACATATTACAAGCAGAGTAACCCAGAACTGAGACTATTTCCCCTGCAAGTGAAGGAGGTATTTCAGAATAGTTTTGTGGACTGATCAGTCATAGTCCCAGTACCACATTACTAAAAAATTTTGTTTTGTTGGGAGGAGAGAGGAGGGAGAGGAGAGGAGGCAGAGAGAGATTAAAGAGAGGAAAAAAAAAAGGAGCAGGTTTGAAGGTTCTAGAGAGGAACACCCAAGGATTTAGTCTGTGATTAGTCTAAAGGAAAATAGTGATGTAACCATTATTCCACACTCCTGGAAGTTAACCTCTGTGTGTTAAGGGATGCAAAGCGAAACGTGCTACCCTTGAGCTTCTTTAGAGCATTCTGATGGTTATTGGTATTATGATTACTTGATCCTTACGTGTTGCATCCTTAAATCAAGCATAAGCTACTGGTAGCAACTGCAGATACATCCAGACCTATGACCTATGCAACTAAATGTATAAAGTGCACCCAGAAACGGATGAATGATTATGAAAAGACTCGGAACTTGGAATGGAGCCAGTCAACAGTCAACAAGCTTTTATGAAGTGCTACTATATTCCAGGCACTGTGCTAAGCCCTAGATGTTGAACGAAAGGCAAAAAAACAGTACCTACCCTCAAAGAGCTCACCTTCTGATGGGGAAGATAAACATGAAAAGAACTATAATTAGGGATTTCAATATATACACAGAGTAACAGAAGGTGCAGAATGTACCGGAATCTACAAGGAATACCTCTGCTTTGCAGTGACAGGCTAGGCGTCTATCTGATGGTCAATGCAATAGGACTCACTGTAGGAATGGTTTTGAAAGTTGAGGGGTTTGTCATCATCATTCCCAAAGTAGGGAGAGAGAGGGTGGGTGGGGGAGGGAGATGGGGGGGGTGGGAAGAAATAGAGAGAGAGAGAGAGAGAGAGAGAGAAAGAGAGAGAAGGAGATTCCTTTATCTCAGGTTGTTGTTACTGTTGTTTTTTTAACAATAGCAAAATAATAATAGAATGTTCTCTGGAGGAAGAAGAAAGTAAGCAGGACGTAAAGGATTTGAGTGATAGCCAGCAAAACTTGAGAGAAAGTAGATTTAACAACCAAAGAAAAAAGTCAGCTCCAGATAAAATCATTCCTATAGAAGAGGGAATGTTTATAATGTAAAGAGACAGCTGCATTAAAGGATTAGGTCGCACTGCCTGATTAACAGCATTTGATCTTTTGCTATTGAAAAGGCCCTGTGTTTTTCAAAGCCAATGGGCTTCTTAAATAAAAACAGGAGTCTGGACTAACAGAAAGCTGTTAAGGAGAGAAAACAGCTCATTTTTGCTTAGCAAGCCCTTTGTCCTACCTGTTTCAATAATCTTCAGTTTCCTTCCCTCTGTCATTAGAGGATGTACCCAAATCTGAAAATTGGTGCCCTGGGTAGTTTGATATGACAAAAACAAACAAACAATAAGAAAAAAGAAACACAATGCAAATTGAATTGGTAGCCTCAGACTTGATAGTGCTGCCTGTTGTAATTTCCTTTTATTCCTTGGCTTAGATGGCTTCTTAAAACAAGGAATGGGTGCTAGGGCTTAGTGATCTGGGGAATTGAGGAATAACCTTCATCCTTATGCTATACTCCCTACTTCTTGCTTTTAGAGGTTCAGGTCAGTGGCACATTGAATAGACCACTGGAGTTGGGAAGATCTGAGTTCAAATCCTGCCTCAGGCACCACTCACAGACTGCATGACCTTGGGCAAGTCAAAATGCCTTTGTTCTCCCCTCTATAAAATGAGGATAATAGCTCCTATCTCACAAGGTTGTTGTGAGGAGCAGAGGAAATATAATGTGTAAAGGGCCTTCAAAAACCTTAAAACATTATATACATGTTAGTTATCATAATTTTAGATGGATTTTTTTTATCCTGTCTTATTTTTAATCTTCTGCCCTCCATCTCTCTTTCTGAGATTTTAGACTCTGGATAAAATAAAGATAGATCACCATCCTGTATCATTTCTGTAACTTCACTTCTACTGGTTTCTCTTTCCCATTTTTGCATGTTTCAAGTGAGTCTAGTGCTCAGGCTCTAATGAAGGATTGACTTGTCAGGAAGCCAAAATCAGTTCTGAACCAATTTGGTATATGCACTGTATTTGGTGGAAGACATGCAGACTTCTTCCCATCCACATTGTCTTAGTGTGCCAGAAGCTACAATGTGGGGAGTTCTCTTAGCAGTTCAAGAGTCCTGAGCAGCAGTCGGAGCTAGTCCAGTCCCTGTGGCCTATTGAGCCCTTGGCATTGCTGCCAAGACTGCCAACAAAAGAGCATTGTGATCCTGACAGCTTCCCAGCAATGCTTGGACTCAGACCACCAGCCTTCACTATGCAGTGAAATTTTTCAAGTGAGGAGACAGAGAGAGAGAGAGACAGAGAGAGACAGAGAGAGAGAGAGACAGAGAGGGAGAGAGGGAGGGAGGGAAGGAGGGAGAGGAGGAGAGGGGGAGAGGGGGAGAGGGAGAGAGGGAGAGAGAATATATTTCATATCTTGCTAGAATTTGGTGTCCAGGCTTTTTCTGGTAATAGACATCCCCTTACTCCAGGGACTGACAAAAGTGGTTGGAATCACCCTCAGTTTGTCTCCAGTTGAAGTATATGTAACACCCAATTTTCAACAACAAAAATGATCAAAACAAAATTCATTTTAGTTTACTTTAATTTTTAAAATTAATGCATGTTATATGACCTTTGTGAGAGGCAGGAAGTGTCACAAAAATCAAGTAAAGATAGGATGGTGATATAACCAAAAAGTTGAGACTGGCTGCTGTAGAAAATATTTGTCAAGAATGTCAGCTGTAAGAGGTCACTGGGGTACACTTCAATGGCATAGGTTATAAAATAATTGTTTTTAACTGTGGAATAGAATCATTTTTAACTACATGTCAAAATTCTGATAGACAACCAAAGAGCATTTATTCTCCTTGCATCAGATATGCAGCAAGCTAGGGACTCCAATTTCTGATTTGTTGTAATTATCAAAAAATGTTAATATGTAAATATAAAAAAATATGATTAAGAATAAAATTCCACCTGAGTCAATTACCACCTATTAATTACCTTTCTGTGTGTCAGTGTGGCTAAAATGGCAGCCTCATGTAGTAGATGGAGCTAGCCTTGGAGCATAAAAGATCTGAGTTCAAATCCTATCTCACATAACCCAAGGCCTGACAGTAACCTCTTCATGTTGTAGGTGATTCTCTAAGACAAGAAGTTGCAGAGGTGTTGACCTGCACTAGTAGAGGGAGTTCTCCCACCAAGAGTTCCCAATACCAGTAAACTCACTGGTCCAGTCCCTATGCCTCCATGTCAGCCACTTTGCTAGGTATTGGGGATAGATTCCCTGCCTCTCCCCTCAAAAAAAGTGTGCTCTCAAGGAGCTTATCTTGTGGGGATAGAACATGGTCATGTCACAAAATTTTATGTAAAGATGTATGTTCTTGACACCCATACAAATATTCTTTCAGGACAAAAATATTTTAATAAAAATTACAGCATGATTATCTTTGTTTATAGTGTTTTCTTTTTTGTTTTAAAGAACAAAAAAAAATAGGTGGAATAGTTCTCTTCCTCCTTCTTCAAACTCTCCCCCCAACCCGGCTGTACCCCCCTCCCCCCCTCCCCCCCATCACCACCTCCCATTTCATTTCTTCCTCCTTGCACAGGTTATTTTAGTTAAAAAAAAAATCAGACAGAATCAACAGCCCAGCCTGTTAACAAGAGGGCCTACAGATAATCTTCTGGGGCAAACTTTAACCCACTAACACTGTGATTTCTCATTTAGATTAACTTTTGGTTTCTCTCTTTTTTTCCTTCCTGTTTAGTCGCTAGAGGAATGCAAAGGGTTGTAAAAATGTATTATTACCTAACCTCAGCTTGTGCTATGCTTCTGTATCTCTTCTAAGTGTAGTCTGTGGACTTGTTTCAGATGAATTTAGAACAGCTAGAATGTGCCCTCTTGAATTGTCAAGGAGTATTAAGCATGCCAGGACCTGTCTGTCTTTGGAGTAAGTACCTTTGTTGACAACTAAGCTTCCAGGAGTTTTTACAATAGGTCAAACCAAATGTCACATTATGATAATTTTGTAAGTGTATGGTATGTTTCTGGGTTGTTTCTTATCCTGTGGATTTTAGGAAAGGGGATCAGTATCTCCAGCTTCCTTCAGAGCTCAGCTTAACTTCCATGAGAACTTTCCTAATGTCTGCCCACCCACCTCAACTGCAGTGCCTTCCCCCCAATTAACTTGCATTTACTTTATGTATATCGTGGATCTACTCATATGGGTATATGTTGTTTCTGATAGAATGTAAGCTCCATTACAGATTCATTCTAACTTCACAGAACAAATCTGCTTACTGAAAGGATTTATTCTATAGAACTCAGACTCAGTCAAAAGGCTGAACCCAAGGACCTAGAAGGCCACCCCTGGCCCAACCCATCCATGTTCTCACATACTGTGGGATTCTTATCCCTGTTATCCTATAAACCCTCTCACATATGAGCTACCTGACATGCTCAAGCCTTCCTGTGTTTTTGTTTCTTGAAAATATTTTGTGGATACCAGTTCAAAACAGGTTAGCCATTTGTTAACTCTTTATTGTTACTCTTGTTCAGTTGTGTCTGAGTCTTTGTGACCCCATTTGGGGTTTTCTTGGCAAAGATGCTGGAGTGGTTTGCCATTTCCTTCTCCAGTTCATTTTACAGATGAGAAAACTGAGGCAAACAGGGTTAAGGGACTTGCCCAGGGTCATAGAACTAGTAAGTGTCTGAGGCAGGATTAGAACTCAAGAAGATGAGTCTTCCTGACTCTAAGCCCGGCACTCTATCCACTGCCCCTTACCTAGCTGTCCCTTAACTACTAGTATAATTCTCCCCTTTCCACAGGTGTGAAGATAGAATGAGAGCCTATAGTCACATAGCAAAATCACTTTCAGAGACAAGATTTGGACCCAGATTTCCTGACTTGAGGACTAGTACTCTGTCTAATATCCATTACTGAGTTGCTATTATTTACTTGTGTTTATACCAAAAGGAATATTAGATAATTGTTGTTAACTAAAGAAGAAAAAAAATTGGCAAGATACCTCTTAAAAGTATATAAATATATGTAATAAGTCATACATACACACATATGTACATATATATGTATATATACACATATACATATATGTGTATGTAGATAGACAGACAGACAGATAGACAGATAATGTTAACAGCTGCTGAGCCCAGGGAGCCTTTGGCACCATGTCCTCTCTCTCCCTCATCACTAAGGGGGCCCTTGAGCTTTGGACCCCATATATACAAATCAAGTTCATTCCTGAGGGAAACTGACCTCTAAGAATAAGGTCCTTCTCACACTCTTTTGCTCTTTATGCTTCCACTCCCATGCTCCAGGGAAAATTGCTTAAAATTTAGATTCTTGCTCATATCTAGGGTCTCCCCAAAGCAGGGAATAGGAAGGTACTCAATGTACAATGTAGATTTGGTATAGGACAGTTATTTATTTCCTCTACACAAAAGGAATGTTTACAACATAGAAGAAAGATCTACAAGTATTCAGTGACAGAAAAACTTAAACAAGAAGCAGTAAGTTATAACTGCTATCACATTCTCATATGGAGTTGATATCTAAAACATCAGGACTTAAAACAGTTTATAGCACTGCTGACTAGCCAGCTGACATTTCTACTTCACTCTACATGTTTATTACATATGCAGACATACACATAGGTATATATGACACACAAACATGCACATATATATCACCTAAACAAAATCTTAAGATTTACAAAGTACTTTACATACTCTATCTCATTTAAACTTCACAACAATTCAGTAAAGGCTACTATTATCTCCACTTTACAGATGGAGAAATTGAGACTTGAGAGGTTTAATTACTTACCCAGGGTCCCTCAGTGTCTGAAGCAGAATTTGAACTACGATAGCAATAGCAAGCATTTATATAGCACCTCAAGGTTTGCCAAGTACTTTACAAATATTGCCTCATTTGATTCTCATGACAACCCTTACAGTTAGGTTCTATTACTTTCTCCATTTTAAAAATAAGGAAACTGTCTGAGAGAGGTTAGGTGACTTGCCCAGGGTCACACAAGTAGTATCAGAGGCCAGATTTGAACTCAGGCTTCCAAATTCCAAATCTACCTATTATACTACTTATGCTATATAAATGCTACATATTCCTAATGTTACAGAAATCTGAAGCTTACCCCCCACCTTAGGTCATGTGTATGGTGTATAGGTAAGTATTGCCTGAAAATTGGGTGGGTAAAAATATAATGTTGTGAAATTTTTTTCAAGGATGATTCTGTGATCCATTGACTTACACTGCCTTGGGCTAATATAATTTGATTTATAGAATGTCTTTAATTTCTTGGATCAAGGAGCTACTTAAACCTAAAGTGTTATTTGGAAATGGAGACTAAAGAGACTAAATTGAAGGCTGACAGAGGTGTGCTGGTAAGTGTTTTACAATCAGCTTTCCAGGTGAAAATGTATGCAGGGCACATTTTAAAATTCAATCTGCATTATTAATGCTTTATCCATCACTTGCATAAGTCTAGACAATTAACAAAACAATAAGTTAAGCACTAATTTGTAGAGCTTGCCAATTTCAAAGTAAATGCTCACACAGAAAATTTAACAATTGGCTCTCAGAAGCCAGGTTGAACTGGCTCCAGCATACCCTCAATTCCACTCAGTGAAAAGAACCCTGGATTGGGAGCCAAGAGACCTGGGTTCTAATCTTGGCTTTACCACTTCCTTGCTGGTTTTTCTTTGTTTGGTTTTAACTTCTCCAGACCTTTGTTTCCTCATCTGTGAAATGACTGGGTTGGATTAAATGATCTCTGTGGTATGAGCTAGCTCTCAAATTTCATCATTCTTTGATTTTATTGGATAGCATGTTCTCCTTTGAGGCAGAAAGGAAAAAAAAAAACACTTCCCTATTGTTAAGAATAGTGTGTCCTGCTAGAAGATACCCTATTTTATACAAGATGCAACATCGGGACTTTTTCAATGGCTGGGTTGTTGTACTGGCCAAATCCCAGTACACTTTGTGTAAGCTAATCACATTCCTCCCCCACTGCCTAAGTTATTCTTCACTTCCCCCATAAAAACCATCATGTTGTACTTGTGGAATAGAATGGCTTCTGTGTTCTACCACAAAAATGGTTGTTGCACTTCCAGGGAGGCTGGATGTTTCTCTATGGGAATATGTGAAGACTGCATTGAGATCTATATCCGTGAAAAGCAGAATGTGAGTTTAAGCTAACTGAAGCAATGGAGAAATAAGATACTCTATTAAATGGAGTAGTATAATCATATGTGCTTTTAGCTATCTTCCTTATGCCATTTATTCTAAGGGATTTGCTATTAGGAAGCAATGTATTCTGATAACAGGATTAGATTTGAGAATAAGGAGATCTAAGTTATTGCCCTTGATATGCTACTAACTCAATGCTCAGCCCAAAGTAAAGACTTTTGTTACTTTCCTCATGAATACAAGGCCTGAGAAGTCTCGAGATTTAAAAAAATAATTCCTTCACTTAAAAAACAATAGCTCAGTAACCATAGAACTTGTGATTATAAAGCAAAACAGAAAATGTAGCTAAGAAAAAAAATTGAAAATCTGTGGAGTCATGTGTTTTCACTCATTTGTTTACAGATTCATTCAACCCTCATTTATTGACTACCTACTAGGCACTATTAGGCATCTATTAGAGAAGGAATGATACAAAGACGAATAAACAGAATCCCAGCCCTTAACTTGAAGATACTTTCGAGTGACTTGCCTTGGTTATCTTTCCTCAGTCAGCACTGTGTTACTTAACACTCTTATCAATGACTTGGATCAGGACAGAGGTAGGACACTTCTATCAACTTTGCAGATGATGGAAGCTCAAAGGAATTGCTAATGCACTGGCTGACAGAATCCAGAGGTTAAAAGATCATCTAATTAAATCACATGAAATTTCATAGAGATAAAGGTAAAGACCTACCTTTGGGTCTAAAAGCAACTTAAAAAGGTCATTAGGTGATACGTGACTAGCTAAGTTTGTATATATGTGTATGTGTATGCGTGGATATATATGTATATGTATGTGTATATGCATACATATGTGTATATACGTGTGTGTATATATGCAATCCAAGGGTTTTAGTAAACTTAAAGTTGAAAATGAATCAACAGTATAACATGGCAGCCACCATGTCAGTTGGTCAATAAGCATTTATTAGGCACTTACTATGTTCCAGGCACTGTGCTAAATATTATGGATACAGAAAGAGGCAAAAAAAAGACAGTCTCTGTACACAAGGAGCTCATGATCTAATGTGATTTAGTCTGTATTTAGAGAGGAATAGAGTATAGAATAAGGAAAGTAATAATCTCACAGCTCCCTTCTCTGATCAGACATCATCTAAATCATTGATTTCACTTTTGAGTAAGACATTGATAAGTTACAGCGTATTCCAGAGGACAGGAGAGTGAGGGAAGAAGACTTCATGGCATTAGAACTGGACCTTAAAGGATGGGTAAGATAGCAGAAATGCTAGTATCTTCTCTCTGTCTTTAATCTCCAATTTATCCTGTCTATAGCTTGTTTGTACAAAGCTGTTTGCACATTCTCTCTCACATTAGATTGTGACCTCCTTGAGAACAGAGATTTGCCTTTTTTTTGTATACCACAGTGCCTGAAACACAGAAAGTACCTAATAAATACTTGTTGACTTACTTATTGGGGTTCTTATTTGAACCCTGTTTAAAATCCAGAATTCAGCAATTGAGATTTATCTTTTCAGAAGACAGATGGCAGAATTGGCAGGGAAGTAGTAAGTGAATGTAAGCAACAGTTTGTCCTCACATAGAGGACAGCACTAGGGAGGTCACTAGGGAGCAGATGAAAGCATTTAGGTGGTAGAGTCCAAACCCCCACCTCTCAGAGCACACTGAGAAATTCTGCTGCTGATGAGAACTCTGTTGGGGGAGAAAAACACTCATCCTTGCCAAGCTCAAGCAGCATTCCAATCCTCCATCATGGATTAGGAAAGGATCTTGAAAAGTCATCAGGTCCTTTCCCCTACCTCCAAGTAAGATAGTCTTTAAGCCTGAACTATCCTAAACAGATGGCTTTTAAACACCTCCAGGGAAAACTTTTCAGCCTACTCAGTTCCCCATTTCGGCCTTAAAAGTCCTTTAGGAAGTTTTTTCTTCTATCTCACCTAAATCCCTCTTGCTGTCATACAAACACATTTCCTTGTGTTATATCATTAGTGTAGATGGAGAGCAACTACTTCATAACTCAGTCACCTGACCTTTCTGGGCCTCAGTTTCTTCATCTATAGAATGAGGGGTGTTCTCTTGTTTCTTTTAGCTTAAATCTATGATCCTCTCCACATCTGTGAAGACTTAATACTTCCCTCCTTCCTTCTGTACTTCAGGCTAAAAGAATCTAAGTCCTTTCGTTTTTTGTCATAATTTTGTCGTACTTTGCAAGTTTTTAACAAATGAGTTGCTCTCTGACTCCTTTTAAGCAAGGTCTCCACTGTCAAAGCAAAGCAGAGAATTGAGGCAATTATCTGGGTCATTCACGCCCAAACAATTGCTGGGACCTAAAAGAGACAGGATCATTCATGTGAAAGTAGGTGTTTTGCCTGAATGATTCAGATAATCACTTCAATTCTTTATGTCACTTTGGTGGTATCTACACACAAAAAGTGCAGAATTGATGCAATTATCTGGATAATTGAAGGGGAAAAATGTTTGTCTGAAGTACCAGATACTTGAAGGAAAAGAGTTTTGGGGGAGAGTGTTAGTAGGAGGGGAAGCTTGGATAACCTTAGTCATTGACTCATTTAGTAAATAGATGCTTATTGAATTGAATTATGCAGAGGCAGTCTAAACTGACAATGTAGGTTTAAGTTAAGGACCCTAGAAGCAGATGCTTTACTTTATTCCTAGAAGTCTGATGGTGCTAAGATTATCTTATGGATCACCATTGCTAGAGCATGCTTCTTCACCCATTTTTTATTGTTGCCTGTGTTGTTACCTATTGTTTCCTGCATTGTTACATTAATCCTTCTCTCTAGGGTTACACAGATTAGGTTCAATCTCTGAGTCAGTCCCTCAAGAGTAATCTAAGTTTCTCCCCTACTCCCCACCTGTAGGTCCTTCTGGGAAGTCTCAGAATATGACTAAAATATAGCTTGTGTCTAAGTCTGTGAAGGTGTGGGTTAAAGGATCCTCACCGCCTGAATTTAAGATAACACTGCATATCTGGTACAGGACAGCCTTCATTTAATCCCACAGAAAATGAAAAAGATGGGCAGGGTCAAGAGACAGTAAATATTTTTGCCCAGCTCACTGAACATGCTTCACACACAACAACCTAGAAAACATACTGGACTGAATTCTGATCAGGAAAGCCAAGAAAAGGTTACAGTGACTCATTTTCCAGCCTAGGGCAACTTAGGAAGAGAGACAGAAAGGTCTGTGGACACTAGGGTGAAGGTGGGGGAGGTTGACCGAGAATGTAGCACTATGGCAGTGGGGAGCATTCTAGCACCAAGGGACATTAAAGAGGACATTAAAGAATGAACACCACAACAGGAAGAACCAGGACAGAAAGAGATCCCAAAGGATCCCCTAACCAGTCCAGGATGGGAAGAAAGGGGTGGTTGCCAATGAGAAAGTCTCTAGCTATGTATGGGGCAAGGAATGCGTTCCAAAACTTAGCTGTATGACCCTGAGTCCAGAAGCAGTGCCGTGACAGTTCTAAACCTTAACCCTACAAATAAGCAGGTAAATAACCAGGGCAAGAAACCAAGACCAAAGGGAAGCCAGATAGTTCAGTTTTCTCTGGACCTGCAGAACTTCCCAGTGGGGCAACAGTGGCTGAGTTCAGCAGCAGTCTACTGAAATTCAACCGCACATAATCCAACAGAAACAAACCTGATTGAGGAAACTGCCAAGCCCATACTAGGAAGGTGGTGAACAAACCTCTCTCCATATCGTAGCACCTTGGGAGCACCAAAAACTTGCAGGTCCCCAAACTAAGCTATGTAAACAGCAAAACATAAAAAGACAGAAACTCAGACCAGACATGCCCCCACACTCTTCAAAAGTGAATAGAGTCGAACAGTAATATAAAGGCTGAAGTCAAGAAGTAGGCTAGAAGAATGAGAAAACAAAAAGAATCTGACTATAAAAGGCTACTCTGGTGACAGTGAAGCTCAAGACACAAACACAGAAGATAATGACTTAAAACATCTACAAGCAAAGTCTCAAAGAAAAGTAAAGATTAAAGCAAGTCCAACAAGAATTCTTAGAAGTGTCAAAAAAAGAGGTTTTTTAAAAGCAAAAAGTTTTAAACCAAATAAGACAAACAGAGGGAAAAATGGGAAAAGAAATGACAGTTACATGAAAAAGGTACAAGAAGAGGATTATCAGCTTTGTAAAAAGGGTATAAAATGTTACCAAGGAAAGTGACTCTTAAAAATTAGAATTAGCCAGATGGAAGCCAATGATTCCATGAGATATCAAGAAGTAATAAAACAAAGTAAAAAGACTGAAAAAATAGATGAAATATCTTGTAGGAAAAACAATGAACTGGAAAATAGATCAAAGAGAGAGAATTTAAAAATCATTAGACTACCTGTAAGCCACAAATTAAAAAAAAGCCTAGTCATCATATTTCAAGAAATTACAAAGGAAAAATGCTCAGATATTTTAGAACTAGAGGGCAAAGTAGAAATCAAAAGAACCCTCTGGTTTCCTCCTAAAAGAAATCACAAGATGAAAATTCCCAGGAACATTGTAACCAAACTCCAAAATGCCCAGGTCAAGGAGAAAATATAATATATAGCCAGAAAGACTTCAAGTATCATAGAGCTACATTCAGGATCACACAATATTTAGGAACCACCAGTACAAAGAAACGGAGGATTTGGAATATAATATTTCTGAAGGCAAAGGATCTAGAATTAAAGTAAAGAATAGCCTGTCCACAAAACTAAGTGTAATCCAAAGGAGAAAAGAATGATATCTAATGAAATAGAGGACTTTCAAGCATCCCTGATGAAAAGACCAGAGTCAAATAGAAAACACAGGATTTAAGACAGGCATAAAAAGGTAAACATGAGGGAGCGATCATAAGGGACTAAGCAAGATTATACTGTTTACATTCTTATATGGGGAGAATAAACATGTAACCCCTCAGAATTTTATTATCACCAGGAGTCTTAAAGTCTAATTAGACAGAGGGCCTGGGTTTGACTGTATTATTTTGCAATGATCTTAAAAGAAGAATGGAAGGGTGAGGAAGAGGAATGCACTGGGGGAAGGGGAGAAGGAGATGAAGAATGGGGGAAATTATGTCACACGAATGCGACATTCAGGAAGAAGAGTTTATACAGTAGACGAGGGCAATTGGAGGAAGTGGGCAATACTTGGACTTCTCTCTCATTTGTACTGGTTCAAAGAGGAAAGAATAAACCTACACACATAGTAGGGTATAGAAATTCATCTTACTCAACAAGGAAGTAGTAGGGATACAGGTTAATAGAAAGAAGTGTGGGGAAAGGGAGAGTAGATTAAGAGAGCCAGTGGTAAGAAACAAAATAGATGAGGATCAAGGAAAGGGCAAGAAAGAGGATAAGTGTTAGAAAATTGGATAGAGGAAAATACACAGATAGCAATCATAACTGTGTATATGAATAGAATGAGCTCACCCATAAAACAGAAGAGGATAACAATGGATGGGCAACCAGAATCCAACAACATGTTGTTCATAAGAAATATAGTTTAAACAGATAAATAAATACACATAGAGTGTGTAATAATAAAAAAATGGAGCAGAAGCTATTATGCTTCAAGTGAAGTAAAAAAAAAAAGGCATGGGTGATAATCATGATCACAGATAAAACAATAGCAAAATAGACCTAATTAAAAGAGATAAAACAAGGAAACTAAATTTTGCCAAAAGGTATGATAGACAATGAATTAATATTAACACTGAAAATATATGTACCACATGGATAACATCTAAATTCTTAAAGAAAAAGTTAAATGAATTACAGGAACAGATAGTAAAACTATAATAGTTGAAGACTTCAATTTATCCCCCCTCAGACCTAGAAAAAATAACCACAAGAAAGAAGTTGAGTTGCTAAATAGTAAGCCCTGGAGGACATTGAATGGGAATGGAAGGAAGTATGCCTATTTCTCAGCTGTGCACAGTGACTTCACAAAAATTGACCACATATCAGGTGATAAAACTCTCACAAACAAATGTAGAAAAATTAAATATGTCACTTCTTCACCATTGTGTGATTAAAGCTACATTCAATAAAAGGTCTTTGAAGCAGAAGTTTAAAATTAACTGCAAGCTAAATAATAATCCTAACGAATAGATAGATCAAAGAAGAAATCATAGAAATAATCAACAATTTCATTAAAGATAAAGACAACAATAATACAACATACTGAAATTTGTGGGATGAAGTACTTAGGGGAAATTTTATACCTTTAAATGCTTACATCAATAAAAGAGAAAGAGTAGATCAACAAATTAGGAGGCATACAATAAAAAAACCCTAGAAAACCAAAAAAATTTAAACCCATACTTAAACATGAAAACAAATTCTGAAAGTCAAAGGAAAGATTAACAAAATTGAAATTAAAAAATAAATAAATAAAACTAAAAACTTTTTTTGAAGGCGTAAAAATAAAATAAACAGACAATTGACTAATTTGATTTTTTTTAAAAAAGAAAACCAATTTACCAGTATCAAAAATGAAAAAGGTGGATTTACAATCAATGAAGAATAAATAAAAAGCAATTATTAGGAGTTATTTTTCTAAATATAATAATATTTAATAAATATTATTTTGTTATGTTATATTACATTATATTATATATAAATATTATATAATAAATACAATAAATGATAATAAAATTGACCACCTAAAGGAAAGGATGAATATTTACAAATATATGAATTGTCAATGTTAACAGAACAGGAAACAGAATACTTAAATAAACTTGTCTTAGAAAAAGAAATTGAACAAGCCATAAATGAGCTCCCTAAGGAAAAAAAACCCATGACCAGATGGATTTAAAATTGAATTCTACTACATGTTTAAAAAACAGTTAGTTCTAATACCACATGATCTGTTTTTTTAAAAAATTGGGTAAAGAAGGAGCCCTATAAAATTCTATGACACGAATATGATACAAATGTGACACAAATGATATGATACAAATATGATCTTGTTCCCTAAGCTAGAGAGAATTGAAACATATAGATCAATTTCCCTAATTAATATTGATGCACAAAGTTTTTTTTAACAAAATACTAGAAAGAAGATTACAAAGATCATACACTCTGACCAGGCTCAATTTATACAGGAAATGCAAGGCTGGTACAATATTAGGAAAACCATAAACATAATTGACTATATCAATAAAAAAACCCCCCAAAATCATTACATCCATAGCTGCAAAAAAAGGCTTTTGGCAAAATACATCCATTCCTATTAAAAACACTAGAAAGCACAAGAATAAATGAATCTTTCCTTAAAATAGTTAGTATCTACTTAAAACCGATAGCAAGTACTATCTATAATGCAGATAATCTAGAAGACTTACCAACAAGATCAGAGGTGAAAGAAGGATGTCCATTATCACCATTACTATTCAGCATTATACTAAGAAACACTAACTATAGCAGTAAGACAAGAAAAAGAAATTGAAGGAATAAGCATAGGCAATAAGGAAACAAAATTATCACTTTTTGCTGATAGGATGCTTTTACCTAAGGAATTAAAGAGTCAACAAAAAAAAAAAACTAATCAAAACAGTTAACAATTTCAGCAAAGTGGCAGGATATAAAATAAACCTACATAAATCATCTGTATTTCTGTATATTACCAACAAAATCCAGCAGAAAAAGATAGAAGAGAAATTTCATCTAAAATAACTATAGACAGTATAAAATGCCTACGAGTCTCTATACCAAGATACACACTGGAAATATGTGAATACAATTACAAAACATTCTTCACACAAATAAAGATAGATCTAAATAATTGGAGAAATATTAATTGCACATGAATAGGGCAAGACAATATAAAAACAAAAGCATTACCTATATTTATTTATTCAGTGCCATACTAAAGTGCCAAAGAATTACTTTATAGAGTTAGAAAAAAAAATAATAAAATTCATCTTTGGAACCAAAGGTCAAGATATCAAGGGAATTACTGAGAAAAAAGATGGGAAGGGAGAAGGCCTACCAGTTTCAGATCTCTAACTATACTACAAAGCTGTAATCATCAAAACAGTTTGGTACTAGTTAAAAAATAGAAAATGCAGAAAGCATATTAAGGACTCATGAGAATCTTTAAACAAGCAAAACAATTCTACTCACTACCCAAAGAGTTCCACTCTCTCCTTCCTTCTCTCTGCACCCCTGTAAAATTCTAAAATTCATATTTTCATCCTGTGCCTACCCTTGGCAGAAAAATGAACCTGAAGTTCCTTCAACAGCAACCTCTCTCCAGACATTCAAAAGATTCCCACATTCACCCAAGGAAGCATTCAGGTAAATAATACTCTGAGGGCTTGGACTTCCTCCAAAAGGGAAACAAATTTAGGATTATCAGAGAATATAGATGCTCCTACTTAGGAATCTCTCTTCTGTTATCTAAGAAGCTGGGTCCCTAAACTCTCCAGAAAGTTAGTTTCCCTCAGTTGATTATTTCCTTTTATCTTGTATATAGCTTGTTTGTACATAGTTTTGGCACATAGTCTTCCCTAATAGATTGTGAGTGCCTTGAGAGTAGGGATTGTCTTTCACCTTTCTTTGTATCCCTAACACTTAGCACAGTGCCTGGCACATAGTAGATGCTTAAGAAATGTACATCACTTGTCTGACTGACCTAAGTCCTCCTGATCTCAAGTCTCTATACATCTCTGCCCTTTCATAAACTCTTGAACACTTTCCCTATGCCCTAACGCTTTCCCCACACACCCATTGTTACTGAACTCCCTTTCTTCAAATCTTTTCTTGATTTACCCTCTTGACATTAATTGGAACTCGGGGCTTTGCACTTTGGACACCACATCCATTGATAGCTTCTATTGAACTGAATTGAAGAGTTGAATTATACTTTCCTTGCCTCTGGCTTCCTTGTCACCCTTTCCTTTGCTAGCTTTTCCTTAACTCCTGGCTTCTAAAGCCAGGAGAAGGAATTGACATACTCTTTGTTCTCTACAGTCATCTCTAGGACCTTGCCCTGCTACCACCTCTCAACAACCTCTCCTCCTCCAAAATTCACAGCCTGTAGTTATATACAACATTTTTCTGATCTTTGTTGATGCCATATACTCATACTCTCCCACTATTCCCAATGAGTTTAACACTAAGCTTATCATATTTCTGTTCACCTCTTCCTCTGTGATCATCTTCCGATTTTTGGATATCCCCACTGATGTACAAACACCTAGGTCCCCTATTTCCTTAGCATTCTCAATTGCAATGACCTCTACGCCCAATCTACTTTAAGCTGCCTCATGAATCATATCCCTATGATTCAAAAAATGCTCCACCCACAATGTCTTGAATTCTGAAATAAATTCCAGCCTCTGACCAGTTGCTTGTCCTTTCCACAAACTCACTCTTCCAGAACCCAATATTTTCCCTTGTATGGCCTCCAGTCCATCTTTTCTCAGTACTATCCTTCTGCTGGCTTCACTTCTTCAAGTCAGGTAGATATAATTTGATAATTAGATTGCTACTTATGGATCATATTCTGATTGCTTCTGTCTTCTTTCTGTCTATGCCCTTTCTTTGCTGATGTCTGCTACATCAATTAACCCTTATAGCCCCCAAAGAGGCAAGCACAAGTACAAGGAGCTAACTATAGATCTATAGCAAGGAGAAGCAACATGAGTAGACCTAATTACATAATTGGATTTCTATTTGTGAGGCAGCTGGTTTTTTTTTGTCTGTATTATAGTACGGCAGGAAAATTCTAACTGCCAATTAAAGGCATCTAAGCAAACTGTGCTCTACTATACCTAGAAAGGGTATGAATTCCACCACCCAAAAATTAAGCATCACTTTGGAGCATCCAGTAAATGTCCCTGAATATAGGCAACTAGGGTAGGAAGTTGTTACAGCAATTAGCAACAATTTAGCCAAGATAACCATAAAAAGGAAGACAAAGGATTAAGGATCTTCCTTTTAAGTAAAACAAGAAGAATTATAAAATGACTTATAAGAGTGGGCTATGTTTCTATTTATCCGTATCAGATAATACCTGTGTTGGTTTCCATTCTGTAAGGAAGAAAAAAAGAACATGAAAAACACATCTTTACTTGCTAGCTAGTCTTTACTTGCTAGAACAAAGACTTGTTCCTTGAAAGAATGGAGGAAAGAGGAGAAGAGAAATACAGCAGGGTGGGATGGAGGGAAAGAAGAGGAAAAGGAAACACCACATAATTGAGAAGCACAGGTAGAAGTCTACACAAGCAAGGACAAAGATGAGAAGTCTACACTTGAACCTCACTCTCCTCTGAATAGGTCAAAGGAGAAAAGAATACATACATATACAATTGGATACAAAAATGCATTTCACTCAACAGGGAAAGGGGAGAATGGGGGGGGGAGTAGACAAAGATTAGTCATAAGCAAAATAATCTCTAAGGATATAAAAAATTATTGATAGTTCTTTCTGAGGTGGCAAAGAATAGTAATATGAGGGGGTACCCATCAACTGAACAAGTTATGGTATATAAATATGATCAAATACTACTGTGCTATAAGAAATGATGAAAGGAATGATTTCAGAGAATCTTGGAAAGACTTATATGAACTGATGTAAAGTGAAGTGAACCAGAACAATTTGGACAATAATCTTGCAAAGACAAACAACTTGGAAAGCCATAAGAACTCTGATCATGTAATGGCCAACCCTGACTCCGAAGGAGTAATGATAGAACATACTTCCCATCTCCTAGTTGAGAGGGGAGAGAGTCAGTATAGAATGAGACATATGTATAGGTATATCTATTTTTTTTTTCTTCTGGACATGGCCAATGTGGAAATTTATTTTGCTTGACTCTACATGTTTGTAACAGGAATTTTGTTTTTCTTTGATTTTCAAGCTATGGAAGAGGGAGAAAAGGTAGATCTTTGCTGATTGAAAAGATATGATTTAATTTTTAAAAAGTTAAGTTTTCACGAAACATTATTTAATCTTATGAAAAGGGGTATGAAAATGTCATGAGGTAAATGCAAAAGGATAAGCAAAAGAAACTATGGGAGCAAAAATTCCATGAATATGTAGGCATCCTAGAGAAGAGGGGAAACATCATGCCCCCGCTTAGTTGGCCTCTGCTTGTAAATCTTACTTGTCCATTGATTTCTTTCCCTGAGGGCCTGAACAAATGGGAACACTTTATGTTCACGCATAGATAAGAATTCTGGCAAACCAATCTTAGAAGCTGGATAGGGGAATGGGAGTTTAAAATAAGAAATCATTTTTATATGGCAAAGAATAATCATATATTGTGTCTGTCAGAATTCTTCAGAACAATATTCTTAGTAAATTTCTGTCCTATTTGGAATTATATAATAAAACAACAACAACAAACCTTTAACATATAGGGAACTGGCTCATAACACATTGCTTTCTAGATCAAGATCATAACAAACTTGGTTGTGAATTAGCCTTTCATGCACAAAAGAGTTATTAATCTATCTATTCATTCTGTAGGCATTTATTAAGCACCTATTATTTGAAACATTGTTCTAGGCACAAGGAATAGAGACAAAAACTGTGAGTTCCTGCTCTCCAGAAGCTTACATGATAGAACAAAAAATAAAATTAAATATGTTGGGGCAGGAGTACGCAGAATAAAAAATGTAAAAACAATTCTTAACTCATGGGCTAAGAGATTTGACCTGAGGGTCATAGTTTACCAACTCCTAATTTAGGATATTACTTTGCTATCTTTGTAGGGGCCAGTAGAGTAAAACATGTTATTATGGTTGATCTTTATTTCTGCTTATAGTTTATTTTAATAAAAGCATTATAATTTTGGAAGGACAACAAGTTTTTCAGCATGTTAAATCCTGGATTAGAAGAGTCAATACGAGCATTGTAATTACTGAACACCTGTCCTATTTAGTACCTCATAAGAGATCATTTTTTAGACAGGTTTCCTGATGGCCTGAAGGGGTAGCAGTGAACACTATTATCAGAGTATATTTTATTTTCCTTAATTCACCTTAAAATCAGGCCCTGTTGAATAAGTTGACTCTATATTATATTGGTAATCACCAAACTGGCCTTTTCTCACCCATTTTCCTTTTTCTACTCTTCAGATTATAACACAATTGATTATTTGACTTGAAATCCCCCTCACTTTGCTTCCCTATCCACGTTCTCTTTCTGACTCTATGACTGCTCCCTTTGTGTTTTTCATTCCCTTCTCTTATTCCCTTCTCTCCCCCATTGTCCAAATGCATTGAATCTTCTTTTTTTAATCTTTGTCTTTTTATCTATCTGTGTCCTCTCTCCTATCCCTCACTTCTCCATCTTTCTTTCTCTCAATTGAGGTTCAACAATACCTGTAACTCAGCAAATTCTATTCCATTTAATTCAACAAACATTTATTAAATGTTTACTAGAGAGGAAACACTTATTCCTGAAGGAAATAGAAAATTTATATGAGACCAAATCTCTAGACTCATGGAATTAATAGTCTAGTAAGGTTTCTTCTCTACTGCTGCCAGATAAAGGCAAGGGCTTTAGAAGAGAATATGACATTTGGGGGGTAAACAGATGGTTAAAAAGATAATATCTAAAACAGAAGTTGAATTTCTAGGCTAAGGTTTCAGATATGAATGATGAGCTCTTGGGGAGGAATGAAATACACCTATTAAGTTCACCTGGGATGGGGTGGTGGGAGTTCTCTCTCAATAGCAATGTCTGTGGCTTGTTTTGATATAGGCTTCCACTTGGAAGATCAGCATTTGGCTTGTGGCTCTCCTACAAAGTGCCCTGAGCTTCTCTGCAAGTATTAATGCTATTAATACATTGAATAAAAGGTTTTATTTCACTTGACATGTGTAATGGGTAATGGGCTTATAGCCAAGGCCCTTGCCAGTTAAGAAAATTCTCCTTTTTTTCTGAAGGGAACCAAAGCACTATGCACCCCACTCTTCTGGTGGCTCTCACTTTTTCTCTGAATCTATACAATTCCATAGATAGATCATAGATTTTTAAACTGGGAAGGACCTAGGAAGTTATCTAGTCGAACCCTGTCATTTTACTGGTAAGGATATCAAATCCCAGAAAACGTGACTAAGGTCATATGGGTAATAAGTAGAAGAGTGGAAATTTGATCTCAGGGCTTCTGACATGCCTCGAAGTACCAATGAAAGGAAAAATCTGTGCTGTTCCAGTTATGCCAAAGACTTCCCAATCCAACATAATCCAATAAACATTTATTAAACACCTACAATGTGCCAGGCATTGTGCTAAATACTGAGGGTACGATTAATAAAAAAGCAATCTCTGCCCTTAAGGAGCTTACAATTTAAAGGGGTAAAAAACACAAAAAAGGAGGCAGGAAAGAAGGGAAATGGGACACCTACAGGGTACCTGGTGCAGAGGCATTTTGTTCTGTGGAGTTGAAACCAAGGAGGGCAGCAGATGCAACATGGAACACATGCAAACTTGCCCTTTGGGACCATGCAGATAGTGTGGATAAAGAGCTTCTCTTCAGGTCCAAGTCTCTGAATCCTGTTCTTTTCTCCCAAATTAATGCTTTATCTCTCTATGACTCTGACACTAGCTTTTATTGAAGTCTCATAGATGCAAAGGCTGCTTTCTCGGTCACCATTCAGTCTGTGTTCTGAGAAACTATTGTCTCTCTAAAATCATAATTTTTTTTAAAATTGAAATAAATCTTCTCTCTCTCTCATTTCAAACTTTTTTTTTCAGGTGTTTATAGTTTCTATTTTTTCTTTGTGGCTTACAATTCTTTAAAAACTTATCTATTGGAGGAAGACCTTGATCATATAGAATATCAATTCCATGCAGATTTTAGATGTCAGACTTTTATCAAGAGACTTTTTAAATCTGTATCTTTTTTATTTCTAGCTGTGTTAGTTTTAATAAAAACCAAACATTTTTATTTTGCATAGTGCAAATTTTCTATTTTGTCTTTTAAATAGTAAATAATCTCTTCCAGCTTTTCTGCATGTAACTTTTTTCCTAATTCATAGTCGTGAGAGATATAAATGTCAATTTACCTCTAAGTACTTTTATGCTATAATTTTTTACATTTAGACAATATAGTCCATTTGGAATTTATTGTGATATATTATGTAAAACACTTGTCTAACCCTGGGTTCTTCATCTGGGGTCTGTGATCTTACTTGAAAGAAAAGATATTTTGATAATTATATTTCAGTATAATTAACTTTTTTCGTAATCCTCCGGGTTTGGGTTTTTTTTTTTCAGTTAAAGATACTATTCTGAGGAGGTGCCTGTCTTTACCAGACTTCCACAGAGATTCATGATACAAATATGGATAAGAACCTCTGGTCTGAATCAATTTTAAAAAAACCCACAATGCTGTCCAGCTTTTCCAGTTCTTGTCAGATTAATACAACAACAACAACAACAACAACAACAAAATATCAACTCTTCCCCAGGAGTTTGTGTGACTTTAGAATTCTGTGTTTGTTTCTAGTTATTATTTATATATCTTATTCCATTGATTAATTTTTATATTTTTGTTCTGTTATGAGATAGTTTTGAAAATATAATGGTTATTATTTTATCCAATTTTATAGAGTATACTTTTGGTAAGTTGGTTGATATAATGCTTAATCTATAGGATAATTTGGATTACTGTCATTTTTTCCATATTATCATAACCCAGCCATGATCATTGAATATCTAATTATTGAGGTCTTTCAAAATTCGCTAAGAATTGTTTCATGATTGTATTTATTTAAATGCTATGTGCATATGTCTTAGATGCTATGACATTGTATTCAGATATATTTGGTATTAATATTGTTTCATTTTACGGTACCTTTAGGTAGAACATAGTTTCCCTGTTTATCTCTTGTGTGTATCAATTTTTATTGTTGCCTTGTCTGAATTCATGATGACCATTACTACTTTTTAAAATTCCACTGATGCGAGGCGGAGCCAAGATGGTGACTGGAAAGCAGTAACTGGCGTGGGCTCCCCACCAAGTCCCTCCAAAAACCTATAAAAAAATGGCTCTGAACCAATTCTAGAACTGCAGAACCCACAAAGTGGCAGAGGGAAGCAGGGCTCCAGCCTAGGACAGCCTGGATGGTCTCGGGGTAAGGTCTGTCCCGAACAGAACTCCCAGCTCCCAGCTGAGGGGAGCGGAGCTGAGCCAAGCAGAGCCCAGCGCGCGTCGCGGCAGACCGCGGACCGACGAGACCAGGAGTGGAGCGGAGAGTGCCCTAGCATGCTGAATTACTGAGCTGTGGCAAGTACCAGACCTCACAACCCACAAACAGCAAAGACAACACAGAAGGTTAGTGGGAAAAGCTGCGGGAAGGGACGG
>CM053627.1:120683730-120700567 GCA_028646595.1 Phalanger gymnotis | reverse complement strand
TAAGAAATGTCGAGCAGGATGCTTTCAGAAAAACCTGGAAAGACTTATACAATCTATTGCAAAGTGAAGTGAGCAGAAACAGGAGAACATTGTACACAGTAACAGCAGCATCGTATGATGATCAACTGTGAATGACAGCTATTCTCAGCAATACAGAGATCCAAAACAATTCTGAAGGACCATCTCCAGAGAAAGTACAGATGGAATCTTAATGCAAATCAAAGCGTACTCTTTTTTTACTTTATTCGTATGCCTCTTTTTGGTCTGTGTTTTCTTTTACAACATGACTAATATGGAAATATGTTTTGCATGACTTTACATGTATAACCTATATCAAATTGCTTGCCATCTCAGGGAGTGGGGAGGTGAAGGAGGAGGAGAATTTCGAACATGAAATTTTAACAAATATTTAAAGTTGTTTCTACATGTAATTAAAAATATTGTCTAGAAAAAAAGAATAATGAAGACAAAAATTTTCAGAAAGCTTGGTATCAGATTCAAGTGTGACTATTAAATCATCAATGATTTTTTGAGCAAACATATCAGTACCTCTACATGCAAATGAGCATCTCCTCTGTAAAAATAATTGCTTCAGCATAAACCTATTTCAACTATGTTTCTATTGTCCATTTTAGAATTTCCTCTACTAGAGTTGCCTTCAGGTCTCATGGTACTTTCTTTGGTATGTACTTAGTGGTACAAAAATCTTCATATCCTGAAGTTGGGTTTGTGTTTGGAAGTACCCAAAAGACTTCTGGAGCCTAGTTAGATAAATAAAGTGCATGAATTGAAAAATGTCATTTCTAGTGAATAATGAAAGAGAGGCACCTATAAAATAGTGTGACTTTTTTTCTTATATATATATATATACATATATATATATATATATATTGCCTTATAAATTGGCTCATAGAAACCTAGGAAAACTTGTATGAACTGATGCAGAGTGAAGTAAAGTAGATGTAGGAGTATAATATACTATAACTATATATATATAATATACTATATATATAATATACCATATATATCATATATATAATATACTATAACTATATATAATATACTATATATATAATATACCATATATATTATATATATAACATAATATATATATATATATAACATTGTAAAAACAATTTTGAAGACTTAATGCAATGATCAACCATGATTCCAGAGAATTTATAATGAAGAATGTTACCCACTTCCTGACAGAGAAGTGATAGACTAAATATATAGAAGGAGACAAATGTTGTTGGACATGGCCAGTCTAAAGATTTGTTCATCCCTCTTCCTGCAGTACTTTTGACTCTCCCAAACTTGCTACCATAACTCAGCTAAATTCTTACTATGGAACTTCTCTCAGTGCCTGGGGTCTTTCTGGAACATCCCTCTTCCAATCCAACTCCTTTCTCCCTTTGGAGAGTTCCTTCTGAGGCTTCCATTTTGGGGACTTCCCAGTCTGACTGTCATTCCCCTCCTTGCTCTGCTTGTGACTTTTTCAGCATGATCCTATAGAAAAAAACTAACGCCCCCCCCCACCCCCAGCTTTTTAGCTCACTTTTATGTTGTCTTCTCCTATTAGAATGTATATTTCCTTGAGGGCAGATACTGCCCTTCTTTTTGCTTCTTTTTTGTATCCTCAGCATTTGGCACAATGCCTAGTACATAGCACTTAATAAATGTGTTGTCTGCCTACACACACACACACACACACACATACACACGCACAGGCACACACACATGCATGCACACATACATACATATATATACACATAACAATAATTTGGTGGTTGGTTTTCCAGATGTTCAGGGCAGAATGAAGGGTGAGGGATAGGAGGTGGGAAAAAGAAGATAAATGCTTGATAACAGAGAAAAGTATTAAAGAAGAAAAATAAACTGACTCACATTTTTAAATTGGCAAAATCTCAACTTAAAGTGCTATGTGATTTTAAAATTTATCTGCAGCTTGGATTTTCTGATTTATTTGAATCAAATACAAAATTAAACCTTCCTCCCCTTTGAACATAGGCTTTCCTGGTTTTGGAGCTAGCTCTCCTCTGCAATGATGTCTGTGTTTGTGGTCAATTCTTTGCTCGAGTATATATTTCTCTTTCGCTTCTTTACTAAATATATAGGAAAACCGTCTTAAGGATGCAAAAGTCTAGCACTACTTCTTCAGTGAATAATGACATCTCTGGGGAAGTTGCATTGAATGTCTTTCCTACAAGTCAGATACAGAGTAATGCCTGCCTGCTTCTCTAAATTGACTATGAACATACCTATACATGTTGACTTTGCCTACCCACTTTCAGATGTCATTGGTCCCAGCTGTTTCTGACAGAAAGCTGTCCACTTATATACATGTGTGTCCACCATGTAAAAACCTTTTATCATTTGCAGATTATGGCATAGAGTGGTTACGAGCTGTGTCGTGATCTCAGCTGTCACAGATATAGTGGCTCTGCTTTTCCAAGTCGAGGGTAGCAGGTGCACTTGCAAATTTGCACTTGCTAATCCTGCAAAATCTCTATGCTGGTTCATGGTATTACCAATCTGTTAGTTTTGTTACCCATTGAACAAACATCCATTCCTCCTTTGAACCGTGTTTATAGACACTGGGAAAATCGGGCACAAGAAATCTTAAACTGCTATTAACTTCCTCTGGTATTGATTTAAAATGTCCTCAAACCAATTTCTGGGGACTTACTCCTTTTATATAAAGCAGCATGCCACAGTGGATAGAGGAAATGGCCTTGCAGTAACAAAGACCTGGGTTCAAATTCTATTTCTCCGTACACTAGGATAAGGTTTTAAAGGGATAGGTGACCCCTGTGGAGCATGATCACATACAATGATGGAACAATGACTCAATCTGCAAGAAAAGAAAACGGCAGCTCAGTTACATGGGCCACAAACATCCTATAGGTGTTTGATCCTACCCAGACTCAGCTGGCATTTGCCTCAAGGGATTTATCTTAGTTAGATCCAGGGATGTCATAAAAAAATAAAAATCACTCTTTAAAACATCTTAAAAAACCTTCAAAAATATAAAATAACCAAGCTAATGGAACACCAAATAGAGATCTTAAATAATCCAACTTTAGAAGAAGAAATAGAACTAGTTGTAAGGAACTATGAAAGAAAAAGGTCTCCTGGTCCTGATGGATTCAGAAGATAAAGCTTTTAAACTTTAAAAGAACAGTTAATCTGAGGTACCACCTCACACCTATCAGCATGACTAATATGACAAAAAAGGAAAATGCTGGATATTGGGAGGGGATGTGGGAAAACTGGGATATTAATGCACTGCTAGTGGAGTTGTGAACTGATTGAAACATTTTGGAGAGCAATCTGGAACTATGCCCAAAGGGCTATAAAACTGTGCATACCCTTTGATCCAGCAATACCACTGCAAGGTCTATATCACAAAGACATCCCAAAAACGGAAAAGGACCTATTTCTACAAAAATATTTATAGCAGCTCTTTTTGTGGTGACTAAGAGTTAGAAATCAAAGGAATGCCCATCAGTTGGGGAATGGCTAAACAAGCTGTGGTGTATTGTTGTAATGAAATATTATTGTGCAATAAAAAAATGACAAGCAGGATGATTTCAGAAAAACCTAGGAGGACTAATATGAACTGATGCATAGTGAAGTGAACATAACCAGGAGAACGCTGTACACAGTAACAGCAATATTTTCGATGAAGAACTGTGAATGACTTAGCTGTTCTCAGCAATACAATAATCCAAGACAATCCCAAAGGACTCCTCCAGAGAAAGAACTGATATTGATTGAATACAGACTGGAGTGAAGTATTTTTTACTTTCTTTCTTTTATTATTTTCCTTTTATTTGAGTCTTCTTGTAAAAAAATGATTAATATGAAAATATTTTACATAATTGCACATGTATAACCTATAACTGATTTCTTGACATCTCAGGGAAGGGAGAGAGTAGGGAGGGAGAGAGGGAAAGGATTTGGAACTCTGAATTTTAAATAAAAATATTTAAAATTGGGGGGAAAGGCAAAAATAAAATAAGAGAAAAAAATTAAGACCTAGTGTCTGAAAGACCCTAAAACCTAAATTACCCAGGAAAGAATTCCCTGTTTGATAAGAAAACTGGAAAGCAGACTGGTAGAAATTAAGGGTGATTTAACTTTTTATGTCATATGCTCCAATAAATTTTAAATGGACACAAGACCTGAATATTAAAGATCATACCACAAAAAATTAGAAAGCCATGTACTTTCCACAAAAACCAAGGTGAGAGGAATTCTTAACCTAACAAAAAGATAGACATAATTACAAAAGATAAAATAGACAATTCCAGTTGAAAATTGTTTGCAAAACAAAATTAATGCATTTAGAATAAGGGAAGCACTTGACTGGGAAAAAATCTTTCTATCAAATATCTCCAATAAGGGCTTGATATCTAAGACATGCTAACAATTGATTGAAATTATATGTATATATACATATGTATATACACACATATAATATAAATATATATGTATTTATATGCATATATACATTTATATATACATATTTATGACCAAAAACCATAAGCATAAGAAAAGTAGTCAAAGGATATGAGTAAACTTCTTAAAAGAAAAATGGCAAACCATTAACAACCAGTGTTCTGAATCACTAATATTAAGGGAAATATAAATCACACCCACAAAATTGGCAAAGATGACAAAAGTTGGAGAAGTTATGGAAAGGTATGGAAAGACAGGAACAATAAAGCATTATTCAGTGGATGTGTGAATTGCTGCAGTCATAGCGTAAAGCAATTTGGAATTACTCAAAGTATCTTAAATGTCCCTATCCCTACCCCAGAGATTTCACTGGTAGGTATTTGTCCCAAGGAGGTCACTAACAGAAAGAAAGACTCCATACACCCCAAAATATTAGTAGCAGCACCTTTTTCAGTAGCAAAGAATTGTAAAGAAAATAGATGCTCACTGATTGGGAAATGGCTAAAATACCGTGGTACATGAATGTAATGGAATATTACTGTGCTGTAAGAAATCATGGATGTGATGAATACAGAGAAGCATGGAAAGATTCACATGAGCTGATATAGCGAAGTTAGCAGAGCCAAGAAAACGATCTACATGAGTACCCTGATGTCACCAAAAGAGCAACAGCCACCAAACACAGAAGGGGAATGTTTGAAATTATAGAAGAAATCCTAAAGAAGACCAATGAGAAGATAACTTTTTGCAGAGAGGAGGACCACAAGTATGGAACATGGCATATAGGATCAGGGTTTTTATTTAATGTGTATTTTTCCTCTTCCTCTTTTCCTTCTTAAACATTCTTTGTTATGTAATGGGTGGTTTTCTGGAAGAGGAGTTAAGAGAAATCTAGGCAATAGAAAACAAAATATATCAAAATAGAAAACATATGTCACTGAAATATATCAATATATAAAAAGCAAAATATATCAAAATATATCAATACATTTTTAAAAAGCATAATATATACATTTTAAATGTGGCCCTTCTTTTTGAAGTCTCATCACCATTTTCCTTGATTATCTACTCCCTAGCAATAATAGGGGAGAAAGCATTAGACTGAGAGTCAAGAGGTCTAGATTCTCTTCTCAAGGATTTCTACACATGACCAACTGTGTAGCCTTGGGCAGGTCATTTTATTTCTCTAATCTCCAGGTTCGATGTTTATAAAATGTGGAGTTTGAATTGTATTAAGTACTAACATTCTGTAGTTCTTTCTTTTAGCCTTGAAATTTCAAACCCACAACACAGAGAATAATTGTGAAGATAACTTTTCCTAGCCAAAATTCCTCCACAGCTTCTGGTCTTTATTTTTTTTTTAAATTCACCTTTAATAAAGGCTCCTTCCTCATTTTCCTTAATAATATATAGTTATTAGTTTATAATTCATCCTGTCTAAAAAAGTGCTTATAGTACCTATCTTGTTTCTAAATCACTTGTTCTGGCATATGTGCCTCAAATTTTATAGCAGCACTGAAACACCTTACTTCCTCAAATATATAGGAAAACAAGTTTATCAATTTAGATCTGGAAGAAATCTATTAGGTCATCTAATTTAAGCTCTTTATTTTACTGATTAGGAAACTGGTCCAGAAATGTAAAGTAAATGATCCATATTCACCCAGGCAGTAAGTGGCAGAGTTGGGATTTACAAGTGTGTCCTATGATTTCACATCCAGGGATCTTCCCAATCCACCATGCTCCTTTGACTTCTGCTTCCTTACACTCAAACCCATTTAATTCTGAAATTCCTGATTCCCCTAAAGCTTCTTTCCTAAATAGCTTTACATTATCATACTACTATCAAATGTTCATTGATTTATTCTTCCTTCTTGCCTATTTCTAGTCCCTGGACATTTTCCCCTAAATCCTCCCTAAAGGACCCTTTTCTCCCCCTCTCCCCAAAGGAACAAAATTAATTCACCTTTTATGACCTGGTCAGCAAGTAATTTATCATGGTATGAGGAAATAACATTATATTTGTATTTTCTTCTAAAAATTTTGTGTTTTGAATATTTCTTAATATGAATTTTACTTTATTTTTCTGCCTTATTCCTATATTTGCCCCCAAATATGACTAAGTAAGTTTTTCTGGCTTTTAATATTCAGAACACATCAATCTTATTACTCTACTCACTAATTGTAGAAAAAATTCAGCCCCTTTTCTCAAGTTTTTCAAATATTCTTTTCTTTCTTAACGTTGCTGACCCTTCCTACCATGATTCAAAGAGGGAAAATTGAAATATGAAGTTTCTTCCTCACTTTCTTTCCCCATCTTTCTTTATTAAAATCGCATACCATCCTAATCATTATTCTTTAATATGACCGCATTAGTGGGAGTCTGCCTCTCCTGGGAGGTAAATACACATACTTATTTTAATTTCTGTTAGCCTTATTGTTCCATAAAGATATAAAAGTCAAAATACGTGCAAAACTCAATTATTTCTATGTTCTTTAAAAAAAAGGAATAGAAGTGCTAGTAATACCATCAAATGTCAGTATTCTGGCAGTGGTGTGTGGGAGTCCATTGGAAGGAGCTGATGGTTAAGTTTTAAGTGTGAGCAATTATACTTCAGAAATGATTACCGTTATCCCTTCCACATTGTGACAGTTAGGGGCATGGTACCCCATGATCTGAAAAATCCATGTAAAATTTTTTGGCCCTTCCTTTGTACCAGAGAAATCTGAATTATTATGGTATTAAAAGATAAAATATGTTGGTATTATATGATACTATGCATATATTTTATGCATTTCTGAGTTTCTAAACTTTTTCTGTATCTTCTGGTGGCTTTCATGTGTGGTCTACAGCTCCCACAAAATTCCCCCAAAATTCCCATTTGTGCAACCCAAATACTATCTGAACAGAAACAGCCTTTACTAGAAGATCTAGAATGGGCATATACTAGGTCCTAAAGCAGTCCATTCTGATTTTGGAAAGTTGTCATTCCTTAGGAGGTTTTTCCTCATGTGAAGCAGCAACTTGACCCTAAAACATCCACCCATTAATCCCTCTGTCCTCTGGGGCCACACAGAACATGTCTAATCTCTGCAATCTTTTCTCCATTAGACTGTGAGTTCTATGAAGGCAAGGACTGTCTTGCTTCTTTTTGTATGCTCAGAACTTAACACAGGGCCTGGCACAAAGCAGGTGCTTAATAAATGTTTTTTGATGGAATGATTCAGTCTTAAAGCCCTATGCACTCCTCCTTAAGTCCCCTATCACTGTGGCTAAAATGATTGAAGCTCCTTCCACCAATCCTAAAATGAGCAGTCTCTTCACCATCCTCTTCATCGTCCTCTAGATGCTCTTCGGCTTGTCAATGTTATCCCTAAAATGTGCTGCCTGAAACTAAATGCGGTACTCTGGACATTGGCTGACCAGAGTGCCACAGTCTAGCAAGAAGAGCTTCTGCCTTGCTCTGAACTCCTCTCTGATGCTTTAAAGGATCTATTGTCTCAAGCAAAGGTACATATTGTGACCCAACCATGTTTTCTCATCCTGTGAAAATTGCCCATGTCCTCCCATAAATCCACTACAGGATCTTCACCCAGCAAAGGCTGGGGGTGAAGGATAGGGGAGGATTCTTCTAGATCTCTTTTCATTGCATGGATGTCATCAGAAAATGCAGGATGGCCATTAGTTATTTCTCACTCTCTTTACCTGACGAGCCCACCTCCTTGCCTTGCTTTATTTTATTTTCCTGTCATTTTGGTTTGCTTAATTTTCTTTTGCTTATTCCATCATATTAGCCAATGTCCTCTTGTCTCTCACCTCTGCCTTCTTCTAATCCTGTTTGTGGTACAATTCTTCATCCTCATTCTTTTCTACTAATCTCGATTTACCTCGGCCCATTTAATCTCAGTCTTCAGCAAAATTTTTACAGTATTATTTCTTCTTTTGCAGTGCAAAATCAGAATTGCTGCTTTTCATTATCTTCTTCCCCTCCCACATCTTCCTTCTTCCTACTATAGGAGCCCCTCCACATTCAATTTGCGATTAGTGGTTTTGAAAGTTCTTGGTTTTCAATGCCAACCCACGCTCTCTATTCAAGCAATGACTCTTTGTTTGACTGAACCATGTGAGAGTGCAGAGCTGTTTGAAAAGTGGGGGAGGGGGAAGTCACTAGTGTGTGGCTACAGTCTATTCTTTCCCAAAGATTGGGTAATAGACATCCCTCTCTCACTCCAACTTGGAACAGAAACTCTCCCAGTTCTAACCTATTTCTTCCTCACCTTCTACCACTTAGTAGACATCCCTCTCTCACTCCAACTTGGAAAAAAAAATTCTTCCAGTTCTAACCTATTTCTTCCTCACCTTCCACTTAGAGATTCCTTTTTGAGTCTCATTCACAGCTTAGTATGAACTAATGTAATCAGAAACTTAACTCTATATCTAGATTATTGAACTTTCAAGGAATATGGATTCTGATTCTAAGAGGAAAAAGGAAAAGACATTTCCTTAGAGAAGAGAGACCTGGGTGGAATCTCAGAACTTGACCAGAGAAAAGTTTGAGGGTACTCAGTGTTTTAGTACCTAATAATCTTTGAAAAATGAATTTTCATGCATTCATTAGGAGAGAAGAAAATAAGAGGGAAGTTTGGAAAGGGATTCAGAAAGCGAAGTGTTCGTGTTAACAAAGACAATTTTGGTCTCATAATTTTTTTTCTTTTGCAGGGGAGAGGGCAGGGCAATTGGGGTCAAGTGATTTGCCCAAGGTCACACAGCTAATAAGTGTGTCACATGTCTGATCCGGATTTGAACTCAGGACCTCCTGACTTCAGGGCTGGTGTGCTACTCACTACACCACCTAGCTGCCCCAGTCTCATTATAATTTTTGCCTGTGACTGCAGTGAATAGAATGTCAGCTTGGAGTCAGGAAGACTCATCTCCCTGAATAGAAAGAAAGAAAGAAAGAAAGAAAGAAAGAAAGAAAGAAAGAAAGAAAGAAAGAAAGAAAGAAAGAAAGAAAGAAAGAAAGAAAGAAAGAAAGAAAGAAAGAAAGAAAGAAAGAAAGAAAGAAAGAAAAAGAGAGAGAGAAAGAAAGAGAGAGAGAAAGAGAGAGAGAAAGAAAGAAAGAAAAAGAAAGAAAGAGAGAGAGAAAGAGAGAAAGAGAGAGAGAAAGAAAGAAAGAAAGAAAGAAAACTAGGTTAGGATAAATCTTATTTTAGAAACTGCTAAACAAATTAGTGCTGTGAACAAGATCACATTCGGCACCTTTGTGAAAGGATGAGTTATTTGTAAGAACTGTACCACTTAATTGCGTATATTCAAATTGTACTGTTTATTACATTTAATTCTTATTTATTCATGGGAGTAGTGGGGTAACCTCTACTCAATAGCTTTTTGTTAACTGAGTTACTGTATGTTCTTTAAAATAATAAATTGCATTTCTAGTAAGATTCTATTTCTGTTAAAATAGAGTCTATAGAGGAGAAGAAGGATGGTGTACTAGAATCTACATTGAGCTTAGATCAAGAAAATTTCATTTCAAATACCCCATTTTTCAGTTTATTAGCTGTGTATGACCTTGGGAAAGTCACTTCTCTCAGAGTTCCAATTTCCTTATCTGTAAAATATGGAGGTTGGACAAACTGATGCCTGTTCCAACCTTAACACTGTAATTCTCCCCAGTTCTTAAGAATCAATGATGAGATTTTGCTATAATATCCCTGGTTTCTTTAACAGAGACGATTTGTGCATTGAAGAGAAGATAGAGCCATGGAACAATGTAAGTAGTTTCCCTCGGGTCATGAAAAAAATCTAGAGAAAAATCCAGGATTGGAGCAGAATGAAATTTCTCGTTATTAGACAGAGAATCTGAACCAGGGTGCCCAGTTATCAGCCTTGACTGTTTATCAATCCTTACTGCATCCTTACAGTCATGAAAGATGTCCTGTGTACCTTCAGTAAGAAGCAGTGGACCCGAGCTCTGAGGTGTTAGAGACAAGGGGAACACAATTCCGCCAACTAATTCCTAACACTTGAGACAACTCTTGTGAGGAATATAATTCAGTGTTATCCTTTCCTATCCTTTTGTTGTTTCGCCTTGGCTGGATAAGCTTTGTAAAGAACCTTCCATGGCCTTGATTGCTGGCCCGTTGCCAGTCAGACGGGGGAGGCAAAGAGCAATGAGCCTGGTGGGAAGAACGGACAGACATGTGCCTCCCTTTTCAACTCTTTCTGCCCTATCACTCACCGGGTGACAGTTCAATTGTTCTTCCTGAGAGGCAGGCAAGCAGCTGAGCTGGCCACCTACGCACTCCGTCTTTTTCCCCTCTCCCTATTAGGCCTCAAGTCTGTGCTCAGCCCAGCTAAGCTCGGCCCAGCTTGGCCTGATGCTCACTTCCTCAGCTGTCCCAGCCCAGATGCAAACAGCCTCAGCTTCTCAACAAAGAAAGGACTCCAGCTTGGGCCTTGAGCTTCAATTGAACTTCTCCGAGCACCTGCTGGAAGAATGTTGGTGGGGTGAATGACAGTCACTCTCTGTACATAGAGACTTTTATATTTATGATGATGACTGGGAAGTAGTAAATGTTGTCTCAGGCTCAGTCAGCAGGAGCCAGAAGGCAAATGGAGCACCAGATAAAGTGAAAGCTGTTCTGTAAAGTCACAGTGTGCAAAGGACAAAACCCAACTCCATAGGACTCTCTCTCTTCCTCCTAAAAAATTGAAATTATCTCTGAAAGCTTAAAATTGCTTCATTTATCATATGTCAAAAATAATCTAATAAATAGAATGAATAGGGAGGAATCACTTCCTATCCCTAAACCTTAACTTCTCAGGTAAATGATTTAAGAATCATAATAGCTAATAATCATAATAGCTAGCATTTATATAATCCTTTTAAAATTTCCAAAACATTTTACAGATATTTTCTCATTTTATTCTTATAATGACACTGGAAAGTAGATACTATGAATATCTTTATTTTACAGATAAGGAAATAGAGGCAGACAGAGGTTAAGTGACTTGCCTAGGGTCACATAGCTAAAAGTATCTGAGGTTAGCTTTGCAGGTATTCCCAATTCCAGGTCTAATACTCTACTCATTCTGCCACCTAAGGGCTAGAAAGCTGGTAATATACCTGATGTGGTTTTTTTTAACCCAATTAAATCAGTGATGTTATGAGCTTTATTTATATTTTCATAACCCACGGGCCCTAATAAAATTTGAAATTCTTATTATGTGGTCTAATAATAACAACTAACACTTACATGGGATTTTAAATGCAAGGCACTTTACATGAATTATCTCATCTGCTTCTCATGACAACTTTATGAAGTGGATACAATTATTACCCTAATTTTATAGATGAGGAGCAAGGTAAGTGATTTTCCTAAAATCACACAGATATTTTCAGAGGTAGGATTTGAACCCAAGTTTTTCTGACTCCTACCTGCAAAATATTTCCACTTAAGTGTTCCCCCTTCATTTCAAGCTTAATATATTTGGAACTAAAATCAATCTTCTTTTCTCCTCTCCTTCCCAACTCCACCATCCTCCCAAAATTCCTTACCGGTGTTGGTGATATCGTAATTCTCTTAGTCAAGCAGACTCAAACTTTTAGAGCCATTTTTAGAGCTATTTTTGAATGCCTTTTTCCTTGTCCTCTAAGTCCTGTTTTTTGTTTGTTTTTAGTCTTACAGTTTTGTGCCTTGCATTTTATACTACAATGCTCCATACCAGTCCTAAATTTGAAATATCCACGTTTGCAAAATTATACGTATGTAATATACACATACTGTGCTTAGGTACAAAAATGAGACATGATTTTTAAAAATATTAAGCATAAATCTATGGTGCTAGAAAATATCTCTGAACTAGATGACCTGAATTGATGTGCCTCCTTTGACCCACAGAAACTCACAATCCTTAATTTTCCCAAACCAATACAATCAGTATCCTGAATTATCATTTCTGTCACCTGAATAATGCATACTGAGAGTCTTTGATTCTTCCTTTATGACACCTCTCACATTTGTCCCTTCCTTTCTGTTCCTGTTGCCACTACAGTGGTTCGGGACCTTATTACCTCATGACTGGACAGTTATAAAAGACTCATAGTCTCTTTGCCTCTTGTCACAGTTAGTATAAATACTCTTAGCCTGGGCATTTGCTCTAAGGACAGGTAGTCAGTCTTGGCTTAATGTCTTATATCATATTCTATTTAGGGTTTAAAATTGCATGGAATAATCAGATAAAATGACAAAAGCACGGTACTATTGCATGGTCTAAAGCAGGGCTGTCCCAAATACAGCCAGCGGGCTGCATGTGACCCTCAGTGTGATTTTATGTGGCCCACCTATGGGTTTTAATTTTCATGAGTGAAAAAATAAAATAATAATTTGCATGGAATGTGTATTAGATTTTTTAATTCCATTACTAATAAATAATCTCGTTGGTATTGATTTTCTATGGTGTTTTTAAGCAGTATTATGGACAGAACATATTGCATGGAATTTTCAGTTGATCTATGGGATGTGTTCCATCTGTAGGATACAGACTAGTTAGTATGCACCTACCTTTATACTGTTGTGTTGTCGCTTTGTTGTTTTGTGTTTGTTTTTGTGATTCGCGCCTTCACCTGTCGTATTGATGATGCACGCTCCCCCAGTTTCTATTAGTGTACTGTATTTTTTATTCTGGGTGTGGCCCTTGAATAATTATTTTATTTTAATGCGGCCCTAAGGTAACCTAAGGTTGGACAGCCCTGGTCTAAAAAGTAAGACTTCACCCAAAGTAAACGACTCACAAAGCATGGTCTCTGTTAGTGTACATTCAAGGCCACCCAATATAGGCATAATCCAGGAATAATGAAAAGTAAGAGTTTCATTAATATTGTAAAGCTTGAAGAAAAACATAACAAATAACTAGATAAGGAATTTCTCTGGAGTTTGGAGTAGATTTAAGGGGGTCTGTGGAAAAAAAATCCATCTTCATTTTCAGTAACCTCTAACCAAAATTTAGCATTTCCTTCAATAATTTAAAAACATGATTCTAAGAAAGGGTCTATTGGCTTTACCAAATTGCCAAAGGACAGAGATGATCTTGCTTGATTGTTTTTATATCCTCAGAATTTAGGGCAGCATCTGGCACATGGTAAGTGTTTAATAAATGTTTTTCCTTCTGTCTTCTTTCCTTACTTTCTCCTCCCTCCCTCCCTTCCTTCCTCCCTTTCTTCCTTCTTCCCTTCCTTCTTCCATCCTTGCATCCCTCCCTTCGTTCCTTCCCTTCCAGCCCTCCTTCCTTCCAATCATATACCACCATTCATCTGCACCAAGTAAGCCTTGCCTTGTAACAAAGAAAAACAGTTAAGCAAAACCAAAATACACAAGAACTCCATTTAACAACACATGCAACATTCTGCTACCATGTTCCCCAACCTCTCTAAACAAAGGAATTCATGACATATAGGACCAGTTGAGGTAATTAGGCATATTTAGTCTGGAGAGAAAAAGATTCATGTGGGAAACAATAGCAATTTAAGCGTTTGAAGGGCAACCTTATGCAAGAAGGATCGGACTTGTTCTGTTTGGCCTGGAAGAAAGAACCAGGAGCAATAGCTGAAAGTAGCAAAGAGGCAAATTTAGGCATGATATCAAGAAAAACTTTCTAACAATTAGAGCTGTCCAAGAATGGAATGGCTTGCCTTGAGAGGTTGGTGGGGGATTCCCCCTCCTTGGAGTTCTTCAAGCTTGCCAGCGTGTTACTATGTATATTCTTTCATGTATAAATTGTCCTAGAGAGCCTCTGAGGTCTTTTCCAAATGCCATATTCTGTGATTATGTGAAGCCAGGTAGGGTACATTTTTTCAATTTTTTTTTCACTCAGGCCATGACTTGTCATTACAATTACATGATGTTTTCTGTATTTTACTGCTCTATTTGTAATTTTAGCCAGTGTCTATATTGTTTTCCTCATTTTGCTTACTTTATACTATATGCATTCGTGCATCTTTTCATAATTGTCTGAATTTCTCATATTTGGTGTTCCTTATGATGCCATAATAGGTCATTACCTTCCCATGCCACAATTCCCCAATTGATAGGATGGGTTCTCTATTCCTAAGCACAAGTTTCACTCTTTCCACCTCCAGCACACACTGAGCACACCACAACAAAATGCCTCTCCAGACTGTCCTATTTCTGGAAGAATGAGTAAGTTACGCAGAGGGCCAAGGAAGTTCATGGACCACAGAGGGTGGAAAAAACAACCTTCCTTTCATCTATTTTGGTAAAAGTTGCAGAAGCAGCTATAAACATCTTCTCTTTCCTGAGTTGATAATTTTATCCTTCATCCTCTGTGACCTGTCTTTAGCCCCAGAGAAGGAAATCATTTAGTCCGGGGGCACGGGGATGGAAAGGTGTTGACGTATCTTGGAGCCAGGGGTCTCCTTTTTAGCCATGCCCTCTCCTCTTTCCTCACCTGCCCCATCACTAACCTTCCTGCATTCTCTGACCAAAAAGAACAGGAGACTTAGCTGCTGGAGCAGTAGCACCACACAAAGAGCTGACCTAAGGGCAGGGGACCAGTTTATTTGTTTGACACCATTTCCTCAGTCTTAGCACTGACAGGTCTGCCCTCCCCTCTGAAGTCATCCCAGAGTAACCGCATGCTCTGACATTGAGTGCAAGCAGCTGGGTGGCTGCCAGGGCTCTAGCTAGATTACCTGTTGCCATAGAAACCACTAGTCCAGGGTTGTGTTGCTTTATTTCTGAGTAGGGTGATGCATGTGGAGCTGCCAAGTCTTTTCTGCTACTGAGAGTAAGAGAAAAAAACAGCACCAGGAATATCCCAGATCGGGAAATGGATCTATTCTAGGAGTAAACAGAAAGAACAAAAGGACGAGTTTCCTGGTAAAAGCCTCGATTTTCCAGCTATTTTGAAAAAACCTTTCTTTAGTTTGTCAGCGTTTTATGGATTAGCAATCACCTCTGATCCATCTTGAAAATCACTAGTATTTCCCAAAACTAGTGTTTTGCTGACTTTTTTTGGCTTTAAGCTAAGATCAAAAATAAGAAAAAAATATTCAAAGCTATTTCTTTTTTTTGGTCAATTCAAATAGCAGGCTAATTTGTGAAGTGTCAAGAGGAGCAGTGAATAAAAGATGGGCCTTGCAGTTGAGAAGATGGGGTTCAATTATTGCTTCTGATAATATATTATCTGTGCAACTATGGACAGATTGTTTAGATTTTGGGGGTACCTAGGCAGCTCTAATTCAGGGGATCTTAACCTTTTCTTGTGGGGTGGACCCATTTGGCAATCTGGTGAAGCCTATGGACCCATTCTCCAACTAAAGTGGTTTCAAAAAATTCATAACCAAATGAAATGTGAAAATTCATTTAGATATTTGCTAAAATAAATATGTGAATTTTTCCCATCCAAGTTAATAACCTCCCTGAAATTATTCTCCTGTAGATCCCAGTTTAAGAACTCCTGTTCTAATACTATAAATTAGCAGATTTACTGACTTCCATTAGGGGAGTTTCCATACAAGGAATTTCTTGTACAAATGAAATCATAGGTCTATGTACACCTTCCAACCCACAAAGTAAGTTTGTAGTAACATCTTTTGTGTCAAATACGAAGTACTTTCTTATAGACTCAAAGCTCTATGACCCTGTACTCAGTCACTGGACTCCTTCTTATGGACTATCTTTAGAGCAGGCAAACCATCCCTGGCATGAATTCTGATTATTGGAGAGGGAAACTGGCACCCTGGGAAGGCAAGATTACACAGCACCATTTGGTTATAGTCCTGCTTCAAAAGGGGCACAAATTGGGGGCAAAGCCAAGATGACAGCTGAAAAGCAGAGACTTGCTTAAGCTCTGCCCTGGGTCCCTCCAAACACCTATAAAAATGGCTCTGAACAAATTCTAAAGCTGCAGAACCCACGAAAGCAAAGGGAAGCAGGGCTCCATCTCAGGACAGCCTGGATAGTCACTGGGAAGGGTCTATCGCAGGGAGAGGAGTGGAGCAGAGCCCAGCGTGGACCACATCAAGACCAACCAGACCAGAAGCCAGGCAGAACAGGCATAGCACCCTGAATCAGTGAGCTGTGGCAGTTACCAGACTTCTCAACCCACAAACACCAAAGACAACAGAGAAGGTTAGTTGGAAAAGCCACTGGGACAGAGTGAAAGGAGTTCGTGGTAGGCCACCACCCCAGGGGTGCTGGAGGTGGTGCAGCTCTGAGGCTGCTTCTAGAGCTACAACTGCAGTTACTTCCAGCCCCAGGCCCACCGGGTGGGAGAAATTAAATGGCAGATCAGAGCAGGGTTGCAGAGCCTGCTTGGATCTGAGTCACA
>CM053627.1:120651219-120683230 GCA_028646595.1 Phalanger gymnotis | reverse complement strand
AAAGTAAATGCCATACTCAAGCATGTACATTTAAAGATCATAAATGTCATTTTAAACAGTAGCTACTTTGCCGATCCTCTTTAACCCTTCGTTTGCTCTAAACCTTAGACCTTTTTCTGACCCACAAAGTCCAGTTGTAGAGCTGAAAGGAGGGGCAACCTCATCTAGTGGATTCATCACTGGTACTGGAATTATGTGGCTTTCCCATCTGGCTTGACTGTCTAGTGTGGGTTTTTTTTAATGGTAAAGACAGAACTGACATGGACAGGGCTTGGAGATCAGACAGACACAAAGGAGGAAGGAAACTGGAAGGGTACTTATCACCCAAAAAGTATAGATCTTTGATTGATCCTGATTTCTTTCTCCTATTCAAATCTAGTCTGTCTCAATTCTGAACTGTATTTATTGGAGTTTCACAAAATGGGATTCTTGTCTGTCTTGTCTTTTTTTATATATCTTCCAAGAGAGGCTGCAGGTAGCATGTTAAATACCTTCCTCTGGTTTTTTTTCATAGAAGTCAGTACAATATTCCAGATACCCATCCATCCTTCCTCACTCTCAGTACTTGACTAATCTACTTCCTTTTTTTGGTCATGCAGGTACACAATGAGGTCTTTTACATTACTTCTGTCTATTTTCAAGTACTATCCATCTTTCTACTACAGTGTAGCACAATAGAAAAATCACTGGTTCTGGAGTCAGAGGATTTGAGTTCAAATCCTGCCTCTGATCTTGACCTTGGGCCAATCATTTCACTTATTTGGGCCTCAATTTCTTTATCAGTAAAGTAATAGAGCCAGACTCGATGGCCTCTGGGATTCCTCCCAGCTCTAGAGCCTATAATCTTTGGGCCACACTGTCATTTGGATTCTTTTGAAGTTATAGTGTTCTGTTGTACCTAAGAACAGAGGTTTTAAATGTAGAGTCTGTGAACCTCCTCCCACCCCCACCAAAAAAAAAATAGTTTGATGACTATTTTAATAAAAATCAATTTCCCTTGTAATCCCATGCCTTTAATTTTATGTATTTAAAATATTATCCTGGGAAGGGGTTCGTGGCCTCCACCAAAGAAGTCCATGACACAACTAGGGCTAAGAATCCCTGCTTTGGACAGAGGCTATAGCTAGATTTCTGTTGCTGGGGGCAAGGAGCTTTGATTGTGAGGGTCTTTAAGTCATAGAAAGAGGAGGTCAGGGTACTGGAGGAGGGTTTTATTATCAAGCATATCTAGCTGGCTTCCCAGATTTTACATCATTTACAGAGAGAGACACTAGATATTGGGTGGACTGAATTAAATAAGAAAAGATATTATGAGGTACAAAAGTTTCCAGAAAATGGCAGAGTGGGAGTGTTGGGAAAAAGTGGGTAAACCCAGGATCCAGAGCAGAGATTGTCTGATAAAAGTAAGCATACTGGGAATAAGAAGGCCTCATAAACTTCAGAGTTTTAGCTCTTTTCTGATCTCTCCTAAAGTCAGATAGGGTCCAGTGAATAGAGCAATGGGCTTGGAGTTAGGAAGAACTAAGTTCAAATCTAGCATCAAACCTGGACAAGTTATTCAATTGCCATCTGCCTCAGTTTCTTCAACTGTAAAATGGTGAATAACTCTGGACACAAGTAGTAATCCCATGGGCTCAAAGGTGGCAGCAGCGGTGTGTCAAGATAGAATGATTAATGAAAAGGATTGTGTGGTTTTGAAAATACAAATGTCCAATATATGATATTTTGGGACAAATACAACAAACAACTGATTCAAAGCTCTATTCTTTCATAAAACACACACACACACAAACACAAACACACACACACACACACACACACACACACACACCATGGCAACAAAAGCAAGAAGTTTCTCACTGTCAGTGTTGTGTTGTATCTTTAAAAGAAAAAAAGAAAGAAAACACACATGCAAAAAAAAAGCCAAAAGCAGAGCAAAGAGCAGACCATTTAACATGAAAATAGCATCCTGACCCTTCCTGGGCTAAATGTTGTTAATCAAGTTTAAATTTAGCTCCCACACGGTCTCCGATGAAAAGGAGACAGCCCAGCGGGGCAAGGCAAAACTTGAACGCCTGAGAATATCTGTGCTGCAAGGCAACGAAAACAAGCCTAGAGTCAACAAAGGGCAGCCTGTAAAAACAAATGGGGCTGATGAGGAGGCAGTGCCACCAGCAAGCTCATTAACAGCCAGATTGAGCCACCAGAGCTGTCTCCCTGCTGTTTCCTCGCTGACTGGTCCCCAAGCCGCTGGTGGCCGCAGCGCCTCTGACTCAGGCAGGCACCAGGTCCCTGCAGCTGCAGCTAACGAGCACCTTCCCCCAGGCCCACACAATGCAAGCCCTGGAACTCCCCCTGAGAAGAGTGTTTGTCTGTGGTGGGGTGGGTCAGACTGCTGTGGGGAAGGGGAGGGTGGGAAGGAGGTCAGGAAGAGAGGAAAAGAAAGGCCTTTGTCCTTATCTACCCTCTAGATAACCAGTAATGAGAGATGGGAGGAAAACTGGGGAGGTGGGGGTGGCATACTGAAGTTAACATGATAGATGGTGTGTGTGTGTGTGTGCGTGTGTGTGAAAGTGAGCGTGTCTAGCATTGCTACTGACCTTTGACTTTCTGCCTTGTAAATCCCAGACCACTGAAAAGGCTCCTAGGGTTTATCTGAGATCTTGGAGCCAGAAGATGCTATTGGATAGGAAGTAGGGTATCCTGGATTGAAATAGGTTAGTTGTACTGTGAAGATATTATAAAGATAAAGATTTAGGGCCTTAGGGACAAAGATGAAATATGCTTTAAAAATGGAAATTAACCGGATTTTTGAAATGTAATCAGATACCCCAAAGAGGTTTTCTAGGGGAAAAAATAAGGGGGAAGTCGGAGTGGTAAAGGGCAGTGGGGAACAAAATATTGGTCTACCCCAGTCTTTCTGTTGATTATATTGCATAATCACTTGTATAGAAAACCCTCTTGTTATCATTGACTAGGGGACTTAATAAAATGTTTTCCCTAGGTGGCTCTAACAATTTGAATGGATGCCCATCTGCAAGAGAGGAAGGGTGTGTGGATAGAGAGCCAGCTTTGGAGTCAGAGGACCTGAGTTCAAGTTCTGCCTCTGACACACATGAGCTATGTGATCATGAGCATGTCATTTCAGGTACCGGGACTCTTAGACTAACAAGGAGCTTGCTGAGCTGCATAAGTGGAGGGCATTTTCCCATCAGGAGCTCCCTATATCAGTGAAATCTCGGGTTTGAATAAAAGAAAAATCCACCTGCAAAGAGTGCTTACGGTGCTAGTCTGGCAAGGGGGTGGATCGTGCAAACCCAAGGTCTAATTATAGGGTTAATATCCTTTGATTAGTCCTTACCAAATTCTTATGAGGTTATTGAGTAACAAATATTCTCTTCATTTCTCAGAGATAGAAGTGAAAGGATTCAACTTTGTGTCCAGCCAAGGGTCATAAAAGATATAGTCTGGCAATACTAAAAGGAGTAGAGAGTTGCCTTAAAAACAACAAAAACAAAACAAAAAACTCTTCTACCTAAAATATCTCCTATCCTTAAATTCTTATCATTAGTGTTATCTCTGGTTTAGGAAGCAAAGACTTAAGTGTTACCTCTTAAATACCACTTTTTGATGTATACTCAGTAATTTATCAGGCCTTTGTCTTCATCTCTCCCTCACCACAACAGTAGACTCCACCCCTGGTGACCTTCCACCTTATCCAGCTCTCCATGCTACTTCCTGACTATCCTCACATCAGGTTGTCTATGCTGAGGCCATTATCCTCATCTCCTACCTTTACCTCCTGATAGTTCTCCTTTCTGTACAATCTTCTCCCATTAGAACTAACTGTGGGAGGGCAAAGATTGTCTTGCTTATTTATATTTATATCTGTGTTGCTTAGCAGTACCTGGTAGACATTAGATTTTTAAAAAATTCTCTGTCTGTTTCTGTCCCTCTGACTCTATCTCTCTCATCCATCCATCTATCTATCTCAATGGAAGAGAAAACTAGGCTTAATCTAATAAGATTTTTAAAAATATTAACTAGTTTATTTTATATGCTTTGTAGATGATTAAGGCATATATAAAGAGCACATTGAAAAAGTAAAAATTATCATCATGTTGCCTTCAGAGTTTCTTAATCATTATGCTTTTATGAAACACCTACTATGTGCAAGATACTGGGCTAAGTATTGACAATACAAAACAAAAATGAAAAAATCCCTGCCCTCAAGCTACTTGAATTCTATAGGTGGGAGGTTGGGGTAGGTAGACAATATGTATATTTATAGATAAATATATAAAGAATATGCAAAGTGATTTGAGGGGAGAGGGCACTAGCATCCTATAGTAGAAGTGTCAAACACACAACCCGTGCCTACTGCAACACTCTCTAATACACCTGAAACATTAAAATGTAATTGGCAAATATTTAACAAACTAAATAAAAATGTAGTCAAATATAGGTTATATCACATTACAAACTAAGTCGATCTGCGGCTCACAGAGATCTTTATATACTAATTAGTGGACCCCGTTTTCATTTGAGATTGACACCATTCTTCTAGGAGATCAGGGAAAACTTCATGATGCTTGATCGGGTCTTGAAAGAAATTGGGAAGTAGAATTAAGGAGGGAAAACATTCTAGTCATGGGGGATCACCCATGTAAAGGCATGAAGATGGGAAATAGAGGGCCATGTATGAGAAACTGTAAGAAGGCCAATTTGGCTAGACCATAAAGTGTGTGAAGAGCCTAAAAGGTGGAATGGAACTAGGTTCTGAAGAGTTTAAACATGATTTTATTTAATTTTAGAATCAAAAATTTTATGGGAACATAATTCCTAAATTATATGTGACAGAAAATAGACTTCCTAATGAGAATATTTACTTTTCATGCCAATTTTCAAACATCTATTGAGTAAAATGCTATGATTGTATATATAAAGGGAAAAATGGGTTACAAAGTAAAATACATGCTGCAATTTAAGTTCTTCACATGGGTTCAAGAAATAACTTCATAGAGACAAGAGCAGAGAAAAATGGGTTACAAAGTAAAATACATGATGCAATTTAAGTTCTACACATGGGTTCAAGAAATAACTTCACAGAGACAAGAGCAGAGAGGCATGGTTAGATAACAGATTATGTGAAAAATGCCTGGGTTGTTTTTTTAGTGGACTACATATGTATCAAAAGCATGAGGTGGCAGCCCAAAAAGTTAATGTTATTTTGTGCCACAATCAGGAAGGCACAAATTTCAGGAAGAGCGAAGTGATGGTCCTTCCCTGTTCTACCCTTGTTAGACCACACCTGGCATAACATGTTCAGTTCTGGATGGTGTACTTTAAGAAGAAAATTGATAGGCTGGAGAGAAAGCAGAATTTGGAGAGGCTTTGAGTTCATGCCATAGGACCATTAATTTATGAAACTGGGAATGTTTTGTCCAAAGAAGAGAAGGCTCAAGGGAGGCATTGTCTTTAAGTATTTGGGAGAGAAATTAGATTTGTTCTGTATTACCCCAAATGATAGAAACAGGAACATTGGGGAGAAGTTGCAAAGAGTTTGATGTAAGAAAAAAATTCATAACAACTAGGAGTTATGCAGGTAATGAGTTGCCCCTCCTCACAAATACTCCCCCTCACTGGACACTGGACAAGACTACTTATTCACTATGTTGATAATTTTTTCAGATATGAATTGAACTAGATGGCTGCTAAGGATCCTCCTAATTATAAAATTCTGTGATCCTAGCTGTTTGTCCTCTCATCAGCAGATCAGCAAAGATTAGAAAGGCAACATGATTAAAAAAAAGAAAGAAAGAAAAGAAAAGAAAGTGGGCTTGCTTTCAGAAAAGTTTGGTTCAAATCCTATTTTTGTCATTTTTGCGTGTGACCTTGTTCAGACTATTCAAAGTATTTGGTCTTTGGTTTCCTTATCTGTAAAATGAGTAAAATACCAATAATCACCATATTGAGTTATTATAATTATTATTGTTGTTATTATAATTAATAAGAGTTTGAACTAGACCATTATCACAGACTACATTATTTCACATAATAGCCAAGACGCAATGCTGTACGTGTACCACAGGGTTATTGGCTAGATCAACTTAGATGACATATATAAAGTATTTTGCAATTTTGAAAACGCTACATAAATGTTTAACTATTATTATTATTCTACCCCACAGTTAATACTTCCATTTCCTCTTTTGTTAACGTCCTTTAGCCTTTCATATTCTGGGAGCAAATAGAAAATGCATCTGAATATGTGAATATGATCATTTATGTTCATTACTTTTATAAGGAAGCTTGATGTTATAGCTACTCCTGTGGACCTGGATTTTGGGCTCAAAACTTACACTTTTGCCTTTGTTACAATGGGAAAATAGGAGTTTCCTCATCTATAAAATGGGACTTATGATACCCACAGTATCTGCCTCACAAGATTGCTATGGGGCTTAAATAAGATATTGTGTGTCGGCTATTTATAATCTTATGTGATACAAATTATAAATTATGCATAAATAAAGCCAGGCACCAATGAACCCATGGAAAATAATTTTATCTTAAACTAGAAGAACTCAGTTCATACTTCCCCTAGGCCCACAGTTTTGACTTGCTTTCTTTGATATTTGCACATTTAGACTCTCTTATCCTTTAGCTTTCTTGTATGTTCTCTGAGTTACAGTATCTGAATATCTGGGCTGCTGAGCTGAGAGACCAAGCAGATGAAGAGTTCATGAAGCGATGGCCACCACAGAGAATCCCTTGAATGGCTGAGGTCTTTCTGTGTGCTTTAGGGGTGGAGACTTCCCATATTTGAGGTCATGTCAGTTTACACCCTAGTTTTCCCTTTTAATGGACACGAAACCAATCCAAAACCACCAAGTTTTGCCTGACTTGAGACTGAAATTACCTCGGGGAGAAAAAAGAAGTTTCACCTGAAACTTGGCCCAGAGCTTTCCTCTGTGGTGGTTTATAAATCATGAACACACCCATATTGAGTTAGGGTTTGGAATGGAGCTCTGACCAGGCTCTTTTCTGCTGCCTTTAGGGTGTGATGATGAAATCTCTATATAGGTTAGACCAATACCACTGGAGTGTATAGGAAGCCATAGAATGTTCTTCTGATAAGGTGAATAGGGGTCATGTTTCAAACCAGAGGATCTAAGAGAGAAATCTTTTGGGCTATATCCTCATTTGATGCTTACATTTATCTCCTGAACGATGCTGGTCTCTTTTTAATTAGGGACTTAATGCTTCAGAGCAAATGTTGCATCAATTAACTTTAACCTCTGATTTTCATCTAAGTCCTTGGATGAGCCTGTTGTGTATATGTATTTGTGTATGAGGGAGAGGGGAGATGTTTGTCAGTGTGGGAATGTGTAGGTGTGTGTGACATCATGTAGTCTGTGCCTGATTTCGTTGATCTACTTCTAGAGACCCAGAGAGCAGGAGAAGAACTGGGACTCTTCTTATGGAAGTTGTAATATCCTAAGGCTGCAAAGTATAGTGGAAAATAGGAAGGATTTAAAATCATAGGGCCTTGAATTAAAAATCTAAGCCAAGTTCTTACTACCTATGTGACCTTCACTGGCAATCACTTAACCCCACTCTTTCCTTCCTACTTTAGACTTCAGTTTCTTCCTCCGTAAATTGAAGAAATTTGAACTAGATGATGCCTACGGTCTATTTTAGTTCCAGTTCTATGTTTCCGAAATAGGTTGCTTCAATATTCGGGTGAAAGCAAGGCACTCTGGGAGTAATTCTTCTACCATGTTCCTGACCCTGCTCTTCATTTTCTCTCCTTTATTCTTTCTTCATTCCTTCCTTCCTCCAAAACCCAAAATGACAAGTGGTGAAAGAAATGGGGAAGAGAAAGAAACATCCTAGAGTTTGCTTTTCCTCACTCCCATCCCTGAGAGGGCCCATACAATTATAACAGTTTTCCAATACAACCAATAGTTATAGTGTGCAATGTGGTGAAAATGGTGCTGAATGGAAAAGTTCAAATCCCAGTTTTGATGTTGTATGACTACAGCCTCTCTGGCCTTTGGTTTGTTCATCTGTAAAATGGGGAGACCAGAGGAGATGACTCCTAAAGTTCTTCCCACTCTAACATTCTATAAATGCATTATTATGCTAAGTAAGCAAGGTATAATTTGTTGAGGACAAATCTGAACTTTTTTTAAAACAGGTTGACATAGTTTTTTGGAGGAAGCTGTAAAATTTTCATAATGCCAACCTACTGTGAAATGCTTTGATTCCTTGTAATGTTTTGATTATTTCTAAGAAATTATTCAATAGGCCTGAAATACATATATATGTTTATATGTGTATATGGATATATGTATATATAATACACACATATATACATATACACACACACATATATATATATGCCTTTTAGTCTGAAAATAATTGGTAAGCAGTATAGTTAAGTTGAAAAATTTCCATTAACAACTGAGTAGCAAATATAGTTTCAAATAAAACACGTGCTGACCTTCTACCTCCCACCTAAACCTATACCCTAACCAGTGTCACAGTGATGAAGGGGCAAATGCTTTTCTGAGCACTGCAGCTTTGAATTGCTACCTGGTTTCCCCTATACGAGAATGAATGCATATATTTGGTGGCATAATGTTCATGCCAAATACTCATTCTTTCATGCAACTTTTACAAATGCAGCACCGAAAATAATAAAGCAACTTTTTTCCCCTAGCATTTCCATTTCTTCTACTATTTTGGGATTCATGTGAATGACACAGACTTGACTAGGTGATTCTTTCTTTAATTGGAATGCAAACTCAATCAGCCTTAGCTGAACACTGTTATTCAGATAAATAGGATCCAGGTCCAGACCTGGAAGGCAACCTCAGAAGTCATGAAATCTATCTCACCTCCCATTTTGTTGTTGAGGAAACTGAGAACCCACCCAAGGCCATGCATTTAATCATAATAAAAATAACTAGCATTTATATAGGTAGCTAGGTGACACAGTGGATAAGGCGTTGGTCTTAGAGTCAGGAAAATCTGAGGTCAAATTCAGGTTCAGACACTTCTTAGTTGTGTGAACATGGGCAAGACATTTAACCTCTGCCTCAATTTCCTCAATTGTAAAATGAAGATAATAATAGCACATATCTCCCAGGGTTGTGAGGGAAAATGAGATAATATTTATAAAGCACTTCAAAAACTTTAAAGTGATATATATGCTAAATATTATTATTACATAGTGTTTTACATGTAATCTCACTACAAAACTATGAGATGGGTGCTTTATTCCCATTTTATATATGCAAAAATTGAAGCTGAGAGAGTTTAACTGACTTTTCCAAGGTTATATACCTAGCAAGAGTCTGAGGCAGGATTCAAACTCAAATAGAAACAGGGCCACTACACAAAAGAATCCCTGTAGGCCACATATTAACTTAGAAAATCACTTATTAACATTACTTATGTCTTATTGTATTTTTTATTTATTTTGTTAAATATTTCCCAGTTACATTTAATCTGATTCCCATGGTACTTTGAGCATTGTGGAATCCAATGTGTGCTTAATACTTCTGGTGAAGCTATGCTAGGAACTTAGGAAACATGCAAATTTTAAATAACCCGCAGCGATGTCCTTATAGAATGGTTGTTTTAGTAAGGAGATTAGACATGAACACAGATACTCAAAATGTACAATGACTATCTATCTATATCTATCTATCTATCTATCTATCTATCTGTCTATCTATCTATCTATATTATGAAACAACATGATATAGTGAAAAGAAAACTAGCCTTGTCTTCAAGAATCATGGATTTAAATCTTGGTACTAATATTTGCTAGTTGAACATTCGTATAATAAGTTTAATTTTTGCAAAGCACTTTATAAATATTATCTCATTTTATTCTCACAGTAATCCTGGGACTTAGGTGCTATTAACATATCCATTTTAGAGTTGAGGAAACTGAGGTACATAGAAGTCAAATGTCTTGCCCAGAACCACACAGCTAGTAGGTATCCAAGGTATGATTTGAATTCGAGTCTTTCTGACTCCATGTCCACCACTCTATTCATTGTGGCAACTAGTAAAATTATAGGTAGATGACTGTGAGGCAGACCACTCCCCCTTTCTGATGCCCATTTCTTCCATCTGTAAAATGGTAGTGATAACGATACCTATTATACCCACCTCAGAGTCTTCTTGTGAACAAAGGGTTTTATACGTCTTAAGCTGCTGTAGAAACATGAGTTACTATTAAGACAAGTGCATTAGAAAGTTGAAAGATAAAGTGTTAGGTGATCTCTTGGGGGGAAGGCCATTATTGACAGGAAGGAGTAGAAAAGGCTTCCTGGAGTAGGCAGCATTTAAGTTGGGTTTTGAAGGATAGCCCAGAATTCAACAGCTGAAAGGAAGAGGGCGGAAATAAATGGCATTCTAGACATAGGGAAGAGTGCAAGGAAAGGCATGGAGGTGGCAGAGTTAAGTATATTGTGGGTGCATTGAGGAGTCAAGTTTGGCTTGAGCATAGAGTGCATGGAAAAAAAAGGTAATATGAGATAAGGGTGGAAAATTAGGCCAATACCAAACTATGGAAGGCCTTTGCCGGGGAAAGAAGTTTGAGTTTTCGGTAGAAAATAGTCAGCCACTGAAAATTTTTTAAAAGAGGAAAGCCATGACAGAATCTATGGATAATAAAAGTTACATTGCCAGCAATGTGTGATAGGTGGATTAGAGAAGGGGAAGAATAAAGGAGTTTACCAAAGAAAGGATATGGAAAGAAAAGAAGAGGGCCCAGAAAAGACCACTGAGGATTACCCACACAAAGGACCAACGAAAGTGACAGAGAAATAACGATGGAACTCTGGTGCAGCTAAAGCTAAGCTAGTAGAGATTATCTAGAAAGATGTCAAAGAGGAAGAAGACAGGGTCAAAAACATACAAATTTGAAGATTAGCAGTGAGATAGACCACTTCTCCCCAAATTTGAAAAATTTACAAAACCAGGGACCGGCTATGATTGGCTATTTATTCTATACATTAGTCATGCTAGAAGATTTTCATTGTTAGGATAATTGATCCCAAGAGTCATTATTTTAATGTCCTTGACAATAGGGTCAATACTGTTATAATGACTTGATACAAGATTCATGTAAGACATACATACAAAGAGAAAACAACCTTGTAACATAAGGTACTTTTAACCTTTTCGAAATCAATATTCAGTCAACAGGCATTTATCAAGTGCTTACTGTATGCTGGACACTGCTGATGTTGAAAATATAAATTACAACCAAAAAGAAACACCTTCCCTCAAGGAATTTGTACTGTAATAGGAGAAGACAACATATAAAAGGAAGCTGGTATTCTGCCTAGGGATGGAGCATGGTAGAGAAAGTCCATAGTACAGCCTGAAGAGAAATGAAGTCGTGGCTCGGTTGGTCCCCTCCTTTAATGGATGGAAGAGCTATCAAAGCAGAGAGAGAAATTGAATGTGTAACTTCTAGGGCTGGAAGGAGCTTTACAGGATAAAGAGGTTTCTGGGACATGGCAGAAGAAGTCCAGAGTGCACTCTTTTGAAATGCACCATCTCAGTTAGATTGGGCAGCAGCAGATCTTGCCAGGCTAAGAGCTGCCCACCATTGGCTCAGGCTGTCTCATGAATCACCCACCTGCCTGTTCTAGTAGAAGCTTTAAGATAGTTTAATAAGTAGGGCAAGTAGGTGACATAGTAGATAGAGTGCTAGGCCTGGAGTCGGGAAGACCTGAGTTCAAATCCGGTCTCAGATACTTACTAGCTGTGTTACCCTGGGCAAGTCACTTAACACTGTTTGCCTCTGTTTCCTCATCTATAAGATGAGCTGGAAAGGGAAATGGCAAAGCACTCCAGTATCTTTGCCAAGAAAACCCTAAATATGGTAACAAAGAGTCAGATGTGACACAATAACGATAAAAACCACCACCACCACCACAACAAACATAGTTGAATAGAGGAGATTCCTTCATTGCCTGGGAGATAAGGCAAGAGACTTCTATCCAATGAAAATGATTAGAGAGGGGCAGTTGAGTGGCACAATGAGTAGAGCACTGGCCCTGGAGTCAGGAGGAGCTGAGTTCAAATCTAGCCTCAAACACTTGACACACTTACTAGCTGTGTGACCTTGGACAAGTCACTTAACCCCAATTGCCCTGCCTTCCCCCCAATCCAAAAAAAAAAAGAAAATGATTAGAAAGACAATGTAAAGGGGATAAGAGAGGTGACCTGGGAGTCAAGAAGAACAGAATCCAAGTCTCACTTCATACACATAGTCTATGTGACCCTGGACAAATCTCTTCACAGGAACTGTTTTACCTTTGAATTTGTATCTCCAGAACTTAGGATAGCGCTTGGTACGATCAGCGCTTGTAAGCACTGAAATGCTTTTCATTCATTGATTCATTCATTCATAGCCTAGATGCTTTCTAAGACCCCTTCCAGATTCACAATCTATGATGTTATGAAAAAAAAGAGATCTATAGTTTAGAAGTATATCCCTCTGCTCTCTATACCCACCCCCACCATCGCCAATGTACACAAATTAGTTCCCATTGGAGGAGTATTCTGAGCTGGTAGGAATTGTTCTTTGGTTAGTCATTTTTTTCAGTCATGCCCAAGTCTTTGTGACCACATTTGGTGTTTTCTTGGCAAAGATACTACAGTGGTTTGCCATTTCCTTCTCCAGGTCATTTTACAGTTGAGTAACTGAGGCAAACAAGGTTAAATGGCTTGCCCAGGGCCACACAGATAGTAAGTGTCTGAGGTCAGATTTGAACTCGGGAAGATGATTCTTCCTGACTCCAGATCTGGCATTCTGTCCACTGCACTACCTAGCTGCCCAAGTGAGTATTACTGATTCCTTGGTTATACAGAGAAATTGTGTGGAGTGCTCGGCTTGTACTCTGGAGCCCAGAATGGGATGGAGAGAGATGGACTAGAGTGAAAATAAAGAGCTGGTGATGGGAGGCAAAAGTATACATCTGGAGTATGTTTAGAATGGAAGCCAGGTATGCTATACACCCAACCCATGCCCTGCGCATCTTATGGCAGAGAGACACATCTGCTGGAGCCAGGTGTGTACAATCCTTCTGTTACATGTAGTCCTCATAGGAAAGTAACCTCCTATCCAAGTAGGCTTAAAGAAATCAACATTAGATTTAGAACTTTGTGAACTATTTCTTCACCAGGCAAGAGGAAATTGTTTTCATTGTCTATGTTTTAACTGTATGAAAAAGGTTAGATTCCAGGGGGCTGATGTGACTGCTCATGTCATCACTGAAAAGAGAAGGGTCTCCGTCAGACTTTATCAGTTTGCCTGTCTCAGAAAGTCTCAGAGAGTTTTGCTAGGAGAGCACTTTGCAAACCCTAATGTGCCACTGAAATGTGAGTACTACCCACAATAACACCTGGGATTACACCAAAATTGGGTCCCTCAAATAACGTTATCCCAAGTTCAAGCTACTCCATGCGTCTACATCCACTTAAAACAATAGCTCATGAGCCCCTACCAATGTCTTTCTCTTTACTAGTCAGCATAGGTATCGACTGGTGATGTCATTGCACTATTTCTGCCAGATGTCCTCCCTATTAGTCTCATACGGTGCATGGTCTCTTCCAGACATTGCTCCCTTCTGGTCTCACATGGCTGCTATTCAGCATTGCTTCACTCAGTAGTGGTTGCTGCAAAAGTTTGTCTTCACGGGAATCATGGTGCTGGATCTTCTCTCTGTTTGCATCTTCCTGCTTTAACTTGAGTGCTAGCTTTTCTTTTGGGAAGAAGATGGATGAGTGGGCTCTGACTTTATTCTTTTAGATAGAATTTCATAGGGTTTTTTTTAGTTCTTTTAGAAAAGCAAAAACTCATAGAGCACTGGTCCTGAAGTCAGGAGGACCTGAGTTCAAATCTAGCCTCAGATACTTACTAGTTGTGTGACCCTGGGCAATTCACTTAACCCTGATTGCCCAAAAAGAAAGAAAAAAAAGCAAAAATTCACCCATGACCAATCACCAAAGGAGGGAAATTAAACTTCCTAGAGGGAAAAAAATAAAGCTTTTCCTGTTTTTTAACTTGAGCAATGGTCTGTCTGTTTCTCAGAGCCTTGGCTAGAAGGAGCTTTTTCTCTTCAGGAAAATCTCCTGACTAAATTGTTATTGAAGGTGCCACTGTTTCTGGGATACTGAGTAGGGTTACTTCTAGCTAGCTACTACTTTCAGGTTTACTTCTATTTTTTAAATTCTATCTTCTTGTCATTTAACTCTGTTCACCATGGGAAACTACTTAACTCTCTGTTAAATTTCCAATTGGAGACCCTGTGTCATGGGAGAGAGCTCTGCCATAGAAACCCCAAAGAGTTGCATTGGCCTGATTTCTTGTCATCTCTTTGGGGACCCACCATTCTGTGCAACTGCAATGAAAATAAATGTCATCACAAAAGCCAAGTCCAAGAGCTATGTAATTATCTATTTCCTATTGAATCATATATAACATATGGTCATATATAACGTATGTGTATATGTATATGCATATACATGTATATATACACACATACACAATACGTACATATATACACTATATACTGTATACATCTGTATGTGTACACACCTATGTATACACATACACATATATATACAGTATGTGCACTTGTGTGTACATACATAGTTTGCATAGGCACCCACAGCAGCAGCAACAAAGACTTTTAAACTTTTGGGACCAGCTTTTAGTCAATAATAATGATACTATTTTCTGACTTGTATTATTTGGTCACCTTAGTTTAGAAGACATTCTAGAGATTCCTCTGGTTAAACAATTACTCAATTTTAAAATTCCAAGAGGAAAGGACATTGACTAGGGGTTGAGTGCCTGAGTCCTGAATTCTAGTCCTAGGCCTGGCTATTTGTATGGAAAAATCTCTTTGCTTCACCATGTCTCAGTTTTTCTTTTTTTTTTCGCAACTACAAATTGAAGGAAAATGATCTCAACAGCATATTCCAGCTCCAATTCCCTATTATTACATGATTTATGCCCACCCAGTATGGAAATATAGAGAAAAGCTCTTAGGACAATGATTCCAACATAGTCTGTACTCAGTAAAAGGTTGTTGCATCAATAAATGAAAGCCTTGTTTCCGCTGGCCTAGGGGAAAATATTTTCAAGAAACTTGCATATATTCTTGTGGTTTTTATATTTTCCCATGCCTCCACCACATAGAGAAGACTCTGCAAAATTAGACACTAAGCCAATTGCCACCAATCTCCCGTATACTCTGCTAGCTCCTTTTCTTAGCTGGCTTACCTATCAAAAACTCACTGTTTTTCGTGTCCCACTTTCCTGATTCATGCAATGTAAATAAAAGTATCCTTTGGCCTTCTAAGGATGGTCTGTGAAGAGGCTCCCTGGCATGGTGCCAGGGATGAGGAAAGGATTCTTAGAACTGTGTCTCAAATTTTAAAAAGTAGGTAAAAATGTGCATCTCTGAGGTCTGAGGACCTGGGTTCTTCCACTTCAGGTCAGTGAGGGCAAATCATTTAAACTTCTCCGGATTTCAGTTTCCTACTCTTAAAAACGAAGAGATTAGACTAGATCAGCACTTCTCAATGCTTTTGGTCTCAGGATTCCTTTATGCTTTTAAAAATCACTGTGAAAATTTTTTTTTTTAAAAAAATCGCTGTGAATCCTTTCCCTTCCTTTTGAAAAAAAAAACCTTTTGTTTATGTTGTTCAGCTGTTCCAGCCGTCTCCAACTCTCTGTGACCCCATTTGAGGTTTTCTTGGTAAAGATACTAGAGTGCTTTGCCATTTCTTTTTCCAGCTCATTTTACAGATGAAGAAACCCAGGTAAATAGGATTAAGTGACTTGCCCAGAGTCACACAGGTAGTAAGTGTCTGAGACCAGAATTGAACTCAGGAAGATGAGTCTTCCTGGCTCCAGGCCTGGTGATCTATCCACTGCACCTACAAGCATCTCAGGGACCTCCAGTGGTCCCCAGATCGTGTCTTGAGAATCTCTGAACTAGAATTGTCCTAATATCCCTTCTGGCTTTAAACCTTAAAATCTTGGTCTTAAAAGTCTCTGACTTCACCAGAATGACTTCTACAAGGCAGGAGGAACACATACTTTTTGGCTGAGCTACGTCTGAGATTTTTTGGGGGGTCCATAAATGCTAAAAGGGTTGAAAATTCCCCATAGTATTACTATGAAAAAGAAAAAAAATGTGGGAATATTATAGCTACTGTGCCACACTACACTTTAGACATCTAGGAGTACTTGGTCTTCGGGGAAAAATAAACAAGAGTTGAGATTCTATGAGAAGCTGCTTGTCTGGAATGTCTAATAGAAGTAGCATCCAGAAGACTGTTATAAAAGCCCTGTGCCATGGGGGAGAGCTCTGCCATAGAAACCCCAAAGAGTTGCATGGGCCTGATTTCTTGTCATCTCTTTGAGGACCGTGGCATTTGAAAGGTGTTAGGAACAGTAGAGATATGCAAGTGAAAAGACTGAAGTATTTGCAAGGAAATTCTCATTAATTAAAATATCTAGAGTTATGGAAAGGTGGTACAGTGGATAAAGTGCAGGTCCTGGAGTCAGGAAGACCTGATTTCAAATCTAGTCTCAGACACTTACTAGCTATGTGACCCTGGACAAGTCACTTAACCTCTGTTTGCCTCAGTTTCCTGATCTGTAAAACAGGTATAATAATAGCACCTACTTTCCAGGGTAGTTGTGAGTATCAAACAAGATAACCATTACGAAGTATTTTGTAAGTAGTAAGTATTATATAAGAGTTAGCTATTATTTATTGCTCTGTAAAACCTTTGTTGTATACAGCATACTAACACACGTATGGTGGGTGCTTAATTAAATTCAGTACAATTCAACAAGTATCTCTTAAATGCCAAAGACAGGCAAGGCTCCAAAGAAGAATAAGATTCAATCTCTGCCTCCAGGGAGTTTCCAAAGGACAAAAGTATGTTTGCAAATTACTATAATACAAGGTACAATGTGAAAATATAATAAGAATAGCAGCATGGGGTAATGGCAAGCAATGAGGGCCTTTTTGCCTTTTTTTCTTTTGGAATGCTTCTCAGCACTAAGGCAACCAAGTGCCTTTGATTGAATCTTGCCTTTGATTGAATCAAGAGTCTTTGATGAATTGCTTAATTCACAAGAAACCCTAAGTCACATGAGTTTGAGTCACATGGTGGTGACACCCTCTGATCCTGAAGAAGTGTATATATAATCTGAGCTTAGCATTTTGCCTTGGGCGCTCACTCTTTGGAAGAGTGTTCGTGTGATTTGGTCAGATGAGACACTTGGTAGCCATTAAGGAGACCCCCAGCTTTGAAAACCCAGATGTTGGTGCTTCTCTCTCTGGTAACTATGTATGTATTGCTACAGACAGACAGTTAGAAGTCCTGTCTGCTGATTTGTGTTATTTTGCTCTGTTTATATAATTTCTGCTTGTAATTTCTGTTTGTGTTTTCTGTAAAGCTCAGGGTGCTGACTTTTTCCCCTGGAGTAAGTGAATGATACATGTATGTTTAATTAAAGTGAGATTATAAACCCCTTAAAGTTGCTTTCCTTAGAAAAGCAGATCAAAGAATATGTGCTAGCAGCCCTCCTGTGTACTGCTGTTATTGGCCTTATTGACCTCCACAATGCAAGTAGCATTGTTGTTACACATGGGTCAGTGGAAAAAGTACTGGATGTGAAATTAGAAATTGTGGGTTCAAATCCTAGCTCTGCCACTTACTACCTACATGGCCTCACTTAAGGTATGATTTTTCTAGGCCTCTGCTTCTTCAAATAAGGAAGTATTAGGTGACCTCTAAGGTCACTCAGCTCTAAATCGTTGATCCTTTCAGAGGTATGAAGTACTATGCTAGTTTGGAGCCAATTAAGGCTGGTGGGGGTATGTATGATAAATCAGGAGAGCCTTTCTGGAGGAAGTGGCATTTGAGTTGGCCTTGGAGAATCAGGGAGAAAATTTGAAATAAATTCTAAACAGCTGTGGACAGTGCAACCAAATGTTTCACTTATTCAAGCCTAAATTCTTAGGCCGAGACTGCTGACTAGCAGTTCTATTATTGCCAACTTTAGCCGTGGTTTTGCTGTGGTGGGTGTCTCTCCACTAAAAGCTAGGCTGAAACCAGAATTGGGGCGACAATAGCCACAAAGACCGTAAGAATCAAACCTAAGGCTGATGTGTCCCACCCAGACTCTTAACTAGCAATTTTTGCACCTGGGGCAAGGGGCAGGAAACGTGCCCTGAAATAAACTTTTTAAAGCAATTTCAATTGAAGAAAAGAGAGCAGGGCTGTGTAGGGACAAGGGAGCATAGCTTCACATTCTAACTAAACATTCTTGCTAACTAGCTGTTATAAGATTTGCTTTCTCTACCTTTTGAAGGACTTTGAATATTTTTAACTCTCTTTAAAGGTTGATGTTCCAGGAAAAGTCCCAACCACCCTAGTTATAGTTATGGTGTATAGCTACCTGGCATAGCTATATTTTAGGGTCTTTAAAGGACTATGAGAAGCCCGAGGATAAAAGGCTTGAAATAAAAATAAGTTGTTGCTGAATAAATCTCTTTTCAATAGCTTCAACTCAATTGAGATAAGACCTGTGATACATATGACTGCAAATTCAATCCTATTGAGCAAGTGTTGACTGAGCACCTACTATCCAGCCTGGCCCCATATACTTTTAATATATTTCCCTTAACTCTTTCACAAGAAAGCCACATTTTTAATCTGGTTGGAGTTCAGAGAGAACACATCAGACTTCATGAGGGTCAGATAGATATTCATCCAGAAAACCATAGTAAGAATTGCACAGAATGAGAATCTGGTCTATTAGACATTTGTGAACCGCATTTAAACTAGATCCTCATTTCACATGTAAAATGGCTCTATTTAGAATCATTAAACCTCAGGGTCTGGAGGATCCTTAGAGATCACTTATTCCAGAAATTCTTAGTCTTTTTGTGTCATGGATCCCTTTGGCAATCTGGGGAAGCCTATGGACCCCTTCTCAGGATAATGTTTTAAATGTATAAAACAAAATAAATAAGCTTACAAAGGAAAAACCAAATTTGGTGAAAGTTAAGCATGTAACTTTTTTCCCATTCAAGTTCACAAGTTCCCTAAAACCCATCAACAATCTCCCCCCATAGCAAGAACTGCAGATCTACTTTGTCCTCTCCCATTCCCCACCTCCTATTTTATAAATGAAGAAACTAAAATCCTGAGAGAGAAGTGATTTAGGATCATCACTTTAGAGCTTGAAGGGGCCATAGAGGACATCTAATTGAACTCCATTTTTCAGGTTTGGACACTAAGACCCGTAGCAGTGAAGTGACTTGCCCAAAGTCATGCCAGTAGTAAGTGGCAGGTCAGGATCTGAACCCACTCCAAACCCAATTGTCCTACACCACCAAACCTTTTACTCGCCCAATAGCACACAACTTGCTTGCAGTAAAGGTACAAGCAGGACTCCTGCTTGACTGTTAGGTAGCATTTCTTCTTTATCATAAAGCTTTATAAAGTTTTGGTTTTAGGTTTATCTTACAGCAGTATCTCTAAAAGCCAAATATTAATTCTGACATTCAAATATTATATTACTCTTTCAAAGCATGTCACACCTGTTATCTTCTGACCACAACCTTGTGAGAAGGTATTACAGGTATTATCATCTCCATTTTACCTAGATTCAGAGAGGTTAGGTGATGATAAATCCAAGGGCACAGCTAGAAAGCTGGAGAATTGAGTTTTAAAACCAGTCATACTGATTCAGTGCCTTTCCTCCTACATCATACTGCCCTCTTATTAAATATTCAGTATTAAATATTAATTAAATTATTTAAATTAATTAAATATTCCATATTAAATTATTGTATGATATTAAATATTAAATAAACAGTCTCAATAGGAAACAGAACTTCGGTATATTTCCCTGACCATGCCAGATGACTTTTTTGTCATATACTTCCACATTGGCACGCTTATTTCAGTTTTATAAGTTCTATGAGAACTAAATAAAGGATGGCTTAATGAATGAGCAAGTAAATGGAAATAAAGGCAAACCGGAACTAGAACCCATTCCCGCATCCTTGGACAACTGTAGACACTAAGTGTTCCATCTAGCAAAGGTATTTACAAAGGACATGATAAAAGCAGAAAATGAAAAATAGGAATTCAGGGATGATCTCTATCTTTCAGTGTGTATAAAGATAGAAAACCAATAACATAATCAAGCCGCATTATATCAAGAAGAGCATTTACCTGTTAACATACAGGGTGAGAGGATCATTACTAGCATCTTTTCTAATATTACTACAGGAAATTAAAGGTGACCACTATCGAAGGATAGTTCAAAGCTCCCTAAGGTTTGTGGGCAGTTAAGTGGTATAGTAGATAGAGTGTCAGGTCTGGTACTCATTTTCCTTAGTTCAAATCTGGAATAAGATGCTTACTAGCCGTGTGACCCTGGGCAAGTCACTTAACCCTGTTTGCCTCAGTTTCCCCATCTGTAAAATGATCTGGAGAAGGAAATGGCAAGTCACCCCAGTATCTTTGCCAAGAAAACCCCAAAGGAGGTGATAAAGATTTGGACATGCCTGAAAAATGACTTCACAGTAATGACAAAGGTTTGTGGGTATTTGTTATTTTTAATTGGTGACTTTATACAGTGATTTGTCATTTACCAGGCCTCTCACTTTCCTTGGGGCTATACCTGAACTCATTTCTGGGGATACTTTTTTCCATTAGAAGTGTTATCCGTTGGGGTCTTTGGCTATATTCTTTTTGATCCAGGCATTTATGTAGAGTCTTCACACCTTTCCATATCATTATTCTGAGAGTTGGTTAGTTGGATTGTCTTGACATTGGAGAAGAATAAAGTTATTTGCTGTTTTGCCCTAAAGGTTGTTATGCTGTTTAGTGTCTATGTAAAGACTAGTGTGGAATCATGAATTTATGAAATGTTAGGTACGAAAGCTTATAACTTTCTATATTTACTCCTCTAATCCCAAGGTAAAGGATGAAACATCTGTAAATGTAGCACTGAGAGCAAAGAGAAGGCAGAAAAAAATATGACTTTTTTAAAAGTCCAAATAAACTTGTAATTTAATTTTGACAGAAGGTGAAAGAGTGTTATTCCAAGTGACCATAATTTCCAGAGATGGTGAGCAGAGTTGATGGGTTTAGGCTGTCTGAAATCAGCAGTGTCAGAATGCCGCAGGGGGAAAAATATGGCATTTGGAACCAGAGGATATGAGTTCAAATTCCAGCTTTGCTATTTAATAGATAACCCTGGGCCAGTCACTTAATCATTCTTAGCCTTAATTCTTTCATCTATAAAATGAAGGGTTGGATCAATTAACCTCTGAAATCCCTTCTACCTCTAAATCTATGATCTTTCCCTTAAGGCCATTTTTACCAAATGTATCTAAGTCTACTGGGCCTACACTTAGACCATCCTATATCTGTTATTCCTTTCTAAGACAGTTCATGTTTTTGGAGTTAGTGGCATTTGAGTTGTATCTGAAGACATTTCTATTTCCTGAATACTCAAATTGAGCGACTGCTGTAATTACATTTTATGTAAAGTGCCTATTGAGGTATTCATGAAAGGCAGTACATGAATAAACAAAGTACTCAGAGTTCTAATCCATTTATTTCTTCTTACATTAATTCCTGCTCCTTCTTTGAGGTGTACAAAATATGTCATCTTAAAAACACCTAACTGCCAATCTCAGGTACTGTGCTAGGAAATTAAGTTCCTTTACCTACTGAACTACTGGAATAACTGCCCCTGTGAAGTCCAAATTCAACCCTGTCAGTCAGTGTTGAAAGTCAGGATCTGCCCCAAAGCTTCAGATCACACACACTCTTGGAGCCTGAGGAAGAAAAGCAAGACTCAGCTAACAGGCAGAAGGGAATAGGATATTTTTGGATGACAGCTTGAAGAGTTTCTTTCAAAGGGCATTTATATTCACTGCTCTCTGGCTTGCCGCTGGAAGCAGGCAAGACCAAGCTAGTCCTGAACAGTTCAGGACAAGGCTTAGCCTCAGAGGGAGAAGGCCAAGAATTACCCCAAATTGTCTCCCCAACCTAAAACTGTTGCGTGTCCCAAGGCAGCTCCTGCAGGATTGGGAGTAGGGGGGAGTCCAAAAACTCTGCTTGTATCCCGGCTAGGCTGAAGTTCTGTTTGAAGCCCCAGGGGTGGGGCAGCTCAGAAAGCCTCACCCTTTCTAAGGATGCCACCTGCTGCCTGGGTAGGGGCAAAGAGGTCAGTTTCTCAAGTAGGATCAAATGAAAAGGACAGGCGTGGGTCTGCCCATAAAAGGGCCTCTTTGAGGTTGATTTTTTTAAAAAAATACAATTCATTTCATTCCCAGTTAGACCCTCTGGAACAAGGCAGTCTGAGAACAAGCCTGTGAACAGCTCTTGTTGGAAGATTGCCAACCCAGGCTGCCCAGTCCCCCCCTTTTCCTAACCCCCTACAGGACCTCTTGCTGCCGCTGCTAACCCAGAGGCAGGCTCATTGAAGATGGGGCTGCCTGGTCTTCAAGGGCTTCCTCCCCCTTGCCCCCTGCCCTATCCCCCCTAGGATGCCCTGCTGAGTAGTGGAAGGCTCTGCCAAACCAGCTGTCTCCTGACAGGATAAAATAATTTAGCATCAAGGACAGGAAACCAGATCCACATAGGCAGGCAAGATGAAAAACTGATGTTTTCTGACAGTCACTTGAGGCATTGCCTCTTCTCCCTTACCCTGCTTTGTAAATGAGAAAAAAAAATTACCTAACCTCTCCCCCCAAAAAAAACCTTTTCACTAACTAGAGGCTATCTAGTACAACACCTTCCAATAAAGAAACTGAAACCCAGGGAAACTGACTTTCCCAAGGGCACACAGGTAACAGAAACTAGGAGTCAAATCCAAGCCCACAGATGCCAAATCCAGCCTTCTTTCCCCTGGACCTCACCATTTCTCTTTATCTTTTGAACAAAAACAAATTAACTTCTGACCAACATAGCCTAGTATATCCTATTTAATTTCATGTTAAAATTTGCCCTCAACTTCTCTTTCCCTCTCTTTCCAACAGAGATGTCATAAATACTCAAAAAATAGGCCAAAAACAAAAGCAAAAAACCCAGCACAGGATGCTAAATTACCTATTGTGTGAAAAAAGTGACAAATCTCAGACTGTGAACAGCCCTCAGAGATGCCTTTTCAGAGTCTAGTCCAGGGCTTCTGAAACTTTTTTCCACTAGGGACTCCCTTTTGCATTGTGGCACCATTCCACATCGTGTGGCCTGAGGGCATGTGCAGTGCAAAGCGTGGGTGCTTTGCGTTCAGAACCACTGCAGCAGTGAAATTGCTGGATGCAACACGGGCAAGTGCTGCCAGAAACACCTCAGATTCATTACACGTTTGATTTTGAATTAATTTTTGGTCGCTGTGCATTCAGAAACCTTTTACTGTTGCCAAATTTTTCAAGACCCTGTATGGGGTCTCAACCCACAGCTTAAGAAGCACTGGACTAAGGTATGTTATGACTTAGATATTCTTCCATTGGGGAAATAAAATTCATGCTACTTATCTGCCCTTCAGTCGCTCTCTTTGTGAATGAAAACACCATCCTTTACTCTATAAGTGGCCTCCAATTTACACTACACACCCAACTTGTGCCTTATTGTCCCTTTCTTCTCTGTTCCCTCAGCCCACTCTCCCCTTACTTTGGTATTTCTCCGAATCTGTGGTCTCATCAATGCGAGTCATTAGATCATAGATTTAAAGGCTGGGAAGGACCTTTGAGGTCCCCTCATTTTACAGTTAAAGGAGTTGACAATCAGGGAAATTAAATAGCTTACGAGTCTTACAGGCAATGAGCAGCAGAGCCAAGATTTGGGCCCAGGTCTTCAGACTCTACATCAGCACCCTGCCTCCCAAGGGACCGTGTGCAAAACATCCTCACCTGTCCATCGTATCTGGCTCTCATGCCAGCCCTCCCTAAAATCCTCCACAGGGGGTTTGCTCAACCAGCTTGGGCGCATTCTTTAAGATCTAGCAATATCACATGGATACTAATGCAACATTTATTCCTTACTTTTCTGATCATACATCTTTCTGGTGACATCTTCTTGTACAATTCCTCGTTGGTAACGTGCCACTGCCTACTTAACACCCATTGTATGCTTCTTAATTGTCCTTTGGGTGATTTTGCCTTTAATCTTTATAGAATGTGGTGTTCTATCTACCTGGCAGGCAAACCATGTAACGAGAGGATGTCAAAAATGATGGACCTTTATTTCATTGGATGGGGTTTGGGGGTGGAGGTGAGGGGAGGTAGGCCACTAAAAGCACTGTACAATTTCCAAGAGGCATCCTATCCCATAGCCCAGGTGGGTCATTTATTCAGTGTGTCCTTCACATCATGAAATGTCTGCTTCTCTGGCAAACTCTAGAGTCTTCACTTCCACTGAAGAAAAATGTCAGTGCTTTCAGAGAATCAGAAGGAGGGTTCAGAAGGAATGGAAGCTGAACAAAGCAGAAACATCTGAGTGGAGCTGACTCAGAGCTAATTCCCCAAAAGAGCCTAATTCTCTTATTTGCTATCTTTTCTTCAACCCTGTACCCTTGGGGAAAAAAAAGAATCTGACTGAAAAATTTCACTTGTCTTTGGGACTGGCTTAATTTCTATTAATGAGAAATTTATGTGGGTTACAATGTCTCCTCTTTTGCACATACCCAAGGAAGAGCAATAAGCTTATCATTCATTCATACCTGGAATAGTTTGCCATTTCCTTCTGTAGCTCATTTTTACAGATGAGAAACTGAGACAAACCTGGCTAAGTGATTTGCCCAGGCTCACCCAGCTAGTAAATGGTCTGAGGCCAGATTTGAACTCAGGAAGATGAGTCTTCCTGATTCTAGGCCTGGCGCTCTCTCCACCGTGCCACCTTCCTTTATATTGAGATCATTGTCTTCCTTTTGGGGGTATTGCTGAGTCAGAGGGGATTAGAAGTCAGTAACTTTGGGGGCACATTTTCAAACAGCTTTTCTCGAATGACTGGACCAATTTACCATTCTACCATCGCCCATCCATCATTTGTCATTTTTACTTTTTGATCAGCTTCTCCAGTCTTATGGATGTGAAATGGAAGCTCGGAATTGCTTCAATTTGCATTTCTCTAATTACCAGTGATGTGGATCATTTTTTAATATGGCTATTGAGAGGTTGGATTTGCCATCAGTTAATGGCACAGTGCATAGAGCACAGGGCCTGGAGTCAGGAAGACCTGAGTTCAGAGGGGGCCTCAGGTGTTTATTAGCTGTATGTCCCTGGGCAAGTCATTTAACCACTTGTTTATCTCAGTTTCCTCATCTGTACAATGGAGATAAGAGCACCTACCTCCCAGGGTTGTTATAGGGACCAAATGAGATGATCGTTGTAAAGCACTTAACACAATGACTGGCACATACTATATGAATGTTAGTTATTCATCAGTTATAGAATGATTCCTTTTAAATTTGAATCCAATCCTTCTGCATTTTAGAAATGAGACCTTTACCAGAAAAGCTTGGTACAAAGATTTTCCCATCTATTTCTCTTCTCATTTAAGTTGCATTGATTTTGTTTGTGCAAAAGCCTTCATAATTTTATGTAGTAAAAACCATCCATTTTATTGTCTGTGATCCTCTCTGTCCCTCTGGTTATTAATTTTTCCTCTATTCATAACTTTAAAATTTTATTTCTTCCATGCTCCTCTAATTTGTTTATGGTGTGATATTTTATACCTGTCATGTATCCATTTGGATTTTCCTAACTTTCTACTTCCAGCTGAGATTCCTTTTAGTAGCAGGATGGGAATTTGATTGTTGGAGTGTAAATAAGTAATTGTGAAGCCCAAGTTTCACTTTATAGGCAAGGCTAGGCTCACTTTGCCATAACCCCAAAGAAGTGATACTACTCTGGATTATCTAGAATAACATAAGGACCATGGTGGTTGGGGGAAAGAGGGGACAATGGTGGTAGATGGGTCTAGACAGAGAGGTGGGTAGATACAAAATACTAATTCCCCAATTCAAATTTTGCTCATGTATCAGGCAGTAAGGGAGACATCCCATTCTTCTCTCATTCCTCCTCCTCAATCTCTTCTTCTTCCTTGTCTTCCTTCTTGCTCTCATTCCTTCTTCATATCAACATGACCTTCCTCTTCTAGAAGCCAGAACCTAGGCTACTTTTATTAATTCCATATGACAGGTACATTACAGGTTAAATAGATTTTGGTGAGGCAGGGATGTTGCCTGAGAACCTAATTCCCATGGCTATTGTTTCTATTAGAAAATATGTTCCTACTTCAAAACAACCAAACAACTTGCAGATGAATTTTTGAATCACAACTCATTTGCAAACTGAGAACTGCTTGTATTCCTCATTAATGAAATCTTTGCAAAGATATCTCTCTGCCATCATAAAAATATCCTTTCCTGGGAGCTGCAAGCCTTGCTTTTGGTCATGTTATTAAATGACCCAATACAAAGATATGGAGGTTAGCTTTTTTTCCTACCTAACTCATCTCTAATTTCTTCTGCTCTGACTTATTTCCCGCCCACTTGCCCCCTTTTGTGCTGACCGCTTCTGTCTCTAGAAACTCATCCTCCTGCAAGATCACACCAGCCTTGGTATTTATATTTCCTCTATACTCTCTGTTCCTGGGACCTCTCTGAATGAAGAACAGAGCTTTTCTCCAAACCTCCATTTAAGAAGGGCACCTAGGCTAGCCATCTCTTCATTTCCCACCCATATGCACTCCCTTGGATTTCTTCATCATGTGTCTGTATGGGTTACCTTCCCTAGCCCTTTTCGGCTTCCTTTTGTGTGTTGTCTTTCCCCATTAGATTGTAAGTTTCTTGAGGAAAGGGACTGTCTTTTTTCATATTTGTATTCATAGTATTTAGCAGGATGTCTCACACATAGTAGGCACTTAATAAATGTTAACTGACTGATTGACTCCCCAGTATGTTTTTTCATCTAATGGAATAATGAGTTGCTTCTGTGGATGCACTCCTAAGCCTTCCCTCTCCTTAAAGAATCTTCACTAGATTTTACCATCCTCACAATCTATCATCCTATATCTCTCCTATCTTCTTCAGATAAACTTCTGGAAAAAAACGCTATCCAAACTGATTGTTTCCCTTTTTGCTCGTCTCACTTCTTAACCCTTTGCAATATGGTTTATCACCCCATCATTGAACTGAAATGGCTCTCCAAAATTACCAATGATCTCTTAATTGCCAAATCTGATGGCTTTTACTCAATCCTTCTTGAGTTCTAAAGTATTTGACACTGTTGGCCACCTTCTCTTCCAGGATATGCTTTTCTCTCTGGGTTTTCATGACACCACTCTCTCTTGATTTTCCTCCTGTATGTCTGATCACTCTTTCCAAGTTATCTTTTTTAGATCATTATCTGTATTACTTTCACCAGCTGTGAATAGAGGCTAAGGCTCTGTCCCATGCTTTCTTTTCCTCTGTATGCTCTCTTGGCGACCTTATCAGCTCCCACAAGTTTACTTATCTCTATGTTGATGATTGTCAGATCTATATACCCAGTCTTGGTTTCTCCTTAGCTGCACTCACTCATCACAAGCTGTCTGCTGGATATTCAAACTGGACATCCCAGAATCATCCAAAATTCATCATGTCCAAATTGAAATTCATAATCTTTTCAACAAAACTAAAATTCCCTATTTCGGTCAAAGGCATTTCTAATCACTCAGATTTGAAACACTCTCATTCATCCCAATATGTATAATCAATTGTCAAATCTTGCTGTTTCTACCTGCATGACATCTCTTGCATTGCTCCCCCTCTCTATCCACATAGCCACTTAATTTAAGTCAGGGGTAGGGAACCTTTGGCCTCAGGGCCACATGTGGTCTTCTAGGTCCTAGGGTGCAGCCTTTTGACTGAGTTCAAGTTTTACAGAACAAATCCTTTTATTAAGGGGATTTGTTCTGTGAAGTTTGAATTCAGTCAAAGGGCCACACTCGAGGATCTAAAGGGTCACATGTGGCCTGGAGGCCACAGGTTCCTCACCCCTGCTTTAGGCCCTCATTGCCTCTCAACTGAACCTTTGCAGTAACCTCCCGATTGGTGTCTCTGCTTTAGGTCTCCTACTTTACTCTACTCTCCTTGCAGCTGTCAATGTTATTTCCCTAAAGCACCGATCTAATCATGTCACTCTCCTACTCAATAAAATCCAGTGGCTATCACCTCAAGGAGCAAAAATAAACTCTTCCATTTGTCTTTTAAAACCCTTCACACTGGACTCAATCTTATTTTCCTATGTATTGTCTCCCTTCTCTCTCTAGTGCAGTGACAGTCAAACTGACCTTATTACTATTCCTCCTACAAAGCAGGAGCATTTCCCAGCCTTTGAACTAGCTGACCTCCATGTACGAATGGAAACTACCTCCTCACCTCTACTCTAATTTTCTTCAAGAGTTGTATCAAGTGGTGTTTTCTACAAAAAGCGTTTCCTTATTCCCAACTGCTAGTATACTTTCTCTCCACCAGTTCCCTTATATATCTTTGGTCTATCTTGTCTCATCTAATGAACTACAAGCCTCTTGAAGGCAGGGAGTATTCCTAGAATCTAGCACAGTGTCTGGCATATATGGGATGGTTAATAAATGCAAACAGTACTTGAGTTTGTGATCTCTTGTTTCAGAGGCTCAGAGAAAAATAATCTTAAATAAATGATGATTTGTGCAAATTAGGCATTTCTACTACTTTAGAAATTAAGGTTATGTATACATATACGTGTATATTTATAAGGCCTTGAGCTATTTATATATAAAATAATGTGCATATGTACACAAATTGATATAAACTAATATAAACATTGTAAGGAGACGTTTAGATTGAGGCCAGGTTATATGACTTATAAGATCCCTTTCTCTTCAAAGATTCTTTTATCTTATAAAATTCTTTCCGTATTTCCTTCAACATTGTCCATCTTTGTTAATGGTATCATCATCCTTCTAATCCCCTAGGTTCTCAACCTTGGAGTCATACCTCACTCTTCCTTCACTTCCTTCCTTCTTTGGATCTCACATCTTCCTTCTCTTTGGATCTCACATCCAATCACTTCCCAAATCTTACTGCTTTATCTCTACAATGTCTATTACATCTATTACTTTCTCTGTACTAAAATAATCTCTACCCTACTTCAAACCCTCCTTGGCTATTACCTAGACTATTTCAATAGTTTACCAACTGTCTACATTCTAGCCTTCTTTCTATTCCATCTTCCACATAGCAGGCAAACTAGTATTCCTAAAACCCGGATCTGACCACAGTACCCTCTTCCTTCCTGAACATCTTTAATAGCTTCCTCTTTTTTTGAGGATAAAACAAAACACGCTCAGTTTGGCATTAACACTCACAATCTGGGTCCCCTAAATTCTCAAATTCATATCATATTCCTCACCTTCATTCCTTCTCCTTTCCAATCAGGGCTGCCATCTATTACCCACATACAACATTTCATCTCCAGCCTCCTCCATGGCTTTACATCTATCATGTTGAAAATAGGACTCCCTCCTCACCTCTGCCTAGTTATTAGGCCCTAGTAGAATCCCTAGCTTCCTTCAAAACACAGATTGAATGCCACATCCTATCTGAGGTTTCTTTTGATGTAGATGCTTAATAAATGTTTAGCAATTGATTGCCTCCATTTATTAATATTCTCGGTCTCTTGGAATTCTTAATATTACTTTGTACAAATTTTGAATTTATTTACTTGGCTTATACCTTCCCCTCCCCCAACATCAAAAATACTGTAAGTTCCTTGAGGGTAAATACTGGTTTAGATTTTTGTTTTTGTATTTCTAGTACCTCTTTACACATAGCAAGTTTTTAAGAAGCTATATTGGTTGAAACGAAAACAAGAGCAAGAATTCTTTAAATCACATCTTTGTAATTTCTTGGTTAGATTTAAATAACCTTCTCTTTCTATAGTGTTGCTTATCTAAACTTTATATATTCCTCAATGCCTAGCACAGGTCTCAACATAAAAAGACATTTAATAAATGTTTGTTGAATTTAATTGAATTACTTTAAGCCTGTTTGTCTTTTAAGTCTCATTTAGCTTTTATTTCCATCATAACTGTGATTTAAATACCTAGAATCTCTCCCATCTCCAATATCACTCATTCAAATGAGAAGGGTGACTGGCTACCCCAGATTCAAGGTACTCTGTGGGTCTACATTCTTCAAAACCATAGCTCTCAAGCCCTTACCAAAGTGTTAACCTTGAATAGTCAACCAAAGAACACAATTGATTCAAAGCAAGGCAAATAATATAGTAAGAAAAGTGGAAAGAAATCATAGCCCTCCCATAAACCTGAGGCATATTCTCCTATTAATACACATAGCATTAGGAGAAGAGTGGGCAAAGGAAATTCATACGGAAGGGCACACAAGCAAGGAATATATATGGTCATGGCACATGCATGGAAGGCACTGAATGAAGGCATTTCCATGTGACCAAAGAACAACATCCTCGGAATGACAACTCATACCTCTGATGCTATAGGGCTGTTCATATAGAATATGAATTGGAGAGGTGAGGCTGAAAGCAGGGAGAACTACCAGTTCAGAACAACTAAATTCATATAGTGCCATAAATGGGCAGCTAAGTGGCATAGTGGATAGGGCACTGGGCCTGGAGTCAAGAGCACTCTTCGTGAGTTCAAATCTGGCCTCAGACACTAGCTTTGTGACTCTGGGCAAGCACTCAACCCAGTTTGCCTCAGTTTCCTTATCTGGACAATGAGCTAGAGAAGGAAATGGCAAACTACTCCAGTATCTTTGCCAAGAAAATCCCAAACGGAGTCATGAAAAGTCAGACACACTGAAACTACTGAACAGCAACCATCTCCTAATCAGTGATCGTGCCCGCTGCTATGGCACAGTTGCTATTTATGTTTGCTCAGCCACTTTGTCTTAGAGGTTGCCTGCCAGGTGAATTTGCACTGGGTGCACAGGACCATTTTGAATTCACAGTACTGATAGGTAAGTAATAACATGTCAAAGAATGAGTTATTGGAATTATAAACTATAAATTATGATGTGTGCTTTTTATAACATGACGATGTTTCTGATCCATTGTCAGCAAAGCATGAATGTTTTGAGTTCTTTTTTTCTCTAGTCGTGATGGTCTTCTTCATTCATCTGATACTGATTTACTTTTCGTCTGAGATATGAAAGTGAACTGTCATCCATACTCTCTTGCCCTGTCCTTATTGTGAAACTTCCCAGGAGTCCGTGAGAAGGCTAACCGTTGTTACCGATGGAATCTGCGGCCAGAGAACAGAATTAACCTAACCAGTCTTTATAGAGACCAGCCCCATGGTTTGGACCTCATTTAAAGAGGACTAGACTTTAACTGGTAAATCGACCCAGACTAAGATTGTAACTGGGTGTCCTCTAGTTATAAAATGAATCTATTTAACTAAAAGTTAACAGAGCAAGACATTATAGTAAGCTTAGGGTTAGTCCAGAAGCATTGGTAGGATAATGAATTTGGAAGAAAATAAATGAGAAAATAAAGAATTCCCAAATCTAATTACCTTCTTAGCATCCACGGACACAGTCGTTACGATGATGATCCTTTGTTAAATTCTCTCACTCCTTATTCTTTTAGGCTCTGCACATTTTTTCATTATTGTTGATTCCATCCTATGGCAGCTCTTTCTCTCTTAGATCACTTGGGGCATTTGCTCATCAGTTCTGATAGCTGCCAGTTTGGGTTTGGTTGCTGGGCTGATGCTATCTGTAAGAACCACATCTGAAAGCAGCGACGCTGGGAAGCTTTTTTCTTAGTTAAATAATGCAAGGCAGCAGATTTGGGGAGGAGAAAGGCATATAGTAGTGAGAGAGAAGGAAGACAAAAAGGAAGTAGACAGC
>CM053627.1:120601637-120650719 GCA_028646595.1 Phalanger gymnotis | reverse complement strand
TAAATTAATGTGCTGAATCAGCATTTTTGGACAATGATAATGCAGAAAAAAGAGAAGGAGACAGGAATAAGCATTTGTTAAACATCTACTATGTGCTTAGCACTATGCTAAATGCTTTACAAATATCAACTCATTTGATCCTGAGAGTTAGGTGTTATTATTAGAATTAATAATTATAATATAATTATATACAAATATAATATATTATAAATATAATATAATAAATATAATAATATAATAAATATAATATTATAATTAATAATAATAATATTATAATTAAACCCATTTTATAATTGAGAAAGGTGAGGCAGACAGAGGTTAAGTGACTTGCCCAGAGTCATATGTCTACTAAATGTGTGTATCAGATCCTGACTCTAGACTCAGTATTCTATCCACTACATTTGTTTCGCTTGTCCAAAAGGTTTTTTCTTCTCTTTTTTTTCAAAGGGAAGAGTAAGGTGGAGAAAAAATAAATGCTTATCAGTTGGAAAACCATAATTTTAAAAATAATTTACCTAATTATTAGATTTTGTCAGTGTATTGATTAGTTTAAACAGCATTTTTCTTTTCTTTCTTTTTTGTTCTTAGTTATAAAGAATGATTCACTGAATAGAGGAAGGGTACATTCAGAAATTATGGTGTGAAAACAAAAGATATCAATAGAAAAAGAAAAACTCTTCAATATGTTTCTCAAGGATAAAAGTGTCTGCATTTGAAACTTTATCTCTTGTTTCATTTTTACTCAGTAGCTAATTCTTTTTAGAAGGCCTTCTAGAGGGTCCTGGGCCTTTTTTACTCCTTAAATTTCCACTTTGCAGTATGCCTTCCTCTGGCATAAGAAGAATGAATGAAGATCTTTTCTTTTTTTTATTAATAAATTTTTTTTTATAATTTTTGGTTCATAATATTCAGTTCCACAAGTTTTGGGGTTCTAAATTTTCTCTCCCTCCTTCTCCTCCCCTCTTCTCACCAAGACAGCATGTAATCCAATGTAGGTTCTATATATACCTTCACATTGAACTTATTTACATAATAGTCCAGTTGTAAAGAAGAATTATAACCAATGGAATGAATCATGAGAAATGAAACCAAAAAAGAAAGGAAAAAAAAGAGAGCAAAAAGTTTGCCTCAATCTGCATTCAGACTGCATAATTCTTTTTCTGGATGTGCATAGCTTTTTCCATCATGAGTTTTTTGGAGCTGTCTTTGAACCTTAATGCAGATCTTTTCAATGCTTCTGGGAGCTTATCAGGGGCTTGACTGAAAGCATTCCTTCTATTTTTCCCTACCTTCAGCAATTCAGAGAGAATATATGGAACCACATGGCAAAAATTGTGTGTGTGTGTGTGTTTTTGTTCTTTGGTGGATGAAATAAAGAATAAAATATGTATGTACATTGTACAAATATATATGTACATTGAAAAGGAAATTATCTATGGCAGGGGTGGGGAAGCTGTGGCCTTGAGGTTACATGTGGTCTTCTAGGTCCTTGGGTACAGCCTTTTGACTGAGTCTAAGTTTTACAGAACCACAGTATGTCCCAAAAATCTTAGTGCAGTTTTAAGACTTTTGGGACACCATATCAGGGGTGGGGAACCTGTGGCTTTGAGGCCACATGTGGCCTTCTAGGTCCTTGGGTACAGCCTTTTGACTGAGTCAAAGTTTATTTTTTTGTTTTTGTTTTATTTTCTTTTGTAACAAATATGTATTGTTAAGCAAAACAAAATCTCATATCAACCATGTCCAAATATGCATGTCTCATCTGCGTGTCAAGTCCATCACCTTCTGTCATGTGACTAATTTTTACGGAGATACTATTTGCACCTCTGTTGTGGAGTTCGTACAGACACACGGAAAGACAATTAGATCGTTGATATTAGAGAGAGGAAAAGGATTTGGATCCTTACTTGGACTAGAGGATGCATCAAATGTGTAGCCCCAGAGGGAAGAAAGACGGTTAGAAAACTGTATGGACTGAGAAGCAACCCAAACCTATGTTCCTTTAATGGAAATGTGAGTCATGTAAATCTACAGGTAAAGTAGAACACCCTTGAGAGGAGAGTTGTTAAATGCCCTTCAGGAACAGGGAAGAGACCTGCTATAACTGTTGAGGACTTGGAAAAAAGCCTGTTCTGCAATTTATTGTTGGTTTAAATAAAATTGGCCCTATCTTATTCGTCTAAATGCTTGCAAAGCAATTAAGGGCCCTTAGAGAGACATGAACCAAATGAGAATGTGTCCAAGTGAAACCTTAGGTGGGCGCATGAACCATAGAGATTATTTTTGAGAGAGGTACTCAAAGTGAATTGGTCTGCTACATCTAGGGCCCAAAAGACACATGACTTCTATATACATTCACAATGAGGAATATATGCCCCATGATTATTGTATCATTTAACTTTCTATAGAGATAGAGACTGGAGCTATAATTGCATAGAAATAGGGAAGTCTAGAGGAGAGAACTTTCTCTACCAGTGCAAGTAGGCAGATTCCCTGTAATGTATAATTTCAGAGAGTTGCCCAGATCACTGAGAGGTTAAATCCCTCATCCTGGATGATAAAGCCAGTTTGTGTCAGAGGTAAGACTTGAATCCAAGTCTTCCTGGCCTTGAGGCTGGCTCTCTGGCCACTATGCCAAAAGGCTCCTCTAGATAAACATATGCAAGAAATATTTGTGGGTATGGGCGGGTCACATTAAGGACATTCTAGGCATAAGGGTGAATTTGGAGAATCTTCAGTTTTTAAAAGTTCTTCTTCACTCAGACACCCGTCCACTCTCTAAAAATGAAAAGTGAAGTAAGATCAGAAATTCTAAGAAGATTCTGAAGTATACTTCCCTCTGTTTTCCACCCCTCCCCAAGCCACCGAGATTTCCCAGAGGCCTTTCAACTCTGGGAAATACTGCTTTACTGAGTGAGTAGCTCTGGGCAGTTTTTCAGAAACAAAGAGAGGCTACTGTCATATCTCAATGTGAACTCATTTTGTGGAAATGTACAAGTCACAGTTTTGAGAAGAACAAAAAACTAAAGTATAAAAGATCAGGTACAGATCAGGTCCCAAACCTCCTACCAGCTGTCCCCAGAAGCTCTAGAAAGCAGACAGTGCTCAACAGCCTGTAGACAAATTCGTGAATCATTTGTGATGGAAACTTATGAACAAAACCCTATGTTATAAAACTCTGGGGTGGTCTAGCCTACCCAAAAGCAGTCCCCAAAGGGCTCAAGATGACTCTGGGACATAATAAACACTAAATGAAAGGAAACCAAATAAAATCCACAGATGCATTAAATGGGAAGGAGACGTTTTAAGGATAAGAATAAAGTGGCTGTGACCCCTGTCCACCTCGTAGTCATTACCCTGCAACTTCCACCCTGAAGCCTGTCCTCAAAGGGTTCTGTCTAAGGGGACACCCTTACATCTGCCAGATATATTCCTTTCACAAATATTAATTAAGTGCTTATTATGTATAAGACACTATTCTGGGTGCTATAGGGTATGCAGAGAAGAAAGGAGATGGTTCCCACCCAGGAATTTATTATCTAGTAGGGGAGAAGGCACAAGATCACAGGATCATAAGGTTCCTGCTGTAAGTGGCCTTAGAGTCATTTGTTCCAACTCCCTCATTTTACAGATGAAGAAACACAGAACCAGGGAGATGAAGTTTCTTGCCCTAGACCACACAGGTATCAAGGGTTAAACCCCAGTGCTCAGACTTCAAATCCAGCAAGCTTTTCACAAACTAGAATAATATAAAGGAATATATGATCAGTATAGTAGGTACTTAATAATAAATGTTTGTTGAATTAATAAGTTGTAATTGCTTTTTAAGTGCTGTGTAAATTCACAGAATGGGAATTCTGGTCTAGGTGGTCTTGTAGTAAGGAGAGCTGGAACTGGAGTCAGGAAGACTTATACTTACTAGCTGTGTGACCCTGGGCAAGTCACTTCACCCTATTTGCCTCAGTTTCCTCATCTGTAAAATGAGCCAGAGAAGGAAAGATATCCCAGTATCTTTGCCAAGAAAACCTCAAATGGGGTTATGAAGAATTGGATGTGACTGAACACCAGCAATAACAACAGTCATTTTCAACTCAGATTTTGTGATTCTTGGACTTGGCTTCTCCATTTTTTTGTGTTCAGCTTTGATGTTAATGGAATGCTTCAGCGGATAATCATTAAATCAGTATAAATATTATCTCATTTGATCCTAACAACAACCCTGGGAGGTAGATGCCATTATTAATCTCCTTTTACTGTTGAGGAAACCAAGACAGATAGGGGTTAAGTGACCAGCTGAAGTCACAAAGCTAGTTAGCGGGATTTGAACTCAGATCTTCCTGATGCCAGGTCCAGTGCTTTAAACTCTTCTCCACCTAATTTATCCCTGAAGGCAGGATAGGATTTTAACAGGTAATGAGGAGGAAGAGAAGGAGGATATTTCAGGCAAAGGAAACACCAGGAGCAAATCACAAAGGACTATGCACATGGTACATAGAGCAGTCAGTGAGCAATACTGTTGGACAGGCATGGAGGGTTCATTTAGGGCAAAAAAAGAAGTAGGAGATAAAAGTAGAAAGTCAATAAGATCTGATTCTGAAAGGCCTTAAATGCATGGATAAGGATTTTGGGCCTTGTTAGGTAACAGTAGGCACCGAAGACTTTGGACTAAGGGAACCCACAGTATGTGATATTTCAGAAAGACTAATGTGGCAAAGGCATGCGGAATGGATTGGAGAAGCAAGAAGCTGAAGTGACCAAGAACACTTTGCTTAGCAGTGCCTGGTGTGTAGTAGGAGCTTAATAATCGTTTATTGACTGACTGCTTCTGGAATGACATAAGCAGCAAATGGTAAGTTTTTTAATTATGGCCATAGCAAAAGAAACTGTTTTTCTGGGGAGCGAGTAGAGGCAAGGAGAAGGTAAAAATAGTGAGTTAGGGCTGTAGACATTCAATATTAGGTGATTAAATGAGACAATGTAGGTAAAGTACTTTGCAAATTTTAATTCACTATATAAATGTTAATTCCTATTCTAGTGAGGCAGTATGACATAGTGAATAGAATGTTGGCCTTGTCTAGAGGGCCTGGGTTCTAATGCTACCTCTGACACCAGTTATGTGACCATGGATATTTAAAATCTCTGAATCCAAGACCACAAGTCTTCTGAGTTCTGGCCAACAAAATCTGTAATCCATATTGATCCAATCTGATTATATCTGAGAGGAGATAGATAAATAGATAGATATGTATATATACAATACATATATACATATGTGTATGTATATATGTATACACACACACATATCTCAGCTTGAGATTATAGGATTATAGATTTAGTGTCAACTTTAGATGCTATCTTATCTACTTCTCCCTCTCATTTTATGCACGAAGGCCTGAGATGAAGCAAAGTTAAGTTTTGATTCCCCTTCTTCTTGTAAGATCAAATAGATATTAAGATGTAGAATTAGAGTTTAGAAGATAGATTGGAGTAGAGATGTAGATTTTGGAAACCACCAATGTTAAAGAAGTAGGTGAAACCATGAAGTTGGATGAGTTTTTCAAGAAAAAAAAATGGAGACAGCGAAAGACATCATGGGCGGGGGGAGGGGGGGTGGAGAGAGAGAGAGAGAGAGAGGATATGGCGTAGCACCAAAGACTGAACCTTTGGGGAATCTACACATTTGGAGGGAAGGACAAAGTCTCCCATATTATCCCTGTGGACAAAGACAAGATGGAGAAATGTAGGGTAGGCAATAGCACAATTTCATATATTCAGAACTGATTGAACAGCTGGACCCAAAGAGCAGCCTTAATGGTTTGATATCAATTTAGAAAGAAGTCTCTGGTGGAGGGCCCTAGGCATCTCTTCTGTGCTTGTCCATGTACAATTTAACATTTTATTAATGACTTGTATAAAGGAATAGATGTCAGACATTTCAAATTTACAGGTAACAGAAAGCTATAAGAGGTAACTAGCATGTTGGATGACAGTTTGGCTCCAAAAGGATTTCAAAATGCTGGAAATAAGACAAATGCACTATGATGAAGTTTAATAAGGGATAAATGTAAAATTATATACTTGGATGAAAAAATCAAATTTAACAAATACAAGAGAGAGCAAAGTTATACAGACAATCATGGTGGGGGGTGTTAAATATGTTACAAGCTCAATGAGTCAAGGATATGACATAGCAGCCAAAAATACTAAAACTATCTTCAGCTGTGCGGGGGTGGAATAGTGTTTAGGACTAGGAAGACGAGAACTCTGCTGTACCCTGGTCAGACTACACGTAGGCTAGAGTATTGTGTCCATTTCTGTGTGCCACATTTTAGGGAGGACAACAGTCCGTATTAGAAAGTATTCTAATACACTGTAAAATATCCAGAGGATGGGTGACCAGAGCGGTGAGATGTTTTGACATCATGTCATGTAAGGATTGGGCAAAGAAATTGGTGCTACTTTGTATAGAAAATAGGAGAGTTTTAGAGGGTTGAAAATAATTGTTTTCAAGTACTTGAAAGGCTATCATATGGAGCAGGGTTAGACTTGTCCTTCTTGGCCCCAGAGGGCAGAAATAGAAGTAAGGGATGGAAGCATCAGAGAGGCAGATTTTCACTTCATGTCAGGAAAACCTACCTAAAAATAAGAGCTACACAAAAGTGGAATGTGTTGTCCTAGGAAGTACCAAGTCCTGGATTTCTTCCTCATTAGAGTTCTTTAAGCAAAGGTAACCAGGGTCACCCCACACATCTCCTATGCAATGCCAGGAAATCTTTTATTCAGACTCTCCTGTTTTCTGGCCTCTGAGAGCAAAGTAGAATCACCCTTGACCATAAACTTTTTATGGCTGTTTTCGTCTTCACCATAAGACTGCTTGTTGCTGCTTTGGGGACATTGTGGGAAATTATCCTGAAGTTGACCCTGCTTTTGCTGCAATTTTTAAATCATGCCATAATTACATCTTATTGGTGTCCTGCACTCCCCTTGTCTTTAACATATCCTTCGCTGAACTTCAGCCAGTCTCGCTACTTTCTTATTTCCAAATGTTGAGTGTTTCTTTAATGTTGTTTGTTCACCTCACTCTTTAAAATCAAGAGCTTGTGTTAACGATCTTTAATCACATTTATTCCTTCTTCCCAAATTCCTTTTGTAATTTTGTAATAAAAATTGTATTAATTTTGACAAAATTGTTGTCAGTTTACAAATCTGTAATTTTCTTCTTCCTGCCCTTAGAGGCAGCTCAGTGGCACAGTAAAAGGAACACTGGGCCTAGAGTCTCAGAGACCAGAGTTCAAATATGGCCTCAGATACTTACTAGCTGAGCAAGCCATTTAACTTCTCCCTGCCTCAGTTTCCTCATCTGTAAGATGAGGACAATAATAGTATCTACTTTCAGGATTGTTGTGAGGATCAAATGAGATGAAATCTGTAAAGTGCTTAGCATGGTGCCTGGCCCATAGTGAATGCTTAATAAATGTTTGTTTCCTAACTTTATGATTTCTCTCAATCCAGACTTCTACTTGTTTTTTTTCTTTTTCTCTCCATTCTCACCTAGTCTGTTTTCTCTCCAACAACTCTGCTCTCTGTCTTTCTTGAAATCACTATCATCAGATTCTCTCTCAACTCACGTTCTACCTCCTCCTCCTCCAAAGTGCCTTTGTTCGGATATAGCGGTTATATGTAGCCTTTACATTTGCCATTCACATCTTTTTCCATGAGAATAGCATAGTAGATGTGTTTTCATCTTTATAGTTTGTACAGGCTAATGCTCTGCTTGATCCCATTTCTCTATTTTGCTTTCTTTTCCGATTTTGGTTATCTGTACATCCTGGGCATTTAGGTACACCCAGACTGAAGAATCCTAATCAAAAGGAGATGATTTCACAGTTACACAAAATGAGTAGATTGAGTTAAACAGATACCGTTTTTTGTTTAATTAATATGTCTCTTAACAAAAAAAAAATCCTCAAACATCCCACCTTCCAACTCAGGAGACCATATATGGTGTTAAACGTGATTCTTGGTTTCAACACTTCAGCAGTCCTAAACAAATCAAATAATAATGTGTGGTTGGAAAAATCTGAAACTGAACATCTGAGGATTGGAAAAAATGTTTCTCCTCTGCCTCATAAGAAAGTGCATTGTTTAATTCACTCAAATAGAAAGGGAATGCTAAGCCACTAGGAGGTTCCTAATTTGTTAAAGATGTCCCTTCATATGGAGAGTCCTTTGTCATCTGAGCCAGAAAGCCAGTGTCAACCTATGGGATATTGCAAAAATGAACACTAACCAATGACCTTCCTACTTCCATCCTTAAAAAACAATCAATGAAACCCTTTGGGGAGACATGACACTTTCCCATCTCTTGATAATATAGGCCTAAACCATGGAATTCAAGTATTTTCTTTGTCTTGTGGTAGTTTACTCCTCAGAGTCTTAAACCAAAACAGTTATTTCCTTTGTATTCATCCACTTATGAGGAGATGAAGGAGGTTAAAATGTACATAATTTTCCAAGAGAATTTTAATTTTATAAAAAGACCATTACTGTATACTTATGGAATTCTTCCTATTCCCCCACTCCCACGGGTCATACAGGCTTTGGAGGACCAAAGAGTACAGGGACTTGGTTAGCCAGAACAAGTGATATATTAGGTATAGGTACATTGGGTTTTTGGTTCCTTAGACCATGAAAGAACTTCTTTTAAAGACAGACTGAAAAGGAGGAGGAGGCTGGGATTTCTATAATTGTGGATCCTTACTCTACTAATGCAATTGAAGCCTCATTAAAATTTAATAGACCATTTCTTCTTGGTTTATTGTAATTTGTGGTCAGCCCTCTCATGATACGCCTTTCTGAAGGCAGCAGACTGGTCCTCAGATAGCAGACACATAACCCATCTCTGGGCTGGTATTTAGAGCCTTTCCAGCTTGGTAGATCTGCCAGCACATGAGCTATGTTTGCATAGCCTTTGGGAACCCATGCTCATCTTTACACCACGAAGAAGATTCAGAGCGCATGGAAGATCACATACTATATATTCATCAGTTAGCCTAATAATTCAGCCATATTATGCATGCAAGTAGACTTGTGTGGGCTAACATTAGGCCCTGCCTAAACACCATTTATAATATTGTCCCCATGAAAAAACAAAATTTAATTCTTAGTTCTAAGTTGATCTACGCACAAAATTTTGGAATACAAGTCATCTGTGAGTTGAGTACTATTTATATTACATTTCTCCAGATCACAGAGAATTCCCTACTGATCAAGGCTCCTGTCCCAAATACTTTTTTTCCCTCTCCCTCTTTACATCATCTTTCCAGTTGACTAGAGGATCTTTCTACTTGGTCACCAGAGTGACCACTCCAAATGACAACACTGTATGAAATTCATGCCAATTCCATTCCTTCGTGTGCTTCTTATGGTAAAGAATTAATCATATCTCCTTTTGACATGGCAAGAGATTGGAATTCTAATGTCAACAATAAAAAGAAATAGTGGGTGGTCACTGAACTTTAAATGAGGAAGCTTGAATTCTATAGCAGAATTTCCTTGAGCAAAAATAAGCCTACTCTTGAAGGGTACCTGAGGAGTAGCAAGGCCTCTAGTAAGCCTATAGATGGGAGATTAGGTTGTCTCAGTTGAAAGGTTTAAGTGGCAAGAAACCAGGTTAGTCACTAAAAGATGTTGCATTAAAAGAAGCAGTGCCTGAATGTCCTCCTTAAATGGAGGTTCTGGGCGGGGAGCCACCTAATCAAAAGGAAGTGCCTTAGGGACAGAAGGTACTCTAGAAGTGTGAGTTCCTGGCCTCAAGTGATCTTCCAGTATGAAGAGCTTTCTGATGGCATGATGGAGAAGTCAAGAGGAGTTGAACCTGGTACAAAATGAGGTCTGAAAACTGATTATGAAAGCTTAGGATAAGCGAGAGACACAAACTGGAAAAATAAGACAGAAATAACATTTCCAATAGTTTCTTCTGCCATATTTCATGGAGTAAGTATTGATTCACTAGATCTTATTTGACTCCTTGAGAACATACTCTGTTCATTCAATGTTCAATTGCCAGCTGTCAAACACTGCCATCCGATAACTTATACCTGCTTACATCTTACACCATTCCCCCATGCACCCTTCAGTCCAGTCACACTTATCTCCTTGCTGTTTCACAAAAAGAGACAATCCATTTCTTGACTCTAGGCATTTTCTCTGACTGTCTCCCATTCCTGGGATGCTTTCCCTCCTCATCTCTACCTCCTGGTTTTCCTGGCTTCCTTCAAGTCCCAACTAAAATCAGGCTTCTCCAGGAAATCTTTACCAATGCCTCTTAATTCTAGTGCTTTCTCTCTGTTAATTGTTTCCTTTTATCTTGTATATAGCTTATTTCTACGTATGCGTTTGCTGGTTGTCTCTACCATTAGATCGTGAGCTTCTCCAGGGCAGGCCTGTCTTTTGCTTCCCCCACCCCCACCCCAACACTTAGCATAGTCCCTGGCACATAATAACTGCTTATTAAGTGACTGATATACAAAGGCACTGGCAATGATACAGCAAACTTAGAAATTATAGTCTTTGCCCTCTGTATTTCCAAGGAGGAAATCTTCGGGGGTTCCTTACGGTCTCTAAGGATAAAATACACACCTCTTGTTTTCCAAAGCATAATATGGCTCCAACCAAAGGTATCGTTTCTCATGGCTTTGCTCACTTTCTTCTGATACCTTGATGGATACCGAAAGAGCAGGAAGGCCTCTAGAATGCTGAATAGACTTCATATCACAAACTTAGAGAAAGATGTGGACAAGGGTAGCAGGGATGGATTGGCCAGGATCTATATCCTCGAAGGTAAATTCTGAATCAATGAGAATACAACTCCATTGGAAGATTTCACATAACTCTTCTCCACCATCCTGGCATAGTGGATAAAGCTATGGCCTAGGAACAAAGGTTGCCTCGGTTCAACCCCCACCTCAGACACTTTGTGACCCTTTGCAAGTTATCCTCCCTCAGCCTCAGTTTACTCAGTTACTAGCATTTACTTCACAGGGTTGTTGTAATGATCAAATAATATATAATACAATATTTGTATATTATATTATATATTGTGTGATACATATGATATATAATATATAACATATTATATATAATATATAATATAAGCACATTTAGAAACCTTAAAATACTATGTAAATGTTAACTATTTTGGTTTATGTTCCAGCCAAACTGGACCTAGCTGTTCCAGAACCTCGTGCTCTTGAGATAAACCATGTAAACAATGCAAGTCCTGGGGTGGTACCAAGGAATCCCACATTATCTGGTAGGGCACTAAGCTATCTATCCCCATGTTTGGACCCCATTTCCTCTTTGTTGAAATGCTTTCCTTCCTGCAGGGTAGCTCTAGAGACACATGGTCCATGATACCTTTCCTAAATCTTCTCATGAAAGTGGCATCTCCTTTAAAGTGGCCTAGAGCACTTAGCCCCGATCTCTCCTGGGTCCCTATCTACTTTGTGTCATGCTTATTGGTACACGTGTACACTGGTAAATTTTCAGTATGAGCATTGACATCTTGAAAATCAGGGCTTGCTTATTGTTTTGTTGATGGTTTATATTTAAGAAAGAGATGGGGAAAGTGTTATAGTGCAGTTTAAACATATTAACGGGTCACAGGTATTTTTTTTCCTTTGGAAAGATACTTGTTAAATATTTACCAGCACAGCCCTGCCAACTCCCACCTCTACATCACAAGCTCTTAGAGCACATAGTCGAAGTCATTCTTCATCTTTGAATCTTTAGCACTTAGCACTGATTTTCTGCATTCAGTAAACCCTTAATAAGTGTCTGTTGGATTGAACTGACCTGAACTGAAGGGAAGAGGGCTAAAGAAATAAAGAAAACCTTTAGCATTGGAAACAGGGGTGGCAGGGAACCTTTCCAGCTCTAAGTGCTATCCTGTGCTGGAGGCTCTACTATTTAGTGCACTCTTGTGCAGGTTCTGTTTTGAAAAAGGTAGATAATTACCCTTCAGGGATGGCTAATTGGCAAGGGGTGAATTCTTTTATTTATTCTTGACCACAAACTCAGTTTTCTGTTAGGAGTTTCCAGAGTAGGGTGGGGTTCCCTGATGCCACTCTGGTGCCTGTGTTCTTCATGTGGTTTGTCTCAAGAGCATGCATACGCACACACACACACACACACACACACACACACACACACACACAAAACCCCAAACTATTTATCCCTGGCATTTACAGGAAACACTAACTGGGTTGCATAAAAGGAGAGATTGATTTACATGCAGCAACAAATGAAAAGGAGCTCTAGATGCAAACAAGAAAACTCCAAAGCAGTGATCAGATCTGCTGACGGCACAAACTTTATCTAATTTCATTTATTATAAATGAAAACGTTTGCACCCCACCCTGCTCACCACACGTACACCTTCACGTCTGTGTTTTGAGAGACTGTTGAACGTTGTCATGTAGAGCTAAGATACAAGGCCGAGAGAGTGTTTGCAGATAGTACTTTCTTTCAGGCTTCAAATTCTCATTAGGTTTCCAATAGGGTCCCCTCATCAAAATTCACATCTTCTTTCTTCCTGATAGTTATCTTTCAAACATACTGATTTCCAACTAAGCCCAACGTACTCACCCCAGTGGGTAGGTCTTCCTGTCCCTAAAAGTTTTCTGACTTTTGCTTGAAATGCCCTGTGGTTTCTCTTGTGGCATTGCTGGCACAGACGTGCCCCATCAAAATGAAGGGTGTCTTCAGTGTACACTCGCTTCAGAACCACGTTCCACAGAACTCCCAATACTGCCAAATACTATTGAGTGACTTAGGTTATGCCTTTCTTTCTTGACTCTACCCTGTTCTTTAGCTACATGTGAGTGGGGATCAGGTTTTACCTTTTTATCTCCCTCAGTCAATAGCCAAGTGCTTTACATATAATAATGATGGTGGGTGTTTTAAGGTTTATGAAGCACTTTACATATATTATTGCATTTGATCTTCAAAACCACCTTTTGAGGAAGCGATTAAAAGCATAGAGGCAATGTCAGAGAGTGGTAGAATGGTGTATCTGGAGTCAGAGGGACCAGGGATTGAATCCTGTCTCTGTCATTTAGTAGCCATCTGACCTTACACAAGTCATTTTACCTTTGGGGGTCTTGGTTTCCTCATATGTAAAACTAAGGGTTTAGTCCAGCGTTCCTTTGAGCTCTAAATCTATGACCATATTTTAATTTTTATAAATAGAGAAACTGAGGCTCAGAAAGGTCATAGGATCATGTATCTAGATCTGGAAAGGAGCTGAGAGGTTGTCTAGACCTGGCTAACTTTGGATGGATTTAATTGTGCAAAGATGTAGCACTGCCCTGTTGACTACTCTCCATAAAACTTTATCACCGCATTGAAAGCTCTTCGCCTTGGAGCTTCATTCCACCTGTGGGCTTCTCCTCACTCAGGAAATACTCTCTATCCCTGCAGCCTCTCCCTTTAATTGTCTGGTTTTCCCCCCGAACTTCCATTTCAGGTGGTTGGTCCAGACCAGACTGACCATGTTTTCATTCCTCTACAGGCTGCACTCTGACATCTCCATAGAACTTTTTGGATAACTGTATACCCTGTAGGCCCCTTACCTCAAAATCGTCGATGTTGTTTTAGGGTCTTTTCAGTCGTCTGACTCTTCCTGACCCCATTTGGGGTTTTCTTGGCAAAGATACTGGAGTGGTTTGCCATTTCCTTCTCCAGCTCATATTACAGATTAGGAAACTGAAGCAAACAAGGTTAAATGCCTTGCCCAGGGTCACACAGCTACTAAGTGTCTGAGGTCAGATTTGAACTCAGGAAGAGGAGTCTTCTTGACTCCAGGCCCAGCACTCTATCCGCTGTGCCACCTTTGTACTTATTCAGTGTGCAGTTTTTCCATAACTGTGTGTATGTTATCTCTTTCCAATAGTATGTAACTTCGTTGAGGTCCAGGACTGTCTCATGACTGCTTCTGTGTCCCCAGTGTCTAGTATACAGAAGGAGTTTAACAAATGCTTGTTGAATTGAATTGTAGCCAGTAACCATCAAGATAGGGGTAGGACACCTCTGCCCTCATCTCCTGTCCTCAGCCTGAGTCTTGCCACACTTTGCTCCCTGGTGTTGCTTTTTATTTCCTGAAGCACACAGTTGATTGGGCAAGTTAGACAGAATGCCAGGAATAAACCTGAAAGCATTTATGCCTACTCTAATGTGGTAGTGTATATAGAAGCCTTTGGTTTCTAACTGACCAGCAGCCTCCACTCAGGAACCAAATTAAATTAAACTATATGGGGGGGGGCGGCGAAATTCCCAGATGAAGTAGAAGAGGAACACTTTGCTTTCAATGGATTCTGCAGAGACTCAGCACCAGTGACAAATGTTCCTAGTTACTCTGCCACCCACTTGAAAAGCAGCAGGCATTAGTAGACAAATAGCATCCTCTGGCCTCACTCTGTTACAGCAAGCCTCATTTTGATGGAATGCAAGCATTGCTATGGAATAGAGGAAAGGGGAGAAACAAAAAAAATGGCCACGGACAACTGCTTTTAATGGAAATGGTATGATGTCCGCTTCCCCTTTTCTTCTTGGTTTTAAGTCAGTGATCCCCAGAGAGAAAATCTGAAGCTACAATGAAAAGGCTTCATTTAAGAAAGTCTAATATGCAAGTTCCCTCTTCTTTGATGCCCTGGTAAGGGGGAATGTTTCCATTGTGTGTGGGTTTTTGATATGTAGCTTTCAAAAGAATACTAAATCCTTCCATGAAAAGGTTGTATATTCTGCCCTTTGCTGAGCAAACGGAGTTGTTGTTTTTGAATGAGAAGGAAATCCCACTCCTAGCTCCCACTTATTCAGAATAGTCCCTTTCCCTGGGAGCCTTATAAATTCAGTTCTCTTTTATTTTTATGGTTGGTGAGATGATCATTGTATTTTTTAACATGAAAAAGAAATATTACAGAGTGAAAAGGTGGAATCCTGGAAATACATAGTATGTACACACGCACACACACACGCACACACACACACACACACACACATTTAGTATAGTCATCATAGGATCATACTTTAGAACTGGAAGGAACCCTACAGATCATCTAATTGATTTTAGAAATGAGTGAACTAACACCCAGAGACCTGCTCCAGGTCAGACAGGGAAGTAATAAGGTGAGGATTTGAACTCAGGGCTTCTGTCAATAAATATTGTGCCTTTTCCCCTATGCCATAAGAGGCGATTGTGTAAGCATCAGATTTAAAGTATATCCTTAGCTATCCTTTAGTCTAGTGATATCAAACTCAACTGGCAACAGATCATTGCTGCCTGCATATTGACTTAGAAAACCCCAAATCAACATTATCTATGTTGTATCACATTCTTATTTGTTTTTGTTAGATGTCTCTAATTGCATTTTAAGTAGGCTTGGGCTTCACTCAGGAGTTTTACAGGCCTGTTTACTGCCTTTCTGGCAACAATGATTTTGACACCTCTGCAATCCAACCCATTCATTTTCAATACGAAAACCCAGGAAGATGAAAAATCTTGGCTAACGGAAATACAAATGACTCGGACAATTCTACTTCAGGCATCATCTTTTGAAACCATTGTCATGTGCTCCACAGTTAGAAAAGACCTTTTCATGTCAAAGTATGTCATGGCCAGTTCAGAGAAAGCAGAAGCTTTCCTAATAGGAATCCAATAATCTAGACTTCATATGGACTCAGATTATTAGAACTAGAAGCGATCTGAGAGCTTATTTAGTACAACTCTTTCACTTTTTAGGTTAAGAACTAAAGACCCAGAAAGTGCTTGAAGTCACACAGCAAGCTAATGGCAGAGCCAGAATTAGAATCCAGATCTCCTGTTGTATATCTGCGGGTTGCTCTTTTACCACACCTGGACTTTTAGGCAAGTGGGAAGAAAATATATTCATAACCTCCAGGAGATCTTCTGGAACTAATGCATCTTGAGTTCACTCATCCTTACCTTCTGCATCTATACTGAAAACTAATGCTCATACTAATACTAATACTCAGACACTTACTAGATATGTGACCCTGGGCAAGTCATTTAATTCTGTTTGCCTCTGTTTCCTCGTCTGTAAAATGAGCTGGAGAAGGAAATGACAAACTACTCCTGTATCTTTACCAAGAAAACCCCAAATGGGGTCACGAAGAGTTGGACAAGACTGAAAAACGAATGAACAACAAAATCATTCTGAGGCATTATAAGGTCACTCTGCCACATCAAAGAAACGTTAAGGCAGGATAGCACAAAGGATGCTGGGCTTGGGATCAGGAAAACCTAGTTTATATTCTGCCTCAGCTGCTAATTAGCTGTGTGAGCTACTTGTCCTCTCCCTCTCTTCTCCTTTCCTCATCTATGAAATAGGGATGATAATAGTACCTAACTTGCAGAGTTATTATGAAAATCAAAAGAGATAATATGTGTAAAGCAATTAGATTCCAAATATACTTCCTTTCATGAAAGGAAAGATTCATGTGTACTTTATTTTTTATATCTGAATGTATTTTATTTGGGTAATTTAACCGAGTCCCAATTATGCTGTGATAATCACAACATGGATTGATTTTTAGAATATTTTAAGTTCAAGGACAAGTAGTTATAATACATTTTTTCATGGAATTACCACAATGATAATTTTTACCAAGGTTGTTTCTTTCTAATACAAATATGTGACAGATTTGACTGCGTACTTTAGAAACACAGTTGATCTGGGGCGAAACATAAAAAAATTCTACTTGAATTTCAGTTTATCAAAAGGTAAAGACAAGAAGGCTCCAAGAACTCTGATAATCATTGAAAGTAGTATTTATTGGGGCAGCTAGGTGGCGCAGTGAGTAGAACACCAGCCCTGGAGTCAGGAGGACCTGAGTTCAAATATGATCTCAGACACTTGACACACTTACTAGCTGTGTGTCCTTGGGCAAGTCACTTAATCCCAATTGCCCTGCCTTCCCCCCTACAAAAAAAAGTAGCATTTATTAATTCCAAATTTTAAAAAATGAAATTTCATAGATTTGACATCTTAATGTTAATATTTCAATATTTCAGTGGAAGTAACATCTTAAGGGAAACTCCAATTGGATTTATAGTCCTCATTAATTCAATTCATCAAATTTTTATTAAATTTACCTTCCATCAACTTTTCATTGGTCTTGTATGTTCACATTTATATATGTTTTCTCCCCTAATTGTAAGAAACTCTCACCCTCTTTTTTTTCAAAATTATGGATTAACTTGGACAAGATGTCCATAGAATGGGCATACAATTGCAATCTGCATTTTTGGAGAGAATAGTCACATTGATGAAGTTGTATATCCAGTTAAGTATTTGCCTACATATATTTCATTTACCGGCTGGTGGCAGAGGGAAAAGCTGCTTAAAATACAATCCCTAACCTTAAGGATCTTGGAGTATAGCTCTAGGAGATAAATCCCAGAGAACAAAGTATGATATCATAGAAAGGATGTTTTTTATTCAGTCATTTTTCAATTATGTCCAACTCTTCATGACCCAATTTAGGATTTTCTTGGCAGAGATACTGGAGTGGTTTGCCATTTCCTTCTGCAGCTCATTTTACAGGTGATGAAACTGAAGCAAACGGGGTTAAATGACTTGCCCAGGGTCACCAGCTATTAAGCCTTTGAGGCCAGATTTTAACTCAGGAAGATGAGTCTTCCTGACTCCAGGCTAGTACTCTCCAGGCTGGCAACTCTCTCCACTGCAGTCACAGGCAAAAATTACGAGACCTAAATGGATAATTTGATTACTTTTGATAAGAATGATATAGTCATAGTGTGACATTCAGTATTCAATCTCTTTCTCTATTAAATAAACCTATTAACATTTCTATGCAACCAAAATGCCTTTTTGCTAAATCTCTCACTTCTACTGTTTATTGTCCATTCATTAGCTGTGAACTTCCTATAGATGAGAACAATTAAAGCTTATCTAATTATTCTCTATCTAATTAGGTTATCTGAGTCTCCAGTTTCTCCTAACTCCCCGAAAACCCACTATTTGTTCTACTCTGTTTTCCTCATATTTCAAACCCTCGGATGCAGGTGTAATTTTTTGCTCTCTCATAAGGCATTTGCTTCTGTTTTCTTTAAACATCCCACTTCCAAAGCTCTCAGTAAAAAAGGTTCATTGTATCAGTTCAGGCAGATGCCTGTATTATCTGAAGAAGATGAGAATCTCTCCAATTCTTCAGGATCCCCTGGGAAGGAGATTCCACAGCTTCCCCATAAAAGCCAATCCAGAGTCTTAACAGCAATCAGGAAGTACTTCCTTCTATCCAACCTAAATCTCTCCTGCAGTAACATAAGCTCTTCTCTGCTGATTCTGCCAAACAACTCCAGTGCTCCAAAAATGTTGTTAAATCTCTGAAGATAAGAAAGGACTCCTACACCTGTTAAGAGTGCAAATTTAAAATCGGCTTGCTTTTTGTTCACTCACCACAGCAATATCTTCATGCAAAAGAGCTTCCACGTCTCAATCATGCTTCCTCAACAGTTTCAAAGACTCATAACTGAGCTGTGGAATGAATAAGTGTTAATCTTTTTTAAATGAGTATCTTGTCATTCCAACTCAAATTAATTACATAGAAACAATCCAAGCATGTACAGGTATATATGTTTGATACATATTTCACTCAGCCTACAACTTTCAAAAAGTTTCATTTAGTTCAATTTCAACAATAATCCGAAAGCTACTGTTACTTCCGTGCTGCTCTCCATAGAAGAAACTTGAGCTTAAAGAGCATTTGGGAACTCACAGGTGAAAATAGGGGACCTTACATACATCTTCTATTACATATATGTATGTACAGAGTCAGATGGATAAAGTCAGTGGATAAAGCACTGGGGCCTGGAGTTAGGAAGACCTAAGTTCAAATTCAGCCACAGACACTTAACTAGATGCGTGACCCTGGGCAAGTCACTTAACCTCTGCCTTGGAGGCAAACAGGTTGCTCAGTGGATAGAGCTCTGCGCCTAGAGTCAGGAAAGCCTGAGTTCAAATCTGTCCTCAGATACTTGCTAACTTTGTGACCCTAGGAAAGTCACTTTACCTTTGTTTTTCCTTAATCTACTGGAGAAGAAATGCTAAACCACTCCAGTATCTTTATCAAAAAAAACAAACCCAGGGACAATATTGGGGTGCTATGATCCATGGGGTCATAAAAAATCGGACGTGACTAAACGATCAAATAATAACAATATATGTATATATACACAAATGGTGTATCAAAAGTCTTACTACAATTTCAAGCTATATTAAAGTTTTGAGATATACTGTATATGACTTTATATAATCTCGTACTAAGTGGCAGAACTAGGATTTGAATTGGGGTCCTCTAATTGCAAATGGAGCCAATTTCTTGCTCAAGCTAATAAAATTTGGTGAAGAAGGAACTGAGTGATGGGATGGAGGACAGAGTTGTTATAGGGAAAATCTTCCTACTTGACTGTATAATGGCTAATTCTGCACTACTCTTACATTAACCTACTTTCCGTGTGTGTTCTGCTCTACAACATCCTTCCCTGATGCCTCTTTGGAATGTGGAAGTGAACTTGAGTTCTCAAATGCCATGCCAAATTAGGCTGGGAAATAGACCATTTGTCTATTGTCTGATGATCAACCTGGTGAAGGTTGGAGAGGGTCATCACCAGGCTGGTTGCAGGGGTATGATTTCATTAGACACATCAGTTCTCTACGATTATCTAGTAAATTGTAGCAAATTGGTTACCATTTGCATAGGGAGTGACCTCACTGATGAATGACTTATGCCTTCACTTCTCAACAAGAATATGAACTCTTTCTTGTTTGCTGGTATATGTATACCCAGTGCTTAGCATAGTGCCTAGCACATGGTGAGCACTTCATTAATGCACTCCATCTATCTATCTATCTATCTATCTATCTATCTATCTATCTATCTATCTATCTATCTATCTATGTCTGTCTGTCTGTTTTTCTGTCTTCCAGTTGTCTAATGTGTTGTATACATGCTGAGTATTTATTTAATGTAGTCATAGGGTACTTCGTGGATAAGTGAGAATATAGTATCTCTTGTTATATAGTGAGATACTCTAGAAGAAGGGATAAAACTTTGTGAAAAGGGCAGAACATAAACCAGGTAGAAGTACAAGGCTGGTACTTTTCTGGATTGAGGGACTTGGCAAATGCAAGTGAGTGCATTCTAGATAGGGTACCTTTTACTAAATTATTAAGGCTCCTGAGTTCTCCCTCTTTTTAGCCATCTACTGATCTTTCATTCAGTGTCAAGAGAATCACAGAATCTCAGAGTTGAAAAGATCTCACAAGCCATCTAGGCCAACCTGGACTTGATCAGCAATGCCTTCTCCAACATCTCTAGCAAGCAGTCATCTGGCTTCTCCTGAAAGATCCCCAATGAGAAGGAGCTCGCCGTCTCTTGAGGCAGCCCATTCTACTATTGGGCTTCTCTAACTGTTAACTGGTTTTTCCTTACATCATGCTGAACCTGCTCTACAACTTTCACTCATTGAATATTATTCTGCTTGGGGCCAAGCAACACTAGTCTAATCCTTCTCCAACACGATAATCTTTCAAATAAGTGAGGGCCGCTATTGTATCTCCTCAGGTTTTCTCTTCACTCATCTAAAAATTCTCAGGTCCTTTAACTAATCTTTGGATGGCATGGTCCTCTCACCATCCTGATTGCCCTGGAGATGTACTGCAATTTGTCACTTCGTGTTGTAGATTCCTCTTGGTAGAAATGAGGCCAAAAGGAAAGAAAGTCCAAGCATATGCAGACAGTCTGAACATGAATAAAATATTGCTGAGATTAAAGATTTTAGTCAACCCATTGACATGGTGGCTCAGATCTGCTGCTGTGTGATTTTTACATAGCTGAAAGAAACACATCAGTCTCATGTTTCTCCCTCATGGAAACCAGGGCCATTTTCTCTAGGGAAGATCCCTAAAGAAACATACAGTGCCACTTTGTAGCTATTATCAAAATCAGCTCCATGACCACTGATACTTGAGTCTAACCATATTATAACTCTAGTTCTGCTGGTGGGATCCCTTTCTGCCAGAACCCTGCTTAAATGATTCTCCTGCAGAATTGGTCTTGGGCCATGCATAGGGAAATGTCTTGTTTTGGTTTCGTAACGTGTGAATTAAATTCACTATGGTTGCTGTGGTTTGGTATTCATCTGAATGAACTCAAGTCATTGTCAGTGCCATTACATGAAGAGCTTTAAAGAAGACCCAATATCCCAAAGAACCCTGGGTCGGCAACCTCAAATGGGTGGGCCTCACCTACGGAAAGCAGCAATTAAGTGGTTAAAGAGCAACCATCCCAGTCAACTCGTATTTGTCTTATAGAAATTTGAGTCAGCATGCTCTGGGAAGCACTTTGTGCCAACTGAATATGGAGATGGTGAATGTAAAGCATAGAAGCATAACAACTCGATTACTGACTTCCTCTTTATAAAAGAAATATTGTTTTAAGCAAGTTTTTCTAATGACCAAGTGTCCCACAGGAATGTGTCAGCAATTATAGCCATCAGTACAGAGCCCTCACTCCCCCTCCCTGCAATATTACCTTATCTCACCACTTCTGAATAGTAAGAGTGGCAATGCCTTTTGCCTGGAGCTATAGGAAAGGGGGAAATGCTGGAAATTAACATTTATTAGTCAGAAAGAAATAAGAATTATATAAAAGTAAAATGCATTCCCTGCTTTAAACATTATAGCCCATTACAGGGCAGACTATAATTGAGAACCTTATGAAAAGTGGAGGGAATACTGTCTTTTTTTCCCTTGAGAACTAAAGTAGGGGTTGCTCTGTAAGAGATAAAGCTTTCAGCTTTTCACTATGTCTCTGTGGGAGAGGGAGATGAAGGGCGACTCTGTGTAACTTTATCAGCTAAGGATGAGGCTAGAGCAGAATCCAAAAGAAAGCAAAAGCAAAGCAGGCAAATATTTCTTTAATCAATTTTCTTGGCAAGAATTTCTGTAGTACTCCCATGATTGTATCCTTCCCTTTACTAGTAAGGAAAGTAACCCAGTGAAGGGATGACCTGTTTATCTAGTTTGCAGATGTGAGGAACCTGAGGATAGCTAATAGGGTGAATGAGGACTCAAAAGTAGATTAAAACAAACAAGATTAAATTTAACAGGGATAATTTACTATCCTCTGCTTAGGTTTTTGTTTTTAAGTCAACTGCACATTAAAAGTTGATATTTATTGAGTGTTTTAAGATTTACAAAATATTTTATGTGCATTATTTCATTTGGCCCTCTTAGCAATCCCAAAATACAGGTACTTCAGCTGTTATCTCCATCCTACAGATGAGGAAAACGAAGTTCAAAAAGATTAAAGAATCAATAAGCATTTATTTGTTGTGTGCCAGGCACTGTGCCAGACTCAAGAGACACAAAAACAAAATAATTATTGCCTTCAACAAGTTTACATTTTATTAAGAGGAAAATATCAACTCATTATGGTAAAACCAAGATATCCAAAGTTAATATAAGGTATTGAGGAGTAGGAAGAAGCGCTGGTAGCTGGTAGGATCAGAAAAGCCTTAATGGAGATGTTGGCACTTTATCTGAGCATTGAAAAAAGCCAGAGATTCTAAGAAGTAGAAGTGAGGAAGGAGTGCATTCCAGGCATGAGAGACATTGTCTTTGCAAAGGCTTAGAGATGAGAGGCATATTATTGTGCAGGAAGAGTAGCAAGTGGGCAGTTTGGATGGACTGGAGAGTGAATGAAAGGGAGCAATATGTAACAAGCCTGGAAAGATAGACTGGAGCCAGATTACAAAGGGCTTTAAATGCCAAAAAGTCATTTGTATCTAATTCTAGAGGCACTAAGGAGACCCTGGAACTTTTTGAATAGGGTAGTGACACGGTCAGATGTGTGCTTTATTAATATCATCTTGAGAACTCAGCGGACAACCCCTCAATAAAAGGATGTGCTCTGTAAAACTTCGACTCAGTCAGAAGGCTGCACCCAAGGACCTAGAGGGCCACATGTGACCTCAAGGCCACAGGTTCCCCACCCCTGGATAGAGAATGGATTGGAAAAGGGAAAGACCAGAGGCAGGGAGACCAATTAGGAATTTATTACAATAGTCCCTCCAGGGAAGAAGAGATGGGACCTGAATGAGGGGTGGTGGTGATCATGGGATTGGAGTAAAGGAGACAGATGTGAAAGATGTTATGGAAGTAGAATTAAAAGGACTTGGCAACTGATTAGCTCTGGGGGATGAGAGAGAATGGAGAGCTAAAGATGATTTCAAGACTATTAACTTAGATGAATGGAAAGATGGTGGTGCCCTCAGCCAAACTTGGGAAATTATGAAATGGAGTGAGCTGGGGCATGGGAGTCTGGGGAGAACGACTTCTGTTTTGTACATATTAAGTTGGAGATGTCTGAGGGAAACCCGATTAGAAATAACCAACAGGCAGTTAGTGATATGAAAGTATCTCAGAAGAGAGAATAAAGCTGGATATCTGTAAATAATCTTCATAGAGATGATAACTGAGCCCATGGAGTACCAAGACAAAAGGCGTAAAGAGAGGAGAGAAGAGAACTTAGGTTGGAGCTTTGGGGGACATTGACTTGTCCGTGGTCACACGCTCAGTACGGGGAGTTTCCAAACCCAAGTCCATCCTGACCTCATCTCCAGTTCATGTTTCATTGTATGCTATCCCTGCAGTTTATAAGACTGGGAAGACTCAGCTTAGTAACAATTCATAAAAGATCTGGACATTTACTTAATTGTAAGCTCAGTATGGGCCGACGATGTGACCTCAGGCTGGATTAAAGGTAATAGAAGCCCACATTTGTATCACACTTTTAAGTTTTATAAAGCAGTGTAAGTACATTATCTCACTTGATCCTCTCAACAATCCTCCAAGGAAGGTCTTATTATTAATACTAGTAATACAAATGAAGAAACTGAGGGTCACAGAGCTTAAATGACTCGCCCGGGATCACACAGCAAATAAATGTCTAAGTTGAGAACTGAGCTCAAGGTTTCCTGACTCCAAATCCAGCATGCCAGATGCCACCTTTTAAATAAAATATAATGTCCAGATCAAAGAGGGGTAATTATCCCACAGTATCCAAAAGGTTCAGACCACACCAGAAGCAGCAGACCGTGTCTTAACACAGGATATTTATAAAGTAGAAAGCAGTCAGTGACCAGTATGGTAAAGAGTCTAGAAATCATGTCCTGTTGAGTGATAGAGGGGTATTTAGCCTGGGGAAGAGAAAACTCAGGCAGAGAAGACATTCTGCTTGTATGAAAAGCTTAAATGACAAAAGAGAAAATGAAGTCATAAATTCATATTTAATGCTATGAAATTGACCAAAGAATACTGCCTTCTGGCCTGTAATTATTTGAAATAGGAGATTAAATCTTAGTATACAAAAGCCTGCTGGAACTTGGAGGTGAAACAAATGAGGATTTTAATTTGAAGCCACTGTGGGAAGCCAGTTTGCATTCAGTTCATTTTGTCTTCCATTGTCTTGTCCCTCTTCTAGGGCCCCAGCAAAACCCAAACTGTTCTACTTCCTAAGGCTTGAATGTAGCCAAGGGGCCGAATGAAGAACATTCCGTCCTCGTGATGGACTATAATACGTTTGGCATGAAAAGTCTAAAAGGACTGGCCTCACTAAAGCATAAGAGCCTCATTACCAGGAGGGTGGATGGACAGTAGGCAATGAATTTTTTTTTTCTGTTCCAGAAGCTCATAAAGATGGTCTCGCCTTATATTTGTCACCAGAGAGCCTAATAAAATCCTGAGGGCCAAATATCAGCTAATCAAGGGCAGGGACTCTGTATTTTTTTATAAGCTAAAACTAGAAATCCAAGACCATCCACACTAAGTCTCCTTTTTTCCTAGTCTAGTGACTTCCTTGATCAAAACTCCCCTCTCTGGCTACCGCTTTCCTAAAGCTTTTGTCTTTCTTTATTTGACTATAAGTTTCTCGAGGACAGGGACTATCTTGCTTTTTGTATTTTCATTACCAGCACAGTGCATAGTGCCAGGTACGTAGGAAGTGCTTAATAAATGATGCTTCATTAATTTATTCATTACTTTTTCATTCATTCTCTATCATTGATGAAACCTCTACTTCTAATTCTCTTTCCAATGACAGAGGGGAGCCATGTACACAGGCTTATTGCTTTCCAGTGAGTCACACCCATTCCCATGCATGCCTTCATCTACCTAGGATTCTATGATTTGCCTTTCCAATGAGAATATTCTAGTAGTTATCTTCCAGGCATCAAAGAGTTATTTGCATGTTCAGAACAGCTCAAAAATTGGGTTACATCATGAAATTTGTGCCTTGTTGTTAAAACGACAGAGCATTTCTTTTTCTAAGTAATTATAATTCAATGGTATAAAATAATTGAATAACAACAAACCATAAATTTGTATCTAATGATATGAAACAGTCACTAAAAGGAAAACTTCACACCAGCCTACCAGTATTTGAAATCCCCTATTAAATCTTATCACACTCTCCCAGTGTTCCATTGTTGCTTCAAATTATGTACTTCTGAAACCTGACTCCTCATCTTTTTCCCATCAAACCAGAAACTCTTTAGATGTCCCTGTTTTTCTATTAACAGTACCACCATTTTCCCAGGGACTCAGCCTCAAAATGCAAGAATCATGCTTTACTTCCTCTCTCCCTTGCCACCCATATTGAGTCAGTAACCCAGTGATGTCCTTTATTCTTTATCTTTTTTTTAAAAAAAATTGTTCTGAGAAATAAAACCAAAAACAATTGTTCTGAATTTAACAAACACCAGAAAAGAACATTTCCCTATACAAAGAATAGAAGAAGATATATGTAAAACTGTGAATCTCTTTTATGCATGGCAAGCTTTAGAAAAAATTAACATGTTACTTTCAATGTTGTCATGTTTGTGTTTCCTTCTGAATTTTCCTTCATTTTCATCTATGTACAGGGTGTTCCTAAAGTCCAGACACACAGGCAAAAATGAATATTTTCAAGAAATGAAACAAATGAAATTTTCAACATTTTAATTGGAATATTAATAAATAACATCTTCAATATGATTTCCATCATTTGTGATGCAAAGGTTGATGCACTTTGCAAGATTCATGTGAACTCAATGCAACCACTCCACATCGCCATCAATTTTAGCACATTCACTCTTTATGCGTTCAGTCAAGTGTTGCATCTGTGATTTTCATTGAATACACCTTCTCCTTTAGCATATCCCAGTAAAAGAAGTCAAGGGGGCTAAGGTCTGTTAATATTCCAAATATTTCAAAGTATGTATTTTTGCCTATGTGTCCAGACTTTAGGGACACCCTGTATATTAAAAAATTCAATGACTTTCTTTTGTTTATTCAGGTTTGGTTTTTTTGCAAGACTGTCACTATCTCAGTTCTCCCCTCCCTTAACCCACCAAATCCTAACCCCTGCCAAAAAGGGGGAGAACAGTTTTGTAACAGTTAATCTGCAATGTTTCTCATATCTATCTCTTTCCATTCCTGTAGCCACTACCACTATTTATTCACTCCCTTCTAACATCATACTAATATTAGTGTTCAAGGCTGCAGAACTGTCTGCAATTCAGCATACTGAACAAGTACTAGGGCAGTGTGATGAATCCAAAGTGGTGCATGGACACTTGGCTGGCACATCCTGGGGAGACCATACCCTCTGGGCTCTGAGGGAAAGGAGAAGGACCAATGAGAATATTCTCCCTGGGTGTGTAAGGGTGGGTGGGGAAGACTCTGTCTCAAGGTCTATGCACTTTTATAGGTGGATCTTTGATTTCATCAATGTGGGTCCTCCTTATATGCAGATAGAAACCAAATTCTCCACACTTTCTCACCTTGGGTGATATTTATACATGTTTTCAGATTAACCAATCTTAACTACAGCTTCCCTAACCCCACTCCCACCTTGAAAAGCTCATTCTTTGGCTCAAAAACCTTCAGGGGTCATACAATGCCTAGGAGATACAATCCAGTCTTCTCTAACACTGAAAGCCCACCACAATCTGGTCCAATGGATGTTTCTGGTTGGTTTCCATACAGCTGCTGATGAGATTTTCCTAAAGCCTGTAACTTAAAAAAAAAAATCTCCCCTGAGTGGTCAGCCTTCTGTTCATGTCTACTAGACAGGTATGACTATATTATATACTCCCTTAATAAACTACCATAACTCCCTATTACCTCTAGGATCAAATACAACCTTTTCTGTTTGGTATTTAAAACCTTTCACAATCTGGTCACAGCCTACCTTACTGGACTTATTAATGCTTTATTTCCATTCATGTACTGCTAGGTCCAGCCAAACTGGCTTTCTTTCAGATATGACAATCCATTTCTCATCTCCGTTCCTTTGAATGGGCTGCCTCTAACACATGGAATGCCTTCCTCACTTGAAAGGGGAAGTACATCTTAGAATCTCTAGCTTCTTTCAAAGCTCAGCTCAACTGCCACCTCCACAAGAAGCCTTCCCTGGCCCCTCTCCAGCTGCTAGTGCTACCACCTTCAAAAATATCCTGAATTTGTTTTGCATATGCGTACCTGTTGTTTTTCATGATAGGATGTAAGCTATTGAGGGCAAGGACTATTTAATTTTTGTCTTTGGATCCAAAGTGCCCAATGCAGGGGCTTGATAAAGGGCTCATTGATGAATTCTCCTTCTGTCTTTCTTCCTCTATACCTTCTACATAGCTATATAGAAAGAGTGCCTCTCTTTTTTCTTTGATCTTTCTCTTCTTTCTCCACCTGACTTCTTTTTTCTCCTCTCTCTGCCTTGTTCGCCATCAGCAGAAGTAAGAAAGCTAGGAGAGTTTCATGGTCTTCAAGAAAGATGTTCCAGAGATTTTTGAAGGACAATATCTATTGATGAAGCTAATCTATTAGATCATATAAAAGTCTTTCACAATATCCTACTTCAGTTTTTCAATGCTGTGGAGGTGACTCTAATCAAGGGTGGGGAACCTGTGGCTTCAAAGCCATATGTGGCCCTCTAGGTCCTCAAGTGTGGCCCAAACTTGAAGTTTGGATTCCATCAAAGGACCGCACTTGAGGACCTAGAGGGCCATGTGTGGTTTCAAGGCTGCAGGTTCCCCAACCCCAGTGGTGGGATTCAGCCAGTTTGCACCGGTTTGGGGAAACTGGTACCTAATTTTGGGTTTAGTTCCGGAAGTGGTTGTTAGCAGGAGCGGCACCTCAGCTTGGTTTAGTGGAGAACCAGTTTTTAATTCATTTGAATCTCACCACTGTACCCCTGCTCTGGATTCTCAAAAGATGTTTGTTTAAATTCTATGAGGTCTTGCCAAAATGGAAGGGCTTTTAGAATGGATCTGGTGATATATATCTATTGGCAAATGACTAGCTAGCTCATCACCAGCAGGCTAGCCTTTAGGAAGCTGATGTTTCTTTTCTCCCCCAGAACATGGTAATACATAAAGACTGTCTGTGAAGGCAAAGAAGAGTTTTGTTCAGCCTTAGTGGAAGAAGTGTCTACACCAGTAGAAATCATGGGTCCTTGACCTTTAACTGGTATTTCCATGTGAAGTCTTAATTTTGTTTTTTATGTACATAGCATTTGATTTTTTCCAATTATATGTAAGGACAATTTTCAACATTCGTTTTTGTAAGATTTTGAGCTCCAAATTTTTCTTCCTCCTTCCTTCCCTTCCCCTCTCTCCAAGACAGCAAGCAATCTGATATAGGTTATACATGCACAATCATGTAAAACATATTTCCACATTAGTCATGTTGTAAAACAAGAAACAGAGCAAAAGAAAAAAAAACACACACACACACAAAACAAAGAAAGTGAAAATAGTATGCCTCAATCTTCATTAAGACTTCATCAGTTATTTCTCTGGATGTGGAAAGCATTTTCCATCATGAGTCTTTTGAAATTGTCTTGTATCTTATTGCTAAAAAGAGCTAAGTCAGTCATAGCTGATCATCACACAATGTTGCTGTTCCTGTGTGAAGTCTTTATTTTAATAAATGAAGAGTATAAGCGAGACTATGAGGTATTCCTTTGAATGTGAGGTGTAATTTATAATTTTAAATGCTTACAAAAATAGAAATCATTCAATTTTACTTAGTAAGTTTTGGTTCTCAATGAACTGTAATTATCTCTTTAAAACTCCACCTCTTCTATTGTTCTTACCAACCAGATGAAAGAATGAATAAAGGAAAAGGAATGTATTGAGCGCTAATTGAGCGCTAAGCTTCTATGTGCTAAGTTCTGAGAATACAAATAGAAAAAGCAAGACAATCCCTGCTTTCAAAGAGCACCAACTCTAATCGGTGGAGACAAATAGGTAGGAGGGGCTTGGTGATTCTCAGGACAAACCAGCAAAGCAGATGGTGAGACCTGGTGGACTGGGAAATGTAGTGGCAAAGCATATGGTAAGATCTAGTCCTTCTTAGGCCATAGTGGCACGGTCTAGCGGTTACTTCACAGCCTTCCTCCTTACTGAAAGCTTCCCTGCTCACCCAAGTGGTTCCAGGTTCCTTAACGAAAAATTTCCAACTACCGAGTGACCTTTATTTTGTCAGTGTTTACTTACTCTGATATATCATATTCTTAAAAGGTTGCATGGCAATAGTATATTAATTTTCATCTGAAATTAAGATGCCTCGAACATTATATAGAATGTTGTTCATTGAATTTGCATGTTTCATAAAAGCCAATTTAAAAAAAAACTTTTTTTCACTAACATCTGTATGAGACATTTGTATAGCCCCAGTAATACTCAATGGGCCTGTTGAAACAACTTACTTAAACTATTTCCTTTTGGTTCTAGTGCTTAAAATCCCAGTGAGCAGAAGTTGCAAAAAGGCAAATTTAGGCTTTTAATCAGAGGAAAAAAAAATCCTAATAATTAATTTTACGAGATAATGGGTTGCCCTTCCTTAAGTGTCTTCAAACAGAGAGTAGATGAGTGCTTGTCAATCTTGTTACAGTGGGGATTCCTTTCAGGTCTGAATTGGACTAGTCCTTTGAGGTGCCCTCCAACTCTCATATTCTCTGATTTTGTGATTTGAATCTTTCACCTAAAGGAACCATCACATATGATACAAGGAAGGCAAATTCCTCAAGTTACTTCAATATATGCAATTACCCTTTCGAAAAATTTAACAATCATTTCAGCAAAATAAAATAAAATGAGAAATAATATCTTAATAATTGCTTGGGGTCTTCCCCTGTCCCCCTCCACACCTCCGCCATTTTGTTGGTGTGGAAAAGTGTGAAGAGCACTGGGTTTAGAGTCAGAGAATCTGAGTTCGAGGCACAAGTACCATCTGTGACTACTTATGTGCCCTGGAGCAAGTCACATTATTTCTGTATGCCTCAGTTTCCTAATCTGCAAAATGAGGAGGTTGGAATAGATCGTCTTCCCAGTTGTAAATCTATGATCCTGCAACCCTAGTTGGAGTTCTTTGAGATTCCGGACTTGCTAGACTATATTAATTTACTTGGGTGTATGAACAAAGAGTGGGGTAATTACAATGAACCGCACTGTTTTCACATTTGAAATCAATTTGTTTAACTTAATGAGCATTTCACCTAAGTACATGTTGTCTTCACCCAGTAGACTATAAGCTCCTTGAGGGCATGATCTGTTTCGGTTTTGTATCCCCAGAACCTAACACAGTGCCTTGGGCACATTTCAATATTACAGTAGTTCTGTGTTTTCATTAATGTGTCTACTACTACTGCTGCCACTACTCTTACCAATAATAATGATAATGATAATAGCTGACATTTTTATAGCACTTTAAGGGTTACAAAGTACTTTATAAATATTTTTTCATTTGACCCTACTGTGGGAGGTAGGTACTATTATCATCCCCATCTTTCAAACAAGGAAACCAAGGCAGATAGAAGGTAAATGACTTGCCCAGAATCACAAAGCTGGTGTCTGAAGTCAAATTTGAACTCAGGTCTTCCTGACTCCAGGTCTGACACTCTATCCACTGCACCATCTTGATGCCTCCATCACACCCATTATGCCTGCTCATTCTTTTCCATGCTTGTCCTTGTATTCTCATAAGTTTGCCATAGTAATTCCCCTAGGTATGTGGAAGTACCAATGGAACTTGTAGGCTGTCTGTCATAGTTGACTTCCATGTAATAGATGTTAACTAAATGTTTGCTGAATTAACAAATGACTCAGACTCAGAGATCTGTGCTGTATCCAAAATGCCCTCCCTCTGGAACAATATATGATTAAGATACACTGCTCAATACAATTGTGTGGATGCTGCATTGACGAGTAGAGTAAGAGGAAACATGTTCAAGGATACACAAACATAATAATTCTGTATTTCCTGTAACTTGCAAATAAATGCTCCAATTCAGCATTTCTTTAGCATTCTATATGACCCTTTTGGTATTTCCTGGGGGAGTGGGAAGGGATGTGAGGATGTTGTAGGTCATCCAAAGCGGGAACATGTGGGTGTTTGCTCAAACAAATAATAGAGTTTGGAGGTGGGATACTGGAAAAGAAGTTTTTCCACACATCTATTAAGACACTACTCACTCAGCCCAGGAGACCTAGGCTTTAATGAAAATAAATTTAATCGCTTCAATTAATTTGTCCCCTAGAACACTCAGCCAAACATGACAATAGTGCTGCGATGCGCAGGATTTTCATTTCATGGCATGAGAGAAGCTGTAGTCTTGGGAAACTGAACTGGATGCCTTTATGAGGCCCAACCAAGAGACACCATCTTTGTTATTGGAGGTCTAATACTACTAAATGGCAGCTCTAATAATTTCTGCTGCAGCTGATTGTAAGCGGCATTTGGACATAAATTACGAAGACGAGAAAGCAGTATCTCTCAGCTAAGGAGTCATTGTGATAGATTGTTCAGGAGCAGAGTCAGGGAATTCCACCAGCCTTTAAGTACTGAACTTTTGCTGAGAGTATTTCAGGAAATGTGCTGTCTGAAGTCCAAGGTCAAATTTATTGCTTTTCAACTTATAAATAGGCCACAGAAGTATAATTTCCAGAGATGGGGGGGGACACAATCCTAAAGTGAACTATCAGTAAGGAAATAGGGGTGCAAGTAGAGATCTCTCACTGCTCATTGCTACATCTGCCCTTCTCTCCTGAGTACTACGACTAACTGTGGTTTCTGGGAAGCTTTTAAGTGTTGAAATGAGACATAGTGACCTCATGAGACCAACACGTTCGCATCATGGTGTCGTTGTGTATCCACCCAGACATAGACACTTTCAAGCCCAGAAATGTCTGTGTACAATTCTCTTCCAACCCTCTCAGGGCCAGTGCTAAGATTGTCCTGGATTTTGGAAGTTTTCGCCATACCAGTAACATCATGAGTGCAAGAGTGGCTCTAACTAGGATCTAGAACAGAGAATCTCGGGTTTTTGGGGGGTTTTTATCCATAGATCTCTTAAGAGCACATGGTCCCACAAACCACTCCTATCACTGCCTCTTGCATGTTAATACAAAAGAAGAACAAGAAAAGAAAAAAATATTGTGGAGCCAGGAAAAACAACTGCTTTTGTGGCTACATTTGTTTCAAATGTTCATTTTCCTGCTTTTTCATGTATATTCAAATCTACAGTGGAAAATTTCCCTTGCTAAGCAAATTAAGAAACCCCACATCTGAACTCTTTGGGTGACTTGAACCAAAAACCAACTCACAGACGGTGCTTCCGTGATTTACTTGGAGAACAGCTGCACCAGGGAACAAAAGTAAAGTTGGGCAAAGCTGACTTCCTAGGACAATCGATCTGGACCTAAAAGGAGCCTCAGGGGCTGACTAGTTCAACCCCCTCCTTTTAAAACCTGAGGAAACTGAGAGACTCAGAGACAGTAAGTGATGTGCCCAAGGTCACCGAAGCAATAGGCCTCAGGGGAAGAATTTGTGCCCAGTTTCTCGGCCTCCAAAGTCAGTCCACATTCCACTGTGCCATGCTGGCTTCTCAGCCTTGGATAACTCTCTGGCTCATGTTGACTATCCCTCAGTTTACTTTTTGAAACAACAGGGAGTTTTTCAGGAGATTATTCTGTGAAAGGTGAATTTTCTGTCCTGAATATTGAGAAGACTTCTTTCTGGAGTTTACTCTCTCTGTTGCTGAGGATAAACAACTCTACCTACATTCTTTACCAAACTGGTTTTCTCTTCAGGCTCTGCCATACTACAGAGTATATTTTAAGCTTTAAGAGGTTAAAACTGCACGAAGACTTTTGGGACATGCTGTACCATAGTTTTATACCATATAACAGATTCCTCCTACCCCAGAATTTAAGAACAGGAAGTATCAAGTCTACAGATTCATTTCCTATCTTCTGCCTTACGTACAGGATCAATCAGTCAATAATCATTTATTAGATGCCTACTATGTGCCAGGCACAGTGTTGAGTGCTGAAGATACCAAAAAAGACAGTTCCTGCCCTTAAGGAATTTACACTCTAATAGAGAGACAACTTGCAAACAAATATATAGAAAGCATGCTATATACAGGATAAATAGGAAATAATTAGCAGAGGGAAGGCCCTGGAGTTATGAAGGGTTAGGGAAAGCTTCCTGTAGATGGAAGAATTTTAGTTGGGACTCTTTCAAATATTCTCTCTGCAGTCGTGGGCAGCTTCACTTTAAATGAATCAAGTTATGAACTTCTGCCACTTCCCTTGGGGAATCACTATATGCCTGAATCACTGTTTAATTGGTCACCCTTTGGGGAGACAGTGGGAGAAATGACTTCATTATCCTTGGTTTAAGCCAATGCAGTGTCTCAAGGCTACATTTGGAGGAGTTGGAAATGGGTTTATGACTCAGGGACAACATTTCCTAAGCGCTTGTCAATCTGGCTCTAAAAGGCCAACTATTAGAAATCCAACTGTCTCTGAAGCAAAGGTGTCCCGGTAAATGTTTAAAAACCAGCTCTCAGGAAAAAAAAAAAAAGTAGGGACAGCCCACTTTCAAGTTTAATCTGCATAATTAACATTTTCTCCTTCACTTTCTTAAATCTAGATCAGGGGTGAGGAACTTATGGCCTTGAGGCCACATGTGGCCCTCTAGGTTGTCAGGTTCTGCCATTTGACTGCACTTGAGGACCTAAAGGGATATCTGTGGCCCTGAGGCAGGTTCCCCACTCCTGGTCTAGACAATGAACAAAATAAATCAAACCTTTGTTTGCAACATTTGCTGATTTGTGAGGTCACAAATAGTCATGCTTAAAATTTAACAATTGGCTTAGGGGGATTCCTAAGTGTTGATTCCAGTACATCTCTGCTATGAATTCTAAATCAAATATGATTAATTCCTGGATACCCAGTCTTGGTGATTTGTAATCTCTGTGGTAAGGCCTGTGGTAAGTGTTATTCTTATTTTCATTTTAGAGTGGAGGAAACTTAACAGGCAACAGTTAAGTGACTGGTCCAGGGTTAATTCAATTCAATAAACATTTATTAAGTGCCTACTATGTGCTAAGCACTAAGGATACAAATAAGAAAAAGAAAGATGGCCCCTGCCCTAGAGGAACTTACAAACTAATGAGGGAAGACGACACATAAAAGGAAGCTGGAAAACTGGGTTGGGGAAAGGATGGACACTAGTGGGTATCACTGCCCTAGTAAGTGATTTGAACTCAGGTCTTTCTGACTCCAGATCCAGCTAACAATGCCATTTATCTGCCTAAGCACAAGAAGTAAAGTCTAATTGATTTGAATTTCATTAATGCAAAATTTATGATAATTCAGATAGGATCTGACCTATTTACTTCAGCTCTATCTGAAGAAAAATGTTTGCTAAGTAAATTTAAAAAATTGTAAGGAAAATAACAAACTATTTTCAAGCAGACATACCAAAGCAGCCTTTTATTTGCCACTGATATATATGTAATAACCCTTACATCAGAGCTTATTACATGAAGGACTCAGATACTCTTTGAAGGATTTTGCATATCTCTGGTTCAGGTTTATTGTCTTCACCCAGAGAATTTGGAAACTTCATCATATGGAACCACTCATTGTATTCCCCTTGCAAACACAATTCACAAAGCTCAAAGGAGAAAAAAAGTTTATTTTCAGGTGAAAAATGAAACAAAACAAAAACCAAAAAAATAAATAATGCTCTTAGCAGAGTTCATGGAAAAATCAAGACCACCAATGAGTGGCCCTTTCCCAAAGACTTGTATAAACAGTCATGGTTCTCCCTTGTAAGCATTGCTACAGAACATGACACTCATCTGCTCATGGTAGGTCTTCATTGCACATATCTAATATTGCCAAGTCTTCACTTCTCAATAGATTCCAATTCTAAATACATTTCTAATGATAATTTTAATTCTTAATGCATATATTATATAATTCTTAATAATTATTATTGTAATTCCATAATTCTTAATAACAATAGTAATTCTTAATAGATTCCAAAAAGTAGTATCTCTAACCTTTCTTTCCAGAGTAAAAGTCTCTGTGATGTGTTTCCTGTATCATTTTGTCCAGTGTGTTGGAATTCCCTCCACTCTGAAGCTTCCCTTTTATGGTTAGCTGAAATCTGCCTCTCTACAACTTTCACTCACTTCCACCATCTGTCTTCTCACAGGCAACGGAAAAAAAGTCTGATTCCTCTTTTAAGTACTCCTCAAACACTTAAAGATACCTCTCATGTAGTCCCTATGTCTCCTCTTCTTTAAACTAAAAATATCCATTTCCTTCAATTAATCCTCATAGAACATGGTCTCTAGTCATCGAACCATTATGAAATGCCCTCCACTAAACTTGGTCAGTTTTGTGATAAGATCATAGATTTAGAAGTGGACAGGACTTAAAGACCATTTGATCCAACTTCCTCAATTCAAGGATAAGGCAATTAAAGCTTCTAAGGTTAAGTAATTTGCCTAAGGTCATATCTGTAATAAGCAATAGAGCTGGGATTTGAACCTTGGTGCCCTGGTTCCAAATACAGCACCCCTTCCATCACGTTGCCAGCATTCTTCCAACTATATGAACTATTAGATTTCTTTGTCAAATAGAATTAAAGTGCTCGTTGTAGTGTTCTGGTAAATGTCTAACAACCAGCTCTATGAAAAAAAAAATCTATACATACTTGTGACTCTAAGTTTAACCTGCATTATTAAAATTTTTTCATCACTTTCTGAAGTCTTGAAAATGGATAAACAATAAATCAAATTCAATCGGCTCTTGAGAGTTGGTTTGAGATGGCTCCAGTACACCCCCTGTGTCATTGTATATAGTGTGGTTCAGGACATTTTCCTTTACAAAGAAGCAGGGCAGGCATGATCTTAGCCCCTTTGAAGTCAAAAACCCACAGTCAACAATCCACACATGGAACAAAGTAGAAGACATACACATAAACTATGTTATACAACAATTTGGAAAATAAGACTTATGAAAGAACAAAGACAGTATTTTATTTTACTTTTTATTACATTAATACATATTTATGGAACAAAACAAACATTTCCATAACATAGTACAACAAAAAAGATGATTGTACATGAAACTGCTTGCACAACTTGCTATTCCTTTTAAATATACAATAAAATTATCATGTAAATTTCTTTTTTTTCTCCTTTTCTCTAAATTCTCCCTCCACCCTGCCCTAGAGATTGCTACCATTAGATGCAAATGTGTGTGTGTGTGTGTGTGTGTGTGTGTGTGTGTGTGTGTGAGAGAAATTATTCCATACATACTTGTATTTATCAGTTCTTTCTCTGGATCCAGATAGCATCTTTTTTCATATGTCCTTTGTAGTTAATTTGGGTATTTATAATAGTATTTGATCAAAGTCATTCTTAAAACAATACTGCTGGTACTATATACAATGTTCTCTTCATTTGGCTCATTTCATTCTTATTTTGTGCAAGTCTTTGCACATTTTTTAAAATCATTGAACTCATCATTTCTTAGAGCACAGTAGTATCCCACCACAATTATATGCCACAGCTTGTTCAGCCATTCACCAGTTTATGGGCATCCCTGTAACTTCCAGTTCCTTGCCACCACAAAGAGAGCTGCTATAAATATTTTAGAACATATATGTTCTTCTCCTTTTTCCCTAATTATCTTCAGAAATAGATCAAGTACTGGTATTGCTGGGTCAAAGGGTGCATACATAGTTTAATAACTCTTTGGGCATTCTTTCAGATGGCTCTCTAAAATGGTTGGATCCAGTTTACAATTCTACCAGGAATGAATTAGTGTCCCAATTTTTCTACATCCCGTCTAACATTTGTTACTCTCCCCTTCTATCATTTTAGCCAATTTGGTAGGTGTAAAATGATATTTCAATGTTGTTTTAATTTCCATTTCTCTACTCAATAATGATTTTGAGCATTTTTTTCATGTGACTCTAAATCGTTTTGATTTCTTCATTGGAAAATTGCCTGTTCATATCATTTGATCATTTATCAATTTGGGAATGATTCATATTCTCATAGATTTGACAAAGTTCTTTATGTATTTTAGATATGAAAACTTTATCTGATAACTTGTCTGTAACATTTTCCCCCAATTTTTTGCTTTCCTTCTGCTCTTGGCTACATTTTTTTTATTTGTACAGAGACAGTTTTAATTTAATGTAATCAAAATTATCCATTTTACACCTAACTTTGCTCTCTATCTCTCATTTATTCATAAATTGCTCACCTATCCAAAAGTCTGATACGTGCTATGTTCTGTGTTCTTCTAATTTTCTTGTGAATTCTCTTCTTATATCTAAGATCTTATATCTAAGGTCATCCATTTTGACCTTCTCTTGGTAAATGGTGTAAGATATTGGTCTATGCTCAGTTTCTACCACACTGCTTTCCAGTTTTCCCAACAAATTTTCCCTCCCTCCTTTTCAATCCTTCCCTACCCTCTCGCTCTTCTCTATCTGCTCTTCTTTTCCTGAGACTACAAGGACCACCTTCCCTCATTACTAACATTCAATTCACATATCAACTCTATATCCTTGCTCTTCTCGCTCCCTTTCATGCATTTTCCTAGTTTGTCATGTAGTTCTAATGTCATATGGTTCTGGTAATAATGCCCCAGGCCTGCCTATTCACTCTTAGCGCCAACTGATTTCCACCACTTTCACCTCTGTCTTCATGTATTCATTTAGAAAGAAGTCTCTTACTGGTGTCTCTGTTGTAAGTCCTTTACAACTGCTGTTCTTGGCTGTTGAATCTGATTATCCTTCCTGCATTTCTATTGCCTGAGGTATTAGAGAAGCAAATCATCTCTTCAGATCTTGTTTTCTTTCTGAGAATGTTTCATTATTATTGAAGTTATTCCATTTTTATTGAATGTCCATCTTTATTATCGAATGACCATCTTAGTGTGTATGTGTGTGTGTGTGTGTGTGTGTGTGTGTGTGTGTGTGTGTGGTTAAGCTCAGATTTGCAGTGTAGTTTATACTTGGCCATATTTTGAGCTTCATTAATCTTTGGAACATATTATTCCATTCCCCATTTTCTAGTTGGGTGCAGATTAATCTTGTGTCATTCAGATTTCCTCTCCTTCACATTTGAAGGTTTTCTCTTGGTCACTTCCTGAACTTACTTCGGGATCGAATTATTAAATTTAATCACTATGTGTCTTGGAGTTTGCATCCTTGAATTTTTTTCTGAAAGTTATCTGTGAATTCTTTCAATTGGTATTTCATTTTCTGGGTCCAGAAGTTCTAGACAATTTCCTTGTATTATTTCTTGCATTATGGTATTCAGGGTTTTTTTTTTTTTTACTTTTTATGTTCTTCTGTGAGACCTTCTGAGGTTGTCTCTAGATATGCTGTCTTTAAGATCTATATGTTTTATTTGCATAGTGAGCATATTTTCTTTTAATGTTTTTGCTTCTCTTTGTCTAGATTGTCCTTCTCTTCTGTATATTTGCATTCCCAATCTACTATTCTCTCACACTTCTTTGGTGAAACACTGTTGTGGTTGCAAGTTTTTCTTTTCTGTCCACTATTTTTGCTGTTCAGACCATAATTTCTGCTCTCATAATTCTTGTTTCTCTTTTAAACCACTTATTTTCTGAATTGACCAGTAGTTTAGATGTCCTGAATAAAAGGTCATAAAATCCATTATTCAATTCAATAATCACTTTTAAATGCCTACTATTTTCCAAGCATCAGGCATTACTGGACATTAGGGCTACAAAAACAAAAATACACAAATGTAACAATCCCTATAGTCAAGAAGCTTACACTCTCTTTGAATGTAATTGGCAAGGATTCTTATATTAATGGAATCAGTGCCACTGGTTGGGGTGACATGTGGTGGAATTTGACCCTAATTAATCCCCAAAGATTTTCCTCCATTTTATATGTTACTGTAGTTAAGTTCTACTTATGAATTGTCATTTCATCTAGAACAGTTCATTTTAGGTTGCTTGTGTCTTTCAATGGAGCACATGACCTACTAATAAATTCAAGTATTTTTGTTTCAATAAATTCAAGTCTTTTGATGATTTTAGACTTGTTTCCATCTCCATAGACTGAAATTCACTGTTGGCACATAATGAATCTTTCTCTGTGGCCTTCTTACAACTCTATTAAATCTTTGTGAACACTGTCACAATGGCTTGGTTCAGCATTCCTCCACCAGAGAGAATACATTAGAAACCAAACAAAACACTGTCATACATGAAGGAGTTCATAAAACTCAGCCTGTGAAAGGCCGTCCACAAGCTGTGCGAGTCACGTTCTACACTTTTGTTTGACAGACTTTCCCAGCCTATTGGCCTGATGTTAATAGACAAACTGTACATGAAATGAGAAAGGGAAGGGGGTCAGCTGACTTATAAGTGAGCTGAACTTGAATTCTTCCCACACCCCTATGAAACATGCCAAACTGGCTGTCTCTACCATCTTCAACTAGCACCATATAGTGGGTCAAAAAAAAACCAAACCAAAACCTGAGACTTCCAAATATTCCTGGCTTGGCATTTTGGGTTTCTCTTAGCCAAGATACCAGGGAAGATATTTTTGTATACGTGGCCTGTGTGTAGAAAGAGGCCAGACGATAGTAGCATAGACTCTTGCTCTATTTAGGACCTTTCTTAATATGATTGAAGGAATTTAAAGAGAAAAGAATAATTGTTCTCATTTAGTGTTGGTTCTTATTCAAGTGTTATTATAGATAAACTCTTGCTTTCTATTTCCATAACTGTGTCCTCCAAGCAGAATGGCCTGACCATAAGATACCAGAGATGTCAGACCCAAGTATAATTTCTCACCAAAGTCAACAGCTTTGACATTCATCACCGTGCTGAAAGTTATGCTAATACTGTTGCTGTTCAGTCATTTTAATCATGTCCAACTCTTCATGGCCCCACTTGGGGTCTTCTTGGCAAAGATACAGGTTTGCCATTTCCTTCTCCAGTTCATTTTATAAATGAGGAAACTGAAGCATACAGGGTTAAGTGACATACCCAAGGTCACACCGCTACTAAATGCCTGAAGCTGGATTTGAACTCAGGAAGATGAGTCTTCCTGATGCCAGGCCCAACACCTTATCCACTGTACCACCTAGTTGCTGATTATGCTAACATATATATATATATATATGCATATATATATAAAATATATACATATATAATATATATATGTATACATGTATATCATGTATTACATATTTTATGTATTAGTTACTTGTAATCATAGGGTTCAAATAGGCAGTAAAAATGAATTGTTCCTTTTTCCTCAGCTCCAAATACCAGATACACCATGGTATGGTTCTATAGATAACTTCTGGGCCCAGTTAGGAGACCTAGGTTTGAGTCCTGGCTACTTACTGGGGAAACCACTTCACATCCCAAGGCCTCCTCTGTACATTGTTTCCTCCTCTGTGCATTGAGAGAGCAGGACTAGATCTCCTCTCAGATCCTCTCTAGCTTTTGTTTGTTGTTCTAAGTAGGATCACACAGTTCTGGGATTTAAATATGGAAGGGGTATCAAAGACTTTCTAATCTACCCTGCTTCATTTTACATTTAAGAAACCAAAGCTCCAAAAGTGACTTGCATATGCACATGAAGTAGTTTCATCTCAATCAACAACACCAAGTCTGCCTGGTCAAATGAAGAGTGTGGGGGAAGGGAGGAAACATTGTCAAGGTCCAAATTTAGTCTTGATCTCTGCTCAGTGTCTGACTCCCTGGGTGACCTTGGCACTTCAGTTAATTGGCCTGTGTTTCACTTGTTTCAGCTATAAAATGGAATCGGTAATAATTGCCTGTTGCCCAGGTGTAAGTAAGGTTTTCTCACCAACAGCTGGCTTGGGTTCTCAAATAGACATGGAAGCCAATCACAAAGGATGGTGTCATAGTTCATTCCAGGTGACCTGGCAAGCATAACGCAGAGTAGGCCTAGAGTCTGAGGTGCTAGTGCCAGCTTCCTACCACCAAGATGGCAGAAGCTTCTCTACAGCAAAATGAAGACCTCTACCCAAATTCTAAAAATGCATCCAGGCTCCTGGAAAATGGGCAGAAGCTCAGAGCTTTCACTAGACAACGCCTGTTGGAGACATTGAACTTTTAGGTGATGACGTTGTTCTTATATTACGGTGTTAATGAGTCTTCAGTATTTCATGCACTAGCAAGGGATTCCACGTGCACAGGAGAAGGGGCAAGGGGAAGACAGAGGGAGAACACATTTAGAATCCATCTTAGTGGATCTAGTCATGTCAGGTTCTTCCTGACCCCATTTGGGGTTTTCTTGAGAAAGATACTAGAGTAGTTTGCCATTTCCTTCTGCAGCTCACTTTACAGATTCAGAAACTGAGGCAAACACGGTTAAATGACTTATCCAGGGTCACACAGCTAGTAAGTGTCTGAGGCCGGATTTGAACTCACCAAGATAAGTCTTCTTGACTCCAGGCCTGGCACTCTATCCATTGCACCACCTAGCTGCCCTCTAGCTCATAATAGGTACTTAACAAATGCTTGTTCCCTTCCCATCTTCTGATGGACCACCACAGCTAGAGCAAAGCTCTATAGTGTTCTAACATTTTGGAGTACAGCATGATGCAGTGGAAAGAATGCTAAACGCGGAGTCATGTGAAATGAGTTCAAATCCCGACTCTTCCACTTCCTATGATCATTTAATCTTTCTAGGTCTCAGTTTCCTCATCTATAAAACAAGGGTGAGTGAGTTTAGATCAGCAAGTATCAAACTCCAATTGAACCGAGGTCATTAAACTATACATAAGAATCTTTGTAGTATTGACTTAGAAAATCTCATATTGACATTATCAATATTTTATTATATTTTATCTATTTAGTTAAATATTCCCCAATCACATTTTAATCTGGTTCTGGGATACTTCAGAATGTTGTGAGCCTCATGAGGCCTTCTGGCCCCCTGTTTGACATTTCTAGACTAGAGTAACTTTAAGGTTCCATTTCGCCTGTAGATCTATGAGCTTATTCCTGTTCTTCCTTCTTCTATTCCCCTTCATTGTTTCTCCTAAGTCTCTCCACGCCCCCATCTGCCCCCGCTCCCACCACCCCACCCCCCAGCTCCCATAGGATTGCTGGATTTCAAAGCTCTGCTACTTGTAAAATTCCCAAATATAGAGTTTGCCTCACCTAGGGGTAACCACACTGTTCATCTCCCCAAAGGAAGCCAAAGGGATTTTCTGGAATCCCCACTCAACGTGCATTTAGCTCACATGGCAAATCCACATCAGAATCTGCTATGTTATATAAAAGCCCTGATTAATCATTCCACAGGGCCATATAATGACAGGCATGCATTTTTCAACAGCAAAGGCCGAGACCAAGAACTTGAACGTGGTGGCTATTATGATTTTATAACCACCCAGCGGCAAGTGCTTAGTGCATTTAGGGTAAATCACAGGAGGATGAAAAGAGCTTTTGGTGTCTCTGTAATTGGTTTTTATTTTATTTATGGTGATTATTAAGCAGGTCTCTAAAAGCTACATCTTCCCAATGATCATGGTATTTTTTTTTTAGCCTTTTAGTGGTGCCTAGGTTGGAAAAATAGCTTCCCTCTCCAGGGAAAATAAAGGTTCTGGCAGGCAGCTGGCTATTTCTTAGCCAAAGGTGATTCTTCAGATTTGCTGAGTAGATCGCAGAGTTCACTGAATAAAAACACACAGTCTGGCCTGTCTCAGTCTTTTGAAAGCATGTGGCCTCCCACAGAGCATGAGGTGTGCAAGCATCTTTATCTCTGAGAAAAAGAAATGGAACAGATCCCTGGATCCCATGATCCTAATAACAACTAGCATTTATATAGTGCTTTATATAGATTAAGTTGATCCTCACAACAATCCTGAGAAGTAGGAGCTATTATTATCCCCATTTTACAGATGAGAAAAATTAAAGGCTTAGGGAAAGTAAGACATTTGCCTAGGGTCACACAGCTAGTAAGACAGGATTTGAACTCGGGTCTTCTCGACTGTCCAGTGCTCTATCCATTGCACCACCTGGTTCTCCCACTGTGTGCTGCAAAATTGATGCTAATTAATTGCTGCCCTGGACAAACTGGAGGTGAAAATCATGCCAAGACCTTCTATTCCTAAGGGCTAGAATTGGGAGGTTTCCAATACATAGCATCATCAGATTTAGAAGTTAAGAACACCTAGTACAGCCTTCTTCTTTGACAAGGGAGGGAATTGAGGCCCAGAGATATTAATTAACTGGCCCAACATCATGTAGATAGTAAATAGTAAAGTCAGGATTCAAATCCGGGTATTCTTGTCTTTTTCACTGCTCATAGTCCTGGATGATCCATGTGGCTGGTACTGTTTACAGTGTGGATGAAAGCAAATTATTGCCTGGATCACCCAGGACAATGAGATGCTCATATTTCACTTTTAAGAAAGCCCAGGGATTCTTTCTCCAACCAGAGATGCATAAGAGGCTGTTCTTGAGTATTTTCTGCTTTAAAATAGAGAAAATCTGCTTCTGCACTTTCTCAACAACAAAGTTGCATTTGAGAATGTTTTCCTCCTGTCCAATAATTAAATTTGTCTTGATTCAAATCAAGTCTATTTCCATGTGTGATTGACATAGAAGCCTGGGACTTAAAGACAGAAGAGACATGTGAGATCATTTAGTCCAATCCCCTCATTTTACAGATGAGAAAACTAAAGCCCAAAGAGGAAAAACTCTCCTAAGGCCACAGACATAATAAAGAGCAGAGTGAGGTTTCAAACAAGGGTCTTCTGACAGAGGGATGGATCAAGGGTTCTTTGCCCTACATCCCTCTGACTCCAATACTTTGGGTACAATTTTTGAAAATTTTAGTGAATCATATGTCAGATTTTCATCCATCAGGCTAAATATTTCTGATGGATTCATTAATATGGCCTGCTTCCTAGCACTATAGAGTATATATAGAAGTGTGGACATAGGCTCTGGAGTCAGAGAACCTGGGGTCAACTACTATCCCTGATGCTCACTAACTGTATGACCTTGTACAAATCGCTTAACTTTTCTTGGCCTGAATTTATTCCACTATGAAATTAGGTGTAACAAGGATTTCTCCAACATGAAATACTGTTTCACAGTTTAGAAAATAGAAATTGAAAATAGAGTAGCTTTAATTTTATAATGGTCCTGTTGAGTTTCTGGGGTCCATTGCAACCCTACATCTTTTCCAGATATATCTGCATTCAATCCTCTCCCATCTTGTGTAATTCATTTCACACATTTCTCTGCCCTTATACTTACTGAGCTTCAATGTCTATATGCATAGCCCTATCTCCAGCCTAAGTTCGTGAATATTAACAATAATTATACCAATTTGACAGAAGAGAGGAAGCATGATATGACAGAAAGACAATTGGACTTGGAGTCAGAAAAAAGTGCATTCGAGGCCTACCTCTAATGGATACCAGCTGTGTGACTTTGGGTAAATCAATTCACCTTCCAGTATCCCCAGGTAATTCTCTTTTGTTGTTGTGGTTCAATCATGTCCAACTCTTTGTGGCTATATTTGGGGTTTTCTTGGAAAAAAAATACTGAAGTGGTTTGGCCATTTCCTTCTCCAACTCATTTTACAGAAAATGGTGGGTTTGGTCTAAATCAACACTAAGATTCCTTCCAGCTTAAGCTCTATGGGCTGATGATTCCAATTCCAATCTTCTTTTCCATTACATATCCTGTTAAGATCCAGTCGCCCAACCATTTAATGTTATGCAAAAATTTGATCATTAAGCATCTGCCACATGCATTGCACCATGCTAGGTGTTGAGTTTGCAAAGAGAAAAACAAGATTCCCTGCCCGTAAGGAGCTTAGAGCTAGAAAACTGTGTTATCTTCATTATTCCAATAGTATAATGAAATGCCATACAGCATAATGGAGAGAGTGCTGGATTGAGAGTAAGGAAGGGATATCCAGATTCATATCCTACCTCTGACACTGAGCCACTAACTGTCACTTTAACCTCTCTGAAAAACTCAATTTTCTCCTCTGTAAGATGGAGGCAATAATACCTGTGGTGCCTATTTCAAAAGGTTGTTTTAAGGCTCAAACGAGATAATGCACAAAAAAGTGCTTTGTAACCTTAAAACTATTTTTATTATTACCAGTTTTTGGAGTATCAGAGACTAATACGGTTAATGAAAACAAGTAAGGATAAGGTAGTGATGATGGAAAACCATTTGCTCAGATCTACTGTCTCTCATAATTTAACCCTCTTAAACTGATCCAAGCATCAATAATAGTGGATTGAGGAAATTGAAAATAAGAAGTTTTTGTTATTTTAAGAAGAGGAAGACAATAAAAGAAAGGCAAAAACATAAGATTTCAATTGAAATAGTAAAAGAAATAGATGGGCAAGAGGTGGCAAAGAACAATCCCATCTTTTAAGACTCTAGAAGAATCATAATAACTCTTTTATAACCTAGAAAAATCAAGCCTTCATTCTGTTCACACCAGAGCGATTACAAAATATGATATAGTTACGACTGTATCAAGAGACAAGAGGTGCCAGGAGGTCTGCAGCCCATCCACTAAACACTTAACTAGGACACATAAATTCATTTTCTATATCTGAGATTATTTAGAATTAAAAGAGAGTGCATTTGAGATCCTACATGCTTACATTATGTAGCCCTTAAAAGTATTAGGTTCCCATCTTTGGGTGAACAAATTTGATTCTGATTTTGGTATCATCGGATTACTAAGCTCATCACTATGTCCTTTGCAAACATACATACACATTGGTATTTTCCTATTGCCTTTACTTTTCAGATTTAAAATCAAGTTCTGATTTTCTAAAATGCAAATTATAAGCTTTGCAGGTGAATCCAACAGCACTATTCCCTCTCCCCCAATATCTTTTCAAGGCTTGGAAACAAGCTTTGAAGTACTTGTTTCAAATGCTTATCTCTAAGGTAAACAAATTCCATTATAATGGATTTAAAAAAAAACCCTCCTTAGATGTATCGCTAAGTTTCCAATCTTTCCCCAAAAGCACATTGTTTGAAGATGCAAGGAATGCATAACTGTTCAGTTTAATTCAAGCTTATAAGCATTAATGCTCTACAATCTCTGGCTCTGCTATTCAACTCCTAGATCCAAGTACATTTAAGACTTTTCCAGCGTTATTTAAGATTACACTCCATTCAGATTGGACTGTTAGCCATTCTCCAATCTTGTCCTCCTCCCTTGTACCTCTGTGAATTTTGGGATGCTCTCCACTGCATCTGAAACAAAGCCATCCCATACCTCATGACCGCCTTTGGAAATCCTTCCAAGCCTAATTACCACCACTTCCATAAAACCTGCTCCAATCTACTCTGATCCAATGAAAGTGATCTTTCCCTCTTAAATTTCTAGCCACAATTTCAATCAATCAATCAATCAATCAATCAATCAATCAACATGCATTTATTAAGCTTCAATGGGCATTGTGCTAGGCACCTAGCTTAGACAGCTAGATGGCACCAGTGGATAGAGAACTGGACCTGGAATCAGCATGATCTGAGTTCAAATGTGACCTTAAACAATTACTAGCTTTGTGACCCAGGGCAAATTATTTTTCCTCAGTTTCTTTACCTATAAAATGGGGATAATAATAGCACCTACTTCCTGGGGCTATTGTGAGGATCCAAAGCACTTGGCACAGTTTCTAGTACATCGTAAGTATTATATAAATTTTCTCTATTGTTGTTGTCATTACTATTAGGCACTGTGGACACAAAGACAAAAGAGAAATGGTCCCTGCCCTTTGTAATGAGGGAGCCAATAGGTACATATCTAGGTACGTACAGTCAGGTAGAAAGCAACAAAAGTTAACATTAGGGCGATCATCCCAATAGCAGCTGAGTCGATCAGGAAAGTACAGTCCTTGAGCTGAATCTTGTAAGAAACCAAGGATTCTAAAAGGAGGAGGTGAAGAATGAGAACATTCCAGGTATGGAGGACAGCTGGTAGGAAATACAATGGAGCAACAACTTGGCAGGAACAGTAAGAAAGACAGTATGGAGTAGAGGAAGATGTATTAAACTGGGAAGGCAGGGTGGAGTCAAATTGTTAAGACTTTAAAATGCCAAACAGAGGAATTTGTATTTTATCCTAGAGGTAATAGGTCTAGAGTTTAATGAGTAGGGGAATGCCATGATCAGTCCTCCAGTATATGAGAATCACTTTGGTGGTTGTGCAGAGGATGATTTGGAGGGGAGAGGGAATTCAGGCAGAGAGACCAATTAGAAGGCTGTTATAATAGTCCAGGTGGGAAGTGAGGAAGATTTGAACTGAAGTGGTGGGTGTGCGTGTAGAGAGAAGGGGATGGATGTGAGAGACGCTGTTGAGGTAGAAATGAAATTTGGATGTGTGGGATGAGTGAAAGCGAGGAGTTGTGGATGACAGAGAGGTTGTAGTTCTGGAGGATTGCACCTGCTTATAAGTGCTTTTTCATTCATTCCTTTCTTTCAAGTTCTCAAGGAGGCAGGTTTTGGGGGGAAATAGAATGAGTTCAGTTTTGGACATTTTGAGTTCATACAGGTCAGAGCTCAGGAGTAAGACTAGGGATGAATATAACTGAACCCTTGGGAGTTGATGAGGTTAATAAGAGACAGAATAGAGAAAGAAAAAAGAAAGGCCAAGCCAGAGCCTTGAGAGGCACCCACAGTTAGGGGCATGATATGACCAATGATCCAACAAAGAAGACTAAAGAAGGAATGGTCAGATGGGTAAAAGGTAAACCAAGAGAGAGCAGTCATGAAGAGAATATCCAGGAGAGGAAGTTAATTAATAGTGGTGAATGCTATAGAGAGGTCAAGAAGGATGAGGACTGAGAAAAGGTCATTAGATTTGGCAATTAAGAGGTCATCAGTAACTTTCAAGAGAACAGTTTCAATTGAATGAGATTAGAAGTCAAGCTGTAGAGAACAAGAAGAGAGAAAGTGTAATCCTTAGATTTGACTCCACTATCATCATGCCACCATGCTACCACTGTTCAGTCATTTTCCAGTTTTGTCTGACTCTTTGTGAATCCATTTGGGGTTTTCTTGGCAAAGATACTAGAGTAGTTTGTTATTTCCTTTTTTACCTCCTGCTAGTAAGTGTCTGAGACTGGATTTGAACTCAGGTCTTCCTGACTCCTGGTCTGGCACTCTATCCACTGCACCACCTAGCTGCCCATGCTACCACTACCAGAAAGACCAATTGAGCATTATGCCCAGTGGAAACACCAACCTATTCCAGGGAAGAACAGATCAAATGAGAGCAGAATAATGATGTCACCAGAAGACACTGATGGTTCTGCTACATGGGAGACACAAGTTGCTGCACCCACACTTGTGGCCTGGCCACATGTCTTTTCTGCGTCTGTGCCCTTCATAAGTAATATCAACATGAAGTCTGTGTATTTGTGGGAAGATATGGCCCAAGGTTATGGAGAATGCTAAACTATGATGTTTCTTACTTTGATATTTCTTTTTTTTTTTGAGGTTCTTTTTTTTTAATTTATTTTTAATATGTTTAGTTTTCAGAATTGATTTTCACATGCGTTTGAATTACAGATTTTCTCCCCATTTCCACCCCCCC
>CM053627.1:120517049-120601137 GCA_028646595.1 Phalanger gymnotis | reverse complement strand
TCATTGTGTTAAACACATGTTATAGAATCTCCTCTACCGGCTTGGAAAGGAAACTGGTCTTTAACATGTATGAAGAACCACTTAGTTGAATGTCATTCTACTTTCTTTGTTTCAAAGGTATTTCAACAAATCTTCTTGGGAAACGAGAAAGAATACAGTGCATCAATTTCCCTTCCTGAATTCTCCTCCCAACTAGGCATAAGCCTTCTCTAGAATCAGTAGTCTTTTGTGGCCTTTCAATACTCGACAAGTAGGGACAGAGGACCTGTTAAATTGATGACTCCTAGAGAGTACCATGCACCTTTGGTGGTACTATGTCCCCAAGAATGCTGGGAATGGAATGACCTTGCTCAGACTTTTCCATTGATATGGTAAGAAAAACCTCTTCTCTCCTCCCCACCCAGAAGAGAGAAGGGGGCAAAAGGGGGCAAAAAAAAATCCTGCTGTATTAGGTGTTTTGATTTCCTCCCTAAGAAGCTTCATAAAAGCTGAAAAAAAAAGGCTAGAAGGAGAAGACTCAAATCATGTTCTTTGCATAAATTAACAAGAGTTTAACTTTTGCAGGGTGTAGAGGATTTGGTTCTGAGAGAGGACTTGATCTTTTAACCTGTGCTGGCAGAAGATGTAAAATCACTTATCCTGACAAAGAAAGTCCAAAGCTCTCTTTCCTAGGGATTTGGAGGTGGGAAGTATCTTGGGTTTTGTTAAGAGAGAGTAGTAATTAAAGCTCTAACTAGCTAAAAACTCCTTTCTCTTTAAGGAGCCTAGAAAACAAGGTGTTGGGGTCGTTTTAAAGCTCTCACTGTCCAACTGAGAAATTAACATTTTCTCCTTCTGTATTATCACCCAAAGTCACAAAAAGGAAGATGATCAAATGAAATCTTTCCACTTTTGATTTTCAGATTTCCTGGTATGATACATGTCACATATCCGATTGAGAAAGAATTTGGGATTATTGATTACATGTTGCATGCAGGGTACTTTAACTTTTCCTTGAGACTCTAAAAATAAGAACAAAAGAAAATTGAGACTATTTGGCAGCACTTAGTACAGAGGAAGATTTTTTTCCTTTGTCTTCCTGTGTGTAAATCATGACTGCTTCCTCTAAAAAGACTAAACAATGTGGAAAGAGACAAAGGTAGCAAAACAGATGGGGAGGAGGAGGAAGAAGGAGGGCAGGTAGAGTCAGAAGATACAGAAAAAGATGAACCAAGAAAGATAGGATAGAGAAATCGATAGCCCAGACAATGCCAGAAAGGGATTCGTGTGTAACAAAATGTGGCCCAGGGCAAGCTCTTAAACAGAAGGTTCTCTGATTATTTCTGCTGCTTAGGTAACTTTCCACTGCCATCACACAGAGAATCAAGGTTTCATCACCAAAAATCTGTGTCCCTGGACTCCTAGTCTTTTCTCTTCACTTTTTCCTGTGTTTCTTACCCACCCCCTAAATGGCCTTTTTAATTATTCATTTAGAATGCAAAAACTATTTCAGGGTAACCTTAGGATACCAAAAACTAACAAACAAAAAAAATATATATATTCAAAGAATGTTGCCGTAAGTCCTGTCTCATTACTTATCTCGATTCAGATTAAATCATCTTATAAAGTCTTTTATAGAGATATCATGTCCCATCCCAGCACTAGTATAGCACTTTTACCAAAGAAGCAATATAGCATAGTGAGCGTAATTGCAATTGTTTCTGTTCTGACCAGAAACTCTGGGGACCTTCTCCTCCCAGACTGAATCTTTTTCCATGGCAAACTAGGCCATCTTTTGTCTCAATTCTTACCTAGCCCTTAATCACAGAACGGGCGTTGCCTCAGACAAACTGAGACCCAGCAAAGATCTTAGCTTAAAAAGGCCTTCTCCCACTACATCCAGAGCCATTGCCAGTCATCCTGACCTATCTTGCCACTGGATTCCAATGACTCTGGAAAAGAGAGTGAGGCTGGTGACTTTGAGCAGTTCTGCCTCACTTACATCCAACTCACTTGTAAGTCAAGATATCACCCTCCTGATATCACTGGTCCTCTTCGAGAATGAAGGACAAACAACATCAACACTAGAGAACTGAACAGTCATAGAGAGCTGGCTTTCAAATCCCATCTCAGACACTTACTCTGGGTAAGTCACTTAATTTTTCAAAGCCTCATTTTTCTCATCTGTAAAATGAGGGGGTTGGAGCTGGTGATTTCTAAGGTAACTTTGACTTCTAGATCTATGATCCTGGGAAAAAGTCCAGTCTTTTCTATAGAGGTCTCAAATCCATTCCTTAGCTTCTGGTCAAAAGTATTGTCCTTATAACCAGCAGAATGTCAACTTGAGAGCTCTTTTAGGTTCTGCTCACAAAAAATATCCTTGAATTAGAATCTCCTATTCCTCATACACATCTCAGGAAAATACTTAGCAAAAGCCCAGGACAAATGTCTAAGCTGGGGTCCACAGCCATCTTTATGCCTGCTCTTACCTACATACTCCATCATCTACCTCCAATTAGACAGCTCACCTCCTTTCACGGGGCCTTCAGTTTCTGATTGGACAGCCTTTACTGTTTCTAGTTCAACCCTTCCCACCACCCCCACCAGGGAATGACTTCTGGCCATCTCCTTCCCTTCCACCTCCTGCTCTGATAACAATCATCAAACCAACACTATCGTTCTTGGAAAGGGCATGTTTATCAATGGATCTACAGCAGGCATTCATCATCTTTTTGTATATCACAGAGCCATTTGGCAAGCTAGTGCAGTGGATGGGCCCCTTCTCAGAATAATTGAAGAAAATGATAAATTTCAGTCACTGTTTAGTGAAAATAAAAATATAATGTTTTTCCCATTTAAGTTTACAGACTCCCTGAAATCCATCCATGGACCCCTTAGAGGTCTGGGGACCCCAAGTTAAGAACCCTTTTTCTATAGTATGACTCTTCTCACTGTCCCTTTGACCTCTGCAACCAAAAGACTCCATCATATATATTGACTTCCTCTACTAGAATATAAACTCCTTGAAGGCAGGGACTGTCTTACTTTGTATATTTGTATTTCCAGCATTGGCAAAGTATCTGATACAAAGTAAGTACTATATATATATATATATATATATATACACACATATATACATATGTATGTGTATATATATATATATGTATGTATGTAGTAAGTGGATACATAGTAAGTACTTAGTAAATATTTTTCATTCATTTATTCATTCATTATTTGCTCACTCTGGGGGCTTCATGCCCCAAATTTTTCATGCCCCTTAGTTTCTCTAAAAGTTCAACTTCCTCCTCATTTCTACCAGCACACTGCTAGTCCAAGTGGAGAATATCAAACTTACTTTCACGTTTTCATGCCTCATTGTCTTCTCTCTGCTAGCATTTATAAGAACAGCATGCCTAAAGCTTAATTATATATTTTTATTGTTCTGGCCTCAATCAATAGGAAGTCTTCATTACATTTGGGATTTGGGATAACAGAGTACTAGACTAAGAGTGAGAAGACTTGGGTTCAAATCCCCACTCTCTACTTACAAGAGATACAACCTTGGTCAAGCTGTTTAACCTCTTTGTGTCAGGTTGTTCATCTACTTAACAATTAAATTCTCTAATACATATGGGTGCTTTCTCCATTGGTTCCAATCTCTGCCGTTTTAGTTCTGCGTGACTGTTTTCCATGTCCTCCCAAAAGCCTTCCACAAGAAGTCCCTCCAGTGTGCCAAGGGCCTTCCTCCTTATCTTGACATTCCAATGCAGCAGCAAGTCAGTCAACAAGCATTTATTAAGTGCTTAGCATTTTGATAAACACTGGAAATAGAAAAAAAAAAAAATCTCCATCTTTACTAAGTGCTGCCAAATAGCTCTCGATATTCTTTTGTTTTTATTCCTAGAATCCTAAGGAAAAGTTAAAGTGCTCGACATGTGACATGGAACCAATAACCCCAAATTCTTTCTCTACCAGATACACAGCATGTATCGCATCAGGAAACCCGAAAAGAAAAAATGGAAAGAGCTCATTGGATCACCTTTGTTTTCATGACTTCGGATGATAGTCAATACAGATGGGGAAAATGTTCATACTCTCTGCTCTCATAGAACATTCTAATTCTAACAACAGGGAGATAACAAGTAAATAACTGGGTACATAAAGATTTGTCTAGAATGGCTAGAAGGAATGAAAGAAGAAATCTGTGACCACTCGCTATTTCTCATGCTTGATATATGACTGACCCACTCTTTTTCTGGTCACACATTTCTTTGATATTACCTATACCACTTTGTATGCACAATTCATCATTGTTGTATAGTTAAAATGAAAAGATGATTTGTGCTCTATTGTGATGTATTCTTAAAACTTCTGTAGCCTCCTCTGAAGCCCTGTGCTATCACTTCTAGGGATCATAACTGACATTTCCTCATCTTTAAAAAGAGGAGGTTGTGGGTGACCCACAGTTGTGATTCCCTGGAAAGTGTGATATTCCATGATTTCAAGTCATTGAGTATCACCAGAAGAATTTTTTTGATCTTGATCTGTGATCTAATGATCAGTTTTTAGGATCTCCTACTGAGGACCACTTCTTCAGAATGCAGGTAAGCAACTGCGATTTAAAGTCCTAGAGACTTGTCCAACGTAGAGAAGTTAAGTGATTTGACCAAAATCACAGAGCAAATGTGATCTGAAGTAGGATTTAAACCCAATCCTTCCTGACCCTGAAAAGCAGCTTTCTATTCATTATGTAAAAGGCACGGTTTGTTTAATATGTTTTTGTGCCTATTGAGGAATCTTATGTGATTACATGGAAGACACGTTGATGGAGGAGAGTCTTTAAGGAAGCATTTTGGTCTGAATCAGACACTTTATTATAATCAGCAAACAATAAATACAGTGGGAGTTTGTATTCTCAGAATCTTTCAGCCAAGATGTAAAAAGATGTAGTATACTAGAGAATAGTATTTGCCAAAAACAAACAAAAAAACCTCTTTGTTCCTTTCTCATATTTTCGACAAGAATGTTCTTTATATGTATATATAGATGATTCTCATGAAACAATGAGAAAATAAGAATATGGTTTTGTAGTCATTGATTTCCTCACAATTATCCTCTTTTGATAGCAATATCACCCATTATTTTTCTAAACATTTTAAATTTAATCTTGCAGATGGGTACAGAGGTGATACAGTAGTATAGCATTGGCCTTGAAGTCAAGAGGACATGACTTAGAAACCTGCCCCAGGTACTTTCTACCTGTGTATGACACTGAGCAAATCATTCAACCTTTAGCAGTTTAGGATTCCTCACTTGTAAAAATAAGTGGTCTATATTTCGATGGCCTACAAAATTACTTTTAAGCTCTAATTCCTATATCTCAAGAATAAATCCCTCAATGTTTTCAAAATTGTAAAATCTTCAGCATGAACCTCCTCCATATATACTTGATCTGGTCCAGCTGTCCTCCCCATCTTTGATTTCTTTTGTGCCATTTCTACTTCCTCATACTGAGACCAAATATGGTGGTTCAATTATGATTGATAGAAAAAAAATGGTTTATTATAGAAATCATGACAGATCTTTTCCATTTTTTTGTCTGTTTTTTACTGTCTTTCCAATTTTAGCCTTTAATGTTATTGGAATAATTTAGCTTTATTGGGTCTTATACTAAGCTAATTTTCAAAAAGCTATTTTTTTGCCATACCACCTCTTGGGTTTTATGAGGCAGTACTGTTTATAATCATCTGCAATCTCCTGCAAATGAGTTTATATTTGTAGCACTGTCTTACTCATTGCCAATGAGATTTGGACATTAGAAAGGAATGCTTGTTTAAGGCAGACATCCTGACTAGCATTTTTTTCCTTTTTCAATCCCTTGGAGATCTCTCTGACCCTGCGACCATATAGGGCCAGATTGGACTGACAAGCTACTTTTTTATACTACAGAAAACAAAGAATGAAAGCCATGGAGAAGAGCACTTATGGATTGGAAGGAGAGGAGAGATGGGCAACAGAGAATCAGCAAAGCCACAAGTTACCCAGGAAAGCAGACCCAACAAGCAGTAGTATGAGAGGCTAGAAGAACAGAGGCTGTGGACAGCAATCATCATGGAAGGAGAAGCAGAGTCATTGAAATGAAATCACCATTGTGGATTCTGGGGCAATTAGGCACGTCTAGGGAAGTCCTGTCTTTGTGGAGCTAACCTAGGCTCTCTGCTTTTCTCTTCCCTTCCCAAGAGAGACGTGCCTGTTCCCCAAATCTTAGTTTATTAAGAGTTTATTTGTTTTTATCTTTTTTGTAATTCTCCAGAGCAAAGAAAGTAACTTAGACCAGGATGGGGGGTGGGGTGGGGAAGAGAGAGAGCATATTTATTAACTGTTTATTCGGTTGCATGCCATATCTTATTTTTATTGCTATTATTTGGTATTGATTTTGATCTTTGCTCTAACGAGTTGATGGTCTGCATAAAACCTCCCACATTTTGTAACTAATTATTTCCTGACTGTTAAGATACAGCCAATTTAAGTTTTCGTGATGTTAATCTTTGTTTGCCATATTTACCATATCCCACTCTTTCGGAGAAGAAAAATATTTATGATATTAAGTCTTCTGTATAGTCCACAAGCCTTTGGCCTCTTTCATTTCTTGATCCTCAGAAATACTTTCCAATGTATTTTTTTGGCCATCTTTCCCTATGCCCACATTTGCATTGAAGTCATTTTTTTTTTATCAAAGTATATTGTTTATAAACTTCCAGATCCTCTGCAATGAGTGTATGTACACAAGCTATGATTATTTTTCTGGAAGCCATTTAGTTTTTCTCATCAATGCAATGTAAGATGACCAAGTGTTCCATCAAGGGATGATCCCTGGTACCTTTGGATAGATAACAAAAACAACTTCTTTATTTGCTTTTCCAAGGAAAACTTGAGGATAATCAGCTTAGATGCAACTTTCTTATCTTCTGGTTTTAACAAGAATGTCAATATTCTTAACATTTGAGTTCTTTTAGCAGTATATTAACTGTGAGCTATTGGATAATGCTCTCATTAGAGTACCAGCATTTAAGTTAATGTTTATAGGTGTCATTATAATTCTTAACACCCACCTGTACACTCCTTTCTGCAGCTCAGACACTCTCATATAGAAAAGGTCTAGAGAGGACTAAGGCCTATTTTGTATTTTTCTTTATTTCAGGTGCTCTCCGGGCCAAAGAATTCATCATTTTGTGGCTGCCTACTGGTGTTGAGACTCTTCATAATTACCTATGCTGGTCTTTGTAAAGCTGACACAGTTAGTGCTTGGCCTATGCTTAAAGCTTTTCCATTATGATAGAACCTACATTCCTTTGATGCAGCTTTCAAGAACTCAGGATTACCACAGAGAGATAAAGCAGAGAAAAAAAACTAGAGATCAATATCACCCATAAGTACTGATAAAAATTTTGAATTAAATATTAGCGAAGAGGCTAAAGAAATGTATTCAAATGATTATCACTATGATCATATTAAATTTATATCAGGAACATAAAGATGGTATAATGTTAACAAAGTTATATACTTAATAGACTATTTCAATAACAAAAGAAACCATGTAATTATATCAATGGATGCAGAAAAAGCTTTGACAAAATATAATACCAAGGTTAGAATACAGGAATAAATGAATCTTTCTGTAATATAATAAGCATACATATCTAAAAGCAAGAGTTAGCATTATTTATAATGAGAATGTACTAGGAGCCTTCCCAATAATATCAGGGACAAAGAAAGGATGTCTACTGTCACCTCTAATATTTAATGCAGTTTTAAACCTTTTACCTAAAGCAATAAGATACTAAAAAGAAATTGACAAAATAACCATAAGAAAAGAAGCAAAACCATTTAGTAATGTCAAAAAAAAGTTGAAACTAAGTGAGGAGGACCTATAATACCAATTACTAGGAGGTAATGATTCCATTTTTAACAAAAACTGATAAGAAAAATTGGGAAACAATCTGATGGAAATTAATTTTGGACAACATCTTACAGTATATGCCACAATAAGTGGCAAACAACTATAGAGCTTAAATACAAAAGATCACATCATTTTTTTTTAAAAATTAGAGAAGCCTTTCACAACTCTAGTTAGTGGGAGAAACAATATCAAAAGAACAGAGGTGTTTACAACTATAAAACAGGAAATTCTGATTACATAAAATTGAAAAGCTTTTGTGCCAGTAAAGTTAATGTAATTAGAATTGCAATAGCTGTAGTTAATTTGTGAATACACTTTGTAGCAAATGTCTCTGATAAAGGTATGGTATTCGTGACACATTGGGAACCTAGTACACATATATAAAAATAAGAGCCATGTCTCTACCAATAAGTGGTCAAAGTATATGAACAGGCACATTCAAAAGAAAAAAAATGTAAACTATCAAAAATCTCATGAAATAATGTCCCAAGTCACTAACAAGAGAAACACAAATTACTCTGTGGTTTAATTTCATTTCCCTCAGATTAGAGGAGATGCGTTGTTGGTAGAGCTAAGAATTGACTTATCTATTCTGGAAAACGATTGAGAAATATGCTAAAACAAAAAGTCAATGAATTTTTGAACAAACCCTTTGACCCAATGATACCACTAGCAAAACCACTAGCAGGCGTGTGTGTGGTGTGTGTGTTCTAAAATTTAACCAGGCTTTTTTCCATGGAGTTTGTGAGCAAAAGACAAATTACTCCAAATGATGAAGTCCTTCTCTTACTGGTTCTTTGAGTTTAGTCATCAAGAATTCCTGTAATATTTTCTTGTCTTCAAAGCGCTTTGAACAGTGTGTGTGTGTGTGTGTGTGTGTGTGAACCCAAATAAGAACAAAAACGAAGGGAAAGGCCCCATAAATGTGCAATAGTCAATAAACTATAATAATAAATTAATAATAAATTAAATATATAATAAATAATATAATTAATAATAAATATAACAACAAATAATAAATTAATATAATAATAAATTATAATAAATAATAATAAATTAATAATAATGATAATAAATTAAACATCTACTCTCTGCCAGGCACTGTGCTAAGCTATGGAGATAAAGAAAAAGAGAGACAGTCCATGACCTCAAGAAGCTTACAGTCTGATGGGGCAAGATAATAGCTGGGGAGAAGGAATGACATAAGAGGGTACCTGGTTTTAGGGCATACTGTTCATGAGTCAAAACCAAGTAGAGCAGCTGATGGTAAATGAAGTTAGCCAGAAAAGAATGGTGCCCTTTGATTGTGGATGGCCTCGCAAATTGTAGTATCTAAATGTAATGGAATATTATTGAACTTTAGGAGTTAATGAATATGAAGAATTTAGAGAAATTTGAACTGATGCAGACTGAAAGAGAAGCAAAACAATTTACATGATTATCACCATCCCCAAAGAGATCAGGGGTCTTATTGATTTGGATGCTTCCATCTGTATTGCAGAGAATACCACCTGTCCATGCCTAACCATCTTCTAAAGGAGAAGAACACTGAAAAATGTCAGAGCTTTAATTACTGCTCTCATCAATGTGACTTTAGAGGACCAACAATGAAGAATGCCTTCCGCCTCCTGGCAGAAAGGTAATGGACTATGGTTGTAGAATAAGGAATGTATTTTTAAACATGGCCAATGGGTCAATGGATGATAGATCCAGAGCTGAAAGAGACTTCAGAGGCAATCTGATTCAACTTTGCAGATGAATAAACTGAGATCCAAAGAGATTATTACTTGTACAAGGTCACACAGATCATAATCATATGAAGCAAGATTTGATCTTGGTTCTCTGAACTCCAAACTATTGCTTTTTTCACTTTACTATGCTACATAGATTTGTTTTGCTTAACTGTATTTACTTGTTACAAGGAAGGCTTCCATGAGGGAGTGAGTGTCCTTGTAAGTCATTAATGTTTTCTTGAAGCTCTTTTGAGAAATAGAACATTAAAAAAGAAGTATAAAGAAAAATAAAAGAACTGAGGGTCCCCTCATAGTCCAGTGGAGTACTAACAGAGGACTTTTATATATGATAACTAGCACTTATATAGTACTTTAAGGTTTGCAAGACACTTTACAAATATGGTCTCATTTTATCCTCACAACAACCTAAGAAGGTAGTATTATTACTATCCCAATTTTTACAAATAAAGAAACTGAGGCAGAGGGAAGTTACAGGATTTGCCCTGGATCATAAAGCTAGAAAGTAAATGAGACAGAATTTCAACTATGTACATTAAAGTTTTTGAAGTACTTTATGTACATTATCTCATTTGGGTTTCACAAGCACCTTTTGAGGCACAACTAATCTTATTATCCTAAACAACAATTAAGTACCTACTATGTGCCAGGGCTGTACTAAGTACTGGAAATATAGTTAATAAAAAGACAGCCCCTGCCCTCAAAGAGATTACAGTCTAAAAGGGGGAGGGGGAGGGGCAGACAACATTTACAAGGAGGCTGGAAAAAAAGGGAGTGGGACACTTGGGGATACACAACAGAGCATCTGGCTTCAAAATAAATAGAGCAGGAGATGCAAATGTGGAGTGAGCTGAATCCAGTTTCTGCTCTCTAAAGAAAGACATTGGGAGGAGTTTGTTACTCCACCCTCTAACCCTCCAATCAGAGGGGAGAGGAGGCTGAGGGAGATGGTGTCAATCCAGGCTTAGTTAGCAATTTGGTGGTGAGTTTAGAAGTGATGAGCTTATCCTGGGTGGCCATCTTGTTCAGTGAAGTTGAAATCAAGCAGGACAGCAGATGTAAAGTAGAGTGAATTTTACAGATAAGGAAACTGAGACTCAGAGAAGTTAAGTAACCAGCCCATGATCACACATAACTAGAATATGTCAGAGATTATCTTCTATGCCATGGTGATATTTTATTAATACTACATTTTCCTACTGAATTCATTAACTAGACTGGTTGTTTGGGTGGTGTGCAGCTTCAGACTAGTCTAATAGTCTCAAAAGGACCAGGGAGTCATCTAAGGAACTCAATGTCAATGTTGTAAAAATGGCATGTGCCTCTTGGAAAAACAAATAGATTCTAAGAAAAGCATTGCCTTTTGAAAAGTAAGAAAAGTGGCTTTGACTCATACCGATATGTTAAGCTTCCTTAAATAAATAACAGTGGCCTCACCTCCAAATACACCCTATGCCCCGTGCAAAAACCTAAGAATTGATTGGCATGTTCTAAAATTTAACCAGGCTTTTTTTCCATGGAGTTTGTGAGCAAAAGACAAATTACTCCAAATGACGAAGTCCTTCTCTTACTGGTTCTTTGAGGTTAGTCATCAAGAATTCCTGTAATATTTTCTTGTCTTCAAAGTGCTTTCACAAACATTTTCTTTTTTAATCCTCACAACAACCCTGAGGAACCATAAAAGGTGACAGGTAATCCTCCTAATATACTAGAAAGAGCATAAACCTTGGGTTTGAATCCTAGCTCCACTGTTTACTTCCTAAATAATCTTTGAGAATCCACTTAACCACTCTTGGACTCAGTTTCCTTGAAAGTAAAATAAAAGGATTACATGGCATCACATCTTGGGATAGCTCAATATTCTATCATCTATGATGAGTTGTGGAAGCTGAGACTTAGAAAGGTTCAGTAATTTTTCCAAGATCACATGACTAGTTAGTGATGGAGCTAAAGCAGAACTCAGGCATGTGATCTTTGGGGTCTTTCCATTATACCACTATGCCTCGTGACATTTGCCTGTTAACAGTCGATCCAGATTTATTTTATTGACTAATCCATTGTTCATGTTTATTTTACAGTGTTTGTCTTCTCCCTCCCCCAGCTATTCTGACCCACAGAAAGAAAGTGAGGCCCTTAATAAAAAGAAGCATGAAGTTTCCATTTTCACATGAGTCACGACTTGTGAATAAGAGGATGTTCTTTTGTCCTAGGCTCAGTGCATGTTGTGAATCAAAAGAGAATGGTAAGAGTTTCATGCATGTAAACAGCTGGAGCACAGTGTTAAGTCGATGGGATCTAAAGTCTGAGGCTTCTTTTGTCTGTGGAGGGAATGAAGTTAGAGGGAATCATTTTACATGATGAAAAGGACTTACTTCTTTATGAATATGATAAACCTATCTTAATACAGCAGCTTTGAACTCTCTGAGTGCCTTTCATCAGAGGATTCTAAAGCACTTCACTAACAGTAAGCCCCGAGACCCTTGGGATGTAGACATCATTTCCATTTCACAGTTGGGGAGATGGAAGTAAGGCAGTTTAAGAGACTCGCTCAAGAGCAAAGGACAAACAAACAAACAGTCCAACAGAGCCTGTAAGTCTAGATCCAGTCTCTAACCACTAGACCACATGGTTTTGATTTTTGTGGGGGAAATGTGATTTTCAAATGTATAGAATAAGTGCCAGCTAAGCATAAGGAGAACACACTTTCTACCTGCTTCAACATGCACTCTGAAATCTGGGTTGTTTTTACACCAATAGGATTTTCAGATGATTAGCTTGGAGTGCCTGTTGTATAACCTGCCTCATTTAGGGTATGAGAGCATTTGGATGGAAACAGGATAAGGGACTACCACTACGTGCTTACTAATTGAAGTCATAGGATTATAGACCTAAAACTTGAATCCTGCCATTTTAGAGACGAGACTCAGAAAGATTTAGCAATTTGCCCAAAGGCACATAAGTAGTAAGTGTCTGTAACGGGATTTGAACCCAAGTTTTCGGCCTTTAGAGACAGGATTCATTCCATAGTACCGTGCTGTCTTTCCCTGTTCTATTTTAGCATACTCTACTGGTAACCCACAGAAGACAAGTCAATGCCATGCAAGATCTTATGGGAAAGATGGCAAGGTTACTAATTTCCATTTTGGTTCTATGAGAAGAGGTTCCCAAGATGCAAAGTGGCTTCAGAACAGAGATTTGACAGTTTGCACTCTAAATAAGAGGCAATAAATACGCTTAGACCTGAGCACAGCATAGAACTGACTTGGAAATTGAGCAAGAAGTTCCTTCCAGAGCAGGAAGATTAAACCATGGCGGGGGGGTGGGGGGCATTGATGTGTATGTGTGGAGTGTAAATATGTATAGAAGGGATAGCCTCTCTGCATTTTGCCCTGATCAGGCCATATCTGGAATCTTGTGCTTACTTCTGGACATCATATTTTAAGAAGTACTTCACCATACTACAGCTCATCCATAGGAGAGAGAGCAAAATAATGAGTCCATACCATGGGAGGATGAGATGAAGGATTTAATGTGATTTAATTGGTACTAACGCTCCCTTTACCAATGCAAATTGTAGCTCCATCGTTTTTTTTTACATTAAATTAAATAGTTTTCATTTAACAAAAATCTATTTTCTCTTCTTCCCATATCCCCCTGAATTGGAAAAAAAGAAGAAAAACAAAACCCTTGTAACAATAAAGCAAACAAATACTCACATTGGCCATATTCAAAAATTGATATCTCATTCTACACTCTGAGTCCATCACCTTTTTGTCAGGAGGTGGGTAACACATTATCGTTAGTCTTCTGAAGTCGTGGTTAGTAATTGCATTTGTCAGAGTTCTTACATCTTTTAAAATTGTTTGTCTTTACAATATTGTTATTATTGCATAAATTGTTCTCATGTCTCATTTACTTCATTTAGCATCAATTCACATAAATTTTCCCAGGTTTCCCAGTACCATTGCTTTCATCATTTCTCATGGCACAAAAGCCTTTCATTACATTCATATACAATAATTTGTTCAGCCACTCTCTAATTGATGTGCATCCCCTTAGTTTTCAGCCCTTTGCCACCATAAAAAGATCTACTATAAATGTTTTCCTACACAGGAATTCTTTTCATCAAAAGTCAGTTGATATGATTTTCTAAAGGCAAAAAAAACCAAAAAAAAAGTGGCAACAATTTATCACCTGGTATTCAACCTACTGGTAAAAAAGCCTCTCTACACTTTACTCTCTAAATCCTCAGACAGCAGGCACAAATCCATCACTGGGCCCATGCTCAAAGATTCTCTAGGTTGGGAGGAACTACCAGAGCCTATATTGCACTGGCATAACCTTTGAGAGCCCAGAGTCACTTTGATGTCACAAAAAAATGTAGCTCCTGGAGTCTTGCTCTCATGTGTAGCCCCCCAAGTAGAGTACACAACCACTTAAAACCAGAACTCACAATCTTCTACCAATGGATTTACGTTCACAAGTCAAACAGGGGGTGCAATCAGTTCAAAGCAGAGGCATTTAATGAACTAGCACAAGGAAAATAGCAATACAGTATTTTTCTCATAAACTTTAAGAGCACTCTTCCATAAATATATACACCACCCATGGGAAGTGTTTAGGGAACATGACACATAGGGAGTATACATGTAGGAAACATATGTGGTTAACATATATGAAGGGACATGCATATAGGGAATGTGTGTTGCCAGGAAGCCAATTCATGCATTCAACTGAGAAGGGTATTAACTTTACAGGAGTACAACTTAGATGACTTCCACCAAACTAGATATTTTCTAGATTAATATTTAGCTTGAGACCATGATAAGGAACCTACAAGAACAGTCAGTGATAATAAAAATGGGGCTACTTTGACTAACTTGTGATTTTATCAGTTTTAGTATTTGTTTGGAGAGGGCAAAGCAGGGCAATTGGGGTTAAGTGACTTGCCCAAGGTCACACAGCTAGTAAGTGTGTCAAGTGTCCGAGATCGGATTTGAACTCGGGTCCTCCTGACTCCAGGGCTGGTGCTCTATTCACTGCACCACCTAGCTGCCCTTTAGTATTTTATTAAAGATTATGCTTCTAATCCTCTATGTCCATGCCTTTTCTTTCAGTGTAACTCTGACATATCTCTCCATAAATCTTCAATGGAGAATCTACTCAATTCACCAAAGGCCTTTCTCTGTTTCTTTAAATGTTTCTGAGATACCAAGGTAGCATTTGGGCCATCCATTTGTTGTCTTTTATTCTCACTATATCACTGATCCAACTCCTTTCCCAGAAATACAACTTCAATAGTGTTTTATGCTATTTATCTCACGCAAGTTGATAACATGGTGAAACCCACTTACTCACACAATACATGTTACCATTAGTCTTTGGGTTACTCGAATTTTTATTTTTCTGAGACCATGATGTTCGGAGATTAGAAATCACTGGTAGAATATTGGAATTTAAAATTGGAGACTTTTGTACCAAGAGCCAGTTTGCAAACATTAAAAGAATCAAACAAATTCCCATATGCAAGCTGACCTGACCCAGAAGTGTGCTGGAGCCAGGACAAACTTCAGTCTTCACAGTGAGCATTTGCCTCTTGGAAATCAGCAAATCAGGGCTTGAGTTACTGTTTTGTTGATTTTCTAAATGTCAGAAAGTGATAGAGAAAAATGTTAATCATTCAGATTAAATTGAAAAGCATAATGTATACATATTTTCCCCTGGAGAGCTGGTTGTTAAACATTTAGCAGCAAACCCCTAGCCTGCTCCCTTTATCTTACTTAATTTTGGGTCCAACTCATTGTCCACCTGCCACACCTATCTAAGACATGTATATGTGTACGTTGGAAGAGGGGAGTTTAGAGTTGATGAGGAGACCCCTGATCACTTAATTTACTTCCAGTCCAGTTGACAAAATTACAGAAGAGGTTAAATACACTTGTAAGAGACAATGAGGTGGTGAAATCTTAAACAAAATGTAAAGAAATGTTTTCACTTTGTTACAATTTTCCAAGATCTGAAAAAGTTCTCCAATCAGAATTAGAGAGCAGTTAGCTATTTGTTGACCAAAGGCTCAGCCATGCCCCTGGTGGCCCACAGAGGTAGAAGCATCTGGAGTCCGTTGGACAGCAGCAAGAACTCCTGCATTGCATTTCTTGGGGAGAAGAGCAAGCTTTTGGCTCTGGAGTTGAAGAAGCCTGGACTTTAAGCTAAGTTACTAATAGAAATCCCGCAAACTATGTAGGTCCAAAGGGAAAGGGGTTCCTAGAAACCCAAGCACGAAATATCTTTTTGGAGGAGTTCACAAGCCTAGAGAACAACATGTATGCAGATCAGCAAATACGAAATAAAATATACACAAAGTAATACTTGGGGAAGAAAGGGACTATTAACAACTAAGAGAGTCACAAAAGGCTCCTTGAAGGTAGTAGAACTTGAGTTGACCTTTGATAAACATAGGGATTCTAAGAGGTGAAAGTGATAAAGAACTACTGACTTTTGGACAGACCGGCCTGAACAAAGGCATGGAGAACATGGTGGAATGTCATGTAGAGGGAACAGCAAATAGGATGTTATGAATGGGATGTAGATTGTATCTGCGGAGTAATGTGTATTCATCTACGGTTATTCCTGTTTGGTTTACCTGGATAATTAGTCATTGAATACACATACAAACACACACATATGTATGTGTGTATTTTTAAATACACACATATATGTATGTGTGTATTTTTATATATATTCATATATTGATTGAATTGAATATTCATTGAATTGAGTGAATAATTCCCCTGGAGAGCTGCTTGTTAAACCCTAGCCTAATCCCTTTTTCTTACTCAATTTTTGGTCCAATTCATTGTCCACCCACCACACCTATCTAAGATATGTATATGAATATGTGTATGTTGGAAGGGGTAAATTTAGAATTGATGAGGAGATCCCTGATCAATTAATTTCCTTCCAGCCCTAACCAATATTCATTCAAGATATTTAATGGCTTCTGACTGAGGCAGGGTCAACCCTAAAAAGAAGTGTCAAGTAAAAAAAAAAGTTTGTCCCTTAAAGTTTTGCATGGATTCAACTCTCCTCTCTCAGACTGTCCCATCCTAACTTGATCCCCTCCTACTGCCCTCCCATCTACCCAGGGCTTGTCCTTGCTATGTCCCACTCTCTCCTTCTCTTAAACTTACACATCGTATGTTTCATTTCCCAGAAAAGAAAGGTCTTATCTCCAAAGTCCTTAGCACTGTCAAATGGCTTAACATCAGAAACGGATAGGATTTTATCAGTGGAAATGACATTAAGGAAGAGGCATTGCCATCTGTTTTGCCACTACACCCCAAGGACCATGAGACTTTTCCATCTGACTTGAGGCTGAAATCTTTCCCAATGTGTTGCCTCTCTAATTAGAATATGAGCATCTTGAGAGCAGAGACAGTCTTTCTTTTCTGTTTGTATCTCTAGCACTTAGTATAGGGCTTGCTCATAGTAAGTGCCTAATAAATGTTTTATTTGTGCATTCATTTACCTTTCTTTATGCCAACTCCTTTAATCTACTTAATGAATCCAAGCTAATGGGCTAATGGGAGAATGCTAGACCTGAGACGCTAAGACCTTCCTTTGCACCCTAGAGAGGGAAGCCACTTTTTATGATCTTTTGAAGAAAATGTTCTTGTCTTTGTGTTTTAACCTAAGATACTAACTGTTTTTCTTGAGAATTTCAAGTAAAGGATGAGATTAAGTTAGTATCGTGGCAAGAAAAGGAGGGAGGGGAGTTTTAGGCTGAGATGCCTTCTGTTACTCTAATTGGTACAAAGGACAATTGAGATTGGGCTTCTGAGATAATATACACTGAGAGAGAGAAGTCCCCTCAAGTCATAACATCAAGAATTTTAGAGCTAGAAAGGACCTTCAAAATCAAGAAAATGAATCCTGGAGGAGGTAAGTGAATTGTCCAAGGTCACACAGGAAGTCGATAGTAGAGTCAGCATTTCAATTCAAGCTTCCTGAATCCCAGTACTCTGATTTTTTTTGGATAGACTCAGATGTATAGAGCTGTAAGGAAACTGAGAGGCCATCTAACTCAATTCTCTCATTAAAAAAAAAAAAAAGGAAATGGAGGTCTAAGGTCACTTAGATAGTAAGAAGCAGGGGCAAAATCTAGGACCTAGGACCTCGGATTTTTACACCAGTGCCATTTATAACATATATACGTTTCCTTCTTTAAGTATTTTTTTTAATAAAAATAAAGCCTTTACATTTATTTTTTGACAGTGGATTAAATGTAAACAATAGGTTGTGGTAATTGACTTTTTAAAAGTTCCTTTCCAGTTTTATTTAATATATTCCAATCCAACAAACATTTATTAAACACTTACTACATGCAAAACACACTGTTAGGATTGGAGATATGAAGAAGGAAAAAAATGGTTCCTGCCCTCAAAGAACTTCCATTCTAGGGGAAGGAAGAATACAACATATGCAAATTAAGTACATACGAAGTATGCAAAAGGTTAATGTGTGTGTGAATGTGTGTGTGTGTGAGTGTGTGTGTGTGTGTGTGTGTGTGAGAGAGAGAGAGAGAGAGAGAGAGAGAAAGAGAAAGAGAGAGGAAGGGAGGGAGAGAGAGAGAGAGAGAGAAATGCTTGGGAAGGACCTCATATAGTAGAGATCACCTGACCTGTGCTCCGAAGGAAGCCAGGGATTCTGTGAGCTGGAGATGAGGACAGAGTACATTCCAGATATGGAAGAAAATCTATGCAAAGATGAAGAGGCAAAAATAGGATTGACATATATGGAGAAAACCTAGTAGGCCAGTTTAACTGGAAAAAAAAGCATGGGAAGGAGGATAATATGAAGTAAGACTAGAAAGGTCTTACTACTGATGACTATGATGGAGACTCTTCTGATATTTCCTCACAGACATGGCCAATTTAGTAATCATACACAAGGACCATTTTAGTCAAAGTAGAATAAGTAGGAAGCACACCCAAATATAGAATAATCTTATTATCAAATTACAAATTAAACAGGAAATAATTTTTTCTTTTCTTTTTTTTTTTGATGGGGGGAAGGCAGGGCAATTGGAGTTAAGTGACTTGCCCAAGATCACACAGTTAGTAAGTGTGTCGTGTGTCTGAGGATGGATTTGAACTCAGGTCCTCCTGACTCCAGGGCTGGTGCTCTACTCACTGTACCACCTAGCTGCCCCAGGAAATAATTTTTTATGAGTTTCTATAGATCATATCATTAAAGGATCTTTTGTTTTGTGGAGTAGCATGAGTCCTTTGGTCACCTCTTAAGTTCCTTTAGGTATGAAACAAAGACTATTAATCTTGAGTAGAGGAAGTGTCCTCTTTGCTTCACAAATATCATGTTCAGATTACAACACTCTCCTGAGAAGGGATTGTGTTTTGTGGACCCCATTAATGGATCTGGTTGACCTGGGTTAGCTCACAGATGTGTTATCTATATTTATATGAAGGAAACTATAACAAGTGTGTTTAAATATTTTTTACATGAGCATATGCTAATAAGAATCAAATCTTAAAACCAATAGTGTAAGAAAATCAAAGAAAGCTTGTGGCAAAAGAAATGAGAACTCCTAATTTAAGACATCCAAAGTTCAGTTTACTAATCATAGGTTTGGACTTGGAAGGAAGTGTATTATCAGCTAGAATTTACGATTATAGTATATTTGTTGCAATGAATTGCATTTCTCTCTTGCTCAAAAACCTCCCATAGTTCCCAATTGCCTAATGCATACTCACTTGACATGTAAAGTCCTCTATGATATACCTTCATTATACTTTTCCAAGCTTCTCTCCCACCTTTTTCTTTTCCTCCTGCCAACCTAGACTACTTGCCACTCCTCGAACATGCCTTGTAATTCCCTACGTTCCTACTTTTACTCTTGCCATTTCCTCACCCTAGGACACTTTCTATTCCCACTCATGTCTGTCAAGCAGTTCTTATAAGATTTAAAAGTGGAAGGACCTTAGAGATCATCACATCATATTCCTTCATTTTACAGATGAGAAAAAAATAAGACACAGAAAGGAAAAGAGAGAAAAGAGCAGAGTCAGGATTTAAAACTCGCATCTTCTTGCTCCAAACAAGAGACAATTAGGTGGTACAGTGTACAGAATGCTGGGTTTGGAGTCAGGAATAACTGAATTCAAATCCAGCCTCAGACACCTCCTAGTTGTGCGACCCTGGGCAAATCACTTTGTCGGCCTGAGTTTCTTCAACTATAAAATGAAGATGATAATAGCACCTGCCTCTTGGGATTGTTGTGAAAATCAAATATTTCTAAAATGTTTAATATACTGCTTGGCACACAGCAGGAACTTAATAAATGTCTTCTTCCTTCCATCCTTCTAAAACCCAATGCCATTTCTACTCTATTGAAGAGCATGGCTCAAATTCTATCTCTTCCAGGATGGTTTCCCCAAAAGCCAGAAGTAATTTGCCCTTCCTCTAATTCATATACACTTTGCACCTCTCTCGTAACACTTTATGCATGTTATTTTGCATTGTAATTATATATATAATGTATATACATATACATATGCATATATACACATATGTATTTTATATATGTGTGTGTATATATGTGTGTGTGTGTGTGTGTATGTATGTATGCAAATCTTAGTTCTCCACCCAGCCTATAAACTCTTTGACAGCTAGGACTACATATTATTCATCTTTATATACCCTATAGTACCTGAAAGAACGTCTAGGACACTGTGAGGCCTCAATAATTACATTCTGAATGAATTGATTTACCTCAGAAAATTCATTGGTTGCAGTTTGGAATCAAACATCTGAAAAGTTTGAACTCTTTTGAATTAATACTAAGAACTAAGAACTAGGCATTTGCTGTAGTGGAAAGTTCATTATCTCTCTCCCATACATACATACATACATACACACACATACATATATATGTATATATAAAATATATATGTGTATTGTATGTACTGTATGTTGTGTGTGTATATATACATATATATGGAGAGACAGAGAGATTTGAGAGTATACAAGGATAATATTTGTGATTTACTTTATCCTCTCCCATTTTCCCCGCCCCAAGATTCCCAGGGCTCCTTCTATTGATTTCTCACTCACCATCAGCCCTCTGCTTTTCTGGTTCCTTGCCACCCAACTTCACTTGCTTTATCTTTATCTTAACAGGGTAGGCCCTATTCTCTGAAATCAGTGTTCAGTTCTTCCTTAGATATTTTAAGTGTTCTTTGGTACTCCGGGGAAACAGACTCTTGACTAAAATAACAACAGAAGGGGAAAAAATTAGGTTATAGACTTCTTAAGTGACTCTGGTGTTGCCTGCAAATGTGGAGTGTTTAGTGGACACCTTTCCCTGGGTTTGAATTGCTGATCCAGTCAGTTAGTTGTATTCATCAGAAGCAGATCTAGGAGAAGCTGAGGTTGAGGAAGAAACTGAACCTCGAAGCTAAAATAATCTTTGGGGTCACTTTCATTAATTTGTTTTGTTTTTTACACAGGTCATTTGCCAATATCTGTCCCTATCTTCTTAGAACCCTTCATTTTAAATAAGAAAAACAGGCAAAACCTACCAACAAAGCTAATGAGTCAAGCATTGTGTGCAATTTTCTACATAGGATGATATTTTAGCTATGATTCATTAAGAGTTGACAACATCAAGAAGACTGGTGGTTACAAGTTGTGAAGAAGGCATGTAGAGTGAAAGACACAGTGAATTTTGAGACAAAAGACCTTGTTTCGAGTCCTGTGTTTCCTACTTCCTACCTGTGTCTCTTACTTATGTCAGCAATTGACCTAAAGGTGTCTTATTTGTGTGAAAAACTGTATCTTAATTTTTAAATTTTAAATTTTGCACTATCTTTCTACCTCTGAACTAATATTTCTATTTTCTTTCATCTTCCATCTCTCTGCTATCACAGATGTGAAATATTAACTTCCCCTCACTTTCATATAGAGAGGTAATTGTCGAAAAATTGTGGGTGACACTGGGGAAGGAAGAATGGATCTTTTTCCAAGATGAGGCAGCTAGGTGGCACAGTGGATAGAGCACTGGATGTCGAGTCGGGAAAACTTGAGTTCAAATCATTCTTTACTACTTTACAGCTACTGAGCTGTGTAACCCTGGGTAAGTCATTAACCTCTGTCTAATTCACTGTGACTTTTTATATTGGCTGAGACCACATGGGAAGCACTCAAATGAATCATTTAACCATTGCATCTCATATAGGCCACTTCAAACATTTTTTTTTGTTACCCAGGGAAGAAAAGGACAAAGTAGCCAGCTATATTCTATAGCTAAGTGGTGCAATGAATGGAATGCTGGACACGGAGTCAGGAAGACCTGAGTTCAAATCATTCCTCAGACAGTAGCTCTGTAACCCTGGGCAAGTCACTTAACCTCCATCTGCTGTGGGGTCCTCATTTGTAAAATGGTGTTAATAATAGCACCAGTGTTGTTGCCAGGATAAAATGAGATAATATTTATAAAGTGCTTTGTAAACATTAAAGCACTATATAAATGCTAACTATTATCATGTTAATAATTTATCTACAGAGGTGTTATTTGTGTGAAACACCTTATCGTGAGCTTTAACTCCCTATCTAGCTCTGAATTAAGATTTCTACCTTCTTCTAACTTCCATTTCTCTTCCATCATATGTGTGAAACATTTGATTCACTTCTCTTCACCTTCACATCCATGAGTAATTGTAGGCAAGTTATGATTAAGGGTTAGAAAGGAAAAATGTTCCTTTTTCAAGACTAAGCACACTTCATCTACCTTCTAACTCTTTAAGCAAAAGGTAGGAACCTGACAATCTCCTGTAATGGTAATCGGAGCAGGATTTTTTGCTGTTCTTCTCTTAAGTGCCTTTAATGAGTCTTGCCTTTGTTTGAATGGGGCAGGTAAAGTGGGATCTTTTTGGCCTTGGAGTGTTTCTCAGCAGTAAGACAATCTAATCAGGAGTCATTGATTGGAAACAATGTATAGGTGGTACTAGTGATTAACTTTCCCACACCCCACACCCTGGTGTTAGTGATTTTCCACACCCTAAATGCTAAGTTGAGTCTCAAGCCCTCAGGGTCCTGAACATCACATGTGTACTAGAAAGTAAGCGTTTGACTTTTGGGGGTAAGCTCATTGAAAGGGTGACAAGACTCTGGGAAAGCTGTTGAAACAGCATCTCCCCCTCCAGCTTTGTAACCCAGATGTTGGTGCTTCTCTGGTAACTATGAATTGTGATTTGAATCAGACAAGGTCTGTCTGTTGATGTTTGTAATTCCTGTTTGTATTTGCCCTGAAGTTCAGGGGGATGATCTTTTCCCCCTGAACTAAGTGGATGATATATGTATGTTTAATTAAACTGAGATTGTTAACCCCTTAAAGTTTCTTTCTTTAGAAAAGCAAATCAAAGAAGCTATGTTGGCGGCCCTTCTGCATGCTGGTGTTATTGGTCTTACACAGCCACAGTAGCTGCTAGCCACATTGTTGTTACACCTCCACAAAACAGAATATACAAATTCCCAAGATGGCAGGCCACCAATGATTCCTAGAACAATTAGAACTCAGATCCTTCTTCCCCTCAACCAAAGCACAAAAAGTCAAGTTATCCACCAAGCAAATGTGCTGTTGTCTCTCCTGTCTTCTAGGGATAGTCCCTCCTAACTCTGGCAAGCCACAAAACATTTCATCTTGATCCATCAAGGCAGACATGCCTGTGATTGGTATCTTTTCCATAGAAGGGTATTGGTTGGTTGGAAAAGCCAACATGACTTGTAGCTTTTACTCATTTATTTTTAATCCTCAGTACAGTATAGAGTGAGTTCTTTGGGGGATTGGGGATAAAGGTACATTTATTATCTGGCCAGAGACTTTTACCCCAAGCAGCTGTCCCTATTTAGAATGAACCTTACAATCTTATCTATAGGTTTTTTATTTTAAAAAAGTTGCTTGAGAGTTTTATCTATCTATGCCCCCTAGGAAATTTGCAGTTTATTAGCCAAGTAAACACAGAATATCACAATAGTAGGGCTGCTGATTTTGCGAGACTGCTCAAAAAAGCATCAGTGTTGCATAAATACAGATGGAGACAATAGTCCAGGCTCAGTGTTTCTCAGCAGACAATATCGGCTTTGTACAGTGGATGTTTTCCTTGGGATTTTTCTCCTCGATAGAATGGTAACAAAAGTATAGCTTTCCCACTTTGTCCCAGAGTCAGGGATTTTAAGTCTATTGAAGGCGACTTTGTGCCTTATCTAAGCCTCTCAGGGATGGTCACTCAGGAACAGACGGGCAGTGCCCCAGTGGTTCCCAGACAGGAAAAAGCGGCCCCAGCGGGAAAGAGTGAACAGGTCTCTGCTTAAATGGATCTGACAGCTTTGCATAAAGCAAGATGTTTATCCCTGTTTATGGAGTGTCCCTTCCCAGCTTTATAATTCCCATGCCTGATGTTACTTTTAACAGCATGTCTGACTGTCTGGGAAGGGGCCACGTTAGGCTCATACTTTAGAAAACCATAGTGATGAGTGAGAAACTTTCAGTGATGCTATTTGAACAGTTTCATTCTGTCCACCATCTACGGAGTAATTTAAATTTGTTTATATGCACCAAGACAAATATATATATATATATATGACTTATATAGATGAAAGAGGCTTTTATCATAGGCTAACTACCACTAAGTGAAAAGTCCCAAATTACTGGTTGCCACACTCTTTAGTACTTTAGTAACCTGGCAATACTAATCATTGATTAAGAGCCTGAGTTTTAAAATTCAACAGAATGTAAGCTTCTTGAGGCTATTTTTTGTCTTAGTACCTAGCACAAGGCTTGGAAGATAACACTTAATACATGCTTGCTGAATAAATGACTAAGTTGTTTGTTTTTTTTAACCTTTTCAGTTAAGCTGCGTGAAATTTTGTCAACTGTATTTGGGAGATGAAATTGTCAAATATATTAGGGAGCTAAAAAAATGCATCAACTTCTTTTACTGTTGACATTTCTATTAGAGCCAAAAAGGAAAGAAGTCCCAGCTAGATTTTAATTTTAAAGAGGATGCATGGTGTCTTTTGGAAAGATTTCCTTAATCAGTTGGATTAATCCTGACTTTTAACTCCAGATAAGAAATAGGTTATCCCATAAGGAAGCTTCGTAGCACAAAGGGAATGTTTTTTCCCCAAGTGAGGAATGGCTCCCAGTGTCTGTTATTAAAGTTACATTTATTGGTGATTATGTCTATTTCCTGTATAAAATGAAGTTTCAAAACAAACACTCAAAAAAAGTCAAGAGGAGTCAACTCAATGATACAGAGCCTATAAATGTAAAAGAAGTGACCATTTTCAAAGGACTGCCTCAGTCAGTGGATTGAATAAAATGAATGTGAGGGTTTAATGTTAAACCCCAGCAAATACTAATGTAGCCCAAGTCACTCACTCAACACACACACACATACACACACACACAAAGTTCAGGAGGAATAATAGGAATAATGCTGCCCTGAGATACCCAGCCCTAATTCTATCAAAGGACTCAGTGACACCACAAATCCAGTGAGTGAAACTTTAGGAACTGATGTTTCCCCCCACAACCACAGCATGGGATTAATTCCATATAATTCACTGCAACCTCTTAAATTGGCTGAGATCATGTGGGAAGCAGCACCCAACTGAACCATTTAAGTATTGGCATCTCATATAGGCTACTTCAAACATTTTTTTAAAGTTACTCAGTGAAGAGAAGGACAAAGCAGTTGGTTATACTTTATAGGCAAACAGTGCCCTCCAGCCGCCCTCACTTTCCATCAGACACTGTGACAAATTGAAACGGAGAACACCAACACAGCTACAATTGCCAAACCACCTTGCACGGCAGGGAAGATGTTATTAGGAATGAACATGGCAGGAATTGTCTCTCATTCTCTGCCCTACAGAGCAAGCACACTATCATGGTGGTAATTTTGTAAACGTAAATAGGAATAGAGACTAATTAGACCTGTGATTCCTTAATACCGGAAACTGCTGGAAAAGGGAACTCCTGGTGCCAATACAAGTTCACACCTTCCATGCAATTTGTATTCTTAGAGAGTTTCCTGAAACAAACGTAAATATGAAAAGCAAAAATTATTCATGCCCATAGATGCCACACCTGTGACAAAAGCAGAAAGGAGGTCAAAGGACCCATCTGTACACCAAATATACATTCATAGTGACTGTTTTTGTGTTAACAATAAAGCCAGAATCAAATATACGTCTACTGGGGACTGGCCAAACGAATTATGGTATATGACTGTAAGAGAAGATTACCAAAAGAAACAATGAACATGAAGAATTCTGAGAAAGACAGGAATACTTACATGAACTAATAAAGCGTGAAATAAACAGAACCAAAAAACAATGTCCACAATAATTTAAATGAAATAAATGACTTCGATGAAATTAAATAAAAATAAATAATTGAAAAGAACAACAAAATGAAGCTGAACTTGGTATGATTTTAATCTTGGCCCTGGAGAAGAGATGAAGAAATGAGCCTTCATCCTTTTGTTGAAGGGGTAGTAAGTAGAATGTTACATACTCTATCCTAAGTCAGTTGACTGGTTTGCTTATTTTTTTTTCCCTTTTGTACAAGGTAACATCTGTATATGTGGAAATTATTGTCATAAAAATAAAAGGAAGCAAGAAAACTTGGCTATAAAAGTAATATGAGTAATAATGGAAAGGACCAATATCTCCTTTGCTGGCTCATCATCTGTATCATGCCCTCCACTGTAATGTTACCAAAGGTATTGTCAAAGGCTCTCTTCTCTTCTCCCTCTCTCTCTTGGTAAGCTAATCAGCTCCCAGGGGTTTAACTAGCATCTCTATGCAAATGATCTAAATGGGCTCAATTCTCCCAGGAGCCTATGACCTGCATCACCAACTGCCTATTGGACATTTCAAGCTGTATATACCAAACATGTCCAAAACCCACCCTTCTTCCAAACATACCTATTTCTGCCTAAGCTACCATTAACCTTTCAGTCTCTCAGGTTCACAACTTCAACATTATCCTTGACTCTCAATTTTCCTCAATGTCCATATCCAATCACTTGATAAGACTTCCCATTTCTACCACTATGACATCACAGTCTGACCCCTTCTGTCTACTCACACAGTTCAGGCCTCTATCACCTTTCCCCTAATTGGTCTCCCAGCCTCAGGTCTCTAATCACACCAGGCCATCCTACAAATTGCTACCAAAGTGATTTTCCTTAAATGCAGATTGGACCATTAGAGTCCTCTACACAGACAGCCCTCATGGTTTGTTTCCTGTTGCTTCCAGGAAAAAATATAAACCCCTGTTTAGCTTTTAAAGAACTTCACAATCTGGCCCCAAACTATCTTTCCGGCCTCACTGGACATTACTTCTCCTCCCACACTCTGTGATGCAGCCAAACTGGCTTTTTCTCTGTTCCTCACATATGACAATTCATGTCTAATCCTTGTATCTTTGCATTGGCAGTCCCACATGTCTGAAATAGAATTTCTGTTTACCTCATAGAGTTCCTCTTTTCCTTTTAAGACACAGGTCAAGCACTATTTTCTGCTGAACACTTTTCTGATACTGCTTCCTTCTAATAAATACTCTTACTTCCAGACTACCTTGTTTTTAACTTATTTGTATACATTTACACTTATTCATTTTATATTCATTTTGTATTTTTATGTGTACATTTCTTCTCTATTAAAATGTAAGCCCTTCCAAGTAGGGATTATCTAATTCTTTGTAGTTATATCCCCATTCAAGTCAACAAGTGTTTTACACTTAGCACCATGCTAAGTGCTGGAAATGCAAATATAAGCAGAAACAAAGAGAGTCCTTGATTTCAGGAAACTTAGACGGTAGAGAGAGCCCGGAGAGGCAGGAGTACAGCCTGAAGAGGAAAGAGGACATAGCTGGCCTGAAGGCCATCTTTGAAATGGAGGCTCCAGTCAATCAGAGGGAGAGGGGACCGGTGAAAGATACTTCTACTGTGTGAAGCTCAGGGTTAGAATGAACTTCCAGGGTGAAAGGGTTTCTATGTCATGGTCAACAGAGTCCAAAGTGCCAAGAGTGCAGCCCAGAAAAGAATGAGGCATCTACTAGTCCTTCTATAACCCAACATGTTAATTTTATGGACCAATTTTTCAAAGGCTACATTGTAACATTGTGGATACATAGCTTAAAGGTCATTTAACTTTCCTGATCCTCAGTTTCAATATCTATAAAATGGACATCACTTGCACCATTTACCTCATATGGCTATGAAGAAAATTATGTGTAAACCTTAAAAGGCTATGAAAACATGAACTATTTTGGTGTTATAAACAAATGAGTGAAAGGCCTTATAGTATACTGGCTAGCAACCAGCCTCACAGTCAGCAAAACCGGGGTTCTTAAACATATTAGCTGTGACCCCTGAGTAAGCCTCAGTTTTCCAGATAATTCTTTAAGATTATAAATTGCAGAGCAAGTACTAACCTTCCTCACTGGGGAATTCCCTATTTTTCAATGACATCACAGATCCTGTCTAAAACAGACATGCATGCACACATACAAGTATATTACATGACACACATATTGTATGTAGGTATACACATATATATTTATGTATATAGATACATGCATACATCTATATAACATATATGTGTATAGTTATACATATAAAGGCATGCCTCACTTCATTGTACTTCACAGATATTGTGGATTTTTTACAAATTAAAAGTTTGTGGCAACCCTGCATTGAGGAAGTCTATCAACACTCTTTTTCCAATGGCACAAGCTCACATAATGTTTCTACATCACATCTTGGTAATTCTTAAAATATTTCAAACTTTTTTGTTATTGTTATATCTTTTATGGTGATCTGTGACCAGTAATCTTTAATGTTACCATTGTAATTATTTTGAGGTGCCACGAACCACAGGCATATAAGACAGCAAACTTAATTGATAAATGTAGCGTGTGTTCTAACTGTTCCAACAACCAGGCTGTCTCTCCCTCTCCTCAGGCCTCCTGATTCCCTGTGACACAACAATATTGAAGAATATTATACAAACTTACTTGCTAAAGCAGTGGCATGGTTTAAGAGGATTGACTCCAATTTTGAAAGTTCTGCTGTGAGTAAAGTGCTATCCAATAGCACCACATGCTACAGAGAAATCTTTCGTGAAAGGAAGAGTCAATCGATGTGGCAAACTTCGCTGTTGTCTTATTTTAAGAAATTTCCACAGCCACTCCAGCCTTCAGCAACCACCACCCTGATCAGTCAGCAGCCATCAACATCAAGGCAAGACCCTCTATCAGCAAAAAGATTACAACTCAATGAAGATTTAGATGATGGTTAGCATTTTTTAGCCATAAAGTATTTTAAATTAAGGAATATACGTTGTTTTTTAGACATAATACTATTGTACACTTAATAGAATATAGCATAGGGCAAACATAGTTTTTATATGTACTGGGAAACAAAAAAAAATCACTTTATTGCATATTTGCTTTATTGCGGTGGTCTGGAACCAAACCTGCAATATCTCTGAGGTATGTAAATTACACATGTAAATTACAATTACATTATACATATGTAAATTATACTTATGCATATTAATTAATACAACTACCCTTTTTATTTTTATGACCAGATTTCCCAATGGAGGAAAATATAAGATCCTCTCTCTTATGCCATTTGAAGATTTTACTACAAGGTTTAAAATAGTAACCTTCAGTTTTGAAGGTTTTTCTACATAAGGAGGAAGAAAACAAACATTTGTGAAATATTTAATATGTGCCAGGCACCATGTTAAGCACATTATAAATATCGTCAGGTGCTATTATTATCCTCATTTTACAACTGAAGAAACTTAGGCAGACAGAAGTCAAATGATTTGCCCAAAGTCACACAGCTAGGAAATGTCTGAGGCCACATTTGAATTCAGGTCTTCCTGATTCCAGAATCAGCACCCTATCTATTGTGCCACCTAGCTGCCTCTAATGTAGCATCAAAAGTAAGCAATAAAAAAAGTTAATTAATAAGAAACACCATTCATCTAAAGAAAAAACCAATAACAGTTCCTTAGTGGTGATAGATTATTTCTGGTAGAAAGTGTGGTGTTGAAAAGAACACTTGATTTAGAGTCAGACAATCTGAGTTTGAACTATCACTTGGCTACTGTGACTTTGGAAAAGATATTTCTCCTCTCTAGGTCTCAGTTTCCTCTTTGGTTAAAAAAGGGGGGTGGACTTGATGACCTCAACAGTCTTTTGCAACTCCAAGTCTAATGGCTGGAGCTATTTTAGGGTGCATATTTTCTTGAATGTTCTGTTTTACTACTTTTGAATGATATCCTAGCTTCAAACTAAGACAATGAAATCACCCCAGTGCTGAGAACAAACAGAACTTTCAGACCAAGTACCAATTTACAATATTCCAAACTCAACATTTAGCTCAAGAATAAGAATTAGGATAGAAATATCTCACCCATAATTCTGTTATAGCATGTCTGAGCCAGGGAGCTTTAATTTTCTAAACCATTAAGAGAACTTCAACATTCATTATTGCTAACTACTGTGGAAATTGACTAAAATAATGAAAATAGTCATTAGAAATACAAAAAGATTTTAAACTTGAGAATCAACATGAGGTTCTGATGTCACTGAAATAGTAATTTTAAGATGTTTGGGGGTGGGGTAGAGTAATAGGTGACTTGCACCTCCAGTAAAAAAACCTCCTGATATATTTTGATATGTATCTTAATAAGAGGGGAAAATATAACGATAATAATTTACTCCTACCAATTTAAATTTACATAGTTTTACTCACGAAGGAAATATTCACAGAGTCTTTGGAGGGAAGGCAAGGTTAGATTACCTCTACCAAATGAGTCATTTAATTGCTCATAAGGCCAACCAACCAACCAGACTGAGTTGTCTGTCAGTGTAGCCAATGCATTCCACTCCCTGAATGAAGCATAGGTTCTTCTCAAATTCCTTGGCAAATGTCCAATTTTTTAAAGCAACTCAGAAGAATTAAATAGAAACATTCCCAAATAAAATAAGGGAACATATGCTAAACAGGATCTTTTCTCCCCTCTAAATAATGTCTCTGCAGATGACTAAAAAACCTTTCAAGGAAGCTCCATGATACAACGTAATTGAAACTGAGCTGTGCTCAACAGCATCTGGCTCCTAAGCTGGTTAGCTGTGAAGCATTGGGCAAGTCTTTCTGAACCTCAGCTTCCCACGTTACTTTGAGTGGACCTGAGCGGTAGGTCCTGAGAAGTCTTAGTCCTTCCTGAGCCGTAAAGATCCTTCCCAAGCCCACTTCTTAGCTTAGGCAGGGGGCCATAAAACAAAATGAGTTCTTCCTTGTTTATCAAATTCAGTGTTTGCTAAGACAACACACGAAAAGGGCACCTTGTCCTAATTCAGAGGAAAATGATATAAATATTCAACTTTTCTGAAAAGTAGCATGCTTTAGTGGTTCAAGGATCAGTAGTGGAACCAGGCAGATCTGAGTTCAAGCATTGCCTCTGCTAAATACTTTCTGGATGACCTAGGGCAAGCGCTTTGACATCTCATTGGCCCCATTAACTTCCTAAGACTGGAGCGGAGAGGCCGATGATCTCCAGAAGACTAGTGCAATAGTGTGAGCATGAGGGACTGGATCAAGGTCGTGACAATATAAAAGGAAAGGAGAGAGCACATACCGGAAATATTACAAAGGTAGAACTGACAGGACTTGGAAATGTATACCCAAAAAGCATAATGATCATAGTTAGCATTTATGTAGTATTTTGAGGTCTGCAAAGCACTATACATATTGTCTCATTTGAGTCTCATAACAGTGCTGTGAATTACGTGCTATTATCTCCATTAGGGAGGCAGGCAGAGTAAGCAATTTACCCAGGGTCACTGAATTTGTAAGCATCTGAGGCTACATTTGAACTCAGGTCCGGCTCTCTATCCAGGTTCGCCGCTCTATCCACTGTACCGCCTTAGCTGCACAGTAAGTAGCTATGACTTCATAAATATGCAAAGTGCTAGAAAGGTTATGTAACTTGCGCAGGGTCATACGACTAGTGTAAGTTGTGGGGTTTGATTCTAGGCCTAGCACTGTTTCCTGAGATTTGAAACCGAATCTAAGATCTGAGCTATATATAGGGGGGATGAACAGAGCAATAGGCTTGAAGTCAGAAAGACAAGAGTTCAAATCCTACTTCAGACATCGGCAAGCTCTGTGGAAGAGGGCAAGTCTCTGGGCCTCAGGCTGCCAAATGCGTAAACAATGGCATCTACCCCACAGGGTTGTTGTAAGGATCTGTTGAGGCAATGTCTGTAAAGGATTATGGGAAAAAACACTTAAAGTGTTATATAAACATCAGCTATGAAGATAAAACTGATGATTCCAGGCTGTCTCTACTCTCTCCATCCTACCCCACTTCCACTCATCTAAGCTTTGTTAGATATTTTTCTTCTTCTGTCTCATTATTCTGGTCCTTGAGGAAAATGATGATGCTGGGGTACACCATTCATCCTGTACAAGACCTGCGCTCGCCTAACTAGCTAGCACCAATGACATCTGAAAGAAAAAGAGGCTGGCACTGCTGCGGCACCAATTGTCTTAGTTCTTGAAGGGTTCTATGACAGGAAACTCCTAACTGGCAAAAAAGGAAGTTGTACAAAGTTATGTGATAGTGCCCTCCCCCTACTTTATAGTGCCTCAACAGTCTGGGAATCAAACTGATAAACTGGGCATCATCAAAAAGATAACTTTCAAGAGAATGCTAAGTTATTTCTTCCACCATCTTTACCAGTTACAATTAGTCATTTATACTCTGGTGAAGTGGATCACACCAGACATCTGAATAGGTGAAGCAGTTTTAGGCAGAGGCAGCTGTGACCTTCTCTCTTATACGGGGATAGTTGGTATGTTATATGGGGGCTTATTTTTACACACACACACACACACACACACACACACACACACATGCACACACCAGACTTGAAATGATATTCAAAAAGGAAAAGGATCCTTTCAAAAAAGCTATCACTGACTTTTATGAGCCAGATAAAGTTCATAGGCTGAGATTTAAAGCTGGAATGGACCTTACGTATTCTGTAGTCCAACTCTGCCATTTCACCAATAAGAAAACTTGGGCATGAATAAGTAAGTGATTTACCCAGAGTCACATATGTAGTGAGCAGCAGAGCCTGGATCTGAACCTAGGTGACTGGATAATAGATTTCAGAGTTTGGAAGGGATCATTAAGGCCATTGAGTCCAAACCTTTATTTTACAGATGGGGAAAATGAGGCACATAGAGGTTAAAAGACTTGCCCAGGATCACATGACAATTAAGTATCTCAAGCAGGATTTGAACCCAAGTCTTAGTGACTCCAAGTCTAGAGACCTATGTCCTACTCCATGCAACTTCTTATGCCTTTCCAACTCTAAATCTGTCTCTCTTTCCACTGTGCCACACATATTCCCCAGGTTCTTTTTTTTTGTTTGTTTGGTTTTTTTTCTTCTTCTTCTAAAAAAAACAAACTCTGGCTGGTTATCATTTAAACTCCAACCCCCTTCTTCCAATTCTACTTTGGGACAATGAAAAAGAGAACTCTTTCCATTGTCTTATCAGCCTCCCAGGAAAAGAGCGTCTGGCCCCTGTCTACACCTTGGCTTCTCAGAAACAATGAAAGACTGAAAACAGGCATCAAGACAAGCATGTTGTTCATTCTTCAGACCCAGAGAATGGCTCAGAAAGGAGGGGTCTGCCCTGGCCTTTTGAAGACAGAATAGCCCCTGGGGTGGGCTGTTGCATACAGGAAAGGTGTGGGCAAGATTGGAGGGCAGCAGCTGCTCTGTTCCTAGAGCTGTGGCACAAGGGATTCTGTGACCTTTGGTCAGTAAGGATACAGTCAGAGAAGAAGGCGGGTGTCTGGAGGCATTGGAGAGTGGTGATGTTTTCTACTCAATCTTCAATGTTATCTGTTTCTAAACAGCTACACACTACTATTCTGGGAGCAGGAAGCCACTAAGATCCCAGGAAAGCAGAAGGGTTCTCTACTTTATGGCCTTTTTAGAGGTCAAGGAGGATTAGATACTCTTAACAATCACTCACTCATCATTCTCCGAAGTTGGATTTCTTTCCTAAGAGTGAATATTCATTTGTGATACGTAGTCATATTACTTTAGAAAATGGAAAAGATCTCAAGAAATCAGCTGGTCTATCTAACTTTTGCACAAAGAATTAAAATGGCTATGTGTGTATATTTCCCAATAGATGAGCATTCAGTGTGGGCCACATATGCTCAGGTGCGCTGGCACCCTCTAGGGTGACCATTACTACTGGCCCTTCCCCCAGGGTGTGCCAGCACAGCTGTCTCAGACTTGATGTACAGTCATGTTCATACCACTGGACATTCCATCTCCAAACTCCAGGCATTTTCACTGGCTCTTACCCATGCTTAAAATTCTCTCTTCTCATCTCTGCCTCCTGGATTCCCTGGTTTCCTTCAACCCTTAAAAAAAAAAATCTTAAAATCCTCCCTTCTGCAAGAAGCTTTTCTTGATCCCCGTTAATACTAACACCTTCGTTCTGTAATTATCTCCAATTTATCCTGCATATATCTTGGGTTTTTTTTTTTTTTAAACATGGTTGTTTCCATTTTGTCGCCCTTGTTAGACTCTGAGGTCTTTAAAGGCAGAGACTGTTTCTGCTTTCCTCGGCATACTCGCACTTAGTTTAATGCCTGGCACATAGTTGGAGCTTAATAACTTAACTAATAGGAAAAAAAAATACTGGCTCAAGAACCAGAAAAAATAAGGGTCCCAATGATTTTGGAGAGCAATCTGGAATTATGCCCAAAGAGTTATTAAATTGCCCATACGTTTTGACCCAACAATACCACTACTAGTCTGTTTCCCTAGATGATCAGGGAAAAACAAAAAGAACATATTGTGTTCTAAAATATTTGTACCAGCTGTCTTTGTAGTGGCAAAGAACTGGAAATGGAGGGGATGCCCATCAAGTGGGGAATGGCTGAACAAGTCGTGTGTGATTGTGATAGAATACTATTGTGCTATAAGAAATGATGAGTTTGATGAGCTTAGAAAAAAATAGATAGACTTACACAAAATAATGAAGAGTGAAATGAGCAGAACCAAGAGAATGTTGTATGCAGGTACAGCAATATTGTTTTAAGAACAACTTCGAGCAAACAAATCACTGTGACTATTATAAACACTCAAATTAACTATAAAGGACATATGAAGAAAGATGCTATTTGTATCTGGAGAAAGAACTGATAAACAGAAGTAGGAATAGCATGATTTTATACACACACATTCATTTATGTCTAATGGTAGCTACTCTGGCAGGGGGGAGAGAGAAGAAAAAAAAGGAAAAAAGAAATTTACATGATAAGTTTATTATATATATTTAAAAGGAATAACAAGTTGTACATGAGAGATTTGCAGTTTCATGTGCAATCATCTTTTTTTTTTATATATACTAGGTTATGGAAATGTTTGTTTTATTCCATAAATTAAAAATAAAATAAATAAAAATTTATGGAATTAAATAGTCAAGTCCCAGATCTTCTACTAAATAGCTGTGACCTTTACCCCTTCTGTTTTGATCTGTCTATACCTCTACAACATCTCTCAGATTTGTCTGCTTCTTTATATTCTCGCAGCTACTGCCCTACTTGGCTCCTGTCTTCATTACCTTTGACCTCCACTATTGCAATAGTGTCTTATTTGGTCTCCATGCCCCAAGGCTCTCCCTACTCCACCCTCCCCACAGGGGCCACAGTGATTTCCATAAAATGTTGTAGGACAGACCACATCACTTCCCTACTCAATAAATTCTAGTATTTCCTTAATGCCTCTAGAAAGAAATATGAATTACTCTGCTTGGCTCTCCCAACCTAGGTTCATCCTACCTTTCCAGCCCTTTTGAACATTACTCCCCTCGATGGACACTACTTTCCAACCATAGTTACTTTTTTTTGTTATTAATTAATTAATTAACTTTTAGTTTTCAACATACACTTCCATGAGATTTTGAACTCCAAATTTTCTCCCCACTCTCCCCTCCCCCTACCCCATGATGGCATGCATTCTGATTATCCCTTCCCCCAATCTGCCCTCCCTTCTATCACACCTCCCCTTTCTCTTATCTCCTTCCCCTTCTATTTTCCTGTAGAGTAAGCTAGATTTCTATACCCCATTGCCTGTATCTCTTATTTCCCACATACTTACTTTCTTGCTAATCCTCATACAAAAGACGCTCTATCTCAAATTTCCATGTCTTTGGCCACCAATGGAATGAACTCTTTCCTCGCCTCCACTTCTTAGAATCTCTAGCTTCTTTCAAAGTTCAGCTAAAGCACTACCTTCTACATGAAACTTTTCCTTATTCTACCTAACTCCTAGTGGGTTCCCCTCAATTTTTTTATTTACAGACCTTTGTATCAAATGTGCCCCAAACAGTAGGGAACTGGACTGTCCAAAGCAGAACAATTTTGAGCTTAATCTAATGAGATCATAACCACACTGAGAGAGCAGCAGAAAAATTCAACCAAGCCAGCAATTGTTAAACACCTACTAGATTCAAGGCACTTTGCTAGGCAATAGGGATACAGCCCAAAGTCTTAAGGAACTTACATTCTATGGGGATGGTGGGTGGGGAGGAAGGTTATAATTCATAAATAAATAAAAATAAATGATATGAAGAAAATCCAAAAGAAGTTCAGGCAGGAGGGCACTAGCAAACAGTGGTAACTTGGAAAGACCATGTAGAAAGTGGCACTTGAGTGGAGCCTTGCTGAAGGGTACTCAGGAATCCAATAGGCAGAGCATTGGAAGGAGACCATACCAGGTGTGGGGAACAGCCTGTGAGAAGGTATGGAAGTAGAAGATGAACAATAAGCAGACCGGTTTGGCTGGAATATAAACTATGAGTGGGGATAATCTAGCAATACTGCCTGGAGCTAGATTGTGAAGGACTTTTCATTCCAACCAGAGGAATCTAGATGGCTAACAGCATGAAATACTGCACAGAGGTAAGAAAGGCTGAGAGAAGCCCTTTGGGTTTAGTCTATGGTAACCTTCAAGGGAGCAGTTTCAGTTGAGTGGTGGGATCAGAAGTCAGAATGCAAGAGATTGAGAGACAAGAGGGATGTAAGGAAATTGTTTTTCTAACATAATGGGGGATTGACCAGTGAGCCCAGCCCTTATGATCATGCACATAATCCTTAACTGATAAAACACCCACCCAGACTGTGAAGCATGTATAGATATTCTGTAATTGGTTCTAGTCTGCTGACTGCATAATAAAAAGGAGTCTCTTTAATTGACAGCATAGCTTGAAGTGAGGTGAATTCAAAAGGCATTAATTGACCAGAACCTTTTCCTTTTCTTTGGTCTCACTTCTTCCTGCCATGTAGAGTTTGATTAAGGGAAGACAATGCTATAAGGAGAGGGGCCTTGAGCCCACCCCATCTGAAGCATACAAGTAGCCTGTTAATATTACCTCGGTTCCTTGGCATTTGTTCATTCATTTTAGGTGAAGGAGATTGAAGCTTCAACCTTGTGGGTTTTGAAAGGTAATAAAAGAGTAACCAAGAGTTCCAGGAGTGCAGTCCATGCCAGAACCTAAACTCAACCAGTCTTGCTTTGAGGTCCTGAAGAACAATCTTTTGGATCCACCAAGCCAAGTAGTAGCTGTGATAGGGTCACATAAAGCTGTATTCCCACATTTAGACATGAACTTTGAGAGACCAGTGCTATAGTCTCAAGAAACTTCATTAAGTCTGAGCCCACTTTCCTCACAGACCAAGGTGGCACAGGGGACTGTGACCCCAAGGTCTTGGGAGAAATGTTTGTACGTCTTGATATGTTGTCAAAATAAATACCCCTTTAAATGTTGACTGGAATTAACTCGTTAAATAGACCCGAGAGGTCACTGGTAGTTAACAATAGGGGAAACCACCTCAAAATGGGGGCTTAAGCCTATAGCATTTGCAAAAGATACCTCTCAACCCCTCAGTGGTACCCCTACAATCCTGAGGAAGGATGTAGCCTATATCATGCTGGGAGAATGAGTCAAGAGTGCTCATAACACAAGAAAGAAGGTAGTAAGAGAGAGGAGAAATAGAGGACATCTTTGTGTGTCTCTGCCCTGCCCCTTGAGGGATCAAATCAGGGGTTGTTGTTGTTGTTGTTTTATTATTTTTTTAGAGTGGAGATATCTATACATCAACAACTACAACAATCTGTACATCTTTGAAGGCAGTAAGGAAGGACCCACGCAGAAACGATTTAAAGAATGGAGGTGGAGGAGGGTGGCGATCCCATAAGCAAATTCCTCAAGGAGATGGAAGGGGATGAGATCTTAGAGAAATGTAGATGGGTTGGCCTTAGCAAGGAAAACCGCCTCTTTCTCTGAAACTGCAGCAAAAGGAAAAAGTTAGCAATTTGAGGTGCAGAATTATAAGGAGGGAGCTCACAAAAATAAGTATCCTCAATTTTTCTGTACAGTATATAAAATATGAGGAAAAGTTCTCTACTGAGAGGATGGCAAGAAGGGGTGATGGGCATTGTCTGAGAAGAGAATAAGGTTTAAAGCAAAAACCAATTGAACAAATTGAGATTAGATAACAGAAATGTGTAGTGGATCCCGTACTCTCCATAATAAGTACTCTCCATTCAGCAAAATGTTAAGTAAGAGCAGAAAAGGCGATGGTGGCATAATCCAATCATGAATTAGTCACCGAGAAGGGAGTATGCCCAAAGACTTACTTAACTTCCTTGCTTTCAAACACTGAACCAAGTTGTTATCCATTAGACTAATTAGGGTCACAGTATTTAGAGCTAGAAGGAACAGGACAGCTTCCTACTGTTCTGATGAATATAATCTCTGATTTTTTTATACAATTCTTCTAACAAAAGACAAATTTAGTGTTTTAGTGTTTGTGATTTCTGTGAAGCTAAACCTGTCAGAAACTGGATGCTGGGCTGTATGGGCTGTGGGTCTGGCCAAGTGTCACACTGGGCCATAGGAAACCACTAAGAAGGGAAGGACCAGGTCTGGGAGTATGATTTATATAGGAGGGGCCTTTGCACATGCTTTAGGAAGGCAAAAGGTCAGTTCAAGGAAGTCATCTAAGGCAGAAATGATCAAGCAAATACTGAAGGTTCTAGTGAGGGAGGTTTGGAGTCCAGGAGGCCCAAGGCTTGTCAAGTTTAGCACAAATACACTCTGATCCTAGGATGGAAGTTGTTGTTTGTTTTTTTTTTTTCTCTGTTATCTTTTGTTGTCCTTGATAGGTGTGGGCAGGCAAGGTCCAGCCAATATTTTGTCATCAGAAAGAAAAAAAGAAAAGATGGACTGCTAGGTAACTTTTTATGTATAATTCTGAATTGGTTTCCGGAATGGTTATACTCATTCCTCAGCAAGGAATCACTGTGCCCATAGCCTCTGCAATATTTATCTTTTCCATTTTTGTCATCTTTGTCACTCTGATGGCTATGTGGTAGAATCTCAGAATTACTTTAATATCATTTCTCTAATCAATAGTAATCTGGAGCACTTTTTTTTTCATATAGCAATAGATAGCTTCAGTTCTTTTCCTAGAAGAATGCCTGTTCATATCCTTAGACTATTTATCAATTTGGTAATGACTCTTTTTCTTAAAAATGTGAAGCAGTTCCTTATATATCTTGGAAATGATAAATCTTTATATCAGAAAAACTTGCTGCAAAGATATTTCTAGTCCTTTATCTTTTAGTTTTAGCTTTATTAGATTTCTTGGTGTGTGTGTGTGCGTGTGTGTGTGTGTGTGTGCGTATAAGTGCGCAAAAACGTTCTAATTTTATGTAATTAAAATTTTTCACTTATCTTGAATAATTCTTGTTATTCCTTGCATGGTCATTAACTTTTAGACTACTTATAGATCAAATAGGTAATTTTTTCCACATTTCTCTAATTTGTTTGGGCAGAGCTAGGTGGCTCAGTGGTTAGAGTATCAGGCCCAAAGGCCAGAAGACTCATTTTCTTGAGTGCAAATCTCACCTCAGACACTTACTAGTTGGGTGACCCTGGGCAAGTCACTTAATCCTGTTTGCCTTAGTTCTTCATCTGCAAAAATGAGCTGGAGAAGGAAATGGCAAACCACTCCAGTTTCTTTGCCAAGAAAACCCCAAATAGGGTCATAAAGGGTCAGACAGGTCTGAAATAACTGAACAACAACTAATTTATTTATAATGAGATCTTTGGTATCTAGATCATATGCCCATATGGAGCTCATCTTTGTATAAGGTGTGAGGTGTTAGTCTAAATGTATGTATCCTTTGACACAGCTATGCCATTGCTAGGTCTATACCCAAAAGAGACAAAAGAAATAAGAAAAAGTCCTATATGCACACAGATATCTACAATAGCTCTTTTTCTTGGTGATAAAAAACCTTGGAAACTAAGGGAATGCTTGTCTACTGAGGAATGATTGATTGTTATACTGTATGAACTGGACTACAAGTGTATTCCAATAAAAGAGAAAATAGATAATTTCAAAGACATAAACTGATGCCAAGTGAAGTAAGCAGAACCAGAGGAAATTTTTAGACTTATATAATGTTATAAAAATGAATAATTTTAATATTTTAAAAAACTATTAAAGAATGAAATGAGTATAATCAGGGGGACGATTTATACATTTATAACATCACTGTAAAAATAACTTTAAAAACTGTAAGAACTATAATTAATACAATGACCCTTCGTGATTCCAGAGGACCAATGATGAAACATGTTATTCAACTTCTGACGGGGAAGTGATAGAGTTAGGGTTTAAAAATATACGTGGATATGTATATGGTTGTGTATGTCTGTGCATGTGTATATACACATACATACATAAATATATGCATGCATATACATGTGTGTATATACATATATGCATTTATGCATATGTGTGTAAGTATACAACCATTGAGAGAATTTGTTTTACTTGACTATGCATGCTTGTTATGACAAATTTGTTTTTCTTTCCTTTTTTTCAAGGAGGCAGCATGTGGGAGGGAAAGAGATTTTCTTTTAATTAAAAAAAAGCTTGGAGACATGCTATGTATGTGAAATGTTGCCTGTGCTTTCAGTTGGGGTTGCTGTATTATTAGTTTTACTTAACTGTTTCACTTTGTCACAAGAGAACTCTCATGAATTGAATATACACACATATATACATATACAAACACACTTTTAATGTATGTATAATTTAATGTATATAATACATATATTATAATGTGTTATATTTACATATATACACCTTTGATGTAAAAACAAAGCAAAAGAGGAGGAATATTGGAGAACCACATATACAGCTTGTGCCTGATGAAGATAGAGGCAATCAATTTTGCACTTTTAATATTAGTATATTCCAAGCTTAGTTCTGGGTTTTATTGCCACCTCCATTTTCACCATCCCAAGACCACTTCTTCACTGAGTTGACATTGATTTTACAAAGGTCACCCTGGATTGGCTCATCTGCCTGTTGGGGCAGTATTCTGCCCTTCATTCTCTCCTACCTCAGCAACTTTTCCTGACAGTTTTTGTTTTTCTACCCGTGTTGCTATCTTGGTTTGTTTATGTAAGCAAACCTCTCTCCCTTTTTCCTGTGTCTCTCTTGCTTCCTCCTACTGCCTTTTTATGCTCTGGCCATGAGGAAAATTGTTTTTCTTCCTCTCTACAATTTCAGATTCCACAGGTGGCATCTAGGTAAGGAACAACAAAAAGGAAGGCAGGTCTGATTGTTATTATTTTACAATGACTTTTAAGCACTATCCTGGAAAAGCACTTGCAATGCTGGAGTTTGCTTTTCAGGCTATGGAAGGAAGCAGAAATCTCAGGAAATAACACCTTATCAATTTATCTTAAAGCACTAGTATTTAAGTGTAAAGCACTGTCCCTTCAAGATACTGATACATGTATACAGAGCATTTTAATACTGAAAGGGACAGAAAAAAGTATATTCGCACAAAGAAAAAGTTATATGAATCCTGAAAGGTTGTAAGTTATTGCTGCTATTATAGATGAACATTTTGATGTCTAAAAGGAGTAGGGACAAAACTTTAATTGAATTTTAAATGCATGTATGTGTGTATATATATATTTATATATGTATGTACATATATATGCATATATATACACATGAAGATATATGTGCATGTACACACATATCTACATATACACATATATCTGATGGAAAAGCTTTTGTATGGGATTTGAGCAATTTGGGACAGAAAATGAACTGTGATATAAACATAAAGACTTAAATTACCTTATGAACAAGGCAGAATGATGCCTTCTGCAATGTATCCATTTTGATGGATTAAATGAGTAGAGAAAGAACTTCTATTGATTAAAAAATAGAAATATGTGAGAAAAAAAAACATGGTTAAAGGATAGAAAATAGGTTGGAGGACTCACTTTGAAGGCTTTAGAACTTCAGGATACTTCAGCTTGTTCACATGTAATTATTTTATGACTAAAAAAGGGTAAATTGTTTTTTAAAAAAAGAGAAAGATGTAAATATTCAGAAACTGTGGCATTGTTTATAAAGGATTGTTGATTTATTTCATAACAGAAATTTTGAAAGTGAAGAGTGAGCCAAAAAGTATTAGGAGGTGGGAACCTGAGATAGGAGGCAGATAGTAAGAACAATCTGTGGCAAAGACTGAAGATGCAGAAGGGAATACAAATGCTGTCCTGTTGGAGCTATGGCAACTAGAAACAATTAAAGCTAAAGCTAATTTAAGCCTAAAGCTAAGTGATTCTTGATTGGTGGGAAAGGAATTGATTTTATTAATCAAGAGTCTGAGCGATAGCTATTGTTCTTTGGTGCCACCTGGAGTTGGAGAGAAGTGAAGTTTCTCATAAGTGCCCGAAGCTCACCATTGCCTCAAGTTTAAGAAGAAAAACCAGAAGGGAAGATAGGCTTTGCATCTGCCTTGTATCCTGGTGAGCTGTCTAGACTGATGTGCCTGGCACAAAGAATAAACATGGGCTCTGTTCCGATTGAACAGTGCAGCATGTAAGCAAATGAATAACTAGTTGTTCTGGCTTGTAGTAATTCAGAGATAGCCAGTATTACAGTTCTTCAGCTTCAATGCTACTTATATTAAGAGATAACACTTCCAACATCCTTTCAAAGGTGATTTGAAGTCGAAAAGGCTTATAAATACTTAAATAGGAATATAGAAGTTGTCCAGCTGAGTAGCACTGAGGCCCAATAGATAAACAAGAAACAGAGAAGCATTTTGTGTGTGTGTGTATCTGTGTATGCTCCTAAATGGACTGACGACATGGAGTTCAGGGTTGTGAGTTACCGCCAAGCTCTTAAGTTTTTCTCCTTGGCAGTTTCCTAAGAATGTATGCCAACTGATCCCCACAGATTCTGAGTACGTTGGTGGGAATTTGTGATCCAGGTTTATGTGTGGCTTGTGATGTATTTTATTATTCATTCATTTTATTATGAGTATATAATATTATTAATATGTCTTTTGTCATTGCTAAGTAGATTTTTTAAGATCAAAAACTGCCATTTGTGAACGGCTGGTTAAAAATAGAAAATAATAAATAAATAATAAATATAATATAAATAATAAATAAATAAATAAATAGAAATGCATTGGTAGGAGCTAGACTGGTGAATAGAATGAGTATATATCACCTCAAGACAGTTACACTTAAGACTTTGACAGAACTTCAGTGCATCTAGGTGTGTGTGTGTGTTGGGGGTGGGGGTGGGTTTTCCTTTGGTAACCTAGACATGATAGTGTCAAAGAAGGTTGGAATGAATGAGCCAGCCCAGAAAGTGATTAGATGTTTATATAAATTCTGAGAAGAGTGGCATTATGGGGGTCCATGTCAAGGCACACCTTAGACATACACCCACAACTACTACACAGGCCATTTCCTAGAACAAGCAAAGATTAACAAGCTGTTCATTTCAACCTGTAGGCAGGTAGAGATTAACAGTTCTAAAAAAGGAAAGAAAGTGGTTCCATCATACCTACTTACTGATTTTTGAAATAATTTTACCATGCTAAAACTAACTGAAAAATTAGCAGAGGCATATTGAAAGGTATATGTTGCAGATAAAATAAACTCAGATGTGCAAATGATTCTGTGATCACATCTATTTGGGAGTTCCCTCCAACAGTAGATCACAACCTATTCATGCCTGCCTATCCTGTTACACTTGTCCACATCCTGGCTAAAGTTCAACACAAGGAGGCCACCCAATATGCTAGAGGCCTTCTTTGATTTCTCTCAACATTGCAAGAGAATCAGTGAAATACCTTAGCTCTTCACCTTTCATCTCTTATTCTTTCCACATGAACAGTCAATTAATCAATAAATATTTATTAAGTGCCTACTGAGTGCCCAGCACTGTGCTAAGCACTAAGAATACAAAGAAAGATAAAAGACATTCCCTGCTCTCTAGGAGCTCACATTCTATTGGAGGAGAGAACATGTAAATATTATGTACAAACTAGCAATATACAAGATATATAGGATAAAGGGAAATAATCAACAAAAAGAAGGCACTAGAATTAAGAGCGATCAGGAAAGGCTTCCTATAGGAGACAGCAGCTTAGCTAGTACTTGAATTCCAGTCATACAATTCTTCAAAGACATCCTCTTGGTTTTTTTCAGTGTTTCTCTTTGGTTGTCCTCAGCTGCTCATACCTACCATACACTTTTCCATTGGCCTCTAAAAGATATCCATCTTTAGTTCTTTGGAGGCATTAATGTTCTATTTCTTACTGCCATACAGCAACATTGGTAAAAGTTAAGTGTTGAAAGATATATTTTGCTTTCATTGTAATTTTAGGCTCAATAAAAGAACTTTGCAGTTTCCCAAGAGCAATCTGTTTCACCTGTATTATCTCATATATATCCTGTATATCATATATATATATATACATATATATATATATATATATATATATAGAGAGAGAGAGAGAGAGAGAGAGAGAGAGACAGAGACAGAGAGAAACAGATAGAAAGAAACGGGGGGAGGGGGGTTAGTTTCCATACATACAAATGTATTTTGAAATCTTTCCACTAGACATTCTTCATCCATTTGGCCTTTCTTGTGTGGATGAACAGACTAAATTCCTTTCAAAGATAACTCCTCCAACAGGCGCTGTAATGTTTTTCATCTTGACCTAATCAGCACAATGTCATTCAACAAGCACTGCAGGAAATCCTTCCTTAACCTGGACTCTGTGTTGTAGATCTTCCATCACCTTTGGTAAGCATACATTTCCATTTTTTTATGCCCCACCTGATGTTTATTATCAGTGGGTCTTTTGTTGTCCTTTCAAATTCTAAGGAAACTTGAATGATCTTGAGTTAAAGAAGCAGGGTAGGGTATCTTGTTGAAAGATAGCTTTGAAGGGAGTATTTTCTTCTATTGAATAAAAAAAATGCCTTTTAGTAAGTAACAATCAACAAACACACTGACATCTTATATTCTCTACATCTTTCAGTTAATTTAGAAATGGTAAAGATATAGTCCATTTAGAAATATTTGCAAAAGCCTGCTTGTTCTCTACTAATACTCTCAGAGAAGATGCCTTCAATTTGTAAGTCCAATAAACATCTGATACACCTGTCAAATGAAGAGAAACTGGGCCAAAGGCAGCATAAAGTTACGATATTAACTTGTCTAAAACAGCTTAGAAAGAACTTGTTGAGGGATTATCTTCTCCTAAAGCAGAGAAAAGTCATAGATGGTAAAACCATTTTAAATAAAGTGTGGCAAGATAACTAACCAAGCAAAGTCATTCCAGAGATGAAGATAGTAAGGAAACTACAAACAAAGGAAAAATGGAAAAGATTTACAAAGCCCTTTTAACAAAATTATTTTTAAAAAACCATACTTATATCTAATGTCAGAGTCCCTGAAGTGTTTACAAAAGAGGTAGAAATGTCATTATAGAGAATTAAGTCAAGAAAACTAGATTAAATTAGCCTCTATGTTATATATTAGATAAGCATATATAGAAAAGATCTGTGCTTAAAGTGACATGATTATGAGGGCATTAAGGAACCAATCGATATATAAAGTATCTAAAGGAGCAGAAGATACCGAAGGTGTAGATCAGATAAAGTATGTTAAAATTCTTTCCTCTGAAGCCACCACTTCATGATGACCTTGTGTTCTTGAAGGTTTTGCTAGAGGAGTTCAAGCTTCAGTAGTTCCCACCAAGATGGTAAGGGCTCCCTGGGAAGCAATCTAACCAATTTTGTATAGGCTCGTTGCCAGTAGGCTCACTATCAGGTGAAGAACTTTGATGGTCATAGCCATTCAATTTAGTTTAACAAAAAATTATTAAATCTGTACATTGTAAAAGGTGCCAGAGGAGACGTGAGTCTCCTGTGAAGTTTAGCCAAGACATGGTCCCTACCCTCACTGAATTTACAATCTATTGGGGGATAAGTCACAAACGAAGGGTGTTATAATACACAGAATTGCACTACAAATGCAAGGGGAAAAGCTGTTCCAGGTAGGCATCAGGATAGGCTTTCAAAGGAAGTTGTCTGCTGAATTCAGACCAATCTTTTAAAGCCCAATTCAAATGCAAATGTGAGAAAGAAGACATCCAAGGACACACACACACACACACACACACAGGCATGGAGCTGGGAAAATACAGGGCTGAGAACTTTGAGTAATTTTTGTAACCAGTAATGGTACTAGAGCACAAAAAATAAAATGTGCCTCTTCTCCTAGAGAGGGAGGGGACTATGAGGTTAGAATAATGTCTATGTTGTCAAACAGGACTATGCTATCAGTTGTTTTTTCACTTGACTCTTTTCTCTTTGGTAAAAAGAGAGGGAGAAAGCTCAGTGCTATTGGGGGGAGGAGAGATAAACAGAAATTAATTTCGTAGAAAAACAAGAGGCATCAATAAAACATTTTAAAATGGCAAGGCAGGAATGGAAGTCAGTTTGATTAGAGCAGGGCACATAGAAAGATATACTATTGGAAAAGTAGGGTGGCACCAGATTATTGAAGGCATTCATGGCAATGCTTGAAAAAATAAGTTTAGACTTGACTCACTAAACAATAGTCTGAAGATTTTTTAATGGAGGACTGGCATTGCCAGTATATCGATGATGATGATGATGATAACTGCTAGCATTTACAGCACTTTAAGATTTGTAAAGTGCATCACATATGTTATCGTGTTGATCCTCACGATATAAATATTGGCATTATCTCCATTTTATGGATCAGGAAACTGAGACTAGGAGATGTTGAATTACTAGCCTAGGGTAACATGGCTAGTAAGTATCTAAAGTAGGATTTGGACACAGGTCTTCCTGCCTCTAAGTCCATTATGCTATCTACTATGTCACTGAGCATAAAGAATGTTATTCCGACATTGATAAGAAGGACAGTTTGGAAGGGGGTGAGGGTGGAAGCAAGTAGGCCTACCAGCAGGTTACCGCAATAATTCATATGAGTGGCAAATTGAGAGTAGATATAATGAGAGTAGTATTCATGTATGGGGAGGGAGTTATACCCTGGTGAAGAAAGATCATGCACATTTAATAAAATTGCAAACATTTTCAAGTATTGTAAAAGTAGGTAAACTAAGATAAACTAAGCAGCCAGAAACAAGGCATGGGATACATAGATACTGAGTGAAACTGAGTTTGCATTTGATTCCATCACTGAAGTTGCTAGCACCCTAACTGAAGTCTGATCCTTTTTGATACGAACATCCAAACAGCCTTCACCACATATCATTTTTGGCAGGGCTTAAATCAAGCAGATTTTCACAGAAGCTCAAATCAATATGTTGTTTTCCTGAGCCTAGAAAAGAAGGGCCCAAGAAATATATACCGTTAGCTGTCTTGGGAGAGAGGACTATCACGCCTTTTTGTTTACTATTACCCATCCAATGTGAAGTCCATGCACAATTTCCAAATGTGAGTTGAGGGTGAAAGTTGTGGTTCATGTCTCATTGAGAGCTTAAATCGCTAACAGGTGGATATAGTTTGCTGACCCTGGAACTTTTCTTTTTTTTTTTTTAAATGCAACTCCCAACAAAACTGAGCTAACATGATCAGGCATACCGTTTCAGCTTGGCTTTCATAAGAGACATATTGAAAAACACATTTTGCAGACTGTCACCTAGCAGAAGTTTCTGGTTCTGCTTTTGTATTTGCTCCATAAAAATTTCATGGTTTTCGCCAGCAATTTTCATCGCACTTTGCCCAATAGTTATGACATTGAGGGTCACTCATCAAAGAGGCTTTGTTTATTTCAAGTTTTAAAGGGCAGTATAGATGCCAGTTAACATGTAAACTTCCAGGTTTGTTAGCAAAGGGGGCGGCTATAAAGCACAAATGTGGTAGAAGCAGCTCAGATGCATTTATTTCCAATAAAATTGTGTTTTCCATTTAAGCATTTCCCTAGATTGTCTGTAGCCCCTGCAGTGCCATGCTAGGCTTCTGCTCCGCTTGAAAATTCAATGAACAAATTTTTTTTAAATGACCAGCCCAATTTTAACAAGCCAAGAAATGTTGGGAAAACAAGAAAGGGAGAAAAGCACACTTGTTTTGCAATGGCTTTTTCAAACTGGATTACTTTTTGTTGACAAAAAGGCAGTTTTTAAAAGCAATTTTTAAAAGGAATGTTCTGTTGGGATCTTCTTGGGATTTTTTAAAAATTTATTTTTTATTTTTAGTTTTCAACACTCACTTTTGTAAGATTCTGAGTTCTAAAATTTCCCTTCTAGCTCCCCTCCCCCCTCATCAAGATGGCATGCAATCTGATATAGGCTTTACGTGTATGGTCATATTGAACATATTTCCGCATTAGTAATGTTGCGAAAGAAGAATCAGAACAAAAGGAAAAAAACCACAAGAAGAAAAAACAAAAAACAACAAAAGAAAGAGAAAATAGTATGCTTTGATCTGCATTCAGACTCCGTAGTTCTTTCTCTGGATGTGGATAGCATTTTCTATCATGAGTTTTTTGGAACTACCTTAGATCATTGTATTGCTCAGAAGAGCTAAGTCTAACACAATCGGTCATTGCACAATGTTGCTGTTACTGTGTACATTGTTCTCCTGGTTTTGCTCACTTCACTTAGCATCAGTTCATGCAAGTCTTTCCAGGTTTGGTGATTATGTTTGCTTTGCACTGGTCCCATTTAAGTTAGTCTGCAATAGTCCACTTCATTTTGATCACAGCACTTCTTGAACATTTGCCTACTGGAATGAGACTGAATATGTAATTTCCTTGGTATAGGAAATTCTTGTCCCAACTTAGTACAGCACTTCCTCTGCAACTTAGTCTTAGAAAGTTGCCTAGTACCCTAAAATGTTAGGATGCATACTCAAAGTCACAGAGCCAGTATGTGTCAGAAGTGGGACTTGAAACCAAGATTTCCTAACTCCACATCTGGTTCTTTATCCACCCTGTCATGCTGCTTCTCATTTGACTACTATAATTTTAAAAATTGGTTGTTGTAGCCAATACTTCACTAACATTGAATGAATTTAAAATTTTTTCTGTCAGTGGTATCCTCCAGATAAAATCAACATATGCCTTGATACACAGTGACTTCAATGCAAAAGGGGGAAGAGATGAGGATAGTGAGAAACATGGAAATATATGAGTCAGGAACATAGAAATTAAAGAAGCCAAAGATTCATAGAATAAACAGAGGTTAAATGAATTGATGAAAAAGTATTTATAAAGCACCTACTAGTTGCCAGGCATAGTGCAAATGCAAAGAGTGCACTCACTTCATTCTTCATTTCATTGCCTGAGCAACCTTCTCCATACACCACTCCAATCAGACCATTACTACACTCAAAAACTCTTCAGTGGCTCCTAATTGCCTGTGGAACAAAATGTAAATTCCTTATCCTTACTTTCATTCCCTCTATTATCTGACTCTAACCTACCTATCCAGTCTTCTTTCATACTATCCTCTTTCATATGCACCATGTGTCAAACAAATCAATCTACTCACCACCCTATTCTTTTCCTATTCTTTCCCATTCCTATCTTTTGCTTGTGCCATCCCCATCCATGAAGTGGAATTTCCACCTCTTAAAAGTCTTCCTTTCTTTCAAGGTCCAACTCAGGTCCCAAGTGGACTCTCCTTCCTCAAATTTCATACTTTGGAACTTATCCTTTGCATTTATCATATTCTCTTCCGAACTGTATTTAGTTGTGTACATATTTTCTCCTTACAATTATAAACTATTTGAACATAAAGATTGTGTAATTGTTTTTAATCTTTATCCTCAACACTTTACAAAACCTTGCAAGCAACAGACTCCCCAAAAATTAGAATGAGCAAATAGAAGCAAACGACTCCTTAAGACAATAAGAAATATTATAACAAAGTCAAAAGACTAAAAACTTTAAAAAGTTTAAGTATCTCAAAGGAAAAAAAACTGACCTGGAAGTTCAAGTCCAGGAATAACTTACCCAACAAAATTGAATATAATCTTGAATGAAAAAAAATAGACATTTGACGAACTGAAAGACTTTCAGGTATTTAAAAAAAAAGACCAGAACTCAATGCAAAATTCAATATAAAAGATCCAGAAGAAATATAAGGAAAACATTAAAGACTATATAAGGCACTCATTAAGGTCAAACTGTTTACTATGTCTATATCTATGTCTATCTATCTGTCTATCTGTCTGTCTGTCTGTCTGCTGTCTGTCTGTCTATCTACCTATCTATATGAAAATGTTTTCAGTACTCTTAAAACTGTCATATTAATAAGGTAGTTTGAAAGAAAGGTTGGGGCTCAATTGTGCATGATGGGGTAATTCTAAAAAACAAAATTGGGTAAGAAAAGGTAAAAAGGGGCAATTATATTGTAAAAATGGGCTGTGAAAGGAAGAATTAATACAGCAGAAGCAGGTGGGGATAGAGAGCTGGTAATGTTGAAACCTTACTTCATCTGGGTTGAAACAACATGTACACCTGGAAGGGTGTAGGCATCTTCTAAACATGTAAATAAATAAGAAAAGTAGGGGACATAATAGGGCAGACTTTTAAAGGGGTCTGAAGATTAGGATTTGGGATGGTGGAGAGAAAAGATAAGGTAACAGGGATAGGGTAAAAAGAGAGGCTGAGAAAGAAAATAGTGAAAATAAGATGGAGGTAAATACACCAGTAGTAATTATAACTTTGAATGTGATGGGATGTTTATAGCAGCTCTCTTTGTGATGGCAAAGAACTGGAAATCACAAAGATGCCCATCAATTGGGGACTGGCTATACTAGTTGTGGTGTATATGGTTGTGATGGAAAACTACTGTGCTATAAGAAATGATGAGATCAGTGATTTTTGAAAGGCATGGAAAGACTTGCACAAAATGGTGAAGAATGAAGTGAACAGAACCAAGAGAACATTGTATATAGTAACAGCAATACTGTTTTTAAAATGACTTTGAGCAACTAAATCATTTTAACTATTATAAATACCCAAGTTAACTATAAAAGAAATGAAGAAAGATGCTATCTGCTTCTAGAGAAAGAACTGATAAATAGAAGTATGTCTAGAATAATTTTACACACACACACGTGTGTATGTGTGCGTGTGTGTGTGTGTGTGTACATCTAATGGTAGCCATCTCCAGAGTAGGGTAGAGGGAAAAAGAAAAAAATAATTTACATGAGAACTTTATCATCTATTTAAAAGGAATAGCAAGTTGTACATAATAGATTTGCAATTTCATGTGCAATTATCTTTTTTATTATACTATGTTATAAAATGCTTGTTTTATTCCATAAATTAGGCACAAAATAAAAATTTAAATAAAGATTTCCTGGACTACATGAATATCATGCCCCCCTCCCCCCACACCCTAGAAATCTTAAAAGAAAACTGTCCAGATCCCTTAGAAGCAGAAGGCAAAGTGAAAATTTTAAAAATCCACTGTTCACTTTTTTAAAGAACCCTCACCCCCAAAATTAAAACTTCCAGGAACATTATATCCAAAATTCAGCTTTCAGGTTAAAAAAATACTGCAGGTAGCAGAGAGAAGGAATTCAAATACCAAGAACCACACACAGTCAGGATCACACATGATTTAGTTGCTTGCACTACAAAGAAATGAAAAGCTTGGAATATGATATTCCAGAAGGTGAAAGATATATGGGCTTACAGCCAAGAATAATTTACACAGCCAAAGTGAATATAATGCTACAGGGGCAAAAATAGACCTTTTGCAAAATAGAGGACTTCCAAGCATTAATGATGAGAAAATCAGAGGTGCATAGAAACTCTGAAGTTTACATACGAGAGTTAAAAAGAAACATACAAAGGTAAACATGAATAAACAATGATAAGGGACTAAATGAGAACAGATTACATCACTACATTCAAATACAGGGAGATGATATATACATATATATATAGTTATAGTTATAGATGTAGATATAGATGTTTGTTTGTATCCCCTCTGAACCCTACCACCAATCAAGAGTCAGAGAGAGACTGGAAATGGTTCTGTTATATCTTGATTGTAAGAGAAGAATGGAGGGGGGGAGGGAGGAAGATGAAGGAAGGAAGGAAGGAAGGAAGGAAGGAAGGAAGGAAGGAAGGAAGGAAGGAAGGAAGGAAGGAAGGAAGGAAAAAGAAAATGGATGTACTAAGGAGAGAAGGAAAAATAGGTTGGGGAAAATTATCTCATGTAATCAGAGTGAGCAAATAGACATCAGCATGAGCAAGGAAGAGGTGGGAGGATCTGGGACACTTGAACTTCACTCTCATCTGAACTGAGAAAATGAGGGAAGACTGCACACATATAGTTGAGTACAGAAATATATTTCACTCAACAGTGAAAGAGGAAGGAAAACAGAGAAAGGAGAAGAGAGAATTAGAGGGAGGGTAGGTTCAAAGAGGAGATGTTCTAAGTTAAACAAACTCCAACTAAGTATATAAAAAATATTTAAGGCTCTTTTTGAATTGGCAGAAAAGGTCAGGGGAGGAATCTGCAAAATTGCTCATAAATTAAAGAATGGCTGAAAAAGTTATAGTATATAAATATGATGAAATATTATTGTGCTATACAAAATGACAAAGGAGATGGTTTCGGAGAAACCTAGGAAGACTTTGATGAATTGATGCAGAATGAAATGAACAGAACCAGAAGGACAATTTATACAATGACGACAATATAGTAAAGACAAACAACTTTGAAAGAATTAGAGACTCTGATCAGTATAATGATCAACCACGATTCCAGAGGACTAATGATGAAGTATGCTACTCACTTCCCAATAGAAAAGTGATCGAAAGAGAGTACATAATGAGACTATATATATATACACACATATATATACACACATATACATATACATGTATATGTGTGTTTGTGTGTGTGTTATAATTTTTTTTTTAATTTTGGACATGGCCAATGCAGAAATGTGTTTTGCTTGGCTATTCATGTGTGTAACAGGGCTCTTGTTTTTCTTTCATTTTCAATGTAGGGGGAGGGGGGAGGGAGAATGTGGGAGGAAGAGAAAGTGGATTTTTGCTGATTGAAAAAAAACATACTTTTTAAAAATTTTGTGAATGTAAGCAACAGACCATGGTCATATTAAATTTCATCAGATTGTAAAAGTGGTCTATGACACTAAAAAAAGGCTAAGAACTCTCACTGACGTGAGTAAATTCTAGTTGCTCACAGAGTGATATTATATATAGCATTCTTGTTCAGACATTATTTAGAATAGGTAGCCTCCGAGGTCCCATCCAACTCTCATATTCTACAATTCTTTGAATTGGGTCTTGATGCAAAAGAATGTATTCTATCTATAGTCAATAAAGACATGGAACAGGAAAGCAGAGAATGTGTTCATGAGTAGTTCAACTTGGCTGGCATATGGAGTAAATGAAGGGCAATGATATTTAATAAGGCTGGAAAACTTAAGTTGAGGCTGCTTGTTGTTGTTCTCAAAGAGGATGATGACAACAGGAAGGTGATATCATGACTTGAAGTGATTTGGATCTAAGTGAGGGAGGGCAATGTAAAATCACCAGCCTCACTCTCTCCTCCAGTGGCGAGATACAGATCAAGACTACTGGAGATGACCTAGGATGCAGTGGGAGATGTTGGCCTTTTTTGAGCTCTTTCCCAGGTCTCAGTTTGACTGAGGCAATGTCCATTCAGTGATTAAGGCTAGGTAAAAAATGACACAAAGAATGGCCTCTTTTACCTAGTAAAAAAAAATCAAAATCTATCTGGGAGGGGAAGGCCCTCAGGATCTCTGGCCAAAACAGAAACAGTTGCTATTTACAACCACTCTGAGCCATCATAGCCCAAATAATGCCCAAGTGAGGTTGAATTGGACCTATTGGTGGCCTATCAATGAGAGCCAAAGTGATTTGGACTTAAGGCATGGTCCTTTAAAAAGAAATATAGCCTGTAAATCCAAAGAGATCTCAAGAGGTTTCAGTCATCCTTTGGGCAGAGCACCTGAAGATAAGAATATGATTCCCTGTGTGGAGAGGGGAGGAGGAAGGAGGAAGTGGGGGAGGAGAAGAAAGAGGGAAGATTTGAAGCTGTATTGGGGCTTTCTTGGAATACCAGGCTTAGGCATCAGGACCATACAAGTAGTGGAGAGCCTTTAATGGTTTTTGATCAACAGAATGATATGATTTGACTTTTGCATAAGGAAGAGAATGATTTTCAGAACTTTAATGAATAATATTTTGTGGGAAAAAATGGGTAAGGACCATTTGAGAAATATCCTATTTGAGGGAGAAAAATTGTAGACTGCTGGTCACTTTGACTAGAACCAACAGAGTCAAGGTGATCTAGAACTTGTTCACCTAGAGAGAACATCTGTACAGTTTGCAGAAAATGCATTCAGTATCTTTAGAGGAAAAAGAAAAGCCCATTCTACTCTTGACAAATCACAAAATTCTTCCAACCTGTGAAAATGTGGCCTTAAACTTAAAAAATAAGCTGCCATGGCCATGAGACACAGGGGAAGTAGACAGTGTCCCATAGACCCTACCCAATTGAAAGACAATGTGCAAACTGAAGAGTAGAAATAGACATTCTAGTAGAAACTTAGTCACATCTGCACCCAGTTACTACATGCAGCATGGCTGGGCTGCCTTTAAATTTGCTGTTGTTGTTATCGTTCAGTCCTTTCAATCATGTCTGACTCTTCATGACCTCGCTTGGGGTTTTCTTGGCAAAGATACTGTGCGGTTTGCTATTTCCTTCTTCAGCTCATTTGCCAGATGAGGAAACTGAGGCAGAGTTAAATGACTTGCTTAGGATCACACAGCTAGTAAGTGTCTGAGGCTAGATTTGAACTCAGGAAGATGAGTCTTCCTGACTTCAGACCAGGCACTATCTCCCTTGTACTATTTAACTGCCCTTGCTTTTGTATAGATCCACTGAAATCAGCTTATCAAAAAAGGCAGCCATTCTAAAATATTTTTAGCAACTCTTTGCAGGTGGCAAGGCAGTGGGAATTGAGGGGCTGCTCTTCAATTGGGAAATGGCTAAACAAATTGTGGTATATGATTGTGGTAGCATACTAGTGTGCTATAAGAAATGATGAGCAGGTTTATTTTAGAAAAACATGGAAAGACTTGCACAAAATAATGAAGAGTGAAATGAGCAAAACCAAGAGAATGTTATACAGTAACAGCAATATTGTTCGGAGAACGACTGGAAAACTAAGTTATTCTGAGTATTACAAATACTCAAATTAACTACAAAGGATAGATGAAGGAAGATGCTATCCACCTCCAGAGAAAGAACTGATAAATATAAATAAGTATGCATAATATGGTTTTTCATTTATGTGTATATGATATATATGACATATACATGTCATATATGTGTATGTATATGTGTGTGTGTGTGTGTGTGTCAAATGGTGACCTCTAGTGTGGGGTGCAGAAAGAGGGAGGGAGAGTTCAGAACTTAAAATGTAACCAATCAATCAATGAATAAATCAATGAATGAATGAACAAATAACTAAATGGATGAGTGAATAAATAAATGAAATAAGAAAAGTAGCCATGGCTTAGTGAGTAGACAGCTGGCTACAGAATCAAGAGACCTGGGTTCAACTCCCATTTCCGACACCTATTTACTACATGAGCCTGGGCACTCAGTGCCATTAAGACTGTAAATTACAGAAGAGATGTCATTTTCAACAGTGGAAGGAATTTCCTCACTCAGAGTTTGCTACACGGATGAAATCATAGATCCATTAAAATTATTTTTAAGTAAACATCAAGGCATTCTAGCATGACCCTTACTTTGAGTTGCTTAGATCTACTTTGGTCAATCAAGTCATTCACAGCCTAAAGACTTCCAGTTAGCCACTAAATCGTTTCATTTCCAGAATTATATCTAGTCCCTGCTTCTAGTGCTAATACAGTTATGTGTAGGCAGGGGTAGCACCTAAATATTAGAAGAACCACAGAAACCAGGGCAAGCAAATTCATCCTATTGAATGAACTAACTCCCCACATCATATTTCCAACTTAATTCTGATTCTTCTGCACTTGAATCCTTGGTTACAGTTGTCAAAGTCTCCTTTCCTAGATCTCCCTCATTAAAAACAAATAAAACCCTGCATTTCCCCCCGGTTTCCCTAGACATACTTCTTTAGTATAACTTGGGCTCTAGTGAATCACTCCTTGGCCCCTGCCCAACTCTCTTAACTGTTGGGCCATCTGTGAGCCACCTTTACTTGCCTTGACATAATCTTGTTGCTTTAAATTCATCATAACTACTGATGCAAAACACCAACAAATTTAGTATCGTAGGATTTAAAGTTGAAAATTACCTTAGAGCACTCTTCCTCACCTCCGCTTCTTTGATCAAAAGATTCAAAGCCCAGCTCAAGTATTACCTCCTATGCAAAGGCTTTCCTAATCCATCCCACCCCCACACCACCTAATAGCGCCCACCACCAAAAAGAGTGACTTTGCATATATTTTGTATTCACTTATCTCTGTATCTACTCCCCAGTAGAATACAAACTTCTTGAGGGCAAGGATTGGGTTTTGTGTTTGTTTGTTTTTACTTGGTAACTTTAATTGACCAAATCACTCAATTTAATAAGCACCTATTAAGTGCCAGACATTGTATATGCACTAAAGAGGTGCAATCCAAACCTTTCACTCCATCCCCCATAATACAGAAGAGAAAACTCAAGCCCTAACAGATTTAGTGACTTGCCCAAGGTCTTCTAGGTAGTAGGAAGCAGAGTCAAGATTTTAATCCAGGTACTAGGACTCTAAATCTAGGGCTTATGTTTTACCCAAATCACATTTTCATTTAAAAATGCTCAATTTTTTCAAAATTCCAAATCACTTCTATGGCTTTTCTATACTTTATTATTTTAAAAAGACAAAAACATGATTTGTTTATTTGTGGGATGTTAGAAATATCTCTTAAGAAAATCTCCTTTGGTTCTTCCTAGCCTCAAAGTAGATAATCAGCTTCATTGCATTGTTCAGACCAAGACTAGATCAAATGATCTTTAAAAAAAACCTCACTAAACATGCCCAGCTTTAAAAGTCTGCCTTCTCTGAAAAGTTTCAGTAATCATTCATTGGCACAGAATGGGGAAATACCTTACTTTGGCTTGTATGGTATTTATACTTGGGGTCATTAGGGAGACAGGCTGTCCACCAAACTGAGCCAAAATAGAAATGAATCCTGGCCTATGTATGTGTTAAATAAAGATCAGAAGTTACAACACTCTGTCTCAGAGGACATAATGGGCCTCTCCCCAAACACTCATTCTACTTATCTTGAATCTTGATTCCAGTCTGCACCTTTTGATCAGCAAAGCTCAAGACCACTAGAGACTTATCTGCTGTGGCTGGAATTTGTCCTGGGCCTCATGCACCCATCTTACTGGCCACTTGTATGCTGGATTATGGGACTAACACTTCAACACTCCCATGCAAAAGCCTGAAAGCTGTTCATGGTCTCCATCACAGGAGAGGTGTAATGGGGTCAAGTGGGAGGTCACGGAGAACAAGCTAGGTGAGTCCTTCCTCAGACTCTGTGACTCTTCCTGGCTTAATGGAGGTTAATTGCTTCCCTCGCTGAAAGAATCATCCTCTACTGTAGTCTGTGGTGGGAGTAATTTCTTTTTTAATGCTGACATCATACTGTAGGTTTCTGGGGCATCATTTCCTTTTTTGGTTCCCATCAGTTTTCCAGTGTGGTCTCATCTTCCTGTCCCACTGACTTCCCTTTCACCAAGTAACGTGTGTGTGTACTGAGCTGCAAAGTGGTTTCTTGACCTACTAGCCTGTCCTTTCACCATTATCACCTCAGTGCCTGTCCTTTCTCCTTACTCCTTTTAGGATTGCAAATGTGCCTGCCCTTTCAATTTGCCTCCAGTCAGAAACGCACAGTAACAAGAGATTTAGACTTTATCCTCTGCTGGGATTGTTTTCTTCTATGTGCAACTAACCCTGAGCTTCAGGGCCAGTCCTAGGTAGTAGTGTGAAATAGACCAAGCTTAATTTGGTGGTCTTCTTTTCTCCTGTTTTCAGCAATCTTTTCTGCACACATACCCTAGTTTCTGAATCTTTCCTTCCACCTTTCCAACAAAAATCAAAACTTATTAGTGCTGCACCTCATTAGCTCAGAGCTAGTGGAATTATATGACTTAACTTCTCCCAGAAAGATTTTAATTGAAGAGAAGACCTTAACTCCACCCCATCCCAATTTTTTTTCTAATGATGGCTTTTTCAGATACTGTGTCACAGGTATTCTTAATCTATCCATGGATAGATTTCAAGGGCTCCATGAACTTAGATGAAAAAAAATAATTACAGCTTTATTTTTATCAATCTTTAACTGAAATTTAAAATTTCCTTCAGTAATGAATATAGAGGAAAAGGCACCATGGCAGTAGGCTTTAACTGACTGTAAAAGGACCCAATGACCCAAAGATGTTTAAGAACCCCTTCTTATAGCAAATCACTGGAGTAGGGGGTTGTGTGATATTTTGAGAAGAAGGAGCTTGTTTGGTCACTCCTCAAATCATACCAGGTAGGCAGTCATCTATATATAAAGCTGACCCCACTTAACTTCAAGCCAACATTGATCTACATTTCACACTCAATCAACACTGGGGTTGCAGTTATGCTCACCCTAGTATCACTCACTATTCTACTACTCTCGTACCCTCATAGCTATAAATGCAGTTAGCCAATGTCAGCAGTAGCAGCTTCCACAAGGCAGGCTTCTCACCAATGCTCTTGGCTAATAATTAATAACTTGCTTGTTACAATGTTTCTCAGGTATTCCAAATAACTGTTTCATTTATCAGTGAGAGAAGGGGAGGATGAGTACTCATCTTCACATCTGGTAATAGCAGGTAAATGTTATATGGAGATGCTTTTGAAATCCAATTTTATCTGACATTTTTGTTTTTCCCATTTGGACTTCTTTTTCTAGATGATTAGTGTCCCTTTTACTGGAAGCATGAAAATTATTGGAAAGGGTTTTGGAAGTGAAGAATTCTTATGATGTCATCTGGGCAATCTTCCTATTTGTGGCATGATTTTTCTCCACAGAATAGACAGGAATACGCACGCCAGTCTAGTTTTAGATAGCACAAACACTGAAGCTTTCACCACTTCCCTTGGGAATGTTCTTCTATAACATAATGTAGTTCATGGTCAAGGACCTTTTCCAAATTACTATCCTTGATATTTCTGGCCTAACTCAAGGAAACCTCATGAATATTTATTTTTTTAATCACCACCATGATGATCACAACAACTAACGTTTATACAGGGTTTACTATGTGCCAGGTGCTTCACGATAATTATCCCATTTGATCTTCACAGCAACCCTGGGAAGTAGGTTCTATTATTATTGCCATTTTATGGATGAGAAAACTGAAGCAGAGAGTCTAAGTGATACGTCCAGAGTCTCATAGCTAGTAGACATCGAAGGCTAGATTTGAACCCAGGTCTCCTTGACTCTTGGTCTGTCACTCTATCCACTATACAACTTTGCTGAGACTTTTAGGGACAATGACACAATTAGAGAAGAAGAAGCATTGCTGATTGTTAAAAACCTGGGAAGGAGAGAAAAAATGTGTGATCAAGTGAGATGAAGTTAAGAACTATTAGTTTCCAGGTACTGTAAGAGTGGTGATTTATTTTCCAAAAGATTAAAGTCAATCACTCTCGGCTTAACTAATCATAACATACTTTCATCTCCCTTTTCCTGTGCTTTTTAAGCCTAGAAAGGAAAAAAAGCTTCCTGTTTATTGGTTCATAATATATTGGAATTTGATGTCATCTAGTCTAATCTCTCATTTTCCAGATAAAGAAACTGAGGTCCAAATAGGTGCAGTGACTTGCCCAAAGCCACAGAGTGAAAAACTTTCAGATTTGACATAAAAACTACCATATTTCAGCTTCATAGCATGACTGTGGCTGATTACTTCATATTATTCTGTGGCTGATTACTTCAGTGTTCAAAATGGTGAAAAATGAGGTCAAAGTCTGATCCTTTTGTAACCCACTAAAGTTTTCTCTGTTTCGTGGCCACAAGCAACATCTAAAACCCTTGCCAAGAATCTGGCAAATATATGTCATCTGTTATAAGAAAGACTAGGAGAGGAAGAAGTAAATCAATATATATCTATCATTTGGCCTTCCTAGAAAGGTTCCAGGTGTGTACACCACTGGGGATGTGTCCCCATACCTAGGAAAAGGTATTTTTTTCCTCAGCTTTTCCAAGGTTCTATGTTTCTGTCCCTTTAGAGCTCTGAGTTTTAGTTGAGAAGTTCAATATGTTTAAAATAAAACATTTCCTCCCTCCTTCCCCAAATGGACTCTCTTTCTGGACTTCCCCTTTCTGTCATTCTTCTCCTAGTTAACAAACCTCAAAAACTATATGTGATCTGTAATGGGCATATCACCCAACTATTGAACCACACAGTCCTTTGGTTCAATGTGGGTGAGAAATATGATTTTAATCCGTCATCTAGGATGCTACTCTACCAACAGAACAGCAAGAACCATATTTCAAATAGTAAAATATTTACTTGGACCAAAGTAACAAAATAAATAAGAGAGAAAATCATACAATATAACTATTCTCAGGCCCTTATATTGACACAAAAAAGTAAATGTCCCATAGACACACAACAATGTAGAAAGGAACAAGTCATTAAAAGATGCACTGAAAAGCATTGTGCTTCGGGATTGTCTGTCTTATGTTGTGCCTAGAACAATCTCTCCTTCCTGTATTCTCACAGTTCTTTTCCCCAGTGCACACCCACTCTGGGCTTACTCTCCCAAATCCATTTGTACTGACAAAAGGCAGTTGACTACTTCTCAGCGTTCTAGGAACAACCCAGAGGGGTTCTGAGTTTCTAGTACTGTCGTACTAGAACTAGCCCCTATCTGTTGTGCTCTCAACTGATTATTAGCCAGCCAGTGCTTAATAATCTCTTTTTGATCAATGAATTGATTGATTGGACTGTATTTGCTGACTTTCACATCACCCATTCTCCCATAACCTAGTAAATTGCTCAGCATGGAAGTAAATGTTCAATAAAATGTTTATTAAATTGCTAACTAAAAAGAAAACAACTGTCTTTTTCCCAGTGGTTCCTTTTTTCAACTCTATACTATGGACCCCAAAAGCTCTCTTCAACTTTATCAAATTTTAAAATGAAGCAAGTGGATAAGACACAAGAAAGCTAGAAGATTTATTGGAAGTCAGTTGGGGAGCATCTGACATAAAATCCTGCTGCCTGCTGGAGTCTCAGAATCATCCACAGGCCCTTCAATGCTACCATCACTTTAAGAAATCTTGATGGATCTAGAAGTCTTGTGGAAGCCTACTTATGGGATCCCTAACATTTGCCACACAAAACTGAAGCTGCTGTTTTGGATGCATTCTGGAGAAGATTGATGGTGGCCAATTTAAATGTTTGTTTTTAATTCAAAGCATATAGTTGATCCCAGGCCATGTTGAAATATGTATTCCTAATTGCAAACAAAGCTGTCAAAAGACCCAGAATGGCCACTGGGGTGTACTCTTCAGAAACAGATCCAAAGGCACATCTACAAGCAAGTCCCTGTGGCCACTTCTCAAGACTTTTAAAGCATCACAGTCAACTCAAAACATATGGTCCTATAAGGAGAGTAGGGCAGTTGAACATATGGAAATGAGCCTTTCACTTCCTGGAGAAATGCCAGTCTTCTGTTGGTAGCCCTGGGCAGTCCTACAGGAAAGGCTTATGGGAAAGATGCAGCAGCCTACATGAAATACGTTGGTGGTCTACTTCCTTTCTTTTGCCAAATGCATTAATTGCAAAAATGATTTTTTCAGCTGTCATTAGTTGACATTGTATAAAGGCTACTAAAAGAATCCTGAAAACTAAGTTGCATTTTCATTGTTTAGAGGTAGATATTTTCGTGGTCAATTAAATTCAAAGCAATTCAGTTTAGTACAATTTCATCCGAACCAATACAAAAGTATTTACCAAGCATTGGCAAGGTGACAATAATTGACTTTATATACAGGCTGCCTAAAGAAAATGGAAAGCTGAGTTCATTTTTTTGTCATTTAAAGGTATAGTCTCTCATAATCAATTCTCAATTCGATCTGTTCTAATTCAATGTAACAGATGTTAACCAAGTACTTGCTATTTATAAGACTCTGTGCTAGGCACTGTGGAAAATACAAAGAAAGAAAGATGCCCTCATTCCCACAAAGAGCTTAAAATTTAGTAGAAGGCATAGAGCAAGTACATATTGGTCAATATGGGGGGACATATAATTACTAAATATGGCTGCAGACATGATTACTAAATAAGTGACTATGTAAGAAGAAATATTTAAAACAATTCTTTAAACAAATGTAACAAAGCCACAATATGGTAAACTTTAAATATGAATTAATTAGCTCGTTAATTTAAAAGAATTTATTAAGTTCTTGCTTTGTGCTAAGTGTTGGAAATGCAAATACAAAAGCAAAGACAGTCCTTCTCAAGGAGCTTACACTCTAATTGGGGTAGATAACTCATACTGGGGACTGGGAGGGATATTTTGGTTTGAAAAGTTAGAAGGATAGTGAGTGGAGCCATATGGGACTATGGTTTAACTAATGTACCCTTAATATCACCCTTTTAATTATTATATTGAGCATATTTAATTATTAGATTAATATACCCTTTTCAAGAGCAATGCCAAAAGTCTGATTACAGTTAAAGAATGGAAAAGGGATTAGGGGCAAGTTGGCAAGACATCTGGCAAGAAGGTTGAGGGAAGTAAAGTGAAGTATGGTGAAGCCTAGGCCAAATGTAGTGAGTGACTAAGGTAACCACCAATCAGCGTAGCTGAGCGTCTTGGCAGGAGTTTGGGGTGTGAAACATTTAAATCTAGCAGGCCTTAGTATCTAGAGAAGGGAGGATGGCACCTGGGATGAAGTCTAGGCAATGAACATATGCAGTTTTCATGGGTTTTACTGTATATCATATGCGTGAATTACCAATTGTCAAAGAATTACAAACTATGCTTAACTTAAAAATACGAGAGAGGGAGAAAAAGAGAGAGAGAGAGACAGAGACAGAGACAGAGACAGAGACATAGACAGAGAGACAGCGACAGAGACAGAGAGAGAGAGGAAGAGAGAGACGGACAGACAGAGAGATAGAGAGAACAGGACATTTTTTTCTCTAATGATTCAGAAGACTTCAATACCTTTCAGAATTTCAGAATTATAATTAAGAACACCAATGATCATAGTATGGTTGAAGGTTTAAGAGACTTTGTTAAACCTGTGCTAACCCTGTGTTGTACCATGAGAATCGCTTTTTTGAAAAATAACTTCAGCTTTTAATTTGTGAATTATCTTCTTTGCATAACAATTGAGTGCAGAAAACAACCTTAAGTGAAAAAGCAAGTGGGATTTAGAATCAGAAGACCTAGATTTGAATCCTAGGTCTGCCAATTTCTAATTTACTTACTAACTTATGTGAACTAGAAAAAGACACTTAATCTGTACCTCCGTCCTTCAACTGTAAAATTAGGTAATTGCACTAGATGGTTCTAATGACCCTGTAGCTCTAAATTTCTGATCCTAGGACCTTATGAAAATTCTAGTCACTGGATTGTAGATAAAGTGTCACTCTACATATAGGAGTTCTCTTCACTTACACCTGGTATCTCTGACATCATCAAAAATGGAAAATAACCCTGGGTTCTCAAAGGCTTTGCTAGGGGAACACAAGCTTTGACAGGTCCTACCAATATGTCAGGGCTTTTAATATGGGTCCTGCCATGGACTCGTATGACTCTCATCTGAGGATAATCAATTAACAAGTATTTATTAAGCACCTATTATGGGGCCAGGCACATAGTAGTGGTAAATTTAGAGCACTTCAACACCAAAATGTTGATGACTAGGTATTGAATAGCTTGGCCACAGCACATAAAGACAATATAAGTCTTAGAAGGGCTCCAATTTCTATTGGTAGAAGGCATACCCACACTTATGAAATTACAAGTCCTTGAAGTGAGTAAGAATTTGGGGTAATAAATAATTATGGAATTCTAAACATAAACATATTTTTCTCTCCTCTAGGGCAGCGCTTCTTAAACTGTGGGTCACAACCCCATGGGGTAATGAAAAATTTGGCAACAGTAAAAGGCTTCTGAATGTGGGAACAACCAAAAATTAATTCAAAATCAATTACATAATGAATCCAAGGTGTTTCTGGCAGTGCTTGCCTGTGCTGCATAGCAACTTCACTGCAACCTTGGTTCTGAACACATAGCGTCCACACTTTGCACTGCGCATGCCCTCAGGACATGTAATGCCAACTAATGAAGCCCTGCTCTAGAGTACCACCTAGGTCTCTGAAACAATCAGGGTTACTGTAGGTAGCTTTCAGAAGAAACCAAATTTATCAATAGTCACATGGAAAAATATTCTAAACCACTATTGATTAGAGAAATGCAAATAAAAACAATTCTGAGATACCACCTCACACCTATCATGTTGACTAACATGACATAAAAGGAAAATGACAAATGATGGATGGGATGTGGAAAAACTGGGATAATGAAACATTGTTGGTGGCGTTCTGCAGAACAATGTGGAACTACATCCAAAGGGCTATAAAATGTGCATACCCTTTTACCCAGAAATACCACTAATAGGATTATCCCAAAGAAATTAAAGAAAATGGGAAAAGACCTATACGTACAAATATATACATATATGTGTGTATACATATACATGTGTGTGTATATATGTATACTATGTATATGTACACATATATTCTTTTTGTGGTGGCAAAGAATTGGAAATTGAGAGGATGCTCATCAACTGGGGAATGGCTAAACGTATCGTGGTATATGATTGTAATGGAATATTATTGTGCTAGAAAAAAAAATCACCAACAGGATGATTTCAGAGAAACCTGAAAAGACCTGTATGAACTCATGCAAAGTGAAGTGAGCAGAACCAGGAGAACATTGTACATAGTAAAAACAATATTGTAAGGATGATCAGCTGTGAAAGACTTAGCTACCCTGATCAAGACAATGATCTAAGTCAGTTCTAAAGCACCCATGATGAAAAATGCTATCCACCTCCAGAGACAAAACTAGTGCACTCTGAATGCAGTTTGAAGCATACTTTTTTAAAACTTTATTTTTAGTTTTATTTTGATTGTGATTTCTTTTGCAACATGACTAATATGAAAATACGTTTGGAATGACCTCACATGTATAATCTAAATTGAAGCACTTGCCTTCTCAGGGAATGGGTAGGGGCAGAAGGGAGTGAGAAAATTTGGAACTCAAAATTTTAAAGAAACGATTATTATAAATATGTGTACATGTGGTTGAAAAATATTTAATGAAATAAAAATAATTTTAGAAATCATTTCGACAATTGCATTTCAAAAAATAAAATAGGACCCTTCATTGTTTAAAAGAGAGGAAAAAAACCATGAGAAACATTTGAAAACAAAATTACTAAAAAGCATCAGATATCACATTTCTTATTGCTTGGTGTCCAGTTTGGTATTAGCTTCCAAAATTCTCCATCCCCTATCTATCCTCTCTTTGCCTTGTGCCTAAGATTTGCCTATCTGTAAAGCAGGAAGAAGCTAAGAAATTGGACCAGTGTTATGAATAAAAAGCAGTGTTTGCAGAGCATATTTGAAAAGGGGGATGTAATTTTGATCCAAAGGAGACTAGCAGAGGAATCAGTTGCTTGCCTTTTGCTCATACAAGTTGCACTATTTATACAGCCCAAGTTTTATTATTAGGTTTCATTAGTGTGTTATTGGGTAATGAAGGGCTTAGTCTATCCCAGCAGCATTTCTTCTAGGCTCTCTGAGTACATTTATGTTCCAGTAAAACAAAATGTTTCTGTGTTGATGGGGGGGGGGGGAACAAACTCTGCCATCAGGAATGAGGACTGTACAGCTTCATCCATGAAACTGACAAACATCCATGTCAGATACCACTCATTAGAATGGCCAGTGCCCTTTACAAGTCCTTGTTTCTCCTGTTTTGTGGTCTTAGTACATAGAGAACAATATGTAATAATGTGAGTCTTTTAACCCCTGTTCACTCGTGTGTCAGCAAACCTCCTGCTGGATTCAACTCTGTGGGTCTACAGACAACTTTCAACTCTTTGGAAGTGTGGAGAAGGGTTTGTTCACATCTGGTTAGGATAGGTCGATAACTTATCAGTGTTCTGTACTATTTGACTAAAGCCAATTGGAGCTCTCTGGGAAACAAGCCAGTATCTACTCACCTTAGACAGAGAGGCACTGACTGATCACATCTTAACCAAAGCTGGTGACAGACAAGTTGTCGTTTGTGGCTGCCTTATTTACTGACCTGCATTGTTAGAGTTACTCCCTTATCTAAATATCAAAGGATCTATGAACCGAAGTTTCCTCATCTGCGGAACTGGAAAGTTGAACTAAATAGTCTCTCAAGTCCCTTCCAGCTCTAACATAGATTCTATGAGGCTATAATTCTATGACTCAGAATAGTGCTTACAAGTGACAAAGTTATGATTCCAATGATAGGTAGATTGCCAAAGTCTACCATGCTTGGGTTCACCTAGGAGCCTAGATGTACCTTGGAAGGTTAAGGAAAGGGTCTTGCTGAAGGAAAAGACAATAATTCCCTAAGATTACTTAAAGGTCAATGATTCTCTAGCTCTAAAAATGAAGTTATATTAAACCTCTCCATTTAATGTATTTGAGTAGGCACAAATAAATTAAATTACAGCATGGGATGGGATGAGAGGCAAAACTAGATAGAGGTATTAAAGTTGAAAATAAAAATCCAAAGGTCTTTTTTTTTTGTATCTGATATACTGGCTGTATGTAATAGCTTTTTGTAATCTGATATATACTGACAGTTTGACAATGGGCAAGTCAACATAACCTCTTAGTGCTCCAAGTAATTCTAAGACTAAGAATTACAAGCAAGTTGCCAATCTTTAGTGGTGGGGAGAGTTTCAACACTGCAAGTTGGCCCACACTGATGAAATCACCAGTCTAAATTGAAATGGGCAGAGGATGATATTGCAGGGGTGGGGAACCTGTAGCCTTGAGGCCACATATGGCCCTTTAGGTCCTTAAGTGCAGCCCTTTGACTGAATTCAAAGGTTCCACAGCCCTGGTAGAGAGGCTCCCAGATTATTTATTACTCCAGCCAACAATGATCACCACCAGAAAACTCATAGCCCTTCATTCAGCCAATAAGCTATTGACACTTATAACCTATTCTAGACCATGTATTTGGCACCAAATCTTTGCCTGAGGATATCATCTATATTGTTGTTATATATATTATTATTTAAAGTTCATTTTATGATTTAACTTTAAAAAAATACATGGCTCCCCAACTAAACTGTAAGCTTGCTTGAGGACAGGAACTCTCTTTTATGTATGCTTCTAGAGTACCTGGCCCCGAGCCGGTCACAAAGTTTGTGCTTAATAAATACTCATGCTCATTCATTGATGAAAACCTTTCCTGGTACCCTGAGTTATTAGTTGTCTCTCTCTCTCTTCAAATAATCATGTATATGCCTAGTCTACTTTAATTTTATATTCATCCCTTTCACACTCCAAATAGAAAATAAGCTCTTTGATGGCAGCAACCAACTTGTGTCTTTGTGCCCCCTGAACTTTGCACACAGAGGACACTTAATGAATAATTGTTGGGTTGGGTTGGACAGGACTGAACTAGATTGGATTAGAAGTAGGAAACTTCACACAGGGGTAAAGGAGTAGTGACATCTGACCATCCTATGACGGTTTAATCACTAACACCCTAGATCTAACATTCCAGGCCTCTTACACAAATGCCATCAAAGGCTAGGCAACTCAGAGTTCAGGAACCACCAGATCTTGTATCTTTCACATTTGTAGCCCCTTGCAAGGAAAAAAAAAAGATAATAAAGTTGCAAAAAAATAAAAGTTTCTTGCAACTCCCATTTCAGAGACTGAGAAAATAAATACTCTTTTTAAAATATAAAATAAACAGTTTTCTGCAGTCCTGGGGAAATAAATGCATGGCTGTTTAAATGATTACTAGTTTAAACTAAGATTAGATTAGTGTGATTTAGGAAGGAAGACTGGAAGAAGTTAGGACAGAAGCCCATAAAACAAATTTAATTTGGTCTCAGAAAGAATACAGTTTGGCTGCTTTAATAATTTACAGGTTCATTATACTGACAGAAACTTTTTAAAAGAATCAAACTTTATCTTAAAATAATACTATGGATTAGAAATATAGCAATTAAAATCTAACTATAATATAGTAAGGAACTGCAATCTATGTTCAGAAAGGATCTGAGTTCTAATCCCACCTGAGACATTTAACTTCTTTGTGCCTCAATTTCCTCATCTGCCAAATAGGTAAAATTAAATTCACTGGCCTCTAAGGTTCCTTCTAATGCTAAATCTAGGAGTCTATGAAAATCAAAATAGAAATGAAAGATTTGTGCAAAGAACCTATAATCATTGAGTGTGCTTAGTCAAGAATGTAATTTTCCTTCATACCTATGGTCATATGCAATAAAGTGATTACAAAAGGATAGTAAAATAAACTTTAAAGTGGGTTAAACTCCAACTCCATGGAACTTTAAAATGTTAGAGCTTACCGATTCATTGAAAATGTCTTTTTTAAGATTTGTAAATATGAAAATTTAAATGGATTTATTACATAGAAACAGATAACCCTTGAAATTTTTATTAGGAAATTCAATATTTTTAGTATGAAACAATTTTTCCTTATACTCCACTTATTAAGAACTGTAACTGGCTGTTACCAAGAGGTAGTGCAGCACAGTGTGTTGAACTTGGAGGCAGAAGACTTGGGTTTGAATTCTGTCTTAGACATATAGCTGTATGGCCATGGATATGCCATTTAACTTGTCTGAGTCTCAGGGTTGTTATACATGACATGAGATGAATAATACCTTTAGTGACGTCATAGGTTGTTGTGAGGCTCAGATGAGATAAATGTAAGCACTTGGCAAATTTTATATTTTAACTAAAATTTTAAAGCACTACATAAACTTTCAGTTATTCCATTTAAAAATGAAATATAGATTTAGGAATTTAATTTTTCTGTATGAATCATAAGGCCATTTTGCAATATTTCTTCATTTCTATCCATCAATTTCTAAATCAATAATGTCCGTTATTTTACTTTAGCCATTGTCCATGCTAAAGATTTATGACACTAATATTTTTTATTTAAGCTTAAAACTAACTTTTTCCTTTTTTAAACATAATATAAAATTACATACCTCAAAACATTCATATATTGTTCATCAAAATACAAAAAAAGTATAAATAAAATTATGCAAGGATATAAGGCACAAGTAAAAGTATTTCCTTTTTTACTATACTTGCTAGTCTTTAGAAAATATCTTTTAAATAAGAAATTGATATCAACATATAAGAAACTTTGCTACCCAATTCCAGTACCAAGACCAGTCATTTCATCTTAACTTAAATTTTTATAAATTCTAATCTGCAGATGTTTAGTAGTTACAGGGCAGAAATGCTATTTACTTAATTGAGGTAAACACCTCTTTTTTGAGTTAATCATTTGGTTTGAACATTGATTTTTTTCTAACTTAAAATTATACTTACTAGCATTGCTGAGTGGTTATTTGAAACTTAGGGTGTAGTTCTGGGTTGTAGTTCTATTTTTAATCTTTGAAAAAGTTTTTGCCAAATAAGGAAGATTTAGTAAAAATTGAGTCCCCAAGTAAAAGTGTTAAAAGGTGAAGAAGGTAGAAATAAAGTGGAAAAAACAACAGGGGAAAAAAAACATCTCACAAGAATCACAAAACCAAATACAAAAAAAGACCTTTGGATTTTTATTTTCAACTTTAACAAAGTACTGGTTTAAGTGGCCAGGAATGATTGGTGGTTTAAACAGCTTGAGATTCCTTATCAGGTTCCATTAATCCCCAAGTCTGGTTTTTACCTTGCTGTATTCTAGGAACCATATGAAAGGAAATACCCAATTATTTTTAAGTAAAAAGAATGTCAATTCATGTTTTAGAAAGAGGAATTCACAAGGATCCAGAGTTAAGATTTAGAGGAATTTACTTTTATTTACAGTCAAGGGTGCAGTTCCTTATGTGCTGATCTCACATTTTAAAAATGTCTTATTTAGAAAATAGGAGGAGTAATCTTGGAAGGAGCTTCACAGTTGTACATGAGCTATATTTTCCAATCACAGCTGATAAAAGATTATGAACAACAGTGAATCAATCAACATATTTATATAAAACATTCAAAGTCTTTTGACTTTTGAGGAGGAAACAATTTAAAAATTAATTTGTAAAAAATGCCAGTGAACATCAGCCCAAAGGCAAAGATTTTTGTTGGTTTGGTTTTTTGGGGGGTTTTTTTGTTTTGTTTTTTTGGTTTTTTTTTCCTGTGTGATATTCTGTGATATTTGAAATAATGTTTTATTGTCTGGGTAAATACAGAAGAGTGAAAGTAATACTGATTTCAAATTGAGAAAGCTTCGTAGCTTTGAGGCTTATTTCTAAGAGTTTATGACAAACTTTAAAAAATATTCATTGCAACAAGAGATGAAACTGTCAACTACATTAAGGTGGTGATAATAGGAGTTAAGAGAATAAATCAGAAAAATCATTCCATTTTGTATTATAAGGACACAACACAAATTAAATGGGAAGGTCCAGCATATTTCAAAAATAGAAAAGATACCAGAATTCTTTAAAATAACAACTATATTAAAATGTGTTGTAGTGATATCTATGCATTTGTCTTTGGCAAAAAACAAAATCTAAAATAAAAGGGCATATTTCTTTCTAAATTATGTCGCAAGAACTCAACTTGGTCAAGTTAAAATAGTTAAGTAAATTAGTTTAAATTACTGATGGAAAGCAAATTGCATTCATGCTTATTTTGTGAAAAAGATATGAGTTGCATTTAAATCAAAACAAAACAAAATCCACCCCGGGGGGCCAAGAAATTCCTTCACCAGAGGTAAAGGTCTTGATGACAGTTATTTTCCAGTTCTAGAGCTCAACAATCACATCTCTGAAAGATTTTCCACGTGAAGTGTTTGGAGAAGCGGTGGACGTGTCACTGATGTCTGAGATCCATTCCCTGTTCTCCTTCAAGGCAGAGGTGGGTGGTGAATGGGGCTGAAGAAAAGGTAATGCTGATAAGAGAATCTATACCAAATGTTGTCACATGCTAGAAATGATTAGATGCCCTTGTTGTAGGGTTATTACAGAGAACCAGGGTGAAGGGGAGAAACAGGAGGTCAAGTGTAGGCACATGGCCAAAAAAACCCCTTTCTATGCTAAATAGTGGAAGGAGAATAAATTCCTAATTGTGTTCCTAAATCTTCCCTCATTTTGTTTCTTGGTCCTCTTCTGGACTCTCTAAGCACAGAGGAATATATGTTGGTAATATTATTCTGTGATATAACCAAGCCCCGTACTGAGTTTCAAAAAATCTTGTTTGAGCATTATCTTAACTGGACTTCTCCTCGTTCTTTTCTTTCCTTTGCCATGGAAGCTGCACATGGTACAGTGGGAAGAACACTAGAGTTGGCATCACAGAATCTGTGCCCAAATCCTAGCTCTACCACTTGCCACTGGTATGACCTTGGGCAAGTTACTTAATCTCTCTCTGGGCTTCAATTTCCTCATCTGTGAACTAAGGGGATTGGACTAGATGACCTTTAAGGTCCCTTCCAATTCCAACTTGAAATCTATGATTCTATGACATTCCTGCCCTGAGGAATGATTGTAATAAACACATGATCTGTATCAACCATTTGCCACTTTTCCAATATTGTTGGGGTTAGGTATATTTATATTTTTTATATTTTTCCCCAAGTATAGAAAGTGAGGGCAGAGCCCCCTAGCACAGTGTTCTGCACAATAAACATTTGTTTGTTGATTTGGGTTACTTAATTGGTCATCGCCAGTTAGAATATAAATTCCTTGCATATAAGGACTGTTTCATTCCTTGTATTTGTGCCCTCAACACCTAGTACAGTATCTGACACATAGTAAGTACTTAATAAATGACTGAGTACTGATTGATCTGACTAGTCCAGATAAGCTAACTGGAGCATCCAATTTAATTAGAATCATTCCAAGATGGAATTAAGGTGAGGAGGGTGCTCATTGATTGGGGAGTGCCTTAACAAATTTTGATTTATCAACGTAATGGACCATGAGAGTCCTCTAATAAACTCTAAGAGCTTCCTATTGCCTCTAGAACAGGTCTATTTAACTTAGAGCCTGTGAAATGTTTTTTTTAATATTTTATAACTATATTTAAAATAATTGGTTTCGTGTAAAATCCTATGTATTTTATTTTATACATTTAAAAGCATTATTCTAAGAAGCGCTCCACCTGTTGTCTTCACCAGACCGTCAAAGACATTCATGATACATACAAACGTTAAGAACCACTTGCTCTAAAATAAAGTTTAAACTCTTCCAATGAGCCTTTAAAACCTTTCATAACTAAGCCCCATCCTATCTTTGCGGCCTCATTATATATCACTCCCCTTCCCCTACTCTATGATCCAACCTTTTCTCTGCTCCTCACAAGTGCCAGTACATCTCCCATTTTCATGTCTTCACACTGGCCATTCTCAGCTCTATAATGTACTTTCTCCTTATCTTTATCTCATAGAATGACTCTTTTCCTTTAAGATACAGCTCGAGTTCCAACTGTTACTCAAAGCCTTTCCTGATCCCCAAACAGCTAATAAATATCCTTTATAAATGGCTGATGACTAATTGATCAATTGCAAAATATGAGGAATTCAGAGAAATATGAGAATATTTGCGTAAATAAGAGAGAAGTAAACAGAACCAAAAAATATACCTTGTGATCGTAATAACATATATGAAAATAGCAGGTGAATTAGATTACTCACAATGACCAGTCTTGGCAGGTACATGACACAGTAGACAGAGCACTGGCTCTGGAGTCAAGAAGACCTGAGTTCAAATCCAGCCTCAGGCACTTACTAGCTAGGTAACCCTGAGCAAGTCACTGGCTGCCTCAGTTTCCTAGCTGCCAAATGGGGATCATAATAGCACTAACCTCAGAGGGTTGTAGTGAGGATCAAATGAGATAATATTTCTAAAGTATTTGGAATTTAATAAATGCTTGTTCCCTTTCCCCTTCCTCTCTTGGTCTCTAGGAACAGATGATGAAACATAATTCTCTCCTTTAAGAGTACCAAATGTTGCACATGCTGTTTAATGAGATTTTTATGTTGGTTGTTTTGGTTAACTATTGTTGTTTTAATCATCCCTTCTGACAATGTGGATAGGAAATGGCATATATCAGTAAAGGAATGTGGTATAAAAATAAAAGATATAAATAAAACCTTTTTTGAAAATGAAATGTGCCATTTTAAGCAAAGACCAGATGATCCACTCTCAGTCATGTTGTAGAGGTATTTGTGGAACTAGATAGTCACTGAGGCTCCATTGACACCCCTACTTGGAGTAAGGAAGACCTAGAATCGAATTCTGACTTTGACTCTTACTTGCACTAAGTTGGACTAACCACTGACCTTTCCTCAACTGGGAGTTTTCCTTTCTATAAAATAGAGATAATAAAAGCATTGATTTCACAGGGTCATTTCAGGGATCAAATCAGATAAATAAAGTGTTTAGCAAACCATGACGCCCCATATAAATATGAGTTAATAGGGCAAGGATTCTTAGCCTGCTTTGGGTCAGGGGACCATTTGGACCATCTGGTTATCTATAGGCTCCTTCTCAGAATAATATTTTAAAGACATAAGATAAAATGCACATGACCAAAGATGAAACTAATTATATTGAATTATAGTCATCAATAAAATTCCTGGACCCTAGATTAAGAACTCTTGTATTAAGGGGACTTTTTCAATTCTGAAAGACTGTGATTTGGTGACCGAGGCCAAAAATAAACTTTACTTTGGAACTTGTTTGATCCAAATTGGCCAAATGTTGATGTGATTTAGTCTATATAAAGGAAGACTGACAAAATCTAAAAAAATGTTGCCTCTATATGTGTATGTTTTAAAGAAAGATATGCATCTTTTCTGACTGGAAAAGAAAGAAGGAGGAGGAAACTTGGCTAGCTTGGGAAAATAGGAAACCAATATCCTCTTCCCTACCATCATCTCTTCTTTTGGCTGTTATTACCATTACAATCACAAATGTGTCTCATTCCAACATTCATTCATTTCAGCCCCCTGAGAATGGCATGGCACCATCAGCAAACAAGCTTTTAAGGTGGAATTTCTTTTTCAAGTCAAACATTTGGAGGTCAGCCCAACTGGACAGATAAACTCCACCCAGCATCTCTTGGGAAAATCCTACTATTTTCCCCACTGTTTAAAGGCCCTTTAAACATAATTCCTCTACCATGATATAGCCAATAAGGGACTCCCAGGCTCCTAAGAATAGTTTTTGAAGAGTTCAATGCAAAACAATTTATTACTATGTAACTTCTTAAAAGTTTCTGGTTATTGTTTCACTGAAGGCTAGACACCTAGATTACTCACATAAAGTTGTGTGTTATTCCATCCTGAAATCAGTACTAGTTACAGCTTCCCAGGAATAGGGATCTATACCTTCAAAACTAAGAAATACTGAGGGTGATATGCATAAGCCAATAACTATATAGATCAGATGTCCCACTTTACTGCTTAGGTGTCCACTAAAGGAAAAGATTCTCTAGGACAGGTAGCCAGATCTCTAGGATGTGTTTAATTTCCAGGAATAGCATCATTCAAAGCATTGCTTCGGATCAAGAATTTATGTCACAATGGAGGCTTACCTGTCTCAGAGAAAGTTGGAAGGCAAACAGTTTCTGAAGGCTAGTTCTCTGGGAGATAATGAGATCTTAGGAATTAGAGTTGGATGGTATTAAAGATCATATAATACAACCTCTTATTTTATAGATGAGGAAGATGAAACCCAGAAATTTATCCAGGGTCGTACAGGTAGTAGGTAACAAAGTCAGAAATCAAATTGAAGTCCTCTGACTCCAATACCAGCAGTATTCTAGTAAACAGAGATCTTCACACTATTTTAGTCGTTATGTAGTGGACGCCTCTTCATTATGGAACGAATGACAATAGGATAGAATCTAAGAATTGGAAGGTCCATTAGATATTATCTAGTCCAACCCCAAACCTGATCGAGAATCCACTTTATCTGTCACTTGCAAATCATCATTCAGTTCCTGCTTAATTAAAGGTGTCCAGTGAACTGAAGGGGCAGCTAATGTCATGTAATGGATACAGTGTCAGGCCTAGAGTCAGAAAGACTCATCTTCCCAAGTTCAAATTTGGCCTCAGATACTAGCTGTGTGACCCTGGGCAAGTCACTTAACCCTGTTTGCTTCAGTTTTCTCATCTGTCAGATGAGCTGCAGAAGGAAAAGGCAAACCATTCCAGTACCTTTGCCAAGAGAACCCCAAATGGAGTCCCAATGAGTCAGACATGATTGAAAAGACTGAATAGCCACAAGTGAACTGGAAACTACCAACAATTTTTCCTAGGCAGTAAGATAGCACAGTGAATAGTGTATAACATCTGGAGTAAGGAAGACCTGAATTCAGATTCAGCTCCAGACACTTCATAGCTAGTGACGCAGGGCAAGTCAATTAACATCTGCCTCAGTTACCTCATATGTAAAATGGGGATAATAATAGCACCTACCTCCCAGAGGTGTTGGGAGAATGAAGTAAGATCTGTATGGTACTTTGCAAACTTTAAAGTATTACATAAGTGCTAGTTATCACTATTGCCCCCTTCTTTCTGCTGATCACTTTACCTTTTGGTAGATATAATTGTTAATGGCCCCTAAATCTCCCTAGATACAACTTTCACCAGTTATTCCTAGTTCTTCCTCTGGTGTCAAACAGAATAGTAATCTCATCCTCCCCTAAAAACTTCTCTGGTCTAAAAATCCCTAGGTCTTTCAACCAATCCTTGTAGAGCATGGTCTCTATCTCACTATCTTAGCCATGCTAGTCTAGATGCACTGAAACTTTTCCATGCTTTTCTTGAAAGATGACAACCAGACAGGAACATAGCACCCCAGATATGATCTGACCAGGGCAGAGTACAGCAGGACTATAACATCCTTTGCTTGGGAATCTATGCCTCTATCAATGAGCCTAAAAAAGCATTAGCTTTTTGGAGGCCGTGCTGTTCTATTGATAGATACAGATCTTGCAGTCCATTAAAATGCCTAGATCTTTTTCAGACAAACTATTCTTTGGCTATATCTGTCCCACCTTTTACCTGAGAAGCTGATTTTTCTTTAACCCAGGTGTACTGCTTCACATTCATAACTATTAAATTGCATCTCTTTAGATTTTGACCATTGTTGTAGCCTCTCAAACTTTTTGGGATCCTGACTGTCATGCACCATATATGCTATCTCTCCCCACTTTGTTTCTTCTACAAATCTGACCAAAAAAAGCTTCAGCCAAGGCACTAATTAAAAAATATTGAACAGCACAAGGCAAAGGACAGATGCCTGAAGTCTACTGCACTAATAACTCCTCATTTTCTTTATAGGAACTGCATATATGTTTCTTCAGAAACTCATTCTTAAGGGTTTCTTATCTTTGTGCTAAGTTCCCTGAATGGTATTAGGCCATGAAATTTGGCCTGTCCTTCAAGAAGCTATCACCTCCTTAATGATTATTTTTTTTTGTATCCAGTCATTCAACCAGTTCCTGAGCCCATGTAACTATACTGTTATCCACCCAACATCTTTCCAAGTTGTCCACAAAGATAGTATAAGAGGTTTTGTCAAATGCTTTGCCGAAATGTGTGTACGTGTGTGTGTGTGTGTGTGTGCGTGTGTGTGTGTATAATACACATAGTGCTTCCCTGATCTACTAGTCTAGTTACTTTGTCTAAAAAGTCAGTGAGGTTATTAGCCCATAATGATTATTCTTGAATAAATCATGCTACCTTACAGTGGTTGATGCTTCCCTTTCCAAATTCAATTCAACAAACATTTTTAACCACTTGTTAGGTATAAGGCACCATGTCAGATGCTCTAGTCATTAATAGATTGATACTAACAACCTAGCAGTATTTTCTAGACTTTTTCAGGATTAGAAGTCAGTCTGAATAGCCTATATTTTGCAGAAAGGGTCATTTCTCCAATTTTGAAAATCAAGACAAGATTTTTTCCATTTCTTGTCCTCTACCATTCTTTCAAAAGTGACTAATAGATTTTCGGCAATCATGTCACCCAGTTATTTTAAAGCCCTAAGTGTTTTATCTATCAAGGCCTTGGTGACTGGAACTCATTAAGGAAAACTATAGCTGTTTTCTTACCATATCTTTACTTATTCATAGCTTTTAATTCCCTGGTAACCTCAGTTGGTTCTATTCTTCCAGTTCAAAGTTCATTCTACTTGAAAGAAGAAACAGAAACAAATAAGAATTTGATGCATTACCTTTCTTATCATTTTCCATTATTGGCATGCCTTTCAGATCATTTTACATCAGGATCAACTGAAAAAATTGGGAATGTTTAGCCTGGAAAAGAAAAGACAGGGGGAACACGGCATCTGCCTTCAAGTATTCAAAAGGCTATCACATAGAAGAGGGACTCAACTTGTTCTACTTGGTCACAGTGGGCAGATGAGGAACAGTGGGTGAAGGTTGCAAAGTAGCAAATTTGGGTTTGATAGGATAGAATATTTCCTAACAATTATTGCAATCCCAAAATTAACTGGACCACCTATGGATTTGGTAGGTTCCCACTCAACTATGATCTTTATAAGAAAAATCTCGATGACTATTTGTTGACTATGCAATAGAGGGGGATCTTATTCTGGTATGGGATCAGTGTCACTAGATAGTGGCTGAACTTCCAATTCTTTATATCCTGTGATTTTGAGAGTCTGGAAGCTACTTATTTGTGTTCTTTGGAATCATTGACTTAGAATTGGAAGTGACATTAGATGCTATGTAGCCCAAGCTTTTGTTTTACGGATGTTGAAACTGCGGCCCAGAGAGGTTAAGGGACTTGCCCAAATTCTCTTTGGTCACAAAGCTAGCAAGTATCTAAGGCAGAATATGAACTCGGATCTTCTAAGTCCAAGTCTATCACTCCATCCACTATGCCATGATGTCTCTATTTATCCTCTAATCCCTTCCTTTGCTTCCATCTTCTTTATGTCTTTTTAAAAATATCTAAGTTTAAATTTATCCAATGCTGTGCAGCTTCCTCTCTCTAGACAATTCCCCATCTTTTTTATTCTGTTTGTATCTTCAGAAATTCATTCTTGAGCATTTCTTGTCCTTGTGCTGACTTCCCCTGGATGAAATTAGGTCATGAGATCCTATGTGTCCTTCATCTTAATTTTTTTTTTTTTGGAATCTCATTTCCCAGAATCTAGAAGTATTTGTCATGTTTTCAAGAGTAGAGTAGTGCTACACCAAGATCCAAGGATTCCTCATTCTAAAAAGACATCATTACTATGATTCCCTTCAAAATCTTTGTTTCTTTTTCCCAGTAAACTAAGGAGGAGGAGGAGGTGGAGGAGGGAGAGGAGGAGGGGGAGAAAGTGGAGAAGAAGGAGGAGGAGGAAGAGAAGGAGAAGGAAGAGGAGGAGATATGGAGAAGGTGGAAGAGGTGGAGGAGGAGGAGGTGGAGGAGAAGGAGGTAGTGGAGGAGGAAGTGGAAGAGGAGGAGGTGGAGGAGGAGGAAGAGAAGAAGGAGAAAAAAGAGGAGGTAGAAGAGGAGAAGAAGGAAGAGGAGATGGAGAAGGAAGAGGAGAAGGAGGAGAAGGAACACAGAGTGCTACTTTTAAGGTATCACTATCAGGCATTCACATAGGACTGAGCTCATGAGTCTGTCAATTCCCAGTACCAAAAGACATTTGAAGAGATAGATCACCACTATCCTCTTAGTTCTAAAGAAAGCCCACTTAAATAATGCCCAGTAGCTGAGTCTATCCTATTTTTATGACCTCAACATAGAAGCCACAGCCTCTCTCAGTGTAGAGAGAAAGAACTTTTATATTCATTTCTAATTTCTGCTTTATGTCTCCTGGGTGATTGGTCATACACTAAAGACGGTGAAAATGTGTGAGATCTAGAGAAGCAAGTAAAAATGGGAATTGATCCCTCAAAAAGGGATTTTTGTTTTTAATCAAGGGAAAGGATTAGAGGCAGTATGTATAGTAGGGAGAGAACATTCTTGAGAACAGGACTTGAGTTCAGATTCTACCTCGGAGATACTTATCATCTGTGTGACCTGAAACAAGCCACTAACCTTGCTGGGACTGAGTTTCTTTATTTGTTAAATGGAGTTGGACTGAATAGTCTCTGAAGTCATGTCTAGATCTTGGAGTCTATGAAGGAAAAACTCACATTTTAAACCGGATAAAAGTCTTGTAGATGAAAACCATAATTATCAAGTACCACCGATATCCAAATGACTTCTTTGTTTATTGATCTTTCCAGCATACTGATGGGCCAAAAGTATTGGACATATAGTCAGAAGAGTTAGAATGAAGTCCTGGCTCTGTCCTATACTAGTAAGCCGTACCACCTTGAGAAACTCACACTGAGGGGTTCCTCATGGTCTCAGTTTCCTCATCTACAGAATGGTTCTCAGCATAGGCCAAGAGCCGTACGTACCTCACAGGACTATTATAAGAATTAAATTAAATAAGCTACATGTGGAAGCTCCTTGTGCCTATAAATAATTACGTACTTTAGACTCTTATTATTAAGATGACCAAGGAGGTAAAACACTAATTAAGCAAAAAGAAAAAACCTGCCATAGTTAAAGGATTTCACCAGTGAATGAGTTTAAAGGGCCTAACTGTGGCAGAGGCCACAATATGGGGCTTTCATCTACTACAGCCATTTTCTGGCCATGTTACCTTCAGTCATACTTAAATCTATTTTTTAAAAAAGGGTTTTCTTTTCAAGTCCATACTGCCTTTTAAAAATCATTATTTTTTATTTAAAAGTTTAAGTTAAAAAATTTAGATAATTTTTATTTAAAAATTTATTATTATTTTTACCCACTAATGTGATATGTAACAGCTGGATTAAACCTACCAGTCTGGTTTCCTTTCCCTATGGAGACAATCCTAGAGTGAGAAGGGGGAGGGGTGAGCAGAAAGCCATAAAGTTAGTCTGAAGGCTGGATTATCTTGCTCACTTCTGAAGACAGAAGTCATCAGAATAAGGTGACAGCAAGGAGAGCAGTTCTGTTCCCAGACATCCCAAGCCTGGCTCTGGTCCCCTTCCTCATTGTACTTGGCTGTGGAGACTCATCAAAGGAGGCCGCAGTAACCATGTGGGTCAGGTCTTAGGCCAAATCTGCTATTGCTCACCCTGTGACCTCTGGAGTCCAAGTGACCACAGTTGGTAAAAGGAGAGACGGGCCCTGGAGAAGATCAAAGTCCCAGCTTTACTAAAGACTTAACTTGGCTGTGGGGCTAAAGGAGATCTTAATGAGAGAGAGGCAGCAAAGAGAGGAAAGGCATTTTAGCACAATGTAAATCATTCCTCTGGATACACACGAAAACGCCTTGTTGAAATGTCATCAGTCAGGTGGTTAAAGTTTAACCAGCCCAGCTACCCCTTTTTCTTCCCTCCCACCAGTTGCTTTCAGCAATCCAAACAGCTGAGAAGAATGCTGTGTTGAGCCTAGGTAATTGAAATGAGCAGGAATTAGGCTCTGACAGAACCTATCTTTCAAACCTTCCCATTCTTCTACCAGGATACTCTGACTCACCCATCACTACCAGGTCAAAGCGGAGGTCAAATAGAGGAAAGGGCAACCAAAGGCCAAAAAAGATCCCCTTTTTCTTGCATATGTGTGTGTTTTATAAATAAACACACATACACATATATGTATATATACATACACGCAATGAAAACAGTATATACTCATATACATAAACACATGTGTGTGCATCTTGTTTAATGTTTCTCCCCATGGTCTGTGGGACTACCTACTTCCAGTCCTACAGGATGGAGATATTAGTCATTCAGATGGTATATGGGGCTGTCCTGTGATTTCCAAAGATAACACTGCAGACCATGCTATTTCCTGTGTGTGTAAAAGTGACAGAAAGGATAGGCAGGATCTTTGGGATTTCCTTCCACAGCGACTGCATATGTACCTAAAACCATCCAAAGATCCTCTTGGAAAGGACTTCAAAAGTCATCTAATGGGGCAGCTAGGTGGTTCAGTGAATAGAGCACCAGGTCTGGAGTCCCAAGGACCTGAGTTCAAATCTGGCCTCCGATAACTTACTAGCTGTGTGACCCTGGGTAAGTCACTTAACCCCAATTGCCTTGCCTTCCCCTCTCCAAAAAAAAAGTCATCTAAAGTGAGTGGGGGTGGGGGGAAGATTAAGGTTAAACTGGCCATGTCATTTCATTGGCATAGTGATATCTCCAAGTCTTTACACTGTTCATCCTCCATGCCTGGGATTTATTCTCTCCCTGACTCTGCCTTATAAAATTATTATTTTATAATTTAATTATAAAATCTCTTGCTTCCTTCAAGACTCATCTCAAGCACCACCTTCCCTGATCTCTACTTCCCCCAGTGATAGTGTCTGTCCTTCCTAAACTATCTCATGTTCATTTTATGTATGTTTTTTGTTGTTCAGTTATTTCAGTCAAATCTGATCCCATTTGGGGTTTTCTTGGCAAAGATATTGGAGTGATTTCATCATTCCTTTTTCCAGCTCATTTTACAGATGAGGAAACTGAGGCAAGCAGGGTTAAGGTCCCCCTTGTCTAGGATCACACAATTAGTAAGTGTCTGAGGCCAGATTTGAATTCAAGAAGATGAGTCTTCCTGACTCTAGGCCTGGCACTCTATGCATTGCACCACCTAGCTGCCCACTTTATATATGTGTGTATAGATGTATGTATGGATGTGCATATATATATATATATTTATGTTTATATTTATATATAGATATATGAGATGTCTCTAAAAGTCTCAGTGTGGTTTTAAGTTTATTAATCTGCACACACATGTATTTATACATATATCTATATAGACACATATAAATAAATATATATTTGCATATATAAAGATATAGGTATGTTCATATATGACACATGCATACATGTTATCTCCCCTGATACGATGTAAGCTTCTTGAGATCAGGAGATTTTTTTTAATCCCAGCGTTTACCTGAGTTCAAACTCAGTATCTGGACTATAATGCCTACTTAAATGTTTATTGATTACCTGAGTGAGTCACTGTAAAGGCAATCAGTGAATGGGAAGATCTTCCCTGCCCATTTGAATGGGCTTCAGGGGCGGGGCTCTTAGGGTCCTGGGGGGAGTGTCTAGGACTGGAGCCAGTGGTAGGCACCTGAGTTCTGGTTCACGTGATGACATGAAGCCTGTGGTAGGAGGAGCTTGCTGAACGGTTGGAGCAAAGCTAAGAGGTAGTTGGTGAGGCAGCTGGTGAGAGCAGTTAAGAGCTGAAGGAGAGAGGAAGCAGTCAGCTAGCTGCAACACAGCTTGAAGATTGTGGCAGAAGTGGCAGCAACATGGCAAGCACTACAAAAAAGCAGGACTGACTCTCATGGAGACTGGAGAGTGCTGAGCAGGGGCTTGAGGCCAGTGGGTGATCTTATTGCTGGAGGGCCCTGGCATTGGGGGGGCAGGGGGAAGCACCAGTATGGCTTGGCTTGCTGCTATAATGTTTTTCTGTGGCCTCCTGGTCACTATTGGGAGATGGGCATACTGGTTTTGGAAGGTTCTTCCCAGGATGTCAAACTGGGGACACTGGTCCATGGGTCTGCTATTTTTGAGTTTCAATAAATGCTTTAACTCCTCTGCCTTCTACTTAGAGAATTCCTCATATCCTGCAATTCTGGACCATTCAGGCATATTCATAGTTATCTTTCAAGTCATGAATTCTGCCTTAATGATATAGCCCCTGAGGGGTTAAGTTGGGTAACCAGGGCCACCTAGCCAGCATTTATCAAGGCCAGCTCTCCACCAGCTATACTGCGCAGTCTCTCAAGACTGATCATTTTATTTCCTCTGATTTTGCCTGAAGGGTAGAATCCGCCATAACAATACTTGCTAAAAAATTCTTAGTGTCTATTTCCTAAAGGCCTAATCCACCTGGCCAAGAATTCTGGCTTAAATGCCCAAATCTAAAAACCCAAATCAAACGTTATTTCTATACCTTGGGTCACTTTTCAATCTCTCATTGAAACAGGATACCTCATATTTATACAAATATGTAGATCTCAAGGCTGATCTAGTCTTGTTTCTGGATGAAGTACTCCCATAGTTTTACCTCCATTTGGGTAAAATAAAACTTTCTCAAGATGTTTTCTTTTTTTTTTAATTATTTATTTGTTGTTTATTCAGTATTTAGGGTTAGTATGACACTTGAGGAATTGATTGCATCATTGTACATATACAGATCTTTTTATATAATATGGAAATTTACAACTATTGAGATAAATGTATATAAATATATATAAACAAAATCAGGTCCTCTGGAAAGGTGATACATAGTGCCATGCTGTAGAGCCCTAATGAAGGGGAGCACAAAAGTAATCAATGCATCAATGAAGAATTACTACTGTGTGGTGTTTTGTATCCAGGAGTGTTGTCTTCTGGACCTATGGGACTCTATAGCACCTACATATATGGCAGGTAGTTCATATACCTGTGGGGCGCCAGCTCTGCTTGATGCCAACTACTGAGA
>CM053627.1:120468765-120516549 GCA_028646595.1 Phalanger gymnotis | reverse complement strand
AAGGGTTATACATAATGATATGCATGTGGCCCATGTTGAATTGCTGGACTTCTTAGGGAGGGTGGGTGGGAAGGGAAGAGGGGAGAGAATTTGGAACTCAAAGTTTTAAAAAATAGATGTTCAAAAACAAAAACAAAAAAGTTTTTGCAGGCAACAAGAAAATAAGATACACAGGCAATGGGGCATAGAAATTTATCTTACCCTACAAGAAAGGAAGAGAAAAGAGGATGCAAGGGTAGTGGCATGACAGAAGGGAGGGCTGACTGGCGAACAGGACAACCAGAATATACGCCATCTTGGAGTGGGGGGGAGGGTAGAAATGGGGAGAAAATTTGTAATTCAAACTCTTGTGAAAATCCATGCTGAAAACTAAATATATTAAATAAAATTTATAAAAAAAAAAAAAGAAATCACTGCCCTATTTTCCACCTACATTTCCCTGGTCATGGATGTAAGAAGAAGAAGAAACAACAAAAAAAATGTGATGGAGAATTATTTTTAAATGATTTGTGAAGTAATCCTCCAAGGAGTCATCTAGACGTTCAGTACTATTTCTGAGTTGGCAGTGTGGAATAGAAATGGAGCTTCCAGGAGACAAATGTTAAGGAAAAGTACTGGGCACCTGCCAGGGAAGCCGCGGGGAATAATAGCAGTGCTCAGTTACCTCCTTCAGGACAGTGTGCCAGCCAAGCACATCCTCCCATGGTAACCCACCAAGAGCCCAGGTTGCCAGCTCTGGTCAACACAAGGATGCCAGGCAAGTTGTAGTCTATTACTTCTGGAAAGTGAGAGCCAACGGATTCCAAGACAGATTAGTGAAGCCCCAGATTCCAAGGTCTTTCTGAAAGGAGATTGAGATTCTCTAGGAGGGAATTTGATTCAAAGTCACAATTGTCCAGGCTCCCCTTCTCAGACCATGCCCTGTACACACACACACACACACACACACACACAAGCACACACAATCCTGCAGAAAAAATAGGTCTGGTTTTCTCCCAAATGACTTCTCCTGGACCAAGTCCAAGCATGACGGTTTTCCATTTCATCCGCAAAAGGTGACAGCTCATCATCACTGGTATTTGAAAAGCCTCTACACTCACTCACTCATGACAAGACATGAGGCCTTGATAGCTGTGAGCGCTTGAGAAGAAGTGGGCAGCCTCCCTTACGTCAGTATCACAATCCACCATGAGCTTGCACTTTATAAATAAACCCAAAAAGGAAACTTGCCACAATCGGATTTAAGCCAGTGAGATGTATATAGCTTTAACAGATCCGCTGCACTTATCTCAAGCTGAGAGAGTAATTTCATGGTAATAATTTGTTTAAAGTGTTGCTGATTGCTTCCTATTTCTCCCTCCTTAATGACTTTTGCACCTTTCTGCTGCTTCTTTTATATGAGCTGTGATGGCAATTACCCTACAGGAGGCTGTTTAGACAACACAGGCCCTTTCAACTGGCTGCTGAGCACCCTTGGTGGGACACTGCTGTGACCTCAAAAGTCTCTTTCATATATTCTAGATTTTCTTAGAAAAAGTAAAACCTATCAATAAGGTGCTATCAACATGACTTCTATTCCTGTAGCATGTACGTATATTCATGCGGTGTCTAAGTAAAGACAGCTTACTGTTCATAAATTTCCCAGCAGCTTAGACCAGCTTTAGAAAGGTGACATTAAATGCCGAGATCATTGAGTTATGCAGAGTCTGTGTCTCCTTGATTAAAAGTCTAATGTAGAATGACTTTAAAACATGTTAATACTGAGCTAGCTAAAGCAAAGTCTTATGAGTGGGGGTAGGGAGGGGGAATTGTGGGAAGGATGTCATTTGTGGGTTTGATTGCCTTTACCTCTAAAACAAAAAGTTCAAATTGCATTTGCAAATATTGTCAAAGAATACCCTACTTCTACCAAAGGCAACTATTTTAAATGTGAATAATGGAGTATATTTTCCCTGTTATTGAAGGAGGAAAAATATATAGCATACCCCACATATCACCAAGAGAACTGATGTATCAAAATGCTTGTAGGGTTGGGGGCAAATAATAACTTATTTTGAAGTTCCCCCCCATTTTCAACCTCTGTATTCTCCTCCTTTTGACTTCAAGACATCTGTTCTTTTCATTTGTTTCCACTTTTTCTCTTCTCTCCAATCCATGTATTGGACCCATGCTATCCACCATGCCTGCAATTTTCTCCCACTTCATCACCACCTCTTGGATCTCTAGCTCCTTTTAAGGCTCAGCTCAACTGCTACCTCCTTTAAGAGGTCTTTCCTAATCCCCTGCTTTTTCAGTTCTCCTCACGTCTCATCCACAATCACTCTATATTTACTGTGCGTCTGTGTGTGTATATGTATATATGTGTATATACATATATACATACATAGATATATAGATATATATATCCTGATGTAATCTCTTGGAAGGCAGAGGTTCTCTTTGTATTTATGGTGCTTGGCACAGGAAAATAATCATAACCATAATAACTAGAAGTTAAGTAGTACTTTAAGGTTTGCTAAACACTTTACAAACATAATTTCAATACAATAACCCTGGGATATAGACACATTATAAATAGTGCATAATACATCCTTGTTTCTTGATCACCTGAAAGGTGACCTTTGGGATACTTTCCAATTCTAAAGGCTCTATAATTCTATAACATTTTCCCCCCTCCGACTTCCTTCACGTGATCACCTCTTTCTGGTGCTCATCCTCCATTCTTGCTCTCTTAATACCACTTTTTAACCCTTTTGATCAAAGCCAAAGTAATCCTAGGAATTGATAAGTTAGCCTAGAGTTGAAGAGATGCAGCAGAAAAGACTCTGCTCGATTTAGATTCTGAAAACCTGAAGTTTAAATCCTGGCTGTGTCACTTACTACCTGTATGACCTCAGAACCTCTTTGGCCCTTATGTTTCTTTTCTATAAAGGGAGAGTTGAAATAATGGGTGATAGGCAATAGTCTTCCGAGCCCTAAATCTAGGCTCTAGGATCCTAATCTTCCAAGGATGACATCTTGTTGTTGTTGTTCAGTCATATCTGACTCTTTGTGACCCTGTGGGACACATTGCCCATGGAGTTTTATTGGCAAAGATACTGGAGTGGTTTGCCATCTTCTTCTCCAGTGGATTACGGTAAACAGAGATAAAGTGATTTGCCCACACAGCTAGTAAGTGTCTGTGGCTAGATTTTAACTCAGATCTTCCTGACTCCAGTGAGCCATCTGGCTGCCCTGAAAATGGTAAACATCATTTGAATTCATGACCCAAGGATGCCATATATTGGACTGAAGAATTTCATACAATTTAGAGCTGAAAATTACCTCAGGGGTGATTTAGTCCAATCCCTTCATTTTACAAATGAGGAAACTGAGGCCCAAGGAGGTTAAGTGACCTACAGGCCACACATATGGTATCAGAAGCAGGATTTGAACCCAGGTCCTTGGATTCCAGAATCAGTGCACTTTCTACTACACTATACTGCCTCCCAAATTGTACTTTAAGGTCATTACTTTAAAATTAACTATCATGAAAGGGCCAAAATTGTATACGTGCCGAGGCAGCCTACATAGAGGAAGCACTTGAGTTCTTGACCACCGTCAAGCTGTCCACAAATCCCTTCAAACTCTTAAATTCTGTAATTTCTATTTTTAGCATGGTCTCAGTATAAAAGAAATATCTTATTTCTTGAGAAGATCTAGGTAGGATTAACACTTAAAGGCTAACTTTACATCAAGTTGAGTACCTGTAGACAAGTCATCTGTCACTTATGCTACCGATTATATTATCATCTGTAAATGGGGGCCTTCTAACCCCATCGATATTTATAAAAACATACAAGATCACCTACTACATATTAAGTGATCCACAAATATTTGATGAAATCCTAAGGCCAAATATACATAGACTATAACTGCCTTTCCGAAAAAAAAATTTGTCTAGGAGTAGAAGCCAGAAATTCCAAGTGTTAATCATTCCATTAAGACAAGAAAATGCAATATCATTTTTAGAGGAAACTACTATATCCTGGGCAAACTCCCTAGTTCAGGAAATTGACAGACTTGCTTAATGAGCTCTGTCAGATATGATCTCTTTACTCCACTCTATCCCCTGCCCTGCCAATCTCACATAGGATTTCCTGTATACAAAGTTTATGTTAGATAGCAACATTATGTCACAGCCTCCAAGTTTAACTGTATGTATGAAAAAAGCCCACAGAGGAGACTAGGTGATCCTGGTCAAAGATTAAAAATGTAGGAGTCCTTTCTGGAGGTGGCCCAAGTTTGGGTTGTCTACCAACCCCAACATGTCCAGATTAATGTGAAAGCAGCAAGAGGGTAAAGGAATCGGGAGCTTGTGAAATATGGAGTCTTGTGCTGCAAAATCTGCAGGGAATGTCTGGATCATCAGGGAAGTAATTCTGTGGATATGGGATTTGGCAGGAGCTAGAGATGGGAGGTAAGGGACAAAGAATGTTTTAAAACTTCTTATCACAGCCATTATCTCATTGGAGCCTGACAACAAGCTTGTGAGGGAGATGGTACAGGTATTATTATCCACATTTTACAAATGAAAAAATTGAATCTCAGAGAAGTTAATTGACTTGGCCATGACTACACAGTTAGTGTCAGAGGCAGCATTTGAACCCAGGTCCTTTCTCCGAGCTTAGCACTCTACACTGCCACAAGATAAACCAGTAAATCATCGGTTTAGAGCTAAAAGGGATCTTGGGGATCATCTAGTCCAATTTTATAGATGAGGAAACTGACCCAGAAATGTTAAATAATTTGCTTAAAATCAGAGCCAGGATTCAAACCCAGATCCACTGACTTCTGATCCAGTACTCTTTCTACTATACTGCAGTGTTTTTGCCTTGTACTTACTTCTCCTTCCATTCTGCAATTGAATATCATTCTAGCTATGCTGACAAATTAGATTTAGACCAGGGATAGCTCTGCCTTTAGGGGACCCAGGGGTCTCAAAATGTCCCTGGCTAATTCATTTACAATCTGCAGGACCTTAAACATACACATACACACACACACACACAGAGTGTGATCTATTTTTTTGTTGTTGTTTTCTTGTTTTTATTTTAATGTTTTTCAGTTGAAAAAAATCTTTTTTTTCCTCTCCATGTGATCTCCTCCTAACACATTGGGCGGGGCAGGGGGGGAGAAGAAAAACAAAATCCTTCTAATAAATGTGCATTATCAAGCAAGACAAATTCCTATATTAGCTTAATCTACTATAGATCTAGATACACACACATACATATGCATACACATACATATATATTTTGAAAATACTGATGTATATTGATGAATATCTATCTCTAGTTCTACCTTGCTCTGGATCCTAAGTCTACCGCCTCAAGAATATGACTCAAATACCATGAATGTGTGATTTGGGAATTGCCCAAATATGCTAGCCCAGATTCCTATCCTGGAGATTATACTCAGGGATATGCTAGAGCCTATCTGATAGCTGACAGTTAAATTTTCAGTGTTAGCATCTATTCAATTCAGTTCATATTTAATAAAATTTTATTAAGTGGCTACTATGTGCCAGGCACTGGGGATACAAAAAGAGGCAAAAATAGTCCCTTTCTTTGAGAAGCTTACAATCTAATGCAGAATACAACATGCAAACAAATATATACAAAGAAAGCTATATACAGGATAAATAGGAAAAAAAATTAAAAGGGGGAAGGCACTGGAACTAAGAAGAGTTGGGGAAAGTTTCTCACAGAAGGTGGAATTTTAGTTAAGACTTAAAGGAAACTAGGGAGGTCAATAGTTGGAGTGGAAGAAGGAGAGCATTCCAAGAATGGGGGGATAGTCAGAAAAAATACCCAAAGCCAGGAGATGGAGGGTCTTGTTCATGGAATAGCTAGGAGGCCAGCATCACTGGATCGAAGAGTACATGTACATACTGGGGAGTAAGATGTAAGAAGACTAGAAAGACAGATGGGGGCTAGGTTATGAAGTGCTTTGAATGCCAAACAGAACATTTTGTATTTGCTCCTGGAGACAATAAGAAGCCACTAGAATTTATTGAAGCAGGGTGTAGTGTGGTATGGTGTGGTGTGGTGTGGTGTGGTGTGGTGTGGTGTGATATATGTGTGTGTGTGTGTGTGTGTGTGAGAGAGAGAGAGAGAGAGAGAGAGAGAGAGAGAGAGAGAGAGAGAGAGAGAGAGAGAGAGATAAACAGACCTGTGCTTTAGGAAAATAGCTTTAGTGTCTGAATGAAGAATGGATTGGAGTGGGGAGAGACTTGAGGCAGGCAGACTCACCAGCAGGCTATTGTAATAGTCCAGGTGTGAAGTAATGAGGGTCTACACTAGAGTGGTAGCAATATCAGAAGAAAGAAGGAGCACATTCAACAGATATTGTAAAGATGAAATCTATAGGCTGTAGCAACAACTTAGACATGAGGAGTTAAGTTAGTGAGGAATCCAGGATAACTCCTAGGTTGTAAACTTGAGGGACTAAGAGGATGGTGTTGTCCTGTGCAGTAATATGGAAGGGAGAAGGGAAGAAAAATTTAGGAAAAAATAAAGAGTAATATTTTGGATATATTGAGTTTAAGTTGTCTACTGGACATCCAGTTCCAGATGTCTGAAAGGAAGTTAGAAATGCAAGATTGCAGGTCAGCAGAGAGATTGGGGCAGGAAAGGCAGATATGATAATCATTATCAAAAAGATGGCAAATAAAGCCCTGGGAGCTGATGAGATCACCAAGTGAAGTAGTATAGAGAGAGAAGAGAAAAGGGCCCAGGATAGAACCCTGAGGGATACCCATGGTTGAAAGGCATGATCTGGAAGAGGATCCAGCCAAGTACACAGAGAAGGAGTGGTAAGATCAATAGGAAAAAGTAGGAGAGAGTAGCATCCCGAAAACCTAGAGAGTATTAAGGAGGAGAGAGTGATAGACAATTTCAAAGACTAAAGAGAGGTCAAGGAAAATGAGAATTGAGAAAAGGCCACTGGATCTGACAACTGAGAGATCACTAGTAACTTTGGAGAGTGCAACTTCAGTGGAATGATAAGGTTGGAAGCCAGATTATAAGGGGTTAAGAAGAGAGTGAAAGAAGAGAAGGTGGAAGCCCCTAACGTACACTGCCTTTTTGAGAAGTTTAGCTATGAAGGGTAGAAAGAAAATAGGACAATAGTTAGCAGGGATGGAAGGATCAAATGAGAGGGTTTTTTTTCAGGCTAGGGGAGACATGGGCATATTTATAGGCAGTAGGAAATGAGCCTGTAGAGAGGGAGAGATCGAGAATACATGAAAGAGTGAGGATGACAGATGCAGCAATCTTTTGGAGGAGACAAGATAGAATGCAATCATTTGAATAAGTAGAAGGGTTAGCTTTAGTAAGAAGTAAGGCCACTTCATCATGTGAAATAAGGGAGAAGGAGGAGAAAGTGGCAGAAATCACCTAGAGGATAAGAAATGAGGAAGGGGAGGGGGAGAAGAAGAACACTGCCAGATCTTGTCCCAATACTATATTTGTTGTTGATTAAAGTACTACTCCAATAGCTTCTGCTACTTAAGTAATCACAGTTGAGATTTTTTTTAATATTACGTCAATGGAATGCAACCTCTGCCAGCTGTTACCAAATTGAAAAAGCTTTCAGTACAAGCTCAGAAATGAATTGTATTCTGCTGTCTACTGACTAAACTAGCTAAATTCAGTAAGGCTAGGGCAGAACCAATAGGTGATCACCTACCCGCCTTTGATAAGTTTACAAGCCAAGATGAACCATATTCTAGTGCACTCTATGACCTGATATATGCGACTGATAAGGCACAGTGATCTTTGAAAGATGGCATACAATGTCTTACACAGGATTGGAAAGGGTTAATTGTCCTGATTTTCAAAAGTAGGAAGAAAATGGAATCTGTAAATCTGTAAACCAATTAATTTGATTTTATTCTTCACCAAATTATAAAATATTATTAAAAGGATGGCTGGTGAACATTTAGAAAAGGAAGCAGTAATCATAACTGGCCCACATGCCTTCACCAAGAATAGGCTCATGCCACACTAAGCTCATTTTTTTTCTTTTTTTTTCACAGAGCAGTGCTAGACCAGAGTAATGCCATAGAGTTTACCTACATTTTAACAAAGCATTTCACAAACTATTGTGTGTTATTCTTCTAGAAAAGATGTGTAGGTGGTCTAAACAATAGTACAATTAGATAAATTTGGTACAGGTTGAATGCCAGAACCCAATGTTATCATGTATGTATCAATATTAATTGAAATGTTTCCTCTAATGTAATAACCAAGAGATCTGTGTGTGTGGCTCTCTACTGTTTAACATTTTTATCAATGACTTTGATAAAAGCATAGACCACGTGCTTACCAAGTTTTCAGATGACACAAAGCCAAGAGTGACAGTGTGAGAGTTAGATGACAGAGTCAGGCTCTAAGAAGTTTTTGACAGGGCAGAACATTGGACTGGATCAATTAAGATAAAAGTCATTGAAGATAAATACAGTCTAAAAATCAATTTCATAAGGGCAAGATAGGGGAGCTGTGACTAGATAACAGTTTTTCTGAAAAAGATCTGAAGGTATTTGTGACTTGTAAGTTAAATATGAGCCATCAAAATAGTGAAGAGCCTTGAAATCATGGCATATGAGAATCAATTGATGGAACTGTGGATATGCAGCCTGGAGAAGAAATTGTTAGGACAGGGGATGATGCGGATGATGACAACTGTCTCAAGTGTTGGAAGTATTTGTCACATGGAAAGAAGCATGTTCTGTTTGCCTCCAGAAGACAGCATTAGGAATGATAGATATCACAAATATAGATTTCAAGTCAAAGTAAAGAAATATGTCCTAACAATTAGAACTATCCCCAAATGAGTGAACCACCTTGGAAGGGAGTGGGGGTTCCTCCTCCCTGGAGATCTTAAAGCAATAGTCGAATGGCCCATGTTGTTGAGAGGATTCTTGTTCAGGTATAGGTGGATCTAAATGACCTCTGTGGTCCCTTCCAACTCATTTCTGTGATTCCATTCATCACTAAGCTGGCTACAGAGTGATAAATTATTTGACGACAGCAACTCTTGAAGTTGTAGAGGGATTGTGGTTTGCATTCATAAAAGAATAGAAATAATAATAGTGGTGAAATAGATCATTGAAATAAATAATAAATGTAGAAGTACATAGACATGTTTACATATATATGTGTGTATGTGTGTGTGTGAGTGTATGTGTGTGTGTGTCTGTGTGTGTGTGTGTGTGTTTGGAGAGAGAGAGAGAGAGAGAGAACGAGAGAGAGAGAGAGATACATTGTGTTTCTATACTGCTTAACAACACAAATGTATCTCTAATTTGCTTCATTGGCATACTCTATAATCTCTGGGATTCCTACCCAATAAAATATTCCATGGAAAGGGTGCCAGATATATTTCACACTGGCATGCAATCCTCTATCTACAGATCAAATCCTAATGGAAAGCAATGGGACAGAGCTTGACAGAGGCAGCCAGAGATATCTGAGAATCGCAGTACCCAGAAATACCTTCCACAGGACATTAACACAGTACATGTTATCAATCTACATCAATTCCTAATGCCTAATTATCAAGAAACTGCCTCTAGAGTTTGTATCCATGGCCACAATATACAACCAGGTCTCAACCTATTAAAAAGATTTGGCGCATAATTAAAAGCATCATGGTAGCAGCAAGAACACCACACTCAGGAGGAAGAAAACCTCATTTCAAGTGTTGACCCTAACACTTTTTAACTATATGATCTTGGTAAAGTCGCTTAAAATCTCTGAACCTGTGTTCTTCTTTCTAAATTGGGTATAATAATATTCACATCATATACATCACAAGGTTATTGTTGTGAAAATACATTACAATCCTTATAGGGTTATATAAATATAAATTATACTATTAATCTCTAGATTTCACCACGTAAAGCCCTTTGCCATTTATAAATTCACATTTAAGGTTTGCAAAGGAACCAGCCAGCTTGAGAGGCAGCATGGCACAGTGGATGCAAAATGGCCTATGTTCAGAAGACCTGAGTAAATCTCTTCTCTGACACATACTACCTATTAGTCCTTGGGCCATTCATTTCATGGCTGAGCACCCCCAAGCAACTCTCTGAATAGAGAAGATATGGACTTGAATTGGTAGAGAAAGGAGTACCCTATACCAATGAAAGACTGAGATCTTGTCCAAAAGAAAAAAATGTTTTACATAAATTATCTCATTTGATATCCTCAAGCAACACTGTGATGTCATAATATTATCATCTTCATTATATTTTATTTCTGTGGCCATAAAAGGGGAGGGGAGAATAATGTTTATTTTTAAAATGTAATTACCAACAAGATAAATAGGAGTAAATTAAATCTTTTACAAAGATTTCTATATCATAATGACTACATTAATTGGTAGATTTGACTTAAATATAAGAATGGGTATTATGCTTACTTGTTAAATTGAGAACTAATCTGGAAATAAACTCATTTTAAGGGTCAAGGGATCCTTGGTTATTTCCTAATATCAAAAAGTATCACAGGCTCCTCTTTTGAAGAGCATCTTTTCTTGCAGATTATTATACAGAGCCTCCAATTTTCCATACAGAACAAATGTTTGTTTTCAGCCAACTGTCAATAGAGATCCAATCCCATCACTATGGAAAAATAGTATTGGAATGTTCCATTTGGGCTGATTTTCCTGTTTCTTCATTAATTTCTGTAGTTCTCACAGTTGCTTCTACATCTCCTAAAATCATATTTAAGTATTTATCAAAAGTACATAATCTTCCTTGAAGTTCTCAGTGATTTCTTATTTTTACATAAATTCATTCATCTACTACACGGAACCTGATGAAATCCAGTGGTTCCTCTAATTACTGATAATAGTTAACATTTATATAACACTTACTTTGTGCCAAGCATTGTGCTAAGAACTTTACAAATATCTCATTTGATCCTCACAACCACCTGAGAGATAGGTACTACTATTATCCCTATTCTACAGCTAAGGAAACTGAGGCGACCAAAGGTTGGGACTTGCCCAAGGTCACAGAGTTAGTAAATGTGTCTGAAGACACATTTGAACTCAGGTCTGCTTTATTTCAGGCCCAGGCCTCTAGCCTAGCTGCCTCTATAATGATGATAGTTTGTGTTGATCTATGTCATCCTCCATGTTCAAAATCTGGCTCCCTTTCCCACTTTTCACAAGATCAATAAAGAAACTGAGTCTTAGCAAAGTTAAGTGTCTTGCATAAGGTCACAGAGCTAATCAGTATCTGAGGGGAGATTCTAATCCCAAATCTTCCTGTTTCCAAATGCAGCACTCTATCCCATATGCCTCGTGATCTGGCATAGTCTTTGTGTGTCCTTAACATCCAGAATTTAAAGTTAATTCATTCTTTGGATTTTGACAGTTATATATGCCAGAGACTCCTAAAAAAACACTTCCAACATCATTTATTAAGAACCTTATGGCCCAGCCTTTTTATATTTTTGGATGAACATCTCTTTTTTTACTAAAGACACAATGGGATGATATGAGACACTTCTTCATTCTGGATGGCTGCTGCTCAGACACGGATTTGTACAGCGTTGTTGAAATCCCTCCCTTACATAAACTGATATTTTATGCTATGTGCTGGGCTAATGGCAATGCATCTTGAAAAACTTGGGTCTAGGAAATTGCAACGCCCATTCCTATTCCTGTTTTTAATGGCCTAATTAATTTCTCCTGGCTTCAAACTCTCCAACTTGATTTCAGTAGGATTAACAGTGACAGTATGGTAAACATGTCCCTAAGAGATTCATAGTGGGTTGGTGTGACCTTTGGTGGCTGCCAAGAATATGTGGTTGGAGAGGTTGAGCTCACCCTGTCCATAGGATCCAACCAGATCACCCTACTGGCTACAGAACAGGACTACATTAAACTTAAGGGCAGTCTGACCACTAGCAAAGTAGTCTGCCCTTTTTATGCTTCTCTGGGGAAAGATCTACCCCCTGAAAACATTGCCACTGACCTGGTATCTTGGACATGATCCAGCCCAAGAAAATTTGTGAGGCTGTTTAGACCCCTTAGACCTATCCTGTTAATAAGTCATATGGTGAAAGGGGATTATTTCTGACATATTTTTATTGTCTTTGACACAATAGTCTAAGGAAATTAACTGAGAAGGCCCCCCAAAAAGGCTCCCAAATAGCCACAGCATTTTGATTCATTCAATAATGGAACCAAAGAATCTCAGGATTGGAAAGAAGACCAGAAGCCAACTAGTCCAAACAACACCTGAACAAAAACCCCTCTATAACATATCTGATAAGTGGTCGCACAGCTTTTCCTTGAAGACCTCCGGTTAGGGAGAAATCACTACTTATGGAAGTATCTCATTCCACTTTTTTATAGCACTCTGGGCCAGAAGTTTTTCCTTACTTTGAACTGAAATATTCCTCCTCTCTGCAACTCCTATCCATTACCCCTAGTTCTGCCCCTTAAAACCAAACAGAAAAAGCCTAGTCTCTCTTCTCCTTGAAAGCCCTTCAAACACTTGAAGACAGCTATTAAGTTCCCCCCACCACAAGTCTTCTGTTCTCCAGAGGAAACATAAAAAGTTCTTTCAACTTATCCACATTTACAATGTGAACTTGGGTCCCTCCATGCCCAGAAATCTTTAGTCTTAACTCCACAAGTCAAGCAATTTAATCATTTCACAAGATCCCTAATCAGGGTCGGCATGTTTTTTGAGTTTATCCATTTTTTTTTGCAGTGTACAGAGATCCTGAGCCTCTACCCTCTCACAAGCCCCTTGCAACAGTTAGTAAACAATCCTAGTCCCAATATACTGCAAGAACGGCAATGTGGCTACTAGGCATAAAATTAGACTTCATGTTTGTTTTATTTGGCAGCCTGTACATGTGAGCCAGAGGGCACTGAAATGTACAGACTCTACTGTGGCTCATCTGTAGCTCGGGACCCTGCTTGCTATCAAAACGGAGACAAGCCAGCAGAGAAGAGGGTCATGTGTCAATGTGTTATCACAAAGAAAACCAACACTTCTGAGAGGAGATCAACACACTGGGGTCAGGACAGACAGACATGCATATGTGGAGGTCTTTGCACATGTATATGGATTTGAAGTCCTTATCTAAGTTCTGCTCACTGTGGTAACAATTCACTGTAATTCAGTGCCTGTATAGTGTGGTACGGTGGACTGAAAGCTGGTCAAAGCATCAAGAAGACTTGGATTCAAGTGTGCCTTTTGATCCATACTGGCTTTTGAACCTTCTGCAAGTCATTTAACCCCAGGGTCTCAGGCAACTCTCTAAGACTATAAATCTGCATTGGCAGAGGATATTGCTTACCTGGAGCTCTCTTAATAATAAAATCATAGGTACAATATCTCCCCCCCCAAAAAAAAGTTCCCATGCAATGTCTACTCTCAAATACATGCTTAATATACTTTGTTTCTTCCCACTTGCAATTTTATAGCATTTCTCTAAATAAATATTGCATTTTAATTTACTTACCTGAAAAGATAAGCAAGAAAAATGTCAAAACTTTGTTTCCTTTTATTACTCTTGTAAACAATTTTTATGGTGCTCATCCAGTGAATATTTTTAATACTCTTCTGCTATCCATTCAGCCACATTATCATTTGGCAATTAAGGATGGGTAAAGTATCACTGAAATGTCAAAGACTACCAGCGATTTTTCTAATGTTTGTTTCAACAGACGCAGATCCTTAACTAGGAATTGCCATGCCCTGAGCAAGATCTACCAGCTACTCCCAGAGCAAGTGGCACAGAAGAAACCCTCAGTTGGAAGGAGTGAGAGAGGATGGCAGCACCCAGGAGCAAAAACCAGTGTCTGTGAAAAGAGACACCAAGCTACCATGAGACTGATGCAGAGGAGGTAGAAACACATCCTACACTAAGAAGTGTAGCTTCCTATTATGGCAAGTTACTCTCTTAAAAAAAATTATTCATTTTTAGTTTTCAGCATTCACTTCCATAAGTTTTACATTTTCACCCCCTTCCTCACCCTTCCCTCCCCAAGATGGCCTGCAATCTGATATAGGCTCTACATTGACTTTCCTATTGCACATTAGTGGACAAGTTACTCTTGATATAGGCAATATGATCTTGTAGTGGAGAGAATGCTGGACCCGGAGTCAGGAAAACCTCAGTTCAAATCCAGCCTCAGACACTCCCTAGCTACGTGATCCTGGGCAAATCTCTTAATCTCTCAGTTCCCTCATCTGTAAAATGAGGAAAATAATAGCATCTACTTCACTAGATAATTGTAAGGATCAAATGAAATAATTTTTGTAAAGCAGGCTATATAAAAATACCCCTGTCTTGTCTCACAGTGCAGTCTCACATACTCTCAATCCATTCTCCTTCCCTACTGGCTCTTAGCCATGGAAAGTTTAAAACTCCAGGGATGGCAACATTTTGAGGTGGACAGAGGGGGATGTCTTTGGAATACAGGAGGCAGAGGGAATCCCAAGAAGACATGGCTTTCTAGCAGGAACTGAGGCACTATCTCTCTCTCTCCCCTAGCCTTTCCCCATTTGAAGGACTCCCATCTGGGAATTTATGGTAGGGGGCAGGGGTGTGAGGGGATAGAATGTCTCCCAGCTGACTACTTTTCCCAGAGCTTCCTGGAACCTGCTCTATACCCAGGTAGAATATAATGCAAGGTAGGCCCTAAAACATCATAGCTGTTATTACTTAGAGGACTAACCAGAGCCAGAGTCAGACTTCTTTTTCACTTGGGAATGGGGGAGGAGACAGGCCTTGGGTTCTGCCAACTGTGGCTTCTGTCCTCTCCTCCCCAGCTTCCCCCATGGGGCACATATGGAAACAGAAATGGACAAAACCCAGCTTTACTCTCACCATCCTGTCTCACACACACACACACCACCACCACCACCACCTCTGCCAATCACCAGGCTCTGCCTCTCCCTTCCCTCTTAGAGGAGTAAAAATGTAGCCAGGAGAATTTTCTACCCTGAGGCAAAGCTCTGATCATCCTGCCCTGGTTGCAGCTTTGAGTAAATTGTAAATGCATTGTATTCTAGTGAAGCTCCCTTACTTTTTAATCCAATATGTATTTTGGAAGTTATCTGTGGAAGTTATCTGGTTCTGATTCATTTATATTGAACTCATCAAAGTTGTGCTTAATAAATGGCATTTAATGTACTTTTAATTCAAGACTTTTGTCTTGAATTTAAAAAAAAAATGCCACCTGTCCCCTCCCCAACTTCTTCAATGGATTTGAATGGCCAGAAATTTGTATTTGGACCAAATTTCAAATCTTCATGGTCTAGGACTTCATATTACATTATCTCACTCTCGTTGCTACAAATGCTCAGCAGTTGCCTTAGCCTCTCAGGAGACAGAGAGGCCACCCACTTTGTGAATATTTCTGGCCTGGGCTCTCTGTCCAGCAGTGGATGCCCCTAGCACTGTGAACTAGATTCCAAACCCTCTTTTATCTAGCCCTCTCCTTGCCCCAGGGTACAACCGGCACAAATAAGCACTGAGATTTTCCCATCACAGATGGATTCTCTTTTAGTCTACATCTCCAAAGGACCTAGTATTATCTAAATATAACATTGCTGGGTCACAGCTATTTCCCTCGGGTCCCCAGGCTACTGCCCATTCTTCCAACTGTCTCCACCGGCCCTTCCCCACCTCCTTCCAACTTTTTTCTGGTGCCTTAATGATGGATGAGTTCAGTCACAGAAGGGGAATTTAGAGATCATTCGGGTTCAAGTTTGAATTCACTTCAAGGAACTTTTATCAAATGCCCACTACTAACAAGGCATTATGCTGAGTGCTGGGGGATACCAACAGAGAATCAAAAATGTCCTTGCCATCGAGGAGCTTACTTTCTATCAAGAGGGGTGACAGAAAAACGTCAGCACAAATAGGTAAAAACAAAATACAAAGTAATTTCAGGAAAGAGAAAGCACTATTAATAACAGGATCCAGAAAGCTTTAATGTACCCGATGGCACCTGAACTGATCCTGGAAAGAGCTAGGAATTTGAAGATGCAGGTGTGAAAAGAGGGAAAGCATTCTAGGCACGCGGGGGGAACAGTCTATACATAGGTGCAGAGTCAGGAGATTGAATGTTATGTACAAGAAACAGCTAATAGGCCAGTTTAGCTGGAATGTTGAGAACGTGAAAGGAAGTAATATAAAATTTGACTAGAAGGCTAGGTGGGAGCTGGATTATAGAGGGCTTTAAAATGCCACCTTGTGAATTTTGTATCTTAGCAGCAATAAGGATACCTGACTATTTTTGAGAAATGCAATGACATGTTCACGCCTAGGTTTTGTAACCTTAGAAAAGCTTCTGTGTTGAAGCAAAGGGTGAGCTCAGTGTCCAGCATCTTTGTTTGAAGACTTTATCTGGTTTCTTAATCCACTCTACTGGTCTAGGTTCGGTTAGAGAGAGTGGGGTGTGGGTGGAGGGAAAGAATAGAGAGGAGGGAGAAGGAGCCAGAGGGGGGAGGGAGAAAGCACTGAGGCATTTGGGGGGGGCAGCAAAATGGATGGAGTGAACGACCTAGAGTCAGGAAGAGCTGAGTTCAAATCCAGTCATGGGCATTCCTAGCTATATGACCTGAGCAAGTTGCTTTAATTTCTGTGTGCTTCAGTCTCCTCATGTGTAAAATAGGGATAATAATAGCACCTATTTGCCAGGGTTATTGTGAAAATCAAATGAGATAATATTTGCCAAGTGCTTTGCAAACCTTAAAGGACTACATAAATGCTAGCTATTATTATTATGGAGCATTTACTGTTATTAGGCACTTGCTGTGTATCAAGTACTGTGCTATGCGCTGCAAATACAGGCAAAGAAGACAAGCCCTACCCTCCAGGAGTTTAAAGTGGAATGGCCGCACATAAAGAGGAGGCAAAAAAGAGCACCTGGATGGGGATGAAGCAGCCGGCGGAACAAACACCAAGAGTGAAGCAAACATGGCTGAGCACTCTCATAAAAAAGTGGTCCCGGTAAGCAAATCACCAATTAGAAGAGTAGGCCTCAGGACAGAGGTTTCTTCAGGGTAAGGAGGAGGCTAGTGAGGAAGTAAAGACGTCTGGGATATGAATGGAGCTGGGAGTAGGGTGGATGCACACAAGAACTGAAACTATCTTTACTATCGAAAACATAGATCCCATTGAGGAAAGGGCTCAGATGCTTTAAGAGCTAAGAAAAATCCAAGGTAACTTCCAAATACAGCATGATTACGTCCCCTTGCAGCACGGAGTGGGGCAAGACATGTTTCTTCTGCTTCTGGGTCAATCCACCACTGATCCGGAGGTTCTTCTCCACAACATTGGTGGAGCTGTATCAGGCTCCCATCACCATAGCCCTGTTCCTTAAACCTTTCCAATCTTACAAGGTCCTCACCTAATCTGCCCCATCTTCAGCACTCTTTCATCTGAGATGAGAAAGAATAGATACAATAAGACAGAAACATGCAGTTTAATTAATGTAATTTATTGTTGTTATTACTGTTCAGTCATTTTTCAGTCATGTCTGACTCTGTGACCCCATTTCTGGCAAAGATAATGGAGCGGTTTGCCATTTCCTTCTCCAGATCATTTTTACAGATGAGGAAACTGAGGCAAACCAGGTTAAGTTACTCGCCCAGGGTCACACAGCTAGTAAGCATCCGAGGCCAGATTTGAACTCAGGATGATGAGTCTAGATGAGTCTTCCTGACTCTAGCCCCAGCACTCTATCAACTAACTGTGCCACCTACCTTCCAATAATGTAAATAAATATAAATGCCTTTAAATGAATTTAATAAATGTTGATAAATAATAAATGCTTAATAGTACCTCCTAAGTATTGCTATGCTAGACACTGGGGAAAACAACTAAAAGGAAATGGTTCCTGTTTACATTTTCCCTGGTATCCAATTCTTCTACTGACTTGTCAGGTGACCTTATTGAAACAAGTCATTTCCTTTTTCTAGGCCCAAGTTCCCTCATATATAAAAAGGTGGGATTGGATTAGATCAGCCATAGGGCTCTAAAATTTAATGTCTCTATTAGTTCAAGTTCATTTTACAGATAAAGAAACTGAGGTCCAAGAGTGAAATGCCTTGCTTAAGATCATACAAGCAATTGGCGGCAACACCAACACTTGAACCTAGGTCTCCTGACTGATAGCTCCATGTGCATCTTCTTTCTACAAGATCTACGTATTCAAAACCATCTAGATTTTGATTCAATTTTTTTATTTGGATGTGGAGGAATTTTATTATTTGTAATAATTAATAATATTAATAATAAAATTTAATTATTTAATAATTTAATTTATTTAATATTTTTATAATTTAAATTATATAAATTATATTATATAATTATAATATATTATATTATATAAATTAAATTATATAAATTATTTAAATAATTTATTTAATAAATAATAATAAAATTAAAATTTATTAATTATATGGAGGAATTTTGCATTGATAGGATCACAGAAATAGTTATGGGAAACATCAAAATGTAAGTCACTAGGAATCTCCAAGTGGGGCAATGCCTTAATGTATTTGTAACCCTTTTTGGATTTTGAAACAGCCAGAAAACAATTGCTTCCTCTACTGAGATTTCAGGTAATAACAACTTCCTTAAGTGTTCCTTGAACCCATGGTAGATACCATTATACCCTAGGACAGTTCATTTCCTCTTCAGAGTCCTTTGTTGTGACAGTTCAATTCAAAGTTCATGATAGTTAAAAAACAAGCAAAAACCCCAACTCAAGTCCATCCATCTAGCTCGTGCAGAAAGTAGAAACTGGCGGTGAAGATTCCTTGTTCCCTACCTACACATTCATCAAAAATGGAAGTAAAATTCAAAAAGAAGCCTTACCTAGTCTGCTTTTACAGTTTTTCTACTGAGGGAAATTTGTAATAATTTCTTCTTTTTTATACCATAGAAAGAGCATGTTAATATTATAAGCTGTAATTTTTTTAAAGTTACTGAGTATCCTCCATCACCATCAAAAGTGAAGACATCTCAGCAGTCTACACATTCAAGCTCTTATTTGTGCCTGTGGATCAAGGATGTGACCCTAAGAACAAGGAACAAATAATTCATTACATATGGTGTTCCAGTGTTACTCATTTCTCACTGCCCGTTTAATTTTTAAAAAAAAAAAAACTCCCTTTTTATGTACAAATCCATCTATGTTTTCCTCTTGATTTGTTTTTTTTTTTCATTTTTAGCCATAATGCAAAAGTTTTCTCGGACATCAGTGTATATTGTGAATGTGTATATGTGTGTAATGTATAATGTGAAGTACGCTGAATTATTACTACCACCAAAATGAATCATACTGAGGAAAGAATACACATAACTTGAACCAGACCAACTGAAAGCTTATCTACCCAAGGGCATACAGCAGTTTTGGGGGAGTCTATAGTTACTACCTTCCTCTTTCCTCTCCACTGATTTTAAATAGGCTACAGTCATTGTGTGTGTGTGTTTGCGTGTGTGTGCATGCTTGTATATGTAACCATGCATATGTGTATGTGCGTGGTTACCGAGTCTAATCACAGCTGGGTTCCAATGACGCGGGGGCATTTAGCCCTGCACTTTCCTTCAGCCTCCAGATGAGTACACATGCCCCTAATCTGTCTTCCTGCAGGAGGGCTCCCTTGGCACCAATCTAAAACCATAACTTGGGCCCAACCTTGTGCTGGGTACCTGCCTTCTTGGAGCCCTTTCCTTTGAATTATAGCCTGTAGTCAGCAAGGCTGAATGGAAAATAGCCTCCAGAAACTTAACTGGAAAGTCTGACAAATACACCATAATATTGAGAATGGCAGGAAAGCCTCTATTATTCTACTTCATTCTATCTGCTGGGAGGCAGCTCGGCGCCGGGAGCCTGGCTGCATTTAACTCACTTCCCTGGATTTCCGAGTCACAGCCACAGCTCCTACTAAAAGCCAAATATTTCACTCCTGAGACACGCTATGCTTCCTGATAGAGGATGCACTTGTATGTCTCCTGTTGACCTTAAACACTAATAAAGGAGTCATAATATGACCTAGACAAGCCTTGGAAGCCAATCAGAATGTGAGTGACTGGGAGGTTGACTGGGTGAATTTAGTTATCTCCTATTTGTCTAGAAACTTTTGTGTTGTTCCTTTTATTTTGATTGTGTGGGTAAGAAGCTTAAAAATATATCACAGGCAATGCTGTTGCCTGCAGTGAAGGTTAATCCCAGAAAGCTTCGAAATAAACTATAAATAAGCTAATGACTAGAAACCTATTGGCAGCAGCCACATCTTTGCTCTCTCTGCCAGGCATTCAAGAAGGGAAATGGTAATTTGGTATCAATCCCCAATCATGATCTTTCTTTAGACTGGGAGACTGCCATTTTAATAAACAGAACTAGAGATTGTCTAATTTGTGGTACACTACAACAGTCTCTTACTGCTATCCCTTGTATCAGTGTGACTATCCCCAAGTACCAGAATATCACGATCTAGGTTTGTCCTCACACTTTTACCCTTTGTTCCCTTCCTAGTTCTGCCAACCTAGAGAGGGATTGGGTTAAAAAGCTGATTCTGTGATTGAAATACTTACAAATCTTCTTGTGATAGGAAATGTGTTTAGTTGTCACCTTCTATATTTTCAAGTTTTTTTCATGTTTTAATGCAGTTTTGAGCTCAACTTGCTTTCTAGAGAAATGGAAGAAATTTTGTTTGTTTTATTGTGCTTGCTTATTTGTTTTAGTATCTCTGCCCATCTCCTTAGTAATTTTTGGTTCAAGAGGTCAAATTTTATCTAACTGGGAAAAGTGGAAAAGGGCCTTTAGCTGGTTCCCTATTGTGATTAAAACAAACCTCCAAAACCAGAACTTGAAAGAGGTAAACACTGGAAACATTAGCTTGCTTTGGGAATGGCTGAACAAGGGGTGGTATATGATTGCGATGGAATATTACTGTGCTATAAGAAATGATGAGCTCGATGATTTTAGAAAAACATGGAAAGACTTGCATGAAATAATGAAGAGTGAATTGAGCAGAACCAAGAGAACATTACAGTAAGAGCAATATTGTTTTAAGAACTACTTTGAGCAAATAAGTCATTTTGACTATTACAAATACCCAAATTAACTACAATAGGCAGTGGTTTTTATGAGCATGTATCAAAGGTTATAATCAGTGACAGAAACCAAAAGGAATCGGAGATTCCAGAAAATCTTTATACAATTTAATTAAAGAATTAATCAGTTTTTAAATCTTAAGAAATATTTTACTAGCTCGCACCAACGGTGCGAAGGGACCTTTCAGTGGTGCCAAAGGACCTGGTTGCCATTTCTGTAATCTCATCCTCTAAAGGATGGCAATGTGCCCTTCTTGAGTCTATTTACAATTTTTGAAATGTCTCTCAAACTTAGAAGGTTTACAAGTTTACTACCTGATGCGCATAGCTTTGAAATATAGCTTGGTATAACAAATGGAAGGGCTGGCTCTGGAGTTAGGAAGGCCTCGTTTCAAGGCATGCTTCTGACACCTACTAACTGCAAATATGGGAAAGTCGTTTAAGCTCTCGGTACCCTAGGCAACTCTCAAAGACTACAGGTTACAGAAAAGTCGATGATTTTGATCTTTCAAACCTACACTGATCGAGAGAGTTTCCATACAGGGACTTCCCTATGGTGATGAAATCATAGGTCCAGACCAAAAGCAAACAAAAAAACTGAAAAGTACAGTGGCACTGTCTTTCATTTGTTCTTACAATTTATCAAAAAACTACCTTTAAATTTGAATTTTGGCTGGTGATATTTTAGCCCTAGTAATAGAGAATTTGATGAACAAACTCATCCTACAACCATATAAATTTGAATCATCTTTTTTCCCTACCATCTTATGGATTTCCGGTTGAAGAGTCCTGTCTTAAAATTCTGTTCTCATTTTATTGTTCAGTCATTTTTCAGTCATATCTGACACTTTTGTGACCCCATTTGGACTTTTCTTGGCAAATATACTAGAGTAGTTTTTTCATTTCCTTCTCCAGCTCATTTTATGGATGAGGAAACTGAGGCAAACAGGGTTAAGTGACTTGCCCAGGGTCACACAGCTAGTAAGTGTCTGAGACCAGATTTGGGCTCGGGAAGATGAGTCTTCTTGACTCTAGGCCCAGTACTTTATCTACTGTAACACCTAGCTGCCCCTATTCTTATACTGAAGTGCCTCTATTCTTTTTAGCCATATGAACAAAAACCAAGAGGAAACCAGGTTTAAATGGGCCAGATGCTCACCTCCCATAATTAATTATCACTGACTAATGTCTAGAATTTATCGAACAAATTGGGATTGGAACTGGACCTGTGGTTGTACAGTAGTACAGTGAAATCTTAAATGAGGCAAATTCTTCTGCCAACAAAGGTTAGCACGTTCTTAGCAACTTCTAGCTTTGTAGAGTTGCCCAGAGCACTGTCAGGTTAGTGACTTGTCAGGGTCATACAGCCAGTAGGTGTCACAGGGAGGACTTGAACCCAGGAATTCCTGTCTTTCAGGCTAGCTCTCTATCCAGTACCCAATGGCTGCCTCTCATAAAGCACCATATCAGTGAAAATTATTATTACTGTTCTCATGTCTTTCTGCAGTATCCATTATCAATACACATTGCCTCCATACAGGATCACCCTTTGCCCTCCCTCTCCAAATTTCCCCACCTTCCCAATATTCTGGCTCTCTATCCATCATTCCGTGCTGTCCTTAATTGGTATAAGATTTGTAAAAATCCTATTTCTGAAAAAAAAATCTTCTGCTGGTCTGGTATAAAGGCACTGATTGATAATAACACGTAGAAAAAGCAATTTGACATCATTTGAATAGGACACCATTCCATTCTAGTGGTAGCCTCTCACTAGAGGTCTTTCAATGAAGGCTTAGATGATCAATTCTCAAGGATATTGTAGGGATAGTATGCTATCCCAGATGGTCCTTAAGGTCCCATCCAATTCTTCAGTTCTAGGATTCTATGGCATCAGTTTATTCAGCTTGCATGGAATAAGCATTTTCTATCAAGTAGAATGTTCCAAATTACATTTTTCCATTACTAATTAATGCCAGTTTCTGAATGTTTGCATGAGTAACTGTTAATACCTTAGTAACTCACTTTGATTCATTTATTGTATTTGGCCATTTGTATTTTAGTTAGGAAAAATCTATTAAATATTATTGACCTACCATTGAAGGGCAATTCCCAGTAAAATAATGTAGAGCAAACAACTACAAGGAAGCCTGTTAAATGATTTAAATATGTGCATACTCAAAGATTTTTTTTCCTTTTACTTTCCTTTAAGTTGGTGCCCAATTACTTTGTCCTTCACTCCAAGGTCTTACTTGTGGGTCCTTCAATCTTTGAACACCCTCCAAGGTTCTCCATGCCTCTCTCATGTTGAAGAACCCATAATTTGGCAGAGTGTATTGGTGAGTGTCTGATAAAAAGTGAGCACAATTAAATTCATCAAATATTTATTAAGCCCCTAATGTTGACAAGTCATGATGACAGGTTCTCCAGGAGATACAAAGCTTATATAATATGTAACTCTTGCCCTCATGGAGCTAACAGTCTTATAGGGGAATAAGAGATATGCAGGAAAAAAAAACCTATGTCTTCAAACATGATAAACTGCATTTTGAGATCCAAGAGGGAAAGTCATTACTAACAAAGAGGAGCAGAGAAGTCTTTATGGAGGAACAGAGCTTTAAAGAAGGGTAGGAGCACAACAGGCAATGAAAGGGAAAGGAGAGAGTTTCAAGCATGGGGAATAAATTAAAGATTTGATTACTGGTTCACACTTAAATTTTGACATTTCCCCATCATGTTCATTGCGGGTGGTTTGTATTTGTTTTAAGCAAACAGCTACTTTGTTAACTGTTTACCAGTTTACCTTTAGTGAATACCAGGTCATTCTTAATGGGCAATTAGTCATTCATATTTTAAATATTTCCTCCTAACGTGTACCACCTTCTACTTTCCCCTCTCAAATTTTCTTCTCTTTGATTTCTGATCACATCTCCAATTTACCCAATGCACTTTTGAGCCAACCCTGAATCTTATTCCAATAACTTCTGAGAAATCCACAAAACTTAAGAAATACTCACTATCCAAGTCTTTGACAAAAATAACATGCAGCCCTGGGCCTGGGCTCATTGACCTGGAGAGTCTTGAAGCTGCCTCGAAGTTGATCAAACCATTGAGTTACAACCTAAATGCAGCTTTCACATTTCACATTGGTGATAATATTTTTATTTGGCATGGATTTTCACCAAAAGCTTTAATAGTGCTTAGCTGTTTCAAATCAGTTGTTTCTCATAATGCCCTGGTAATAAAGGCTTTATTGAGTTAGAGCAGGAGTGGTGAAACACACTAGTATCTTCAAATCAAGATATTGGATTTGAATGGCAGCTCACATTTAACTATGTAGGCAAGCATTCCTACCTAGTTTTCTCATCTGTAAAGTGGTAATAATATTACTTGCTATATTTCTCCTGCAGGGTTGTTTTGGGGAAAGCTTAAAGCACTATAGGAATATGAATTATTACTTTACATTAATAAATATAATTTATTTAATTAATTTAGGTGATACAGTAGATGGGCCTGGAGTCAGGAAGACTCGTCTTTCTGAGTTCAAATCTGGCCTCAGACACTTACTAGCTTTGTGATCCTGAGCAAGTTACTTTTCTCTGCCTCAGTTTCTTCATCTACAAAATGAGCTGGAGAAGGAAATGAGAAACTACTACAGTATCTTTGCCAAGAAAATCCCAAATGGGATTATGAGGAGTCAAACAGGACTGAAAATAGCTGAGAAAAATTTTACATTCTCATATATTGTTATGAAAACTTGGAAGTACTATATAGACGTTTATCATCATCATCCCTAGGAAAGTGAAAGAAGGGGAAGATGTCTAGTATATGAGATGGATCTTCTTTAAATGATTTATGGAAAGTCATGGATAGGTACAGAATTTGGGCACAGCATATAAGCCTATAATCCCAGCTACCGGGGAGGCTGAGGCTGGTAGATCTCTTGAGCTTGGGAGTTCTGAACTAAACTAGACTTCATAGAGAGGATAGCTGCACTAATTTTGGCATCGGTCTGGTGAGATCCCAGGAGCAAGGGGATTACCAGGTTGTCTAAGGAGGGGTGAACCAGCCCAAACTGGAGACACAACAGTTCGAAGCTCCTGTGCTGATCAAAGTGGGACTGGATCCATAAATGGGCCCCTATGTTCTAGCCTGGGTGAGATGAGAAGACTCAGTTTGTTTTCTTATTTTTTTGTTTGTTTGTTTAAAATGTGGTACAGGATCAGGAAGTGTTGACAAGTTGAATGTGATACCTTCTAAGCTCTCTTCCATTTCTAAATTTGTGATCCTATGCTCTGCTTTAATTGAGGGAGTTCCCTCATGGTTGAAGCAATAGATCTATTATATTATTCAAGTACCAATGAAAAAACTGAGGTTAGAGAAGTACAGGGAGACGAGACAGAGATCAGGCCCATGGGAAAAAACAAAATTAAGGGATTACTAGGGCATATTTTTGGAGCTAGGTGGCACAGTGGGTAAAGTGCCAGGTCTGGAGTCACAAAAACTCATCTTCCCAAGTTCAAATCTGTCCTCAGATACTTACTTAATTGTGTGACCCTGGGCAAATCACTTAATCCTGATTGCCTCAGTTTCTTTATCTGCAAAATGAGCTGGAGAAGGCAAAGACAAACCACTCCAGCATCTTTGCCAAGAAAACCCCAAATGCAGTCATGAAGAATCGGGCAATGACTGAAATGACTGAGTAACAAGGGCATATTTATAAAAAGCATAGATTTGAAGTCAGGGAACCTGAGTTTTAGTCCTGCTCAGTTCTGCTGCTCTCTACCTATGTGATCTCAGGTAAGTTTCCCTTCACTACTCTGAGATCCAATTTCCTTACCTATAAAATGAAGGGATTGACTTGTATGATTTCTAAAGTCGCTTCCAATTATAAATATTACAACCCTGGGAGCAGGTTTTACACAGTTATCGTGGATGACAATCACTGAAAATAAAAGTAGTAATTCTTCAACAAGGTAATTCTGAAGATAATAGAGGCCAATAACTCCTTTTTGTCCGCCAAAAAATAAATGTCACTAGGGAAATTCTAATGTGTCTTATGGAAATATTCCAATTGTGCCTAGCAACTTCTCTGTTGCAGTTCATTCTCCTAATTACATCATTTGCTTTGAAACATCATGAGTTTAGTTGAAATATTATGCTAATGTATTAGCCTTGTAGTTCTTAATAATTGATGAATCAATAGGCTAAGTTCTATTTTTAATTATCAAAATTAAAGGGATGAATCGCTATCATGAATATTCAAAGACAAATAGTCTCCTCACGCTTATTTGTAAAGACATGTTTGTAGAATTCATGTTTTCTACTCAATTTATGTGCCAAACAAAAAGACCAAAAAGATTCTCTCTCAGGGGAGAAGGGGAATAAACATTTATATGGTGTTTACTATGTGCCAGGCACTATGCTAGATACTTTACAAATATTTCTCACTTGATCTTCACAATAACCTCAGGAGATAGGTGCTATTGTTACCCCTATTTTAGAGTTGAGGAAACGGAGACAAACAGAGGTTAAATGACTAGTCCAAGGTCACACAGCTAGGAATTGTCTGCAGTTGGCTTTGAATTCAGGTCTTCCTGACTCCAGGCCCCTGACTGTATGCATTGTTCCACTTAGCTGCTCAATTAGCTAATGGGAAATTCTGATTATTGTCTTCCAACTCTGTCATTCTGTCTCCTCAATCATTGTAGTTGAAATTGCTTTAGACTATAAGTGCTTCACAAAATAGTAAGCCTTTTCCAAATAAAGCACAGGATCTTTTATATTTGGTTACATCAGAAGCCCCATTTTCTTAGCATAGAAATAAATTCATCATAAAATAAGTTACCCCCAGGATATTCCAAAGTTTGACATACCCTGACTCAAAGCATAAATCTGGTAAGGCCAAATAGGTCTCATTCTGAGAATCTTTATTAGGAGAGAGTTGGAAAGTCTGCTGTCATAGAAAATAAGGGTATAGAAGCCCTAGTACGTACACATACACACAAATTATATGTACATATTTATGCAGATTATGTTATATGTTACAGGCATATCTGTTTGTGTGTATGGTCCAAATTGTGTTAACATTGTATTAGTTTCTAAATTATCTTCTAAAAACATGTTTTATCTTTGCAGTCCATAACACACCTGTTTATAACGATTCTTGAAAGCTACAGTCTGACTGCAGGCATGAATCTTGATTGAGTTCAGCAAATAAAAGTTATGTATACTGTCATTCACTCAAGGTGGTCACATTGATTTCCATAAAAGAACTGACATGAACATTTTTACTCAAACTTCAAAATTAAAACTGACTTTTCTAAGAATTGAAAATTAGTTTATTTTTTGTTTGTTTTAAATATTCACCTTGGTCCATCTTGGCTTTGATTGGAATTTAAAAAGAAAAAGAAAATACCAACATTTCCCAAGAAAAGCTATTTCCAGCCACACCAAACCAGAAGAATACTGTAAATCTTGGGCAGAGAACCTGTTCTTGCAAGATTTATGGACCAATTTTTCAAGATCAAAAGCGTTTGGATAAGCACCCAAGATCTTGGATGCTGTCCCAGACTGAACCTCCAACACTTCTGAGGTTGGCCCATCACTAATATTTACAATATTTCTGACATTTCAGTGGGATGGACTCCTAGGTCTTAGCGATAGGCTGGCTTCCTCCTCAGATTGTTTTCGGGAGAGTGCCAGAGAAATGTGCCGTGTGTGAAAGGCATTCGGATGGCACTGGCATTTTGCAACAGGAAGGAAATGATTTGTAGTTGCCATAAGCCTGTTGTGTCTTGTCAACTTTGTTGGTAGAAAAACGTCATCAGATCCATTAGAATACAGACAAGCTACGCTGCCCTCGTGACAAGTGTTCTTTGGCAAGTGATTTGAGGCCTATGTTTAGGCAGTGTTCTTTCACAGAGACTTACATTTCCTTATAGAGAATTTATAGAAACAGGCTGTCTGTCAGCTACACTGATTCTCAGCCTCTCATCTAAACCATTTGTAAAACATACACACACACACATTTTTTTTAAAGTACCTACCCAAGATGATATACATGAGAAAATGTGTGTCCATAACCCTTACAGTAACATATTTCTCTAACAACCTATTTATCTAATATGACTTCTTGTCTACATCTGGTCATTTATTAACAATGTCCCCCAAGGATTCCACAGTTACTGGGCTTTCCCTACTCAGAGCAGTAATAAGATAATGCAACTGGATTATTTCAACTTTCCACTCACATGTACGTATACCCTTGGATACTGATAGCTGTGTGTCCAAAATAAAAAATGTACCTATGTTATATTTATGTATATGTTTGTTTATGTACACATATGAGGTCAGTGTAAAGAATGTGATGACTTGGTTGTACTTCTGTGGTTTCAGGGTTATTGAGGGGTTTTTTTTGCCATTTTTATATGATGAGGTTTTTTTTTACTATCATTGTTTTTGTTCTGTCCCTGCTATAACCAACACCACCACCCTTAAAACCAGGTCAAGATTATAGCTACCATTTTACAGATAAATGAACTGAGATCCAAAGAAGATTGTACTGAGAGTAAATAATAGATTCTAGTTTAGAATCTGTAGTTCCAGACTGAATCACCTTGAATTATGCCACCTCTGTTCTCATCCCCCAAGGCCCAGCTTTTGTACAGCTCTTATCACTTTGTAAGTGCCCTAAGGGAATCTTTGGCTTGGTTCCCCGAGATAGGCAAAACTTTACCATTAGTTTTCAGACATCATTAAGAAAGCAAAATATCCTCTTTGACCCCGAAAAAGTTCACATTTTTCTTTCCCCTATCGTTTTGAATGCCAGTACTTCTCCTCCTAGACTTCCACTGCAACCTTGTTGCCTCCCTCAATCACTAAATATTTAATGCCTACTTCATATAAGACAATGTGTTGGGCACTCTGAGATAAATGAAGTATAAGACATGATCCTTGCCTTTTAGGGACCTAGTTGGTGAGAAAAGACATGAAAATTTGAATATATGAAAATTTCAATAACAATGAAGGCTTGTAAATGTTTCTGATTAGTGACATTAACATAGACAATCAGGGCTACAAGAGCTCAGATTCCTATGACCATAAGATTTGGTCTCAGAAGGGACTTTAGAGGCCATCTAATCCAGTGCTCCCAACATATTGGATAACTAAGGCTCAGAGAGAAATGACTTGTACCAGGTGGCAGAGATCCCAGGATTTGAAGAAAACAAGATCTTAGTTCAAATCCTGACTCAAACACTAGTTCAAATCCTGACTCAAACTAGCTATGTGGTCTTAGTCAAGTTGCTTAACCATTCTCAGCCTCAGTTTCCTTATCTGTAAAATGGAGATGATGCTAACACCTATATCATCCTGATTGTTGTGAGGATTAATGAAATACTGTGTGTAAATCACTTTGCAGACCTTAAACTGCCATATAAATGCAGGTATTATTATTATTATTACTGCTCAGTGGCAAAGGTTTCCTGACTCCAAATACGTTGCCCTTTCTGTTATTTCATATGACCAATCTCTTTTTTTTTCCCCTGGAGGAAAAGAAAACACAGTAAAATGGAATTGAAAAGAGATGATGAGAATATGGATCTCTTTTAAGGAGAATGTCTGATTTTTTTTTGAAGGTCCATTCTTTCCAGATTTTAGGGAAGTTAGTTTGCCTCTAATTTTCATGACTGCCATACTCTAGTTCTGCTCTTTGTAGAATGGAAATTCTTGGAGAAGAAAGACTGACTGCCATTGCAGAATGTCTGTGGACTCTTGGCAGAGCACCAGGCATCCATGGGTATTCAAAATCATTTGGATTCTGACTGTATCTTCCTATGACTTGGCTCCCAGATCCCTCCCCCAAAGCCATATTTGTTTGGAGACTTGAATGAATACATTCAGCTTCTCTATCTTTTTAGACTACACGTGATGCCTCTGTAAGTCTTTCCAGCTCTAACCTCTTTCTGTCATTCTTCTTGGGACAAGGTTCAATCTTTCATCCTATATCCTCCTTGTCATTCTTAATGGTTTTCAGGGTCTTGCCCTTTTCCTTTCTCTTTCTTCTGTAGTTTACTGTAGTTGCCTGGCCTCGCATACCACAGGCTGCTGGTTCGGCCTTCTTAGCTTGTCTCTATGAAGCTCATCCCTAATGTCAACGGGATGAGAAAAAGGACTAATTTGAAAGTTTGATGAAAGAGGAGAGCTCACCAAGTAACAACAGTCCCTCCATTCTCTTTCTCCATTTGGTTAGCATGTTTATTCATGCGGTTGATAATTTACAACTTTTCAGTCTTGTAACACAGACTTAAGCTATTTCGTGGGGGCACTTCCAATGTGACCTCAGGGGCAGCACTCATCAGTGAAACATTTCAGGTGGCAAAGAAGAACTGCCCATCTGGGAGATGAAATCTGTCAGAATCTGTCCCACGAGGCAAGGCTGTTAGTTGGCGGGAATAATTACAGGGGGTTGCCTGGCTGCCATGGCAATGGAAACTTAATCCAAGTGAGTTCAGGTAACCGACAGCTCTAGGCCTGGCTGCATTCCATGGGGCCCCACAGCACACTGCCCTACGTGAAGTGGATGTTTTTCAGCAAGTTGCAACGCAGCCGTTTGCATTAAAATTTAGCCCAGGTATGCCAGACAGCTGTGCCAAAGCACGTCTCATTGTTCCATTAGTTCAAGAGGTACTGGGCACCAAAATCCATATAAACTCAATTGCTGGTTTTGATACTGGGTTGCTGTAATTTCACCTTCTACCTTATAGATACAAAGACCAGTTTACCCATCTTATGAGTGGCTGATTCTTGGTTGTTTCTTAGTGTGTCTATGATAACCAAACTGGATCTGTGTGGTTTGAGAAAGAGACAGAAGAAGAGGGAAAATGATGATATTCTGAGGTTCAAATAACTCGATGCGGGCAAATTTCAGTATGATAATGGCTCCGCATTTTTCAGTTACAAAGTGGCTTCCCCATGACAACCCTGTGAAATCAGTATTATTGTTATTAACAATAACATATTGGATAGTATGATATATTTGATAATATAATTGATATAACGAATTATTGTTATCATCCCATTTTGCAGGTAAAGGAATAGAGGTTCAGTGAAATTATCTAAGGTCATGGAACTAAGAAGCTACAGAGCCAAGACTCAAACCCAATTCATATTCTCAAAAATCTAGAGCTGGAAGAGTTAGATGCCACCGGTCCAATCTCTTCATTTTACAGATGAGGAAACTGAAGTCTAGGGAGGTTAAATGATTTGTCCAAGGTCACATAAATGGTGTCAGGAGAAGGATTTGAACCTAGAGTCCTCTGCCTCCAGAGCAAGTGTTCTTGCCATCGCACTCAGTCTTCCCACTCCAAATCTAACACTCTTTTTACTCTACCTAAGGGGTCACCTTTTCAGCAAATTCCAGGATAGCCCCTAATTCAGAGGGGATAGCACTACTTGTCTGATTTTTGTTTGTTTGTTTTTATGCTAAACTCATTTTTGCAAAGTCTTCATTAACTGGGCCACTCACTCCTGAAGCAGTTCAATAACCATAGGATGATAAGACTTTAAGGGGAAAGAGGAACTTCCTGAAATGGGCTCCAAGGACACGTCCTACTCTGCAGCTCCTGAAGCAAATTATCAAGAGGTGGTCTGAGATACTAGTGTCAGTGCAAATGGCATCATGATTTCCAGAGATCTGCTTGTGATATAGTTTAAATAGTTTTAATTCATTCATGCAAACATTTACTTTCAGAGAGTTTAAGACCAAGAGAGAGAGTGTCTATAAAACGGCATGTTGTTACATCTCCTCCCTATCTGTCTTCTGAGTCAGAAGTAATGAGCTTTACTAATAAAAGGAACATTTATACCACCAGGAACACGGAGCCAATACAGCTGCTGTCAAACAAGCCATGTCCAATTCTGCCTCATGCATCATCCTGTAAGTTGCCATCTTGACTTAGATTCCAGATTTTATAGTACAAAGAATCATGCCCCTAGCTAGTGACACACTCACATTTTTAGACACAGTGTATGGGGTTTCAGGAAGACCAAGCATTTGTGAACTAGAGAGCTGAATAATTTTGACAAAGGGATTATATCTGGGAAATTAAATATGATTACTGAAATTGCTGCTTAATTGTAGGATTTAAGAACTCAATAGGACCTTAGAGATTACCTAGTATAGCAGAACAGAGCACCATATCAGAAATCAAAGAATCTGGGTTCAAATCCCAGCTCCACTACTTACTATATGCACAACTTTTGGCAAGCATTTAACCTCATCAAACTTCGGTATTCTCATCTGTAGAATGAGGACATTATATCACAATCCATTTGAGGTGCCTTCCCAACTCTAAGTCTATGATCTATGAAGTCACTTAAGCTCTCTGGGCATCCATTTCTTCAAATGTAAAAATCAGCAAGTTGTACAGTGTCATGCAGAGGAAAGAACACTGGCCCTTGAGTAAGAGGACCCAGGTTCAAATGCTACCTCCAGTACTTGATACCTGTGTGACCTGGAGCAAGTAATTTAACCTCTCTGAGGCTCATTTTCTTCATCTGTAAAATGAAAGGATTTAGACTCAATCACGTCTATTGACATTTCCAGCTCTAAATCTATGGTGCTATGTTCTAGTTCAACCACTTCATTTTATGATGAGGAAAAAGAAACCAAGAGTGGCCACTTGAATGATAATTTACAATATTAGGTCAATAACCAATAACAGTCTCATGTATCTGACCTTTAGCCATACTAACAGGATGTCTAAAATCCTGTTACAACTTACAAATCATTTTTAAACCTATAAACAGTAAGGTCACCCATCCGTTTGATTAGTCCAGTAGAGGTAGGTTTTTTTTAGAGGTAGGTTTTACATAACAACCTACATTCTAGTTTTGCATAGGCAGCTAGAGAGTGAAATTCCAAAGAAATTCCATGAAAATTCAATGCCAAGTGCCCTGATTCTAGCCACTTAAAATTTTAAATTCAGAACTGTTCCGGGATGATCTACACTTACAAATGTAGTAAAGGAAAGACACAGGGGAAAAAGCAAGACCTCTAACCAAGATGACCCCTTTGATCACAAGGATTGAAATAGCTCATATCTAAGAAGAGCTTACTATACTTAGAAGTCTTCCATGTCCATTTATAAATCAAGGAGAATGACTGAAAGGTAAACATTTGCCTTTTATCTCTCTCACTGCATCTGAAGGCAAGGCCATGACCAAATCCTGGCTATAAAATAAAGTAGCACTTGTAACAATGCAAAGCCTGGTCTCAGGACAGACACCAAAGCTAGAACAAGTAGTATATCTTTACCCCTCCAAGGGTATCCTTCTATACTGAAGTTGAATGGTAGAATAGGTCTATAATAATAGTCTTGTGCTATATGAAAGAGTTTGCTTTACAATTAACATGTGCAGATATGGGGTTATTAATATCTCAATCTCTTTTTCTCCTAAATTCCAACATGTAGAAGTCACTGAATGCAATAGTGCCCATAGCAAAGTTAATTTCCCCATATTGTATTACCATGGATACACTAATTTAAGATAATTATTAACTATCTAATATTTTAGAATACCGCATTTCAAATGTGTGGCTGTTCCTACTAATATAGAATCATATAGAATATCAGAGTTAAAAGAAGGTATCTCAGTGACCATCTAATCCAATTCTTTCTTTTTTATAGATGAGAAAACTCCAGAACAGGGAAATAACTCACCCAAGGTCCCGTGAAATTCTAACCACAACTTTAATACATCAAAATGCATGACATAAAATTTTAGCTTTGTTTTTAATTTTCTAGGCGTATTTGCAAAAAAATGTAGGGGGCAATGGAAAACAAAAAGAAATGGAAGGGGGAAGGGAAACTTGCTTATATCTGTATGTGTGCATCTGTATGCTCACATATGCATGTGAGCAACCCATAAAAATCAACAACAGTCATCCTAAAGAATAAGGAATTATCCATCCTGGAAATAAATCTTCATCTCCTTTAACCTCCTTCAAATACCTCTCACCTCAAGGATCTATGAGTTCTTAGTATGGTAAATTCTTATATTGTCTCCAAGTCTAAAAATTAATTTTAAAAATTGTTTAATTATGGACTCCCCCCCCCACCACATTGCCAAGAAAAGACTTTGCTCAGGAAGAGTTTGACTCACAGAATGTTCAACATTTAGGTTCATTTAATTTCGAATAGCCTCTGAGTATATACTCATATAACCCTTCCCACAATTAACACACACACATATACATACACTCAAAGAGGTTCAAATCCTATTAAAATGAATTCCAAAGGAATGTTCTTTGGTTATACTGTAATTTTGTGCATTGACTATTGTTTGAAATAAGTAGGTCACAGGCTGGGTGATGAAAGTATTTTCTTTTAAATAGAAAATGTCGTTTTCCTATTTGTTTCAAAGGGATTTTTTTTCCTGTAGCTTTTAAAGTAGAAATCTTTTTCCCACCTTTCCTTCCCAGCCAAAACCATACACACAAATGTATGTATGAAAAAGAACGGAGTGGATTTTATCCAAAAGTTCTAGTGGGAGGGGACATAGAGGGAAATTTCCCGGGGGGGGCTGTGACTGACTGCAGGTAGTCTTGATACAGGTGGATTACTAAGATTTAAATAGCTACGCACCGCCCCCCTTTCCTAAATGCCCCTCCCTTCTCCGTGCCCTCTTAGAAAAGATATTCTTTCTGAGAACCTGAATTCAGGGAGGAACGGTTTTACAAAGTTAGGCTTGAAGCCCTGTCGGGTTAGAAGTTAACATGTAATCAATGCAAATGTGGGTTGTCTATCAACACCATGCCTCCCCAGGAGTCGGTGGGGCAGTTCTGGTTCACGACTTGACCCTCCCACAGCGTGAGTGGGCTCCTAGAAGTCATCGAGTCACAGCGGCAGGCCGGCACAGAAGCAGTTAACTTTTATAAAGCCCACGAGAAAGAAAAACAGCTTCTGACCAGCCTTGTGTGGGGAGGAGGGTTCGAAAATGAGGCTGTTGCTGTTGTTTTCATTGTGTGCACTCTAATCAGGGAGAGCAAGAACAATACCGCATGTAATGCTGATTTTGGAATGTGTCCATGCAGCTTTTCCCAGGCTAGACAGCCTTGGGAACCACTGATAGTGTGGCACACCAGGGGCACAGCCTCAATCACCCAGCACAGGGCAGGGCAGCCTTTTCTGTGGATAAAATATGTGAGGGATGACAAGAATCTTCCCAGCATGGGAAGTGACAGTAACAACAAAATATACAGGAGTTCAAGGCTGTGTGAAGGCTTTGCATCTTGCAGCCCAGACGTGGGGACTTGATATTTGAAAGATAGACTATTTCTCTCCACCCCCCCCCCTTCAGTCCCTTCCCCCTTTCTCTTTTCTGTTTGTTTGTTTCCCTTTTTTGCATTCAACTTGCCCTCCCTTTCTTCTCCGCCCCTCACCCCCCAACCTCCATCCACCACACTTTGAAGCCAAGATGAAAGCTTGCGTTGTGGCTGCTGGCACGGAGAAGGCTGGGGAGACCAACCGAGTGAAGTGTGCTTTAGTTTAAGATTTTGTATTTTTCTCCCAAGGAGGGGGGTGGGGGATATCCCTCCCGAAACAATTACATTTTGCTGTAAAGTAGCCTGTATATATCTTGGACTGAAATATGGTCCTAATTTTTCAAAGCCTTTGTCTCTAAGGATAAGGGGAACAGTGAAAATGTGGCATCCTCCCTCAAAGCAAAGGCATATAACTCGGAGGGGGTTTGTTTGGTATTGTTTAGAAAATAAAACAAGAAAGAGGCCCATTGGGGAAAAAAAAATTTGTCACAAAAGCATTTTGGTGTTGACACAACAACAGATTCTAAATCTCTCAAGTGTTTGTGGTTGAAATAGGTCCCTTTCTTTTAAATAGCACAAAATGGCTAAGTTGTGCTGTGAATAGATAAGTGGCTAAATGATTCTGAAGGACTGATGGCAAAAAAAAAAATGGAATGAAACACAAAATAGAGAATCACATTCTTAACTTTCTAAATCTGGGAAAACCCAGTTATGAAGGATATGTATATATCATATACTCAGTTATGTTCCCACACATAGTGATTTATAGTATATCTCATTCAGTAAACATACAAGATATATGTCATCCATGATCTCCCTCTACCCAATAAATATTGGTCAAATTGATGTCAACAGGGATCTGTACATAACCTTTGCCACAAACGCCAATGATAAACCAAGTTTTAAAACTCACTCTCCAGGAAATGGTTGGGTTTGAATCTCAAATCAAATTGGCAATGGATCCCACTAGCCATTATTTTCATCAGCACAAGATTAACAATGACCACATGTGCCTGTGCATGTGTCTGTGCAATGCAAAGTTATTTCTGACTGGAAACTTTCCCTTGACATTTCTCTTACCAGTAGAGTGTTTGAGATTATGGTGTTGTTACATGTATTCAACAATTCCATCTAATTCGTATTTACTTATAGAGGAAAGAGCTTGTGCTTACATACAGAAAGTCCAAGCCCTAGGATTCAGACTAGTCAGGTGCCTGGTAGCTGCCCATTCTGGGTCATATGACTTTGCATTTGTTTGAGTTTGTTCTGAATTTAGGTCTGGTGGTTTTTTTCTATCTGAGATCCTTGAAAGGGCTAGTGACAATGATGAGTGGCCTGTCCTTCACAAGCAAAAAAGTATATAAGTAACTCTAGTGTCAGAGAAAAGAGTGGAGAATGGAAAGAAAGTCATAAAAGTGGATAGATATAGATATGTATATATATGTAACATATGTGTATATGTAAATGTACATATGTGTGTATGTCTCTTCCTGGAAGATATATTCTTCAGTGTTAATTTGAGCTCCTATGCCTGGCAATTTCCATATCCATCTTAAGATAGAAAAAAAATGATATGTCTCAAGACTGAGGCCTCCCTTCCACAAATATTTGCCTTCTCCTCTCCCCCTCCACTACCATTCCTTCTTATGAGGAGGAGTTGTTCATTTAGAAAACCAGCTTATACTTGGCTTGTGTTCAGTGTAACTACCCTCCTACTTCTCCTTAAATCAGTACTTACAGATGCAACAAGGATTCACCTGAAAGGTTCATGAACTTGAGTCAACTTTCCTGAGAGCTTGAACTAGGTTGAATACTGTGACTAAACTTCTAAAAAGGTATTTTTACATGGCCTTTGATTTAGATATCACATTACCTCATCACCTAGGCAAGGTCCTAAAATCCACTTCCCCACATGACTAAATGAAATAGAGGTAGTAAATTCTACTTCCCTTACCCTCCCTGTCTAAACATTCAACACCCAAAATTTCCCCTCACTGCCACCCCACAATATACCTTTACTCTTGTGTTTCTATGGAATGGCAATTCATTATTACTTTTCAGTTTGCATGCATGTTGCATACACTGTTGGTATGTCCTGGGCTGGTATTCAGAAAGCCTGGTTTTCCAGTCTCAATTCTGCCTGTTAACTAGCTGCCTGACTTGGGGCAAGTTACTGAATCTTTCTAGGCCTCAGTTTCTTAATCTATAAAATAACTGGGTTGGGCTAGATGACCTAAATCCTTTCCAGCTCTAAAATCCATTTATTCCACAAATATGTATTAAACACCTATTATGTGACAAAGCATTGTGCTAGCCTCTAGATTCACAGCTTCTATGTCTGCTTCCAATTAGTGTTGTCTGATTGTATCTACTGATTCATTTGTACTACTCTGTGCACATGCAGGTACTTATTAAAGAATTTTTTATTGCTTATTTTAGGAGTCCTTAAATCCATGGCATTTTTAAAACCACAGCTTAAAGAAGCACCTGGGTGGGAGAGAGGGGCCAGGATAGGGAAGGAGGGAGTGTAAGTGTGTATTCTATACACACATCTACAAAATACTTGAATATGAACATTGTAATTTGTGAGTATGTAAATCTGATAATGACATATGTAAATAAGAGTAACTGAATACATAAATGAGTACCTGTTGATGCAGATGTTTAACCCCTTTGTATCCAGTTTGCAGTGGTACTGGATGGGGTACATGTGTGAATTCATGTGCAAAAGCACTTCAGAAGGATAAATGATGCTAATATTGCAGACAGCTCTGCAATCAAATTCAAAAGTACTTGAATTAATTAAGGGATCGGTGAAGCATATGGCAGATGCAATTTGCTTTTTAAAAAAAACCCAAATACTAAGACTTGGAAGCAGGAATCAATCAGGAATATGTGCAAAGCAAACCCTCATCCAGTATACTGATCAGAAACAGAGTTAGAGGATTATTTTGGAAAGATCATTGAAACCATCAACCTGAGCCTAGCTAGACTAAAGATGACAACCTGGATAAGAAGATGCATTGGGAGACTACACAACAAAAGCATCAGGAGACTTTTGTTAGACCCCTGGAACCTTGTGTTCAGAACCATCAACTTTAAAGGGAAGCTATATCCCCTCACTCCCTCCCCCCAATTCTAGCCACCCTAAGAGCCTTTGGAATCAATTGGCACACTCTTTTGTCAGCTAGAAAGCACTCTACACATATGCAGCATATGATTACTGTTCATCTTGTTATTAGCCATTCTTCAATTTATACACTTAAGGGAAGTAGAGGCAAGGTGACCTCAAATTAGAGAATTTCCTGTTTCCATTGGTCTGACAGATACCCACTTTGTTGACCTCACTTTCTAAGCTGGCCTTGCATCATAGAATAGCAATAATTCTTTCTTAATACAAATGTATGCTGCTCTGTCTGCTGCTGATACTTTATATATTGTGATTTTTATTGGTTATATTTCTGTAATTGATCAAAAGGAGCATTTGAGAGGTGAAAACTAAAGCAATCCTAGTCTACTAAATACGAAATCCACTGTTCATTACTATAATCAATGATGATCATCAGTGTGGATCTCCCTCCATCAGAACAGATTGCAATTTATCCACGCCTTCATCTTAAATGATCCTTGTTTATGTCTTCTAAATCTGCCTTGTATAGGATCTGTAGGGTTTTTTTTTTAACAGGATAAATCACTTAACTTCTATCTACCCTGGTTTCCTCATCTGTAAAATGGGGATAAGATAGTACCTACCACCAGGCTTACTATGAGAATATAATTAGATGATACTTGTAAAGTCTTTTGCAAATGTTGAAGAGTATTATATTATGTAATATCATATGTAATATATTAATGTATAATAGATGTAATAAAACATAGTTATATGATATATAGCTATATTTGCCATTATTATGTGTCAGAGATGCTTGTGACAGTTTGGCAAAGTCTATGGACCACTTCCCAGAATAACATTTTTAAATGCAATAAACATAAAGTAAAACACATAGGATTATTAAAAAAAAACAATTATGTTGCAATGCAGTTCTAAAAATATTTTTAAGAACAGGCTCATGGACCCCAGGTTAAGAACTCCTAAATAAAGAATCTACACAATATACCAGAGTCCTTTCCCTAGACCTTTTAAGGTATATCCTGGGTAGGGATATAATACTTGGGCTGTCTAGCCATCATGCTTCTAAATTTTGGCATCTTGGGAAAAATCCCAATCACTTTAACCTAGTTGCAACTCAGAGCCTCAGCCTATACCGAAATGCTCTTCACACAAATACAAAGCTATTTTCCATGACTACTGGCTTCAAATGTGTCATTCTACTAACCATAACTCTTCAGGGGTTTCCTGTTGACCAACACATGAAATACAAGAGAGATTACTGAAATTACAAACATTAAAAACGAATGAATGTACTTCAGCCAAATTGGCTGTAAAATGAAATTATATACAGAAATCCCCTTTCCCCTACTGAATCAATAAGAACTGTGTTTTCTCTCTGAGTATATTTGCTATTTTAATGTGAGAAAGTAGGATTACCTATCCATCTGGCTCATCTGAGTTTTCTACTCAGTTCCTAGGTTCAGCTGGGAAATCACAGTGGCAGATAGGGAGGTGGCCCTTGCCACGCCTACATGATAGAACCCTGGCAAAAAGCGATCCTAACATGGGCACGTGATATCTTGAGATTGTACCTGGGGTTGGAGCCTATTCTCTGAGTCAAATCATTTATTCTGCATTTTTATCCCAGAAATCCAGAGGCTCCCTTTTTTTCCCTTGGGCAAATCTGGGACAGTTGCGCTAATCCACCCCTCTCTGCTTTAACCTAGGCGTAAGAGGAGTATAAGGGAGCACTCCCATGTCTTTGAGGCATATAACCCACCAGCACATCCCTTGACCTCTTCTTGTCAACACTAGGATATTCATGCATATCCATGTGTATGGTTCTTTTGTCTTTCCTACTTCCTCTATCAGATTACATCTGTCATTAGGGCAGGCATCGTGTCCATTTCTCCATATATGACCACCTCACCTTCTGCCTAGTATAGGGGCAAGCGTGCTGTTGTCGTTTAGCCCCAGGTGACTAATGCCACCTTGCAAAACCCGGGCTAAGTGGTCTATTGAATTAACTTCACCTCAGTAAGGAAATATTGCTCTATACAACAGCCTGCCTGAATTAGACAGTGATATCATACTCATTGTTGCTATCAATTTATCACAAGCTAGCAACATAATATTCATTTTATTTTCTCCACACATAAGAGGAACTTAGGAATCCTGTACAGTATCATTCTCTATGAAATTTGACCTCCTCTAGCAGCTCCCACAAACAGTGAGGTCTACATTCTAACCACTGCCTAGAGACCCACATAGTCTGAAATATTCTCCTCCCTTGAGAGCAGTCTTATCTCTAGGAAGTTGATGTATGATCTGAGTCAGAGGGCAATGACCTTAGGTTTTCCAAATCTTGGTTTAGAAGATACCTGCTGATAAAATAATATTTGTTTAAGGCATCTGAAAACCAACAAAGCCATAATCTTTTATTTTTTCTTGTCCGTGCCAGAAAATAAAACGACATAATTCATTAATAAATGAATTGGGAGTGTTTGCACTTAAGTAACCTTTCATGTTTTGTCATCAACACATAGCAAAAGAGACTCCTAGACTGATCGAGCTGGAAGGAACTTGAGACATCAACCAATTCATCTAGTCCAACCCCATCGTTTTCCAGATGAGAAAAACTAAGGCCCAGAGTAGTTAAGTGATTTGCCCAAGGTCGCACAGCAAGTAACAGAGCAGGAAAAGAACCACGGTTTCCTGAGGTTTAGCCAGTGTCTTTAACTTTTTTCTACTAGTCCTCTGATTTGGTCATTTAAGATGTGGAACCTCTCATAATTCCTGAAGCCCTTAGGCATCTAAAGATTTTCCATTTCTGATTGTAGCTTTTGGTCAGGCAGCATGGTACAATGCAAAGAATATTGGTGCTGAAGTGAAAGGAATTAAGTTCCCATGGTCTCTCTTTAGAGAGAGCTCAGAATCTTAGCCATCTCTTCATTTGTCTGGCCTGGTTTCAATTCCACAACCATCATCATGCCCCTACACCACCATCACTACAACATATCCTCAGTATCCTGTCGTGTGCTGTCATCTCTCATTACATGGTAAACTCCTCGAAAATAGGCACTGTCTTTCTTTTTCTAATTTTTATCCTCAGCACCTAGCACAGTGCCTGGCACATAGTGGGCACTTAATAAATGTTTATTGTATCATATACCACTCATGACATTACCTTACTGTGTACAAGTTAATTAGCTTCCCTGCACCTCAGTTTCCTCATACGTCAAATGAGGGAGTTAGAATAGATGATACACAAGTCCCTTCCGGTTCTGAATCTATGATTAAAGTAAGTTTTTAATAATGGCAACTCATATTTATATACCACTTAAAACTCACTCTTTTCATATTTAAGCAGCTACAATTCTAGTAAAATTAGCTCACATGTGTAAAGCTCATTAATATCTATAAAGCACTTTACATAAATTACCCCATTTGCTTCTTACAACAACCCTGTGAGAAAGGTGTTATTATCATCATCCCCATTTAACCAATGAGGAAACTGAGGCTAAACGATGTTAAGTGACTTGGACAGAGACACATAGCTAGTAAGTTGCTGAGGAGGCATTTGAATCTGCCCTGCTCTATCCACTGAATAATGCTGGCTTCCTTGAGTATGTAGTGTTTGTACTCTATGGATATCCAGCAAGTAAATATTCGTCAATGATGACCATATCAAATGAAAAAATCTTTGAACCACATTTCTTTTCATTTTCTGAGTGCTTAATGCAAAATGTTGCACTTGGTAAACACTTATTGATGACAAGGATGAAAATAATTGTAGATTTTCCAGCTATAAAATGTCGAGGAATTAGTTTCTAGACCAGGACAAGAGGCAGTTAAACTTACTGAACTTGGTCCTAGCAGTGATGAAGCAATTCCTAACCGAGACAGAAGCCTAAATGTACAAGGCAGTGGATGAAATCATATCATGATAATGAGTTATCGTCCTTAGACTCTCTTGAAATCATTCTGTCCAAATGAAAGATTTCACTGAGTCATGGAATGTTAGAATGAGAAGTGACCTGAGAAATAACATGGTGCCAACACGTCCTTATTTTTCAGATTAAGGGAACTGATGGTTAGAGAGGGAAGGTGACTTTCTAAGGCTAAAAGGCTAAAATCTTCATCTCATTTCCACCACAGTGCTTTTCTCTTCGCTAGTTGCCTCCTTCCTTTAATCCGTAGTGATTGGTTGTCTACTTGAAGAGAGAGCATACAGTTAGGGTTAAACAGCTCTGCTATGAGAATAGGACAAGGCAGGACAGACTGAAAACTGCAAAGGATTTCAGGTAGGTATGAAAGCTCATAAGAGTCTGGACCAGGGGTGGGGAACCTGCTGCAGATTCCTGGTCTAGATTTAGAGCTGGAAGCAACTTCAGAGACCATCTAGATAGCAACCCCCTCATTTTACAGATGAGGAAACAGAAGCCCAGAGAGGGCTCAAGGTCAATTGCTCATAGGCAACAAGTGGAAGGGATGGGTTTCAAACCAAGGTCCTCTCTTTCTAAGTCTAGCTGTCTTTGAAATATACTTGAGAGGTTTTTGTTTGTTACCCTTATCTCACAATAGTATTTTTCTTGATTTGTTTTAGGTACAAAAAGGCAGGGGGACCTGGTGGATGGAATATTGATTTAAGAGGCAAGAAGAGCTTGGTTTGGATTCTGCCTCTCCTTCTAGCTTTGTGAACCTGGACCAGTGGCTTGATGTCTATGTCTATGATATGTCTCAGGCAGCTCCTCAGGATTCATGTAATAAGTCCTTCCTGCTTAAAAAAACCATAGATCCTTCAAATATTCCTATGGTATTACTAAGTTTTAGAAGAAAACTTACCAGAAAGCAAAGGAACAGATTATGTGATTACCTAAAGACCCCAAGATCCTTCATCAACTGTGTGTTAACATTTAAACAAAAATTTAAAGAAGTAGCTTTTAATGGACTTTTAAGGGCTCCTTTACCTTCCAGAAGAAAGGAAAGAAGTATTTATCAAGTGACTACTATGTGCCCTCACTTTACAAATATTATCTCATTTAATCCTCACAATACCCCTGGGAGGTAGATACTATCACTAGCCCCATTTTACAGTCAAAGAAACTGAAACAGACAGAGGTTAAGTGACTTGTCCAGGGTCACACAGCTAGTGTCTGAGGGCAACAAACTTAAACTCAGGACTTCTTGATTACAGGACTAGAGCTGTGTGCACTATGGCACCACTTAGCTGCAACATCTGGTCTAACAGAATAGCTCTTAGGATCATAGGACTGAAACCTGAAAATGACCTTTAAAATCATCCTTATTTTTCAGATGAGAAAAGTGAGGTCCAGGAGGTTAATTAATTTGCCCACGGTTACACAGGGTTGAAGGCATAGACCCTGTTTTCAAAACCAGGTCCTCAGACTCCAAGGCCAATGCCCTTTCCATTGAAACAAGGCATATGGCACCGGGAAATGCATTAAACTAGTTGTCATGGACACCTCATTTTTGTCCTAGCAATGTGACCTTCAGCAGCTCATCTAGGTTCTCTTGGCCTCAATTTCCTCATCTGTAAAATGAAGGGGTTGGATTAGAATCAGAGATTCTGAATTGGGGGGGGGGGATGAACTTTTTTTTCATATATTTTGGTCATTATATTTTAACATGATTGCTTCCTTTGTAATTCCTATGTGGTTTATTTTATGCATTTTAAAATATTATTCTGAGAAGAGGTTGAAAGGCTTTCCCTGGCTGGCAAAGGAGTCTATGACACACACAAAAATAAAGAATTCAAGCTTCTAACTCTAACAATGCTAGATTCTAATTCACCAGCTTTGTAGGGAGTGACTGCAGCCTAATTGACATGAAGGCAGTCCAGAATGTTTTGAGCCAATCGACAGATAAAATAACCACAAAGAATGTACAGCTACATTTGAATATTAACCTTATTTAGTTTTCAGGCTATATTAATTTCCTTATTTTAAATTATGCTTTATAATATGGCTAATGTTTTGGTTACCTATTAGAAAAAGTTTTTTCAAAAAACATGAGTTTTCCCTCTGGCAACGGGGCTGGTCACTATATACTGTATTTGGTAAACAAAGAGTGGGCCCACTTTGAAATGAAAATCTTTTTCAGGAAAAGAATATTCCAGCAATATTGGTATCCAACTAGACCTTTGACTAGATTGCTCACACCATTTTAAAGCAATGATTCTTGATTTAATACCTGAGAAGTACCATGTTTTCTTTCTCTAAAAAGAGATTTAAAATTCTTCTAGTGACAAATTACATATTATATGTTGCCCATATTGAATACTTTAAATGGGGTTACATTTTATCCATGGCCTTAAATTAAAAATACTAATAATAACTGTGTCCCAAAAAGCCATATACAAAATCTACAAATGTGTGAAAAGGATGTATAATATCACTGTTATTACCTCAGGTATACTCAAGATGACTGAGGTACAAATCCCACCATGGACAAGTCACTTACTCTCTCTGAGTCTCAGTTTCTTCATCTCTAAAATGGGGTTAGGAAGGTTTGAACTAGGTGACTTTCAAGTCTTCCAGGCCTAATTCAAGTATCATAATCATCCTCACATTTAATGAGCATCCAAAAAGGTACTGGACATGGTACTATAGATTCATTTACTTAGATTTGTTTGCATGTTATCTCTGCTTTCAAAGAATTCACAAACTAGTGAGGAGTCATTATCAAAATGCAAAACTAGATTGAATAGAATGTATCAAACATAATATGGTGAGATATCTTTGCTGCTGTTCAATTGTTGCAGTTGTATCCAACTCTTTCTGACTCCATTTGGAGTTTTCTTGGCAAAAATACTGGAATGGTTTGCCATTTCCTTCTCCAGCTCATTTGACAGATGAGGAAACTGAGGCAAAGAGGATTAAGTGACTTGCCCAGGGTCACACAGCTTGTAACTATGAGGCCAGATTTTAATTCAGAAAAATAACTCTTCCTGACTCCAGGCCTGATGCTGTATCCACTGTACTGCTTGTGCAGCTCTCTAAGACTATAAATTATAAATGTATTACAGATCTGCATCGGTGGAGAAAGTTCCTACATGAAGAAACTACAGGTCAAAACATAGAAATTCTAAATGACCCAAGACACAGAAAGAAAGGGTACCAAAGTCTACACATGGGGGTAGGGAGGTCAATTTTAATCAGGGAAAGCTGTTAGAAGGAACTGGATTTTTGAAAATTAGGGTGCAGGTTATTCCAACAGGGGCTTTGTGAAATGGAAAGAGCACTTAGATTTGGACACAGAAAACTTGAGTTCAAATCCTAATGTGTTATGGCAGACAGAATGCTGAATTTGGAGTGAGGAAGACCTGCATTTTAATGCTTCTTCAGATACTTACTAGCTATGTAATTCTGGGTAAGTCACATAGTTTCTCTGGATCTCAGTTTCCTAATCTGTAAAATGAGGAGGTTAGCCTCAAAGCCTTCTAAGGTCTCTTCCACCTCCAAATCTATGAACTCTCCTTGATGAGTTAGGACAAATCATTTAACCTCTCTGGGTCTCAGATTCCTCACCTGTAAAAGAAAGAAATGGGAGGAGATGATTTTTAAGGTCCCTCCCAGGTCTAGGTCCTATGAATTCCTGGGTGTGAAGGGGAGTTAGCATGAAAGACCAGAGGTAAAGATGAAAGGAAATGTAATTTGGGGGGGGGGGGGCTTCATCATGGGGGGGGGTGCTTGGGGTTCTATAAGCAACAGAGAGCAATAATAATAGCTTACGTTCATATAAAGAATAGGAGAACACCGGCCTTAGAGTTAGGAAGTCCGAGGTCCCAAAGCCTGCCTCAAACGCTTAGTGTATGAGCTTGGGCAAATCATTTAATTTCTCTAGGCTTCAGTATCCGTATATGTAAAATGAATGGTTAGTACTAAATCACCTCTAATGTCCATTCTGACTCTAAATCTATGATCAATTATGATTATAAAGCACTTTCGCATTCATTACTTCACTTGGTTTTCACAACTACCTTGTAAGAAGAGAAGGGAGAGAGGAAACAAAACCTTCCATTCATTGGATTGTAAAATTAAGAGCAAGGAAACAGAAGAAATGATGAGCAGGATGGTTTCAGAAAAGCCTAGGAAGATTTATATGAATTGATACAAAGCGAAGTACGCAGAACCAGGAAAGTATTGTACACAGCAACAGCAATATTGTATAATGATCAGTTGTAAATGACAGCTATTCTCAGCAATTACAATAATCCAAGACAGTTCTGAAGGACTTATGATGAAGAATACTAAAAAAAGAAAGAACTGATAGAGTCTGAATGCAAGTTGAAGCATACTTTTTTACTTTATTTTTCTTAAGGATTTTTTTGGTCTGTGTTTTCTTTTGTAACATGGCTAATATGGAAATATGTTTCACATGACTACACATGTATAATCTATACCAAATTACTTGCCTTCACAAGGAGGAAGGATGGGAGGGAAGGAAGGAGAGAAATTGGAACTCAAATGTTTTTAAAAACAATGTTAAAAATTATTTTTACATGTATTTGTGGAAAAAAATTAATTGAAAAAGCAGAGAAAATGAAACTATATGTAAGTAGAAGGACAATAGCTAATAATAAACTTGGTGACAACTCTAGGTGGCACAATGGATACAGCATTAAGTCTGGATTCAGGAAGACCTGAGTTCAAATCCAGCCTCAGATACTTACTAGCTGTGTGACCCTTGACAAGTCACTTAATGTTGTTTGCCTCAGTTTCCTCATCTGTAAAGTGAGCTAGAAAAGGAAATGGCAAACCACTCCAATACCTTTGCTAAGAAAACCTCTAATGGGGTCATAAAAAGTCAAACATGTCTTACAATAATAATAATAATGAACTTCTTGTTTCATAATATAGCCAGTTAGGGAAAGGAGATTTTCTTACCCAAAGATTCCTACATTTAAGAAATAAGAGGTCTGGAACAAATTAATTTAATGTAGCCTGGGCTCCTTTTGAAACTGGCTCTAAGCTAGGCAAACTGGGCATGCTCAAAGGAGCCCAGGCTACCAAAAAAGAAGGAAGAAGGAAGGAAGCAAGGAAGGAAAGAAGGCAGGAAGGAAGGAAGGCAGGAAGGAAGGAAGGAAGGAAGGAAGGAAGGAAGGAAGGAAGGAAGGAAGGAAGGAAGGAAGGAAGGAAGAAGGAAAGAAGAAGGAAGGAAGGAAGGAAGAA
>CM053627.1:120448653-120468265 GCA_028646595.1 Phalanger gymnotis | reverse complement strand
ATGTCTACCAAAAAGTAATGTTAAATAAATGCTTTTAATTCATACATTCATTCATTCATTCTTTTTCATAATGATGTTTTACATGCTAAAGATATCGGCCAATATAGAGTGCCCTTGGTGAATTACAAGAGACACAACACAAAACGAAGTACAAGTGGAGCTGGAAATGGCTTAATATGGTAAGGTACTTCCTAAACATAGACAAGTATATTGTCCAGAATACAACATATATTGTTGCTTTCTCTGCTTTTAATAAAGAGCATAAGAGAGTAGGAAACTACATTCATTTAGTTCCATTTCTACTGGTTTTCTCACAGGCCTTCAGATAGTTCAAGAGTAGGAAGACATTGTATAGTAGATGGGAACATGGGCTGGCTGAATGTCTGGATGGGGAAGCATGATCTACAGTCTGGAGCCAACCTATAAATGTAGGCAGCTAAGTAGGTTAGCTTTCACTCACTCCAACACCAATCAAAATAGCTGAACCCTAAGGTAGGGGTTTCAGAAATGAGTTCATTAACTTCCCCAGGGTCCGGAGAAATAAGATTCTGAAAGTCCGGGATATAACACCCAGGTCTGGTGCAGAAGATACTCCTTCAAGTGAAGAGAAGCTTAGCAGCAAAGGTAAGCAGATAACAAATCTCATAGCTGGAAAGTTTGGCATCTATACCCTCAACGAGGGCAGGTAGGTGGCTCAGTGGACGGAGGGTCTTGCCTGGAATTAAGAAGACTCATCTTCCTAAATTCAAATCTGGCCTCACTTACTAGCTATGTAATCCTGGGCAAGTCACTTAACACTGTTTGCCTTAGTTTCCTCATCTGTAAAATGAGCTAGAAAAGGCAAACTACCCCTGTATCTTTGCCAAGAAAATCTCAAATGGGGTCATGAAGAGTCAGATATGACTGGAAAACAACTGAATGACAACAAAAACCCCTCAGCAACTTAGGTAATAATATCTTGGAGATAAAAGTATCTCTGAATGTCCCCACTCTTCAACAGTTAGTGATGTAAAATGGGGATACCTGCCTCTGAAGGCTGTTGTGAGGATCAAATGAGATAATTTTTGTAAAGTTGCCAAACTTTAAATTTACTGAAGTTTAATAAATGCTAGTTATTATTATTGTCATGATTACTATTATCTCATGATCAATGTCAATCCAGCAGCCTTGTCCTCTAGTGTCACTGAACTATCTGAGTGTCTCAGGCCAGCGTTTCAGAAATGCTATTGATTCTATCTTTGGGAGCCCTTTGGCTATTTCCAAATTCACATTTTGTCCAAAAACCTTTCCAACACCATTTATAACAATCCAAAAACCTGAATGAAGCTCTGAGGCTTTCTTCTTATGCTATGGCTTTATTTGAGGAGGCAGCATAGTGCAGTGGAAAAGATACTGACTGTAGTCATAGGACTTGGTTTCAAATCCTTCCTCTATCACTTATTTCTTATGTGACCTTAAGCAAGTTATTGAACCTCTTATGAAATGAAAGGGTTGGATTGATGGCACCTACAATTGCCCCCAGTCCTAACTCTATTATTTTATTTCCTTCACCATTCCTTAAAAGCAAGAAATTGCATAAACACCTATTTGGATGGAAGCCCTAGCCAAACAGTTACGTGATATCACATTACTTCTGGACCAATGATAGACCGACTATCAAATCACGAGAACTTATAAACTAGTGGTATAATCCTAACAACATGTAGTTACAAACAAAAGGTAGGTGATCATCAATCTGGTGATTCCTTTAAAGCTTGGAAGTAAACCTTTTAAGATTCATGATAGGGCAAGACTTCCTTTGGGTTGACTCAATATATATAATAAGCACTTAATTTAACTCCCTTCCTAATTGAGTGAAAGATGATAAAAATTCATATGTCATTTCTATGCCTCCATCCTAATAGTAGTGTCTTCTTTGCAGATGATGAAATATGACAAGTTATGAGGAAATTCTCCCACTCCACAGAGTCTATTTGTATTCTTAACTGCAGTCACAATGAAAGCAAGGAGACTGTGCCTGGCACCTTAACTCAATCTAGCTGTAGAAAGTACATATAAAAAAATCTAAGGTTTTCTTCCAAAGTCTGAAATTTTTCCTCCTGCTTCCCCACTAATGAGCCTAATAGACTTCTATCAGGCAGTGTCCTCCCAGCATCTACAGGATGTCATAAGGAAGGTTGGGCTACTTCCCAATATCTGAAATGTTCCTGACACTTTTGCGTTCCCTGCTTACACGTGTTTTAAAACACTATTTTCTTCACTCTCTGGAGTCTTTGGGAAGCAACACTGGCTCAACACCCTTGGTGACTAAAGTCCCCTATTTCATCATAGGCTGAACCATAGGAGGAACACAAGTAATGCAGACTGCCTAATTTTATTATATTCTGTCAATTTCAGGGGAAAAAGTTTTGACCCCACATTCCTTGGCCTCTCACTCTGCTAAATACAACATGCAATTTAATGTGTATTTTTATTGGGGGATATAGTAGAATAGACTGGTTGTTTAAAAAACCTTAATCCCAATTGGCAAGGCTGAAGGCAAATGGGGTCCCTATTAACACAGTGCTGGAATGTAATAAGTGCTTAATAAGTTTCTGTCTCTCTTATTCACATATGTGTATACATACATATATACATATATGCATATATATACATATATGTCCCTTTTTCTCTCTTCAACTTACTCCATCACTACCTAAACTTAGAATTTTTTCTTTCCCAAGAATCCCAAAATATATCAAACGTTAAGAGAAACTGCTCCCATTTTTAAAATAAGGCTTTAATATACATATATGTGTGTGTATATATATATATATGCCCAAAAAGGGGAGGGGCTATAGGCTGCACAGTCATTTTAATTTCTATTCATTTTAACAAATGTACCAGAAAGCTACTCACCCACTGAGCTTAGTGCGGGCTTTGAGCAAGAGACTTTTGGAGCCTTATTCTCTGTAGCTTAGGCCCCTCTGCATTTCATCTGCCAAATCTATGAGCTGCCTTCAAGAATTCATACCCCGTGCTTCCCACTTTCTCCCAAACCTCCAACCTCTTATTCCTGACATGCTGCCCACCTCCCTCTGGCTTTAGGGCCACTGCTTCCCTGCTACTGTTACTACTTCTCTATAAGTCTAGCGATCAAAGCTTGGGGTGAGAGTGGTGACCATACTATTGGCCTAAATTTCTCTCACTTTGCTGCTTCTTAGGTTTGGCATCCCTTTTTTTTCCTCCTCCCTTTAACAGTTCCTTTGCATACCCTAAATCACATAACAAAACATGTTTCCAAGTCCTCCAAGCACTTTCTTAGAACTATTTAGGTTAATGTCTTACATTGAACTCTGATGTCATGGAAAGGAGAAGAAAGAAGCACTGTGGTGGGGAAGGCCATGTCCAAGAGTAAGATTTCTGACGGTAATCCCTCCATATACCCCTAGTAATAAATGCAGCAATAAGTAATTACAAACATTCCTATTTGGCCCAGAGACTCTGTAAAATGAATATACACCAAAAGGAAGTCCTATGGCATGATACAGTGACTATTTTTATTAGATCTAAATTTCAGAATGGGATTGTTGCCTCTACTCATCACATTTCAGCCATGGGGAGTATAACTAGCTATAGCTTGAGAGTGAAGTAGGGTCCCCTTTCTATTACATAAACCCATTCCTATCCACTGCTGCGCTGCCACAATGAGTACAGGAGTATTCATTGTTGGAAGGGCAATTCCCGGCAATGAACCACTGCCAAAAGAAATGAGGCTTGCATGTGAAATGCTGTATACACAGTTACAAGAAAACAGCCTGTCTCTGTGGGCTATGATAACATTGAATCTCTCGCCTCCCACCTTCACCCTACCCACCCATATTTTGTTTTGCTGATTGCCTAAGTGAGCATGAGGGAGAAAGGAAGGGAAAGAAGAGTCTCAGGACAGGAAAGGATACCAACAAAACTCTGGAAAGCAACTTTCTCTCCAGCAGAAATGGATAGCTTTCTGCGGCTGTCTTCTGTTCTCTCTACTACTGAGCATACTGATATCAATGAGGCGATTCGTGTTTCTCTACAGTTTTTTAGATACTGTTCTTTTTCCATGATCCAAAGTCATCCTAGACCTTGAGTTAGCACCTTAACCCTCCTGGGCCTTAGTTGATTTTTTAAAATCAGGGGGTTGGACTAAATGGTGTCTGAGTTGTCTTCCTGATCTAGACCGATGATCTTCTATGACCCCATAGATGATCCCAGATATTAAGTGGAGAAGTCACTAAAGGGATAACAGATTGTGACTTTAAGTAGGGAATAACAGGAAAGGATGAACAGATCTTTCACCCTTTGACATCCTTTTTTCCTCATTTGATGCTGTGAATTTTAAAATGTACCTCAACTCTTAAGAAATTTCTTCCACTCACTCTTAAGTGATTTGATAAGTTTTAATAAATCTTTATATGAGAAAAGAAATTTTTATTGATAAAAACCACAAAGTATTTGAGTTGAAAGAGACCTTCAAGGTCATGTAGTCTAATCCCCTCATTTTTTCTATTTTTGTGTAAATGTTTTGTTCATTTTAAACTTAAATATAAAATGAGAAAAGAAAAAATGAACATTTCCATGTACACAGCAGAACATGAGAGGATTCAATATAGAACGATAAATTTCCATTTCAAGAAAATCTATATAATAAATAGTACACATTGTTTTGAAAGCTACCCAGCTTTTCTTTGCTTCCTTATAGGTTTTCTTTTGTTCTCTGCTGTGTACTTTTTATTTTATTTTTCCCCTCCCTCCTATCAACCCCCACTCCCATGCTAAAGAAGGCTGTAATTACATGCAGATATATATGTATATATACATATATATACACACATAGATATCTACAAACATACACATATAGACTCATACGTATATGTGTAAGACTGTACTATGCATATTTCCACTAGTCATTTCTTTCTCTGGAGGCATCTTCCTTCATAGGTCCAAGTCTTTCCACATTTTTCTAAATCAATCAAGTCATAGTTTCCTACATCATAGGAGTGTTCCAATACAATCATATCCTATCTGAAAGATTGTCCATGAAAGGTTTTTCCCCAACTTTCTGTATTCATTCTATTTTTGGCTATATTGGTTTTATTTATACAAAAAAAATTCATTTAAAATAACAAAAAATTATCTATTTTATACTTCAACAATGCTCTTGCCTCATAATATAGTTTAAGGTCTGATACTGCTGAACCTCCTTCCTTTACATTTTTATCCCCTCATTTTACAATGAGAAAACTGAATCCTAGAGAATGGAAGACATCTATCCAAGGTCACAAGGAATTAGAGGTTGACTATAACTGGAACTTGGGTCTTTTGGTTCCTAGTCTATAGCTTTCCAGGGTATCTAGAGTATCTGTCAAATCCCCTAATAGCAAAAATAATTTTGGACATTATAAAAGCTCATTAAGAGGAAGGGGGAGTGATCCAAACAGGAAAAACCATTATCCTTTTGCCACAGAACCAGATTTTGAACTAACTTTTCTCATGTGAGGTCATATGTCATCTGTCATAGGCAAAAGGAAGCCTAAGTTGGTTAGGAGCCAGGGGGTTAAGTTCTAGTCTTACCTCTGTTACTAGGCAGCTCTTTGACCTTGGGCATATCACTTGCATGGTTTGGTTTCTTCATCTGTAAAATGGAGATAAGAATACTTTACCTCTCTGGAAAGTTATGGGGATAGAATTTTAGAGCTGAAAGAGACCTTAGAAACTGTCTTGTCCAATTCCCTAATTTATGATTAAAGAGTAGAATGTAGAAAAATACCACAAAAGATACTATTATTACCCCCCAAATCCTAGTATAGTCCCAAGGACTATGCATATTCATTTGCTGTCACATATTGCTTGAATGAGCAGTCATTTATATCTTCCTCACTTAGAAATCCCCTGGTTACAGAACATATGCCATTCCATCAAAAAAATCTCTAGAAGAGGATTTTACCTATTCAGGCTATCCCAAAAGTCTTAGTGCAGGGTTTTTAAATGCACTAAGATTTTTGGGACACTCTGTGTTATCCTAGGCAGCTAATGCGGACATTTAGTTCTTCTTGCCCTTCAAAGGAAATTCTAATTTGCATTTTTTTCACAGACTGCTTATTTCTAAAACCAACTTGCCAACCTTCTGATGCACAGCTTCTAGAGCTTGAGGGAAATCAGCAGAGGGACTACAATATCACCATACATATAATCATTCTTGTCCTTGGAAGTCTGGTCTCCTCTTCCCCTAACCAGCTGTGTGACATTGTAAACATTATTATATCCTCTCTTGACTTCAGTTTTTTCACATGCAAAATGAAGAGTCTGGACTGGGTGATCCTTAATGATTTTTTTTATACTGTGCTAGATTCCAATAGAATGTAAGCACCTTGAGAACAGAGACAGATTCATTTTTGTCCTTGGATCCTTGGCATTTAAAACAATATCTAGCACATAGCAGGTACTGTATAAATACTTATTGAGCAAGTATTTGTGAACAATGATTTTATGGACATTTAATTTCTTTATGGTTTAAATCTAGCTTCTGGAGGGAGTAGTTGGAGATTAAGAAGTATGATTCAAGTCTATAACAACAACCATTTAGTGATCATCTTCTACGAAGGGAACACTGTGATAGGCCCAGGGTGAGACACAAAGTTTAAATAAAATATACCCACTGCCCCTGGAGAGCTTACCCATCTGCATATACATAAATAACTTAGCTAAAAAATGAATCTGCAATTGGTCAATGTGTGGATCTGGTTTTGCTTCGCTAGACTTATTTATTACAAAGGAATGCATTCATTTTTAAAGAGGAGGCATTATTGTTCCATATCAGGGAAGTTCTAAGTTGTCATATATATATATTCCATAAAAGGTTAGTTAATAACAGTAATGATATGTTTTCTATAACAGGGGAATTTCTAAGCTAGAGAAATAATAGACCAGCTATTCAGTGTAAGGATAGGGAAGAATTGTAATAATGATGAAAGAAAGAAAGAAAGAAAGAAAGAAAGGAAGGAAGGAAGGAAGGAAGGAAGGAAGGAAGGAAGGAAGGAAGGAAGGAAGGAAGGAAGAAAGGAAGGAAGGAAGGGAGAGAGGGAGGGAGGGAGGAGGGAAGGAGCATCAATGAAACAATTTTAAAATACCTAGAAAAGGGCCAAAGGAAGTTTAAGAAGAGGCACAAACTGACAGTACTATAATTACCATGTTAAAGTTATTATATACTTTTTAAAAAACAAGCCACACACAATAGTCACAGTTTCATGTAAAACTCTTCTTTGCATATGGAAACTCCTTCATTGTATATGGAAATGACCATGTTTGTTCACGTTTGTCCAGTTCATAATAAAAATAATGGGGGCTGAGTCCCAGGACCATGTGCATTTAGTGTGCCTGCTTCTAAGAAGCATTTGATGGCATGGAGTGGAGGGACAGGACCCTGCTCTCTACTTCAGAATGTAAGTGTCTGTATTCTATGACTGTTTCTTGTCTGATTTACAGATAACTGAGCCCAGTTAGAAGCAAAGCCCTGAGGAACCTGCTTGACCCAGTGTAGCAAAGGATTGAAGGCACCCAGGAGGGAGTGACTCTACTTATCTAGTATGCTGCATTTGGAAGAAATGGACTTTTGACTAGCTGGTGAGCCAGAAATGGATGTATGCTCAAAAGGTACTAACTGACCAAAGCTTCTCTCTCTGTCTCTGTCTCTGTCTCTGTCTCTCTGTCTCTCTCTGTCTCTCTCATTCTCTTTCTCTCTGTCTCTCTTTCTCTTTCACACACACACACACACACACCTGCCTGGCTATGTTCAAGAGAGGAGACAAAGATTCCTATAAATCTCTAGGGTAGAGAATCTGGGTACAGAAACCTAGCACCAAATGTGGTTGCTTCTGTCCCTGTTGTCTCTGTTCTTTCCTGACTAAGATGAAGGAGTATTGGAGTACTGGAGATGGACTAAGCTGTGATCTTATGAGCTTCAGAAAGTCAAAAGAGTGAGTCATAAGAACTCAGAACTCCAGTGACAGAAGTCGGTGGTAGAATTTTCAATGGCTGATCTCAGTTAGGAGATAAGGTCCAAGCAACCTGACTGACCAAGGCAGCCAAGAGGAGTGTCATTTAGAAGACAACTTGTTAATGTGAATGCTTTGAAGCAAACCTTGAAGTTTGAGCTCACTTTCCCCAGGAACCATGGTGCTGTAGGGGAGACCATGGCATTAATTCAGGAGGATTTTTTATACCTCTGTTCTTTCTATACCTTCTTATTAAATATCCCTTTGCAAAAACTAATCGATGCTAATTGGTTGAATGATAGGAGCACTAGTCACTGGTGATATATGTTGGGGAGAACACACAAGGCTGGATGCTAGAACTGACTCCATTAACACGCCTCCCCAAACCACTTAGGGTTATCCCTAGAAACCCAAGAGGAAGAGTTAGTGTTGTTTTGGGAACATTACTTGTCAGAGAGTGGGAGTTGGGATAAGAACCCACTCACCTCGAGTTTACACAGGCTACATTAAAAAATAAAATAAAATTAGAAAAAAATACAATGGATTTGTGATTTCATGAGTATACTCCTGCCACTGGTATAAATTAGAGCCTTTTGCAATACCTTCTCAGCCTGTGTAATTATTGTCCTTGTCTTTCTATAAGTGATTCCTTAGAAGATCTACCCAATGTACGGAAGTCCATTTTCTGGTACTTTTATAATCCTGGGTGTCCCATGAAACACAAATAACTATAGTATATGATAAGCGAAAAGTACTATGTCAAGTCTGAGGAGAAAAAGGCCATTAATGCTACTACTACTAATAATAACTTTAAAGTTTGTTTTGTAAACTTTAAAGCATTTCATATTGTGTGTGTGTATGTGTGTGTGTGTGTAAACAACCTCACAACAACCTTTACCAACTATAAGGAATTGAGGAAATATTCCCCCCAAAAAAGTGATATTTAAATTTATCCTTAAAGTATGGGTAGAAATTCAGCACAGAGGCAGGGGAAAATATACCAGGCATAAGGAATAGCACAGACAAAGGCCTGAGAGCAAGGAAATGGGGGTGGGGAGGTGGGAGACTGGGGTTATGAACACGAAATGATAAGTAATACAGTTTGGTTGAGATACAGATGACATGGAAGGGAATAGTCTGAAATAAGCTTGGAAAGGAACAGTACATCAGATTGTGGAGGGCATTCAATGCCATGCAAAAGGGTTTGAACTTTAATGGCTAACAGGAAACAAGATATAAAGTTCCAGTGACACAACCAGTGACAACAACTTCAATAAGTGCACTTATGGTACACCTCATGACGCTTCTACTGCTCTTCTTTCATCACCCTTTTCTTTGTGTCTGATGTTTTCTTGTCATACCTTTTCTGATGGTTCCCAATCAGCAGTTTTAACAATTAAAGCTTCACAGTATCCTTGGCTACCTCTAGTTATCCAATTATTGGTGGCCTTTCAGAAATAACACAAATTATTGCTAGTGATTAATATACATCTGATGTGGCTTCTTCACAAAGTTGATTTGGGAATATTTAATATATGTAAAGTCATGTAATGCTCAAAATAATGACTGAGGCAGGTTGATACTGTGGAAAGGTTTAAGATCAGAGGACCTGGATACAAATCCCTTGTCTTCTATTTACTGCCTAAGTAATCATGGACAAGTCATTTTATCTCTTTCTACTTCAGCTACTTTATTTGTAAAATGAAGGGGTTGCACCAGGTGACCTCTGAGGTCCCTCCTAGCTGTAAATCTCTAATCCTATTATTAATACAGGAGCATTATTGATACAGGAGTCTCCCATCACATAGAATAGATGCATTTCAACAAATATGATATTAATACTCAAAGTATACGTCAAACTTCTGGTTGCAAGTCAGCATTTGATGTCAGCTCAATCTTCTACTTTTAGTCAAACTGGGCTATAGGGATAAATATTGCTTGATGCTTTGATGCCATAAACTACCCAGATACCCAGCAAACTTCTTTATAACATTCTCAGCTGACAATGCACTTCTGGGTAAAAATGACAAGTGGCTCTAGGAATACCTAATCTTTAAAAAATTTATCAGATGCCCACAATGTACTGGCATTGTGTAGCAGATGTAAGCACTGGAGAGGCATGATCATTCTCCTAAGGAACACAGCTAATAGGAGCTTGTTGAGAGACCCTAAACTGTTGTTATTAGGCAAATGGTGCTAAGTGAGTGTGGTATATAGTCTTAGTGTCACTGGTCCAGGTCACAGGGGACTAAGAGCAATGGGCAAGGCAATAGTGTAGCCACACTGGCTGGGTCAGCCATCAGAAATCTAGGTTGGGGGGAAGGGGCGCAAAGGATTAGAGACATGGTCTTATGGCCTGAGATAGTGTCTGAGAAATCTGCGAGACAGCTTTTAAGACTGAAGTCAACATATGTATAACCTATATCAAATTGCTTGCCTTCTTAATGAGGGGGATAGGAAAGGAGGGAGAGAATTTGGAACTCACTTTTTAAAAAGGAAGGTTGAAAATTGTTTTTACATGTAATTGGGGGAAAATGAAATGCTAAATATGAAAAATAAAAAAAGACTCAAGTCAAAGACTACAGTAGAACTCTCTATAGCCACCAGGTGGAGATCTATAAGGTAGCTGCTCTCATAGTAACCAGAGGAATTGTGTTGCTTTTTTTAAGTTGTAGTAGCTGAGGCCTATTTGTTCAGCCACTTCTTACAGTCTCTATGCCATGGTCCCACTATACCACTACCTCTATCCCACCAGAAGTTTCATGTCTATCTCACCAATAGGTGAGCTTCTTATCTTGTCTTGCAAGGAACCAGGTCCCCATGCCAAGTCTTACAATCTCTTCAACATGCTCCCTTTCTGGAGCTATGTCCAAAGGGCTATAAAGGGCATACCCTTTGACCCAGCAATACCACTTCTAGGGTTGTATCCCAAAGAGATCATAAAAATGGGAAAAGGACCCACATGTGAATATTTACAACATCTTTCTTTGTGGTGGCCAAGAACTAGAAATTGAAGGGATGCCCATTAATTGAGGAACGTCTGGACAAGTTGTGGTATTTGAATGTAATGGAATTCTATTGTGCTATAAGAAATGATGAACAGGCAGACTTCAGAAAAACCTGGAAAGACTTATATGAATGGATACTGAGTGAATTGAGCAGAACCAGGAGAACATAATGCACAGTAACAGCCACAGTGTGCAATGACTGACTGATAGACTTAGGTCTTCTCAGCAATGCAAGGACCTAAAACAATTCCAAAAGACTCATGATGGAAAATGCCATCCACACAAAGAAAAAGAAATATGGGCACTGAATGCAGATCGAAGCAGACTGTTTTCTTTTTCTGTTTTGTTTTATGTTTTTCTTTCTCATGGTTACTCCCATTCATTCTAATTCTTCTGTACAACATGACTAATGTGAAAATATGTTTAATAAGAATGTATATAGAGTCTATATTGGATTGCATGCCATCTTGGGGAAGGGGAGAAGGAGGGGGAGAAAATTTACAACTTATGTAAGTGAATATTGAAAACTAAAAATAAATAAATTAACTTAAAAATGGTCCCTTTCTCCAGCCACCTCCACCCCACTAAAATACATGGGCTCTTCCCTTGCTCCATCAGCTCTTAGAGGTGAGCCTTTTGCCTCATTTTGCTGGGGCCCTGACCTCCTTGTCATGCCTTGGGGGTAGGTATATTCTCTCCTACTTCATCCTTGCCAATTGCCCTGTGTGTGTGGTCTTCCTCTGCTAAAATGTAAGTTCCTTGAAAACAAGAACTGACTTGTTTTCTTATATTTGTATCCCCAGCACTTAGCACATAAGTTCTTAATAATGCTCTCTGTCTATCTACCTAGTTTGCCTTCACTAGCTAGTCTTTCAGAATTTAAAGGACCAATACTATCTTTCTGATACAGATCTTCAAAATGACCATTTACCAAAGACTTAACTTGAGACACGTTATATGAGAGAAATAAGCTAATGAATATTCAGTCCTCTATGTTCTCTAAACTTTATCTCTGTGTTAAGTTAGATTATGGGGAGGCAACATACCTGGGTGATTTTTTTTTAACATCTCTTTTCTGTTCCTCATCTCTGCCACTGATTTAAGAATTAATGTTATACCCTCAGTTCCTAGAAGGCCAACTTATGAAATATCCATTTGAACAATGTTTCCATGTCTTCTGCAAATAAGCATTGAACATTTTGTCCATTCCTTGATGTGCCTTATATGAAGACCCAGATGATATATTCTTCCTTTAATTCAATGCCAGAAAAAGTTTGTCTCTCAGATGAACTTGTATACTTTCTCTTATCAGGAAATTAGAACTTTGTAACATGTTGCATTTCCTTCTATGCTCTGACAAAAAATTGAGGGCTAAATTCCATGCTCAGTTGTAACAAGAAATCACAGTGGTAGAGTACTCTACAGTATGCAGAGCTCTTGCCTCACACTAATCCTATGAGTTAGATAGCACAAGTATTATTATCTCCCTTTTACAGACGGGAATCTTGAGGCCCAGGGAAGTTGTGACTCACTCAAGGTGACCCAGGCAGATATCAAAGACAGGAATTGAGCCAAGGCCTTCTGACTCATAGTTCAGGGCTTTTCCTTTTGTACAATGCTTCCTCCAGTAATGGTCTATAATCTATATCAAAGGTGTCAAAAAAAAACATGGCAACACTCCCAAGCATGGCTCAAATCAAATTAAAATGCAATTGGGAAATATTTAAGTAAATAAATAAAAGTATAATAAAATGTAGCTAATGTTAACATGTGGTTTTCTAACTCAATACGGGCCTTCAGGAATCCTTATATATAGTTCAGTGGACCATGTTTGGATTTGAGTCTGACTCCACTGGCCTACGATATCACTAGAAGCTACAACATAGCTTGAAGGTAATCTGGTGCAACCCCTTTTTTTTTTTTTTACAGATGAAGACACTGAGGCCCAATGAGGTTAAAATACTTCCCCAATGTCACACAATTAGTCAACAGCAGAGGCAGGATTAGAGCTTTGAAATAAGATAATCTAGGTAGAGGCAGCTAGGTCATGGAGTGGATAGAGCACTGACCCTGGAGTCAAGAAGACCTGAGTTAAAATCCAGCCCCACAAGAAAAAGCTGCTACAATGGAGGGGAAGAGAGGGGAGGTGAAAGGGAATGAGTGAACTTTACTCTCATCGGATTTGGCTTAAGGAGGAAATAACATACACACTCAATTGGGTATCTTACCTTACAGGAAAGTAGTGGGGAAAGGGTTAAGGGAAGGATGATTGAAGGGAAGGTAGATTGGGAGGGGGTAGTCAGAAGCAAACATTTTTGAAAAGAGTCAGGGTCAAAGGAGAAAATAGAATAAATGGGGAGCAGGATAGGATGGAAGGAAATATAGCTAGTCTTTAACAGCATGACTATTATGGAAGTGTTTTGCATAACTACATACATATAACCTATATTGAATTGCTTGCCTTTTCAATGAGGTTGAGTGGGGACAGAAGAAGGGAGAAAATCTGGAACTTAAAGTTCTAAAAACAAATGTTAAAAATTGTTTTTTACATGCAACTGGGAAATAAGATATACAGGCAATGGGGAATAGAAATCTATCCTGCCCTATGAGAAAGTAAAGGGAAAGGGGATGGGGGGCGAGGAGTGTGGTGACAGAAGGGAGGGTAGACTGGGGGAAGGGACAATCAGAATACATACCATCTTGGGGCAGGGAGGAGGGGAGAGATGGGGAGAAAATTTGGAACTCAAAGTCCTGTAGAAATCATTGTTGAAAACTAAAAATAAATTAATTTACAAAAAAAGAAAATCCAGTCTCAGACACTTGACACTTACCAGCTGTGTGACCCTGAGCAAGTCATTTAACCCCAATTGCCTCACCAAAAAAAAAAAAAAAGAAAAGAGACACACTGACTCCAAATCCATTTCTCTTTCAAAAGCACCACACTACCTCTCTCTCCCCAGGGGCTCACTAGAGAAGCAACTAGATGTCTCAGTGGAGAGAGCACTGGGCCTGGAGTCAGGAAGACCTGAGTTCAAATTCGACCTCAGACACTTGCCAGTTGTGTGATCCTGGGCAAGTCATTTAACCTCTCTTTGCCTCAGTTTCCTCATCTGTAATATGGGGATAATACCTACCTCCCAGCATTGCAGACAGATGAAGAAAGGAAGAAGGAAGGAGTGAAGGATAGTACCTGCTCTCAAGGAGTTTATACTCCATCAGGGGAGACATGTCCATAAATAAGTATAAACAAAATAAAAACAAGGTAGTTTAGGGAGGAAGAGTCCTAGCATTTGTAACGAGTCAGGAATGGTTTCATGTAGAAGGTAATACTTGAGTTAAATGTTGAAGCAAGTAAGGTATTCTATGAGAATAAGGTGAGGGGGGAGAGTATTACAGGCATGGGAGACAACCAGAATAAAGGCCCAGAGATGGGAGGAGTGTCAAATGTGAGAAACATCCTTTGAGAAGGCCCATTTGGCTAGACTGTAGTTTTATTAAATTCCCACTAGATCATCTTTTAAACACACAAAGAAAAGGCAACATTAAGCCTTGAGTTTTCACATAGACCCATAATGCAGGAGCCACAGATTCTGGCTCCTCTTTGGAATTGCTGTGGTTGGGTAGCTTATTTGGCGCTAATGAGGCCCAAAGCCATAGATAGGTTTGATCTCCATATGGGGCAGTTGGCTTTGCTCTGTTCTCTGACTACAGGCTGAAGTCCTGAGCCTTGCCAGCTGTCTCACAAATGCCTGCCATGGGCTTACAAATGGAAACAGAGTGAGAGCACAGAGACAGAGCATCTCTCTCTCTCTCTCTCTCTCTCTCTCTCTCTCTCTCTCTCTCTCTCTTTTTGCCGGGGAGAGAGAGAGACAGAGAGACAGAGAGACAGAGAGAGAGAGAGACAGAGAGAGAGAGTGAGAGAGACAGAGAGAGAGAGAGAGACAGAGAGAGAGAGAGACGGAGAGAGAGAGAGAGAGAGAGCCATCTTCATGTCCAAAGGAAAGAAAGCACATCATTTGTTGCGTGATATTAAGGGAAGCTTGATTTCTCTGGGTTTCGTACAGCCAGAGAAAAAAGAAAGAAAAGCCACCTCTTAGACACAGAGTACTTCAGGCTCAGAAAATTTTAAACTATGTCTGAGTCTTCCATTTCCTTAACTGCTTTCCTCCCAGTTTGTGAGAATGTTTCTCTTCTCTCCTCACCTCTCTCCCTGTGATGATGTGTCCAGCCCACTCCTTAGATAGGGTTAATTGTTATACAGAAGACTTTGGGCCTCCACATTTCACTTGCTTACCCTTTTGCAATCTGTCTGTTTCCATGTTGAACTAGAAAATTGATGCTATACAGAGACCTTCCCTGTCCCCTCCTCCCACCACAACTTCACTTGCAGGAAACATGTCATGTCTTAGCACACCAGGGGACCACCAGTGACCTGCTGGTGAGCGTGAGCCGGGGCCTGAGCCGGAGCCATTCCTATGACAGCATGTGCCATTCTGCCTTAATAAAAATCACCAAAATGAAACCAGATGACAGCCGGGGTTGCTGAGATACTGCAAGAAGTAAACAGTTCCCTGCCTTTGTGCAGTTGCTTTTGGTGTTTTGTTTTTTTCATTGTCAGTTCACTTTTGTTGTTGCTGTTCTCTTATGTGTCTGTAGGTGAGTATGTCCGTGCGTGTGTTTTAATGAGGACTGTGTGAGGCTGTGCCTCTCTGCTGTGCCCAGGATAGCAACCTCCAGAAAGAGCTCCCTAGGACACTGACCAGGCTTGATTAAATGGCGGAGGTGGTCTGTTCTGGAAGAATCCACTTCACAGAGGGGGTCCCCTTTGAAGATTTCTACTGTTGTCATCAGGCAGAAACATGAAAACCCAGTCTATTTCCCTGAGCCATGCTATGCTGTAGTGATCCCCCATATGAAGAATCCCTCTACTACCCCAACCCCCACCATACACATACATACATACATACATACACAAACACACGCACACACACACACACACACACACACACACACACACACACACACACACACACTTTCCTTCCCTTCTGTTCACCTTTTCAGTCAAGGGTATTTATAAAAAGCCTGCTGTGGTCGGAGCAGAATGCTAGATGTTAGGAACTACAAAAGGCATGTTCTTAAGGATCTTATGTCCAGGGATTCTAGGGAGGCAGAATCTGGGGGAACTGGGGACTGGAAACAAGGAAAAACCAAAGAACCCTCTTCAGAGGAAGAGATCCAGAAAACAAAAACTATGCTAGGTTGCTGGCTACATCATGAGACATAGTCACTACTAGCTGCCGTTTAGCTATTTTTCGTTGTTATAACTGAGGGTTCAATAGCAGAGGAGGGAGTGCCATCAACCAATCAACCACTCAGCATTTATTAAGCATCGACCATTTGGCAGGCTAGGTGGTGGAGATCCAAAAACAAAAATGAAACCACCCCTGTCCTTAAGAAGCTTACATTCTATTGGGAGAGACAACATGAACACATATAAGAAAATGTATACAAAGAAAATATAAGGCAACGGGGTGAAGGGGGCAGGGAATCAAGAAAGGACTCATTTAGGAAGTAGGGCTTGAAACGAGCTTGGGAGGAATTTCAAGATTCTAAGAGATGGAAGTGAAGGGAAGCATATCCAGAAATGACTGAGACTAAAGAAAAAAAGGCATTCACAAAAAAATTTAAATTATGCTAATGAGGAATAAGAAAAAAAGTGGAACAAAGCAAGGCTTCCTAGAAAAGGTGAGTTTTGAATCAGTTTCAGAAGCTATCTGACTACTCTCTTAGCAACAAGCATATATTTAGTACTTAGTATGTGCCAGGCCCTATGTTCGATAAGTAACAAAGTTCTGCTGCCTCTCCCATCACAATGTCTCTCTTGTATTCCTTTAACACTCTTACCACAGGTACCTTTGGTCTGGGCCCTCATGACTTGACTACAGGACTTCTGCAACTGACTCTGTAAACTGGTTTTCAGGATTCCTGTCTCTCTCTAATTCTGATCAATCCTGCATCCTGCTGTCAGAGTAATTATTCTAAAATGCAGTAACCATCACGTGGATTAGCTACTCAAGAACCTACCCTAGGTCTTTTTGTTGCTTATTAGTAGAGCCAGCCCTAGAGTACAATGAAGCAGGATGACTGCCCTAGGTCAATGCCTCTCAAGGAACCTCTTCCTTGAACACTGAGAAGTGGCTACTAAGAAGAGGAAGAGGTCACCCCAAGTGAACGAAGAAATGCCTGGGGTTCACAACCTCTCAGTCCATGATTACCAAAGACTCTTCCTTTAGAGAAGATCTCAGCAGACATCTACAGGATGTCTTTCCTGATCCCCTCGGTTGCTAGCAACCTTCCCCCAAATTATTTTTTATTTACTTTTGCATTTACCTATCTGTGTTCTGTTGTCTCAGTTAACACTTAATAAATGCTTATTGGCTGGCTTGTTTCTGCCTGATAAAATCTAGTCTTCGTGCTTGGTTTTTGTGTTTGTATCTCCAATATCAAGAAAATAACCTGGCACATAATATTAGGTGTGTAATAAACACTTAAATGAGTGAATGAATGAACAAATGAATGAACTACATCTTTCCATATTTACATATATCCCTCCAGTTGCCTTTGTCCATTTTACCTCTTTTTATAAGACCTCCCTGTTTGCCCCTTAAAACAGGAATTTTTATGTTGTGGTCTGTGCACTTGATTAAAAAAAAAATGATTTGATCACTGTATTTCAATATAATTGGCTTCCTTTATCATCTTGTGCATTTTACTTTATGCATTTAAGAACTTGATTCTGAGAAGGGGCCCATAACATACATAAAAATTAAGAACTGTCTTAAAGGCTGCTTTTGATGTTCATTTTAACATAATTTCACCTGATTAAAAAGATTGAGGGAGAGAAGAGTCTTATCTATACTTCCCTAGGTTTGACCTTAACTATCCAAGCTCTTCAGGCCTCATAATCTTGTTACACCTTTCTTCTTCCAATATTATCTCCCACTGTTCATTAAAAGATACTATCCTAACTTGGGCCAAGCCCTTCATTTACCCACTATCTTTTTTCTGCTCAATGGAAAGTATACATTTCCTCTATAAATATCCAAATCTTACTCCTTTCTTCAATGCCCAATTTAAAACCCACAGTATCTACTTCTAAAAAGAAAGGAGGAAGGTGAATCCTCATCTTTCTTTTTGGAGCCACACTTCCTCATTACAAATTACACAGAATTCAGTTTCAATTTACTGTTGTCCTTTCCATTTATGTTGATGATTGCATATATCATTTTCCTGGTTCTGATTACTTCATTTTGCATGAATTTATATGTCTCCTTGTATTCTTCATGCTCAACATCTCTTATAATGAAGTAATATTTTTTCATTCATATAACACAATTTGTTTAATCATTCATCAAATGATGAACATCTAATTCGTTTCCAAAACTATAAAAAAGGGCTGTTAAATATATTGGTATACAACTCTGTTGGTATATATTAGACCTTTTTTTCAAACTCTGACTTCCTTAGAGTTGGAGTATCTGCCTTATTGGGGTTGTCTGATCAAATATGGATATTTCCATTACTTTCTCATAATAATCTTAATCACTTTCTTAGTATAATGCCAAATTTCTTTCCAGAATGGACCAGTTGGACCAATTCACATTTCCACCAATAGTATATTAGTGTACTTGCAAAATCTTTCCATCATTGACTATGTCCATCTTTTGTCATCCATGCAATTTGCTGGGAATGAAGCAAAACCTCAAGGATGTTTTGATTTGCTTTTCTCTTATTAGCTATTTGGAGGAACTTTCATATGGCTGTTAAAAGTTTGCAATTCTTCTTTTGAGAATTGTTTATTTGTATACTTTGACCACTTAACCACTAAAAAACAATGTGATTGGGATTTGATTAAATCACAGTACTGATCATGTCACTCCCCTACTCAATAAACTTCAATGGTTTTTTAGATCCTTTAGGATCAAGTACAAATCCCTCTGGAATTTAAAGTCCTTCAAAATCTAGCTCCCACCTACCTTTCCAGCTTTCTTATATGTAATTCCCTTTTATGAACTCTCTGGTTTAGCCAAACTGACCTTCTTATTGTTCCTCACATAAAACACTTAATCTCCTGCATCCAAGTCTTTGAGCTGACACCCCATGCCTGGAGTGCACTCCCTCTTCCCTTCCACCTCTTCCAATTCCCTTGTTACCTTCAAGACTTAGCTGAAAAAAAGGCTCTCTATGTGAGGCTCTTTCAGGTCCTCTCAGCTGCCAGCACTTACAATCTTGTAATTTACATAATATGTACAGTATATTATTTATGTATATGTATGCTTGTTGTTTTATACATATAGAATTTAAACTCCTTGAGGGCAGGAAGTGCATCACACAAAACAGTAACTGTAACATAGTGGCTGCTTAATAAATACTGCCAATTGCTTTTCCCTGCGGCGAGACACCCAGTCCCTGCTGGCGCCGGCGCCATGGGCCGTCGTCCCGCCCGCTGTTATAGGTACTGTAAAAATAAGCCGTACCCAAAGTCCCGTTTCTGCAGGGGAGTTCCTGATGCCAAGATACGAATCTTTG
>CM053627.1:120422853-120448153 GCA_028646595.1 Phalanger gymnotis | reverse complement strand
CACTGTAGCCCGTGTACACATTGGCCAAGTTATCATGTCGATTCGAACCAAGGTTCAGAATAAAGAACATGTGATTGAAGCTTTGCGGAGAGCCAAGTTCAAGTTCCCTGGCCGCCAGAAGATCCACATCTCCAAGAAATGGGGTTTCACCAAGCTCAATGCTGATGAATTTGAGGATATGATAGCTGAGAAGCGACTCATTCCTGATGGCTGTGGGGTTAAGTACATCCCCAGCCGGGGCCCCTTGGATAAATGGCGGGCACTCCACTCCTGAAGGGTGTGTGTCCTGTGATGTCAACCTTTCCACAGGCATAAATAAACTAGATACTGCTAAAAAATAAATAAATAAATAAATAAATAAATAAATAAATAAATAAATAAATAAATAAATAAATACTGCCAATTATCTCAAAGGGTTATGATCAAACCAAAGGGTCAAATTAGATTATGTAATTATTAAAATGCTTTTCTGGTATAGTCATTTAAAGACTGTAATTACAACACAGAAGTCAGTTACTATTATTATTATTGTCATGCCTTGCGCAGCTATGGGCAATAGTTTTGTCCAATTTTTAAGGAAAAATAAATTAGAAACTCATCTAGGGGGCAGCTAGGTGGCACAGTGAGTAGAGCACCAGTCCTGGAGTCAGGAGGACCTGAGTTCAAATCTGGCCTCAGACACTTGACACCCTTACTAGCTGCGTGACCTTGGGCAAATTACTTAATCCCAACTGCCCTGCCTTCCCTACTCAAAAAAAAAAAAAAACTCATCTAAGAACTGTCCTCTCTAGCTCAGTCTTGAACTAGAAATTAAGAGGATTGATTCTTTATCAGGGGAAAAAGTTAGTTCCTCTTCCCATTCTACTTCTAGGGGGATCTACTTTCCAATTGATATCCTTCATTTTTTTCTTCTTGTCCTGTAGCTAACTAGCCCCTCTCCCTTCCTTGCTACAAACATCAGGGACCCCTTTGACTGCTTGATGTATCAGATCCCTATACAACTAGTCTTCTAGCAACTCAGACTAATCTTATTATAGTCTCAAGTATTCAGATGAATTTTAAGATTATATAATCTCAATTTGATTACTCATGAACACAACACCTTTTTACAATACTGTTACAGTAGGGATGTATTGTTCCTGACAATACTGTTTCATCTAAAGTATGTTTTCATGGAACGAATGAACACTATTAAGTGAGGTATGGTTTGTAATGCAGAATGCATATTTCTCATGTATATTATATATATGAGATATATCATATCATATATTTTTCTCTATTGTACTCTATTTATGAATCTGTCACCTTATAAGAACACAGGATCTAGAGCCAAAAGTTACCTAAGAAATAATCTAGTCCTCCACCTTCATTTGTACAGATTAGAAAAATGAAGCCTAGAGAGATCAGTGGAATTTGCCCAAAGTGGAATTTGGGCAAAGATCCTCTGACTCCCATATTCAAAGCGCATTCCATTATACAACATAACATCTTCAAAATAAAGATATAAATTTCATGAAAACAGGACTCATAACTTGCACTTCATTCTGTATCCCCTACAGCATAATACCAGGAACATAATAGTTATCAAATAAATATTTACTAAATTGACTTGGAGGTAAGAGAAATATATTGGTAAATTTAAGAGAGTAGCTGATACAGGCAAAGGGTATTGCATCTAAAAAAGAATGAGTTTTGTGGGAGATTAGTCAAGTAGCATAGAAATAGTAATAATAGCAATATATGAATAATATCTGACATTTACATTATGCTTTGAGGTTTTCAAAGAACTTTATATGCACTATCTCATTGGAGATAAAGCAGGGAGATCATTCTGGAAAATAGTAAGAGATGTTTGAAGAATTGATCAATTGGTGGAGGATCTTGAATGACAGAGAAAGCTTTTATACCACAAGTAATGAGTCACCACAGATTCTTAAGCAAAGGAGTACAAATGATAAAGAATGACATTTGAAAACTACTTTTTTTTCTTCAGTGATGTACAGAATGAATAACAAGAGGACACTCAAAGCGACTGATCAAGAAACTGGTACTATATTCCAGTTCACAGAATCACAAAATTTTGGAGTTGAAAGAGACCTCAACAGCCATTTAGACCAACCCATACCCAGAAGGTATCCCTACTATAACATATCCAATAAGTGGTCATCCATCCTTTGCCTGAAGATCTGCACTATGGAGCATCCTACCACCTCTTGAGACAGCACATTCTTTTTGTTTCTGTTTGGTGTTTCCAGTTAAGTCCAATTCTTCATGACCTCTTTTGGGGTTTTCTTGATAAAGATACTGGAGCAGTTTGCTATTTCCTTTTCCAGCCCATTATACAGATGAAAAAACTGAAGCAAACAGGGTTAAATTACTTGCCCAAGGTCATACAGCTAGTAAGTATCTGAGGCTGGATTTGAACTCAGGTCTTCCTGACTCCAGGGCTGGTACTCTATCCATTGTGTCACCTAACTGCCCCATTCCACTTTTCAACACCTCTAATTATCTAGAAGTTTTCTATCTATTGATCTTGGATCTACTATCTGGGGCCAAACAGAACAAATCTAATGCTTCCTCCATATATCAGGTCTTGAAACACTTGAAGATAATCATCACGTCTCCCCAAGTCTTTTCTTCTCCTGGTTAAACATCACTAGTTCCTTCACCTGATTCTTGAATGACAAGTTAGGCATCATCTTATCTAAGACAAATGAGAGAGTAAATTTTCAAATGTATTATGGATTGAGATTATAAAATACATTGGCCACGTCAGCTGTATCTGATCTTACATTGGAATTGCTGAAATTCAAAGGTGATACAGAGAATATACCTGAGCTTGAATATTCACAAAAGCCTACAATAGGACTCCTTCCAGGCTATTATTCCAACTTTCACTCAGATTGTGTGCCCAGAGGGTAGATGTTACCTCAGGTTCTTGGGGTAATCCTGTAACTCTGCATTTCTAACACTATAACTCATGAGCCCCTACTAGTGTGCTTCACACTAATAATCACCCCATAGACACCATTAACTCTTAGGAAAGACTTTTACTAAGATGACATAGTAAGGATGGTAGCTACAAAACAAATTTACAAACCTGGGGCACACTTTCTCACTAACACACATAACTTCAGCATCCGTGACTTGGCACAGACTTTGAGTACAGTATATATGCATTAGACACATATTCGGGGAACATATATGGCCAAAAGAATTTATAATTCTGATACTACAGACCCTCAAAGTCCTCTCTCCTTGGACAGTTGTTAAATGGCAATGCTAGCTCTTTCTTGAGTCATACTCAGTTGTCTTCTCTGATGCACAGGGTCTAACTGAGAGACTGACTCTCTACTGCTGTGTTTGCCTAGATTATGATTCTCTGCTTCCTGCCACATGTACTGTCTCCTACTGTTCAATTAACTCATTTTCAAAGCCATATGTCTGATGAGAAGAGAAATTCCTTCTTCTCCAGTAAGAGCAATGATGAATTTCCTCTTGGAAGCTGGATTCGCTCTCCACTTCCAGCTCGTGAATTATACTCTCTTAAACTTCTAAAAATCATCTAGGTTCTAGCTCTTTAAAGCACTACAAAGCTTTGCTTTTCCAAGTGAGGTTTCTCCTTTAATTCTATCAGAGAAAGGTGGGGTCTTAACACCTTGTTAACATTAACATCAAATTTCTTCTGTTATCTATTCAAGGACAAATAATGACAACAACATTTTGTGACTCCATCAACAACAGGGTGGGATGGAGAATTGAATCCCTTCTACCTTACCTTAGAATTGCATATTTGTCAGCTTTTCATAGAGATTTGGTTAGACATCTTTATTCCATGTATGAGAGTTTTATTCTGAAATGTATTCTAGTATCAAGACTAATGTTTCCCTAGTTTAGTAAATATAGAATAAGTAACATATAATGTATTTTATTATATATTAATATGTAATAATATATTTAATGAGTTTTTTAAAGTTGATACTATTTAGAAAAAGATTTAAAGAAATACAAATACCTAGGCATAATTAGGAACCTTTTGTCACTCATCTTTAACTGTTCTTAACTACTGCTTAGTCTCGTCTTTTTTTTTTTCCAGACTTAGATTTAACTCATTCTAAATTTTGTTTGGCTTGAACTGCATTTGTTCAGGTCTGTCCATTAAGATTTCTAGCCTCAGGTTAAAACTCCTAAGGGGTGTGTGTGTGTGTGTGTGTGTGTTTAATCACCAGCAGCTCTAGTTGTGCAAGTTAAAAGAATCTTATCTGTGACTTTCTGCTAATTCTAGGAAAAACTTTCATCTTTTTCTCAATCCCACAGTCACCATATAAACCATCAGATTTCCTGTATTTCCTGTCTATAAGTAGACACCATAAAGTATTGGTGTGAGAATATTGGCATTAAGGAGGTGAAATTTTGAAATAGTAAGCAGTTTGAGATAACTGATAGTGCTTTACGATTTCTCAAATGTGATAGAGTCTAATCTTCTCCTGTTTAATTCTGGACCAGGTCCATTGTTCATCTGAAGAACTCATTGGACAGTTCATCCAACTGCACGTTATAATCTGGGCAATATACTCTTTACATGCATGCATTTTATTTTTCAAGTGTGTATTATCAAGCTGATTCCTTTCAAGTGACTATGCCTTTCACTGAAAAGGTTTTGCCCTGTGCTGGGGCTCAAAATAATTGCCACCAAAAAGAAAAAAAAATACTGCAGTAACATCTATGGATAGCAACATTTGGAGAACGATACAGAACATCCTCCACCATCAGAACCATGAAGATGCTTGAAGGACACCTGGTGTCCAACCCACGTTTATACTTTTATCAATCTCAATGAAAGCAAAGGAACACAGAATGTATAGCCAGAAAAGAACTTAGAGAAAAATCATGATGGAAAAAAAAATGAAGCTTGCTCAAGGTCCCAAAGTTATGAAGCTGTAGACCTGGGATTTGAACCCAAGACCTCTGACTCCAAATCCTTCCTACTTCACTTACTCTGGCTCCTAAAGCCTATGAATCCAATTTAAATTAAATAACTTATTTTAAACTAAATGAATTCACTCATTAAACACTTTCCTTAAAAGTCTTTCACTTTGTACTCTGGCCTCTGATCTGGACCTATCTGATAAAAGTACCTGAAATTACTAAAATCTGAATAACAAAATTTATGGATTTATTTTTAAAATTTAATAGAATATAAAAAGATTTTAAAATAGAAATATAAAATGATTTCTTCACTAATTCACACACACATACATGTAGGTGTGCATGTTCATGTTTCACTATTATTGGGAACTCCTAGAATAAGAAATCACCTCTACAAATACAGATTGACACCTTCTCTGAAGATTCCCTTCCTCTTGGTGCTTTTTGACTGATAGAGGATGTTCTATACAGTCTTCCAAATATTCCTATTCACAGATAACACTGCAGTAATTACTTTGTGCCCTAGAATACCACAAAGCATTGGGAGAGATAGAAATACATGCATACATGTATGCGTCTGTGTGTGACTCTGGGCAAATCATTTAGCTTCTGTCTGCCTCAGTTTCCTCATCTATAAAAGTAATAATACCACCTTCCAGGGATTTTCTGAGGATAAAATACGATATATGTAAAAGGCTTTGCAAACCTTAAAGTGAAATGTAAATTCTAGCCAGCATGAAAATAACATTTCAAATTACCTTAGGAGTTTAGTAACGCAAGAAAAATCAACCTTTTAAAAAAAAATCATAGCTGTTAATTCTTCTCCACTGTTTTGCTTTGTCAGTGCATAAAAGTAACTCTAAGTTCTTGAAAGCTATGTTAGAAGAATGCAGATGCTCCCAGATCCTACCAGGTTACAAAGTCAAGTTTGGTCGAGTTCTGTCATTTAAGATTTAAAAACCACCCTGGGTAACTTCAGAAAGGCTTATCGCCAGAGGGTTGGCCACCATGGGATGAATGTCTCTAGTCACAACAACTGTTGGGAAGGGATGAAGAGGAGTGTGTGTGCGTGTGTGTGTGTGTGTGTGTGTGAGAGAGAGAGAGAGAGAGAGAGAGAGACACAGAGACAGAGACAGAGACAGAAGAGAAAGAGAGAGAATTCTCTAATTCTCTTAAGGAATTTTAATCTTCAGAGATAGAGTACTCAATGAAATCAAGAGTCTTTAAAGTAAGAAAGCATAAAAGTAATAATTATATAATCTTGGGTAAAACTTGAAACAAAGTAATCTTCAAAAATACAGTGAGGAGCACACCATGAAATTTAAACTGACAGCTGATTTACATCTACTCACTGTTAAGTTAAAGGTTGGGGGAGAGACTTTGTAACAAGGTCAAAGAGTAGGTGTGTGCATTATCTGTATTTGTGGAGACGTGCATTCTGCCTCACTTCATGCTTGGCTTTCTCCTCAAGGTTGAAATCCATGATGCACTAGCAGATGTTTGCCTGTTGATAAATTTACCAGTATGCATCAGTTGTTTGCTGGTATGTTTGCTGGCTTCTATCAGCTAGAGGAAAGCATATAAAGTAGGCCAAACATCCAGGACATGTCTCTACAAATATAGCTTAAGTTCTGGGAAATATTTTTTTCTGTATAGCATTTCTGTGTTTCCATTTATTTGAGGGTATTATTATTTTATCAAAAATGTATCATTTCCCTTTGAATAGGCTTTTAAACTATTGTTGTGCACGTGTGTGTGTCTGTGTGTGTGTGTGTGTGTGTGTGTGTGTGTGTTGAGCAAATCTCAGGGTGAATTTTCTTTTCCATGGCAATTTATCTCCTTTTTAATAATAGAAACTAAGTGGGAAAATAGTATTCATTTATAAAGGATCATTTCACTTTTCAGAAAGCAAAAATAACTTAAAGTGAGGTATCTCTACATAAAGCACTGTTAGTTTGAGCAACTTTCATATCTGCAAGAATGGAAAGTTAGATGACTATTCATAGAATTAGACTCATTCATTATTAATAAGAATCTAAATCCAAGTCATACCATTCATTCATACAACTAACCACAACCATTTATTAGTATCTTATTTACTGAAGAATTGAGCAATATTGCAGGAAAATATCTTTTTATTTTGGATTTCAGCTTTTCCACTTTCCTAATCTCTCTAGTTCTTAATGCATTCCTCCCACCCCAAAATTACATCATAGTTACTTATTTGGATACATATTGTTTCCACCCAGTAGAACATAAGCTTCTCGAAGGCAAAATCTGTTGTTGGTTTTTGTCTTTTTAATTCCCAACACCTAGCACATAGCATTTACCTAATAAATGTTTGTTGAATTGACCTCAGCAATGAACTTGAAACTGTACAATAGATGAGATACTAAAAAATTGTTGGTACATTAATTCACCTCAATATTTTGGCAAATGTATGATTTCATCAATATACTCCTTCCAATGGAATAGATAAAAGCCCATTGGCACCTTCTCATCTTGATCATATTCTCTTGTAAATTCTCAACATGAGGGCCATCAACCATGCTAAGACTCCACCTCTGGAATCTCATGACACTTATACAGATAGCATTGGAGCATTTAGGCTATTCATTCGTTATCATCTGCTCTTCCTACACGACAGCCCCCTTTCCTTTTCTAGTCATGCATCTTTCTGATGACATTCTTTCTGTAATTTTTCCTGCTTAAGTCACTGTTAGTAATTTGTTACTACATGTCTCTCCATTGCCTTTTGCATGACCCTCAACTTTAATTCTCAGAGACTATGGTGTACACAAATTATAGTCATACAGCATTACTGGAAAGACATTGAAGTATACAAGTATACAAGACGGAGTTTTATTTCAGGGAAAACTTTGGGGATCTTTAAAAAACACTTTCAAAATTTCCCCAAGGCAATACAGCCAACCATCCCGTTTTCCTGCTCCTTGTTCATTTGCATGCCTAGCAAAGACATATGTATTGATGGAGCAGTTCTAAAGGTTATATATTCTATTCATAATTGTATATTATATTCTAAGCAATAGAAACTCTTTATCCACTTGTTTTTTTTTTCTATTTAGATAGCTAAGCTAAACTTTTTTGAATGATTATGGATCTTATTTAGGATTTTCTGAAAGGTTCCAGTATTTGATACAATGAGCACAATGTCGCTCACAAACAGGAGAATCTAGGGGAACTTCACCATCTATAGGGAAATTCTTTTTCCATTTGTACTCTAAATTCTATATTCTCAAGGACGCTGGCAACTACTTTTAGCAAGCTTACATCTTCTTATTATATGCCTTACTTACTATTAATAACAATAAAATTATTAACGTTTCTGTTGATGTCTCTTGCAAGGAATCTAGTTTGATTTTGACATCTGCACGGGGAAAAACTTTGTTGGAGGGGAGTCTTTGAGATGGCATTTTGTTCTATTGAATCAAATACTTTTTTATAGTTAACAAACAATAAATATAATGGGACCTTTGGTCTCTCTGGTTTCTTACAGGTATACTATGTTTTCCAACACATTTTTCACCATCCCCATTACTCCCATTTTTATAGGGAAGTCACTCAGTATACTGATTTATTTCAGAAATTATTAAGTTATTTCTAGTTCTTCTGTACCTCTCCATCCTCTGCAGCACATGTTGGCATATGACCTATAATTTCTTAATTTTTGCAAATGCTTATCGTGAGCACTGTAACACTAGCTAAGCAAATAACTCACAAAAAGAAGGTTGATGTTGCCTGTGGGTAACAATAAAGTCATTTCCACCAGCTCATTTATTTGTATTTCCAAGGATAACCTGTGAACTATCCATTCATTTAACTGAAACTTTCAAGTGGCCAAAGCCAAAATATTCGACTCTAAGTGGCCAGCCTACCACTGATGAGCCTCTCCCATTAGAATGGGAACTCCCTTCAGGTAAGGACTATGTTTGTTGGTGCTGTCATTGTTCTTGTTATTGGTTGGGGGAGGGGAGTGTTTTGTTTTGTTTGCCTTTCTTTGTATCCTCAGCACTTAGCTCAAAGCCTGCAACATAATAAGAACTTATGAAATGTTTGTCAATTGACTGACTGATTGACTAATTAGCTAGTCTGGACCTTGGCAAGCAAACACAGTTATTGATGGGACAGAGCTTCAAGCTTTTCCACTGTGATAGAACCTACCAAATCTTGAATTATGCTAGCCTGGCCTTCATGATCCTAGGCTTACCTCCATGCCATGATAAGAAACTGAAAGGCATCTTGGTGAAGGCTATAAAACAACTCACACATGAAACATACTAAAAGAGTAACCCTCATGTGCATCTATTTGTAAGGCAAAAGATTCTCTCTTTTCTTTTTTTTTAAAGCAAATAACTACTCCTGGATGTATATCTGATTTGTAGCACAGTACATAGTACATAGTAGGCACTTAATAAATTTATTGACTAGCTGACTGGCTATAAAGAAGGAATTTTCATGTATCGTATTTTCTTAGAGTGGAGCACACCTGGATTGGGAAAAGGCGTAACAAAGCAAACAAAAGAAGTTTATCCTGACATCTAACACAAAGAAGTAACAAAAAAGAAAATATGTACGTTTCACCAATTTTTTTTTTGTTGGATTTTTTCCTAGGTTCTCAAATTCTCAGGATGTAATTTTCCTAATTACTGTAATCCCCAGTGAGAGCTTCTGGCTCTTTTCTTACTTTCTGAACTGGATTTTTTCATGCCTTTCCATTCTTGAGTGTCTTGATGACATGCACTTCATTTTCTTTGAGTTAGCACCTCTCTGTATCATACATCTATAATTCATCAAATAACTTGAGATAGGTGTTCTAAAACCACCAAAACTTTGCAATTTAGAAAATAAAGCAGCTTTCACATAAAATGCCTTGTGGTTTTAATGTCATAAGAGTCTCAAAATACTAGTCTCATTCAGGGTAGCTGTTCTAATTTTCAAGAGGAGAAAATCTGTAGTTTGTAATAATGATGATGAAAACTAGCCATGACATAGTGAGTAGAGGAAAATTGGGTCTTGGAGTCAGCAAATCTTGGGTTCAGGTCTTTTTTCTAACATATACTGAATGTGTGACCATGGATAAGTCCCTTCACCTGAGGTACTGAGGTGTCTCATGCCACTTTTCAAGACTGTCAATGACCAGTGTACTGATGAGACCTGTACCCACCTATCCCTCTACCAAGAACATGGCAATAATAAGAACAATGTCCCATATACTGCTCAGATCTTTCCTTTTCCTTTGACATAACTCCATCTTACTTGATCCTCAGTATACTTCTGAGACAGAACAATTATTATTCTCTTTATTTAATAGCATTTAAATAATACTTAAATTAACAATACATAAGTAAATAATAGATAGAATTAAATAAAGGAATCATAGAATTTCAAATCCAAAAATTTTCAAATCAAATCACAAGAATTTCAAATCGAAGAATTTTAAAGTTAGAAGGAACATGAGATAACCCAACCCCCTTAAATTTACAGATGGGTAAACTGAGGCCTAGTGAGAGCAAATGATTCACCCAGGGTAACATAGTAGTCTAGGCAGTAGAACCCTGGGTCTAGAATCAGAAAGACCTGAGTTCAAATCCAACCTGAAACTAGTTGTATAGACACTAGTTGTATGACTACAACCTCTATCTGCCTCAGCTTCCTCATTTGTAAAATAGGGCTGATAATAGCACTTACCTCCCACAATTATTATGAGAATAAAATGGAATAATATTAACAAAGCAGTTTGCAAAACTTAAAGCACTGTATAAATACCAGCTATTAGTATTTATTAAGTTGGAGCCAGAATTCAATGAAGACCCTTACCTTTTGCAAGACATCAAGCTCTCATCCTGTCTTGTTTCATGTCTGTGTATCTGATATCCTCCACTAGACCACTATCTGTACAATCTCCTGAAGGCAAGACACAGCCCTGATACTTCTCTTGTTCCCCCTCAGTACCTAGTATGCTTAGTACTGGGCACTTTTAATAAATATTTGTTAATATACTGAGATCTCACCTGAAGACTGATAGAGCCAACAACAGATATTTCCCTAGGATCATATGAGCATGGGATTTAAAGTTAGAGGGCTCATTAGGATCATCAAGTAAAAACCTTTTCAATTTACAATGAGGAAACCAAGACCCAGAAAGGCTGAAGTGATTTGTGCAATGACAGAACCAGGGTTTAAGCCAAAGTCTTTTGTTTCATATTTCTACTTGTGGCCACACAGCTTTTGGATTTAATTTCTCAAATCAGTTTGCATGAATATCATAGAATCACATTCTTGAAAGGAATTTGCAGATGTCACCTTGCTCATCTCCAGGCCAACAGGCAAAATTGATGTGAGTAATAAAAAACCCATGGATGCCATTAGTAATCAGTTTTATTCTGGTCAAAGAAGTTGCCTCTCCTAAATAAACCATGGCCAACAGAGGATAGATTTGAATGAATTACTAATCTACGAAGCAAAACAAAAGCATGTAATTTATTTACTTAACTGAAAGTAGCTTTAGCTTTTTGTTTTGTTTTGTTTTTTGAATAACATTAGTCAGTTTGTGTTGGTACCAGAATGTCAAGCTTGTCTGGGAAACATGGTTCTTGCTTATATGCTGTTTAAAGCCTCAAATGATACTTGCTTTCTGAGATATATTGAAATGATTGAGAAAAGTTCTTGTTTATCCTTCTTTTTTGAAAAGGACAAACAACATCACAATTTGGGGGTAAATTAGTAGATAATGAGTGATGTCTGGCTGTGAATTAGATTTAAGTGGGTCAGAATTGCACAAAGTCATCAGCTTCACTTTGTCTTCCAGAATCATTGAAGTCCAGTGGCAGGACAAAAGTCAAGACAAGTGGCAATGGCCTAGGATGTCTTTAACGTCTGTCCAGGCTCTAAGACTCCACAGTACCTCCTTCAGGCACCTTCATGGCCATTGGAACAAATTTTTGTCATCCATTCATTCTGACAGGGGAAGTCTTCATATGCTTGGGGTAGACATCTCAATTTACCAACATGTTTGAGGCCTTTTGCTTACCCTCAACCTGGTTTAGCCATTCAGCCAAGGTGGTTTTGCCAAAGTGTGGCTACTGTACATGCTATAGCTTCTTGGAGCCACAAGTGAGAGTTAGGTGACAGATGGACACCAAAGGTGGTTCAACAACCCTGAAAATGGCTCAGCAAGCCCTCATACCAGAAGTGCTAGACCTCCCTGAACACCCCATATACCCCATGAGAAGAGTAACGAGTGAAGAGAGAGGGTCAATTTAGATTAGATTGTGGGCTCCTTGAGGGGAGGGATTTTCCTTCTTTTGTATCCCCAATGCTTAGCACAGCACCTGGCACTTATTGACTAACACCACAGATAAGAAGACTTGGGTTCAACTCCTGCCTCTGACACAGACTAGCAATCTCTCAGTGTCTCAGGCAACTCTTAGATTGTAAAGTGCAGGACCTTGGGTAGAGGGAGCTTCTTCACTAGGAGCTTTCTTGCAAACCAGTGAAATTATAGGTTTAGACTTTGAAAAATAAAGAATATAGCCACCAGTAACTAGTAGTAAAATTACTGCTGAACAACTTTGTGTCTCTTAATGTAAAGAGGCTGATACTTCATTCAGGCTTTTTTCCATGCTCCTTTACATTTTTACACGTGTAGAAGCATAGAATATAAAATTTACAATATTAATAAAATGTAAAATATCAAGATCTATTAGTATTTAGATGACTTTTCCCCTCTGCCAATGGGCAGAGGAATAAGATCCTTAATCCTTAAAAAGGAAAAAAAATTCAGTCTGAAATACTGTTCCTTTAAATAAAATAGCACTAGAAGCAGGTTAATTTCAAAACCTATAGTTTCTTTTTAAAATTAAAATATTTGCTGATTTCATTTGCTTTCTTGAAGCTTGCTAATTGAAAAAAAGATGTTTGTTTTGCAATGACATTTTGCAGTTGATTAGTCCATGATGTGAGTTAATCACTTTCTTAAAGATCATGTCTTACATGCTATAGTTTAAAAAGCATGAAGAAATTGGTGTATGTGGACCAACTTGTCAGAGTTGGCTGATCATTCCTGGTAACTCCAAGAATGCTGGGCATTACTTTAACTAATTCAATATATCTTTCCCTTCTAGCTAATGATCATTGAACAGGCTACATAATATGTAGGAGTATTTTAACTAAATTAAATTGTAAAATCATTCGATGTCTGTTGATATCATAATACCTTTGATTTCCTTTTTGAAAATAAAACCAAATAGATAAAGTAAAATCAAAAGAGAAAGCTCATGAAAACTTAGCAGATGACAAAAAAAGAGATGAGCAACAATATAAGTTGGGGAATTGTTGTAAGGCAAACTTATTTACCTAGGTCTAGCAATGTTCTCATTCTCCCATTCTGGCAACCTGTCCAAAGTCAAGAGTGGTCCCATAGTCATGTCTTGGAAAACAGTCATTCTTCTCTCCTCATGCGAATGCCTGGGGTAAGCAGGTGAGCAATTTGCTTAGCCAAATATCATTGCTCTTTAAAATGGATTCAGTAGCCACAGTGTATTAAGCAATATTTAAAATTGAACATAATCACAGGGCAGAAGCCTGCCGATCCTCCACAGAATGGAAATGGTATGTAAAGACAATTTATATACTTTCTATCATATATATGTACATACAAATACATATGTTCATATGTGTACGTTTTTTTAAAAACATGCACACAAGAAGTTTCCAGTTTCTTATCCAATCTTTTGATCTGGTTTTCATATTGAAATATGTGCTCATGATTAAGTGCACAATGAAAAAGAAAATTTAAAAATTTTTAAAAACTATATGTGAAAAATGCAAAACCTAATAATCTAAACTCTTTAGTGCACAACTTCACTTTCAAGCACATAAAAATAAGATTTCCAAACTAGAAGAAATAAAAAGAGTAATCAGAACACATTATAATACTTCATTGGTTTTGTTTCAATTACTCATCATCCCATTCCATTTTATAAAAGAGAAACACAGACCACAGAGAATAATCAAAATCACCAACTCAGGGAGTGAAAAAACCAGGATAGAATTGAATTTCTTCACATCGTTCATCACACATATCATAAAAACACTATCCCAAATCAAGAGTTTTTTTAACCTGCTTTCAATTTACCCACCCCAGATCTTCACAACTAATTTAAACCTTGGGTTACCCAATTCCACTTGCGTACCACTTGGATTTTTCCTGAAATCTCTCAGGCCTGATTTGGCCCTATCTAATGGTCATCAGAATTCATCTTGGGCAATATATTACCTTCTTTACATAATATGAAAATCACAGTTCATTTTAGAATAATAATCAGCCTCTGTCTCTGAAGTTCTGTGGCAGGTATAATATATCTAGGATGGATACCATAGCTTACCTCCTCTAATGTACCTTAACTTGTAACTTTACATTCTCATGATTCATCGTTATGGGATGGGCTTCTTACTTATCACAGTCGTTAGTTTTCAGAGTGCAGAAAGACACCCAGTTGTTTTTAATGAGATTATATAGTCTCTCAGAGTTGGAAGGGACCTCAGAGATCATCTAGTTTGTTGGTCCATAAACTTTCTTGATTTCTTATTCCTATCCATAGAAAATCTTTGACCATGCAATTCTAATACATGTATACTTATTATAAATTACATGCTTGTGCTACTATATTGATATATCATATACATTCTAAAATGTACACAAAACTATAAATTTTTAAAAAGATAAATACAAAATAAACTATTTTAAAATATTCTATTTCATTTAGCTGCTCAGAAGCATTTTTTGCTCTAAGAATAGTATTAATAATATGAACAGTGTGACTGAATATCCTTTTTATTTCAGAAAAACTTGCTTTAAAACTTTCTGATATGACACTTTGAAAGTCTGGTATTATGTTTATTTTGTAATTGGTTTATTAGCTATTTGACTTTAGGTAAGTCATTTAGTCTCTGTGCTGTAAGCAACTTTCTAAGAAAATAAGTTGCAAAGAATATGCTAATTTGAATAAGTAGAGAATTTCCTCATCAGGATTTTCCTATATTAATGAAATCACAGGTCCGGTTGTTTTCATCATCCTCAAACTGAAAAACATACTTCACATAGGTCCAAACAGAAGACCTCTGTCACTGCATAATTGCTTATGCTTACTTTTCAAGCTCTTCAACTAATTATGCAAAGGTTTTTTGCTGAAATTTGGCTAATAAATTTCCATCTTCCTTCATGTCAATCAGTTGCTCTTGAAAACTAACTGGAAAGTGTTATGTTTTTACATTTTTTAAATAAACATACTCAAAATCCTTGAAGATTTAAAAAGTAAGTTAGAAAATCATGTTTCAAATTTTTAAGTATCCTGATGAGTTTTTTAAAAAAGAAAACATACTTTGTTTCTTAGTGTTTTTTTTTAAAAAGCTTAGTTTTTAAATGATTTGCTTTATAATCACCCAGTTAGTCAACAAACATTTATTAAATGCCTACTATGTGCCAAGCATGGTGCTAAGTGGCTGGGCATACAAATACAAATTAAAACAAAGGTTAATCAGTCACTGTCCTCAAGGAGCCTACAGTCAAATAGGGGATACGACACACAAAAGGAAGCTTGGGGAATGGGGGAGAATTGTACTGCCTTCTAACATTTTTTTTGTAACCACAGTTCCAAAGCCCATTGGCATGGAACTCTCTCTTTATTGATGGAGATGAATGCTCATCCCTTCGTAAGGAGTAAGGGGGAGTTGCCAAGGACCAGAGAGGAGATCTCCAATCTTACGATTCTTTTTCAAACTTCAAGTTGCTTTGAGTGCTTCTGGCTTCCAGCTTCAAGAAAGAAGAGGGAAGAAACCAACCCCACTTAAGTTGCTGAAGGAAAAGACTCTGCGAAGACAGGAGAGGAGGCAGCAGTCTCCATCCTGTCCCTGTCCCCAACTTGTTACACTAGAAACTTCAGGGAACTTCCCCTTGGATGAAATCTAGGACTCTCTCATGGTTGAGCTGAGTTGCCTCACTCCTATTGGGAAAGCTCCTTTCCTCTGTATTGTCTGCTATATCTTCTCGTATAACTCCTCTGATTTCCGTTTTGCTACAGAGGTGGATAAATGTGCTTTCTTGGCAAAGTGCTACGTGTGTTCACTGTGGAACTGCTATTTGGAGGGAAAGGAGTCAAACCTTGGAAATAAAACTTAGGGCCTTCCTCCTCCCCCAAATTGAACATTGATTAGAAGCTGGACTGAACTTGATCACATTACCTAGACTAACAATACTGAAGGAAGGATAGATATAATTCTAGCCTGGCATCATCTCTCTCTAAGGAGAGCAGAGTGGCCTCAGGCCCCAATTTCCTGCTTCTCCTCTTGGCAGGAATTAAAGTCTCCTGTGGAGAGGGGGGGAGCAGAAAAAGCTAAAGATGCCTGTTCTGCCTCCCTTTGAACCACACAACATGCTACATTCAGGGATCTAGCTCTCACCACATGTGAAAGCCTCACATGTTAATATGTATTCACTACATAATATACTCCGAGGGTAAGGGTTGTCATGAATGCTAATAAATATAAATATATATTTCAAATAATCTTATTGAAAGCTTTGAATTATTTTAGGCAACTTCTCGAGACTGTCCAGATTAGCATTGCTTTTTACCTTGTAATGTGGGTAATCAGCACTGACATCTTCATGTCACTTGCTTGTACTTGAATTATTAGTATTATCTTCAATCTGAAGTTTCTTTGCAGGAATCTTTTTAGATTGCTTCTTCCGTTTTGGGAGGTTCTGATCCTATGATCCCCAACAAGTGATCTTCCAGCTATAATTCAATCCAATTTAACAAAACCTTCCATGTGCAAGATAACTGTCTCAGGTGCTGCAGATAGAAGACAAAAACAAAACAGTCCCTGTCCTCGAGAACCTTACTTCCCACTGGAGAGATACAACATGTACACAGATAAGTAAATGCAAATGAATAATTAACAAGCATTTGCTAATCGCTGACTTGGTGCCAGGCAATATGCTAAGCTCTAGGGTTATGAGTACAAAAGTCCCTCTCTTTAAAGAGCTTACATTCTACTTGAGGAATACAACATAGATAAGTAAACAAAGAATATCTACAAAATGAAATAGTGTGATGAACAAGAGATATACTAACAACTGGGTAAATTAGGAAAGGCCTTGAAGGAAGAAGCACTTGAGATGAGCCTTAAAGGGATGTAGGGTTTCCAAGACATGGTAGTTAGGAAGGAAACCATTCCAGATAAGGGAGACAGTCTGTGCAAAAGCAAGGAGGTAGGAGATGGAGGTGTACAAAGATAGTAAGTGGGCCAGTTTTGCTAGAGTGTAGAGTGTGTGAAGAAGAGTAATGAGCCTAGAAAGAAAGACAGGTTGGAGAGATGGTGAAGGGCTTAAAGTGGCAGTAGCCAAACGAGTAGAGTTAAAGGCATGTATGACAGAGGTATTAATAAGGTAAAACTGATAAGATCTGGCAATTGATTAGACGTGAGGGATGACTCAGAAAGAAAAATTGAGAATAACTTCATGGTTACACACTTGAGTGATTGGAAGGATAGTGGTTCCTTTAATTGAATTAGGGAAGGCAGGAAGAGTATCAGATTTAGAGGGAAAGATATTGAGTTCCATTTTGGACATGGTGAATTTGAGGTGCCTATGAGACATCTAGGTGGAAGAATATTCAGCAGGCAATTGGTGATTCCAGATTGGAGTTCAGGAGAAAGCTGATGAAATACAGATTTTAGAGTCATCTATACTAAAATGATAATTGAACCAATGGGAGATGAGAAGACTGCCAAGACACAGAAGAGGGAGAAGAAGACCTAGGACAGATCCCTAGAATAGTCAAACTGACTTAGTGGGAAGACCACACCTCAATTTGCAGATCACTTGAATATGATGAATTCACTACCTCCCAAGGAAGCCCATGCCATTTTTTGTACAATTCTAATTATTTGGTAGTTTCCCTTTATCAGGAGGCAAAATCTGCCCCTCTTCAATTTCTTCTAATTATTTCTGTCTCTATCTTCTGGGGCCAACCAAAACAATGCTACTCTCTCTCTTTCAAATGACAGCTTTCAAATACTCAAAGACCCTAAATCTCTTCTCCATGCTAAACTTTGGCTTGTAGAGAAGTATAGAGCAAAGTAGACTTTTCCCTGAGTCATCACAAGCCCCCTACTCTACCTAGTCTGACCTTGTACACATGAAACTTCATCTCTCTCATCAATTTCCCCCAGCTCCCTCCCCAGTGCAGCTCTGAAATGTAGAGGAGACACTGCAGTTCTGCAACAGCATTGGCTGAGTCTATACCATGTGAAATGCAGACAGCATTTTTTAAAGACATTGATTGCATTAAAATCATCTCTCTTCTGTTTTGCTATAAAATGAATTCCCTACACAAACAGCAAGCTGGTTGCCATAAATCCTCAGCTTCCATCTGGCAAACTCAGCATTGTGCATGGATCTCTACAACATAAATTAAGGGTATTATCAGATTTGAACATTCCCTGGAGAAACTGGGACAGTGTGTACAATTGAAGACATAAACGGCACATGCCAACCTATAGCAGCACCCGTGGCATTAGTTCTAAATAGATGACACATGAACTTCAAAGAGCATTTTTACAATTCACTGGGTAGCAAATCTAAAGGCAGGGCTGACTGGAAGGGATAAGAAATGGATATTTCTATTTCCTAGGTAGGGAACAAATGAAGTGCCCTGGGATATACTTATTGAGATCAGTGCCCAGCGTCCTAAGCTTATGACTGTTCTTGGTAGAACGGACCAAAAAAGAAGCATTTTTGAGATGATTTTGTTAACATATATTCTTAAAAAGGGTAAAATGGCTGCTATCTAATCAATATTTAACTAAAAGCAATTGTTGAAGGATTTGGCACAGCAATTTAGCAAGTCAAAAGACCTTTGCATGGGGGCGGGCAGGGTATTATTTTTTAAAATATTTAATCTTTTAATAGTTTGAGATGGGTAGTTCTATGACTCAGGGGCAGCTAGGTGGAGTGAGAGAGCCAGGCCCAAAGTCGGGAAAACTTCATCTTCCTGAGTTCAAATCTGGCCTCAGACACTTACTAGATCCTAGGCAAGTCACTTAACCCTGTTTGCTTCATCTATAAAATGAGCTGGAGAAGGAAACAGCAAACCACTCCATTATCTTTGCCATTAACTCTAAATGGGGTCACGAAGAGTTAGACATGACTGACAGGAATGAATCAGCTCTATGACTTGGTTGTCGAAATCACTGAAATGAGTTTTCAATACTGAAAACCTCAGGGTTGGCCTTTAAATACCAGACATTTCCAATTAAAACCAGTTGAATGAAGCAATGTGGTATAGTGGAAATTTGGAATCAGAAAACCTGGGTTCAAATCCAGGGTCTGCTGCTTGCTAACTGAATGAACTTGGGAAAATTATTCAGCCTCTGTAGTCCAACAAAAGGCTTCTGGTATAGTGAATAAGACAGGAAACCATCCTTAGAAATAGGAAGCCCTGGGTTCAAATGTTACCTCTGATACATATTGGCAATGTGACCCCAAACAAATCACTTAACCTTAGTGCTCAAGGCAACTCTCCAAGACTATAATTTACAGGAAAAATGTTACCCTGCATTGATGAGTTTCCTCATTAGAGAATTGCCTATGGCAATGAAATGGCAAATCCGGTTGCCATCTCTCTAGGCCTGATGAAAATTAGAGGAATAAAAATAGTAATGCCTTCAGGAAAATAGGGTAAACTATCAGAAAAAAAAAAGTATACTGGGTGTCCCAAAAGTCTTAGTGCAACTTTAATCTTTATTAGGCCTAAAAACAGCACTAAGAATTTTATGATACTCTGAATTTATAGTTTAAAATAACAGGGCGGGGGCAGCTAGGTGGTGCAGGGAGTAGAGCACCAGCTCTGGAGTCAGGAGGACCTGAGTTCAAATCTGACCTCAGACACTTGACACATGTGCTAGCTGTGTGACCTTGGGCAAGTCACTTAACCCCAATCGCTCCACCCCCCAAAAAAAGAATTTTAAAAAACAGGTATAGAACTAGAAATCTAGGATCCAACAGGCCAAATTCATTTCAGTATCACCGGCAAGCTTATGAAAGGCCATAGACAAGAGCCATACAAGAAGGGCTATGAATTACTTCACTGAAAAGGATACTCACATTGATGATATCATAGATCCCCAGAATTATTGAACAATTGTGAATGTGATGACACGCACCTCCCTAGAGAGTGGCAGCAGTTCCACATTAGGTTGTATATATCAGTAAAGCCAAAAGAGCAATTCTGAGAACAGAGGCATTTAACCCACACATCTAGAGCTAACTGCTAGAGATATGGACCAATAACTGGGCTCTGAAATATAGAATGAACACTCGTTGAGAATATTATGGAGAGGATCCCTATCCTGATATGGGTTGGACTACTTGACTTCAGAAGATGCTCCCAACTACGAGAATCATTAATTAGCTGAATTTATCCATCTAAAAATAAACAAAACGAACCAAAAAAAATCCAGCCTGGTAATAGAACTAAGACTTTCAGAACCTAAACACAAAGTGTTTCCACACAGGCCTGAAGGATGATGGCAACGGCACATGTACATATATACGTATGTCTATCAATCAATTGATCAGTAAACATTTATTAAGCACTTGGTGTGTTTCAGGCACTGTGCTAAGGCCTAAGGACACAAAAAGAGACAAAAGACAGTCCCTGCTCTCCAGGAGTTTACAGTCTAATTGGGGAGACAACATGCCTACAAATATATACAAAGCAAGCTATATACAGCATAAATAGAGCACAACTAACAGAAGTAAGGCACCAGAATTAAGAGGGGGTTAGGGAAAGCTTCCGGTAAAAGATGGGATTTTTAGTTGGATTTTAATTAAAATTTTAGTTAAAAGAAGCAAGGTCAGTAGATGGAGTTGAGCAGAGAGAGTATTCCAGGTGTGGGAAATAGCCAGAGAAAATGCCTGGAGCTTAGAGAGAGAGTGTCTTATTCACTTGAACAAAGAGAAGAGTTAGCCTTGGCAAGGAGAAATACCATTTCATCATGTGAGACGGGGGTGAAGGAGGAGAAGATGGTAGAAGGCATCTGAGTGATAGGAGATAAGGAGGAGGAGAAAAGGGGTGGGACTCACAGGGAATGGTTTCAATTTTTCTCTAAAATATGAAGCAAGGTTCTCATATCAAGGTGGGGGGAGAGCCATAGGAGGTTTGAGGAGGGATAAAAATATTTGGAAGAGCCGGTGTGGTAAGAAGGATATTGAGTTGATATGGAGGGTACCTAGCAGCATTGAGGGCCCAGCTGAGGTTATAGAGCATAAATTTGTATTGGATCCATAAATATGTAATAGGAGGTATATATGTGTATCTGCACATCTATACCAAAAGTCCTAATGTGGTCTTAAGCTTTAATATTATAAAACTGCACTAAGAGTATTAGAACAGCCAGTATATACATGTATATATAGTATGCATTGTGTATATGTAGATGTATGTGTGTATGCATGTATATATGTATGTAACTGAATTCATACCTTTGGGAAAATTCATTCAGCCTTCTCATATGGACCTCTTGGATTTAACTCCACATTTGCTGAGCTATAGCTTGATCCTTGACTATAATTTCCTATATATTTTCCAATCATTCCATATTGATTTGGGGTTACATGAACTATTTAATTCAATTTTGCAAAAATGAATTAAGTGCCTACTACATGTAAGACACTGTGCTGGGTACTGGGGACATAAGAATGAATCAGATACTGCCCCTGATCTCAAGCAGCTTATGATTTAACAAGGGGACATGGCATGTGCACAAATAAGTATAGAACAATATGATATAGGGGTCTCAAAGAGAACAAGACAACATCATCTAAAAAAAGTTAAGGCATAAGCTCATGGGGGATGGGGGTGGTCAGAGAATGTTTCATGGACGATATTGTACCTGAGCAAACACTTGAAGGAAGACAAGGATTTCAGTAGACAAAGAATATACATAATAATGCATACTCACATTATTACTTACTATTACTTACAGCATAATCCAGAAAGGGGAGAAAACTGTGAGAATGCAGCAAGGGAAAAAGTGTAGGACAGAGTTGGAAACAGCTAATACTAGTACAATTTGGCTGGAACAAAGAGTGAGGGAAGATGAGATGAGTAGAATAAGGCTGAAATAGTAGGCTGGAGCCAGATTATGGAAGATGGAAGGCCTAAAATTCCAGGATAAGAAATAAGTATTTCATCCTTGGGTGAACAGCAGAAAGCCATGGGGACAGAGCCAAGATGGGCAGAATATAGACAGCAACCCACTGGAACTCTCCCAACATTCCCCTCCAAACCACTTTAAAATAATTCCTTAAATTAGATTTTGGAGTGGCAGAGCCAGCAAAAGGTCAAGTTGAGACATTTCTCCAGCCTAAGATAACTTAGGAGGTTGGCAGGAGAGGTCTGTGACACCAGGGTAGAGGACAGCCCCAAGTATATGCAATGGCAGCACCACCAGCAATTTTCAGAAGAAGAAATCAAAGTTATCTATACTCATTTGGAAAAGTGCTCTAAATCACTATTGATTAGAGAAGTACAAATTAAAGCAACTCTGAAGTACCACCATCAAAAATGATAAATGTTGGAGGGGTTAAGTTAAAATAGGTACACCAATGAACTGTTGGCAAAGTTGTGAACTGGTCCAACAATTCTGGAGAGCAATTTGGAGCTATGCCCAAAGGGCTATAAAACTGTGCATACCCTTTGACTCAGAAATACTACTACTAGGTCTGTAGCACAGAGATCAAATAAAAAGGGAAAGAACCCATAGGTACAAAATACAAAGAGTTATAGCAACATTCCTGGTGGCAAAGAATTGGACATTGAGGAGATGCCCATCAATTGGGGAATAGCTGAACAAGTTGTAGCATATAATTGTGATAGAATACTTTTGTGCTATAAGAAATAAAGAACAAGATGCTTTCAGAAAAACCTGGAAAGACTTACATGAACTGATGAAAAGTGAAGTGAGAAGAACCAGAATATTGCATACAGAAATATTGCAATGATACTCTACTATGAGAGACTTAGCTACTCTAATCAGCACAATGATCCAAGACAATTCCAAAGGACTCATGACGAAAAATATTATCCACTTCCAGAAAGAGAACTGATCAACTCTGAGGGTAAATTGAAGTATAATTTTCTCACTCAATTTTTCTTGCATTTTTGCAATATGGCTAATGCAGACATAGGTTTTACATTTTGTACATATAATTGATATCACATTACTTGTCTTCTCAGTGGGTTGGGAAGGGATAAGAGGGAGGAAGAGAATTTAGAACTCAAAATTTTAAGAAATTTTTTTAAAACCTTACGTGCCAAAAAAAAAAAATCCCAATAGGAAGCCATTATTAATTGTTTATATAGCTCAGATATCAAACCTTCACCAAAGAAATTTGATACAAAGAGTTTTTCGCATTCAACCACTTCCCTTCCTAACTTCATTGTACTAATTTGTCTGTGCAGAACCTTTGCAGTTTCATGTAATCAAAGTTACCTATTTTATTTTTTGTAAATGCCTTTATTTTTTATTTTAGTTAGAATAAATCTATTCATAGCCATGAGAAGTATGATCTGTTTCTCTTTTAAATTTTTATAGTATGATCTTTAAGATCATGTATACATTTGTAATGTATTGTGGAATGTGGTGGAATGTAGAATGCAGTCTAAGCCTAATTTCTGCAAGAGTGCTTTTCAGTTTCTTCAGCAGTTTTTATCAAATAGGAAGTTTTTCTCTATGTAATTTATGTTTTCCGTTTTAAATAAACCCTTGGATATTGAATTCAATTGTTTCTGAATCTCCCTTGTCTAGTCTATTCCATTGATCTGTCTCTCTATTCTTTAATCAGTACTAGTTGGTTTTGATGACTGGTTCATTACACATTTAATTTCTTTCTATTATCTTATTGCTGTTGTTAGCATTTCCAAAACTATATCAAATAATAGGGTGGAGAGTGATCATCCTTGATTCACTCCTATATTTATTGGAAAAGGTTCTAGGATATCCTCATTGCATATAATGCTTGCTTTTGGCTTTAGATAGATATGGTTTGTGAATATTTTTTTAAAAAGGTTCTTCTATTCCTATATATTGCAGAGTTTTTAGCATAAAAGAGTGTTGCATTTTGTCAAAGGTTTTTTTCTGCATCTATTAAGATGATCATGTGGTTTGGGATGTTTCTATTTTTAATATGGCTAATTATATTGATTATTTTCCTAATGTTGAATCATCTTTGCATCCCTGGCATAAATTTAATCATAATGAATGATTTCTTAGATAAATTACTGCAGTCTAATAAGATTTTGTTTAAAATTTTTGAGCCAATATTCGTTAGTGATATTGGTCTATGATTTTCCTTCTGTGTTTTATCTTTCCTTGCTTTAGATATTAGGACTTGTTTCATAAATGGATTCTTGAGAATATTTGAGAATAATTTGTGAAGTATGTATACGAACTGTTCTTTAAAAGTTTGATAGAATTCTTCTATGAATCCTCCAAAACAGAATTTTTTCCCTTTGGTGGTTTCTTTACAGCTAAATGTACTTCCTAGTCTAAGACTGGGTTATTTAAGATCTCCATCTGGTCTTCTGATAGTTTGGGTATTTTATATTTTTGAAATTATTCTTCTATTTCTTCTGTGTTCTCAGTTTTGTTAACATAAAATTATGCATGATGTGTTCTAGTTATACTCTTTATTTCTTCTAGTTTGGTTGTGATTTTTCTTGCTCATTTGTTGTTTTACTGATTTGCTTTTCAGTTCCTTTCATTCAGATTAGCTAAGGGTTTATCAATTTTATAAGTCCTTTCAAAGAATATGCATCTAGTTCCATTTATCATTTCTTTTTTGTTTCTAATTTATATATTTCCTCTTTAATTTTTAATATCTCCTTTCATGCTTATTTGTTGGCTTTCTAATTTTTTAAAATGTATATTCACTAATTCTCTCATTTTCTATTTTGTTAGTGTGTACTTGTAGGAATATGATTTTTTCCCCCCTGAGGATTTCTTTAGCTGCATCCCAGAATTTTGGCATGTTGTTTCATCATTATCAATTTCTTTTATGTAATAATTATTTTATGATTTGTCCTATGACCTATTCAGTATTTCATTGTTATATCTCCATTTGGCCATGTAACTTTTGTTTGTGGTCCCTGAACCAATCATTATTTTTACTGAGATACTATGTCTAAAGGATATACTGAGATATGATCTGAAAAGGATAACTATTTTTGCCTTCTTTCATTTGTTTGCAATATCTCTGTACCCTAATACATGGCCAATTTTTTTT
>CM053627.1:120400154-120422353 GCA_028646595.1 Phalanger gymnotis | reverse complement strand
AAAAAAAGAATAATAAAAAAAGAATAAAAAAGGTATTATGCTATACTCCACCCTGCTTTGAGGTCAAGAACCGTTTTGTTTTTATCTTTGTATTACCAGCATTATAGGGTGTATGGGGTGTTCAGGAGGACTAGCACTTTTGATGAGAGGGCTTGCTGAGCCCTTTTCAGGGCTGCTCATCCACCTTTGGTGTCTGCCTGGCACAACTCTCACCTGTGACTCCAAAAACTGTAGCACATGAAGTGGCCACACCCTGGTAAAGTGTCTGAACCAGGTTGAGGGTACAGATGGGCCTCAAGCTTCTTGGTAAGTTAATGGGGGTGTCTAAGCATGTGAAGGCTTTTCCAGTAGAATGGGTACATAAGAACTATTTGTTTCAATGGCCATGAAGGTTGCTGAAGTAGGTGCTGTGGGGTGCTTAGGGTTTGGTGAGACATTGAAGATGCCAAGGTCATCCACTGCAACCCAGCCTATTGCTGTCCTGACTTTTGTCAGCTCAAACTGGAGTTTGATGATTCTGGAAGAGTGAGTGAGGCTGATTGATGACTTTGTACAACTCTGCCTCACTTAAATCCAATCCACTCATGAGTCAAGACTTCACCCAGTGATATCATTGGTCCTCTTTGAAAATTAAAGACAAATAACAAATAACAAGAACCGCCATTTAACATAATGCTTGACACATAATATGCTTAAAATTTTTTTTGACATCTTGTTTTGACATCACTTAGATTTTCCCTTTTATCCTTCTTCTCTCCCCTCCCACAAAAAAAAATTAAGAAAAAAAAGGAAGAAGAGAAAAACAATTTAGCAAAAATCAGTCAACATGTAACAGACTTAGCAAATGCTGAGTGGATAAAACTGGAGAAATTTCTATAAAGAGGAAAATAATCAAGTTCAAAATACTATCCTAGTTCTACCATTATTTGGCCTGTCTAAGCAAAATGTAGATGAAACATTCAAGAAACCCTGTTTTCAATTGAGTTCACCCTCTAGGTCAATCATATGTTACTTAAACTGATGAAAACCAACTTACCCCATCTCATTTAGTCCCAAGCTCATTATGATATTTCAATCTTGATTCTAGATAATTATAATTCTTAAGACCCAGTAAATGGCTGCTTGGCCCTTTTCAAGCTGGTCAAGTGACCAGCTTTTCCTAACTGGTTTGTTTACTAGCACTTAACCAGCAAATTAAGACAAGGAACTGCCTAAAGAGGCAGAAGATATTAATTTTTATTGAAGGGGTTTCATGACCTGTACACAACATACAATCAATATTTTATCACTAGAGGACACTCAAATTTCTCTTCTCACAGCCTGGAAATAATAAAATAATCTTGAACTCCTTAGAAATTTACATAGGGAGAGCAGCACTAATTTGAATCAGGAAAAAAAGAAATGAAGCTAAAAGACATTGGAATTTCTTTGTTTAAAGTTACAAGGGAAAAGGCACAATAAGTCATCCATAGTAGAACCATCAAAACTTCTTTCAACATATGTCCCCCTTGGATGGACCTGACAGAATCATGAAATGGCAAGAGCAAAAGAAAAAATGAAATGGTCTTTAAAAATTGATGCTTGCAAAGCCCATTGAAAGTGAAGAATTACCCAGAGAACTGATTATTTGAGAAGCTTACATTTTCCATGCATTTTTAAAAGCACAAAAATCTATATTTTGGCAAAATTTGCACTTCTCAGTACCCAAATGGTATTTGCTAGGAGTTTCTCGAAGTTTTCTTTCTGCCATGGGATTCCAGGAAAGGAGAACATCATCGTGACCACCACCACCACCACCACCACCACCACCATCATCATCATCATCACCATCCAACAACAGCAGTAGCAACAGCAACAACATATTAGCTAGCATTTACATAGCACTTTAAGGTTTGCAAATTGCTTTATATATTTTATCTAATTTGATCCTCACAATAGCTCTATAAAGTAAGTGACTTTTCACTATCCCCATTTCACAGATGAGGAACCTGAGGCTGAGAGAGGGTAAATTACTTGTCCAGGGTATATAGCTGATAAAAACACAAACCCTAATATTTTCTTTCAGAGATTTCTCCTAGCAGATGGATCATACCAGGTTATTGGCTACTCTGATCCTGCCAAATACCCTCCTAGGTCCCATACTTAATGCTCTTCTATCTTCTTGTTAGAGGGGCTCAGAAATCTATCTGGAATTGTCTCCTGGGTTGCTCATAGTCCAGAATTTGACTGATTTGGGCAATATTTTATCATAGATGCCTGTTAGTAGTGGAGATAATATAGTGGAAAGAGCATTGGATTTGGAATTACAGGACATATGTTCGAATGCTGGCCCTGCTATGCTGGGTGATCTTGGGCACTCACTTTACCTACTTTGACCTTCGTTCCTTTATCTGTAAAATGAGGGATTGGACTAGATGACCTCTGAGGCTCTTTACAACTCTAGATTTATGATTCTATAAATATACTGAAGTGAAATTGTATTTGGGGTACTTTATCATCCAAACAATGTGCTAAATGTAATGGAAATGAATAGAGTTGGTATAGTGTGGCAGTGGTGACATGGGAACGGTCTTAATCGATGTGTCATATTGTGATTATTTTTAAAAATTGCTTTTGGCAGCTTCTTTTCCCCTCCTCTCATTCAAACTTTAGTGGACATAGCTCCGAGTTCTTTGGATTTAAACTTGTCTTCATGGCTATTTCCTGGAATCAGTGGAGTTTAGAACATACCTAAGAGTTTAACAAAGACCACATTTTAGAGTTGCAAGGTGACTTGCCCAAGATCATACAGGCAGTAAGTTCCATGGGAGGTGGACATTTCTACTGTATTAGGAGTACCTACCAATACAGAACAAAAGCTTCCAGGCCCCCTTTGCAGTGATGCTGCTTTCCCTTGTGTTTTAGAAATATCAATTTGGCAGTTGTCTGGAGTAAGAATTAAAGCGATAAAGCACAGAGGCCAATTAGAAGGCTGTTGTAGTAGTCCAGATTAGAGACTAAGGCCTGAACTGGGATGGTGGCTGTGTGACCAGAGACCATGGAGAAAGAATAGGTACTTATGCTTCTCTCTGCATGGAGTCAGCAGTAGTACATGGTACAGAGCTGTTCCAAGGACCCTGAGCACTTTAGGCAGCACCATATGACTAAAAAAAAATGTTCTAGGTTGACTCTCCTATTTTCTGCCTGCAGTGCCCCTCTCCTATGGGCTGATCCCTGGAGAAAACAATTTGAAATGAGGCTACTGTGGTATTTAAGAAAATATGGGTTTCTGATACCTAGTAGTTATAATCATTATGGTAATTTCATGTCCTTCTTAATGTTCTTAACATAGAAGTTCTCCCCCTTCCCCTTCCTAGTTTAACTTGTAGGAATACTATGTTGTCAGTCAGCTTGCATTTATTAGCTATCTTCTATTTGCTGGGCACTGTGCTAAGAGCTGGGGATACAAAGGAAGGCAAAAGACCATTTCCTGTTCTAAAGGAACTCACAGTCTAACGGGGGGGGGGGGGGGGGGGGGGGGGGAAACGTGGGAACAACGATATATGTACAAATGAGGTATATACAGGATAAACTGGACTTAATTACAGAGGGAACGCATTAGTATCATGGGGGATCTGGAAAGGCTTCCTGTAGAAGAGAGGACTTGAGAGGAGACTTGAAGGAAGTCAGGGAAGCTAGGAGGCAGAGACGGCATAGGGGAGATAACACACTCTATTTCCTTAAATAAAAACCTTCTAAAGTTCTTTTTGTGTGTGTGTGAGATGAAATGCCAAAACAGGAAGCCAGGCTCAGTTCATTCCATCTGTGATGCCAGCTCCTATGCTGCAGCTTAGGTATTTAGTTTCTACTCATGTACAACTGATACGATAATCCTACAATTGAACTTGTTGAGTGAAGGCGTGAACAGCCTTGACAAATATAAGATCACCCTATCTTATGGGAGTCAGGTTATCTGAAACAACAGATTGTCCCAAAGGAAAATGTTTGTGTTTCTCAAGAGAAAAGTGTCATAAAAAGATAACCTGGAAAAATCCAAGAGTTTTAAAAAAAGGTATTCATTCCAATTCAATTTAAGCATTTACTAAGTGCCTATCAAGCTCAGTTTTAGGGACTGGGATTACAAAGGCAAAAATGAAACAGTCCCTGCCCTTGAGGAGCTTACATTTTATGGGGTGGGAGGGAGGGGAGGTGGAGAAGAGCTGAAGAACAACACATATATTAATAAGTAAATACAAACTATAGAGGTAAGAATTGGACTTATATCTCACTGTTATAGGGGACTCTCAGATGAGAAGATACCTTCACCAATCCAGGTTTGCACCTCTCTGAGACTTTAACAGGTCTCAGTTTGACTGAGGCAGCACCCATTCAGTGATTAAGGCTTTAAAAAATGAGGCAAAGAAAGGTGTCCTTAAAAAAAATATAGATCTGGGAGGGGAAGACCCTCAGAGTTTCTGGCCAAAACAGAAACAATTGTTATTTACATTCATTCTGAGCCAATCAGGGCCCAAACAGTGACCAAGTAGGGCTTGGTCGAGGAGCACAGTGATTTGTGGTTAAGTCTGGTCTTTAAGAGAAAAAACCAAACCAAAACAAAAAGAAGTTTCAGAGATTAAAACTTACATTCCCTTTGGGCAGAGCTTGGCAGGTAAGGGTGTGATATCTATGTAGAGAGAGAAGAAATGAAAGGAAGAAAGGAAGAAGAAAGGAAGGAAGGAAGGAAGGAAGAAAGAAAGAGAAAGAGAAAGAGAAAGAAAGAAAGAAAGAAAGAAAGAAGGAAAGAAAGAAAGAAAGAAAGAAAGAAAGAAAGAAAGAAAGAAAGAAAGAAAGAAAAGAAAGGAAGGGAGGAAGGAAGGAAGAAAGAAAGAAAAAGAAAGAGAAAGAAGGAAGGAAGAAAGGAAAGAAGGAAAGAGAGAAGGAGGGAGGGAAGGAGGAAGGAAGAAAGGAAGGGGGGAGGGAGAGAGAGGAAAGAAGAAAGGAAGGAAGGAAGAAAAAGAAAGAAGGAAAGAGAGGGAGGAGAGACCTTTTTTGCCTAGCACCAACAGCTTTGTCAAATTTGCAAGAAAATGATAGAAATCATCACAGGATATACAGAGAAATGACTTGAAAGAAGTTGTTAATAAACTGATTTAGGGAGTGTTGGAAACAACATAGAAAAGACTTACCATTCCATTTACTTTCTCCATGGTAGATTTGTTCAAAATGTTAGGATGCTTAAGAAGCCCAAATTTGAAATGGGAAAATTAATGGAACCAAATGGTGAAGGTTGCGGCTCTGAAGATGAAATAGGTATAATACTGTATTTCCCCATGTATAAGACGCACCTTCATTTTGTGGCCTGAAATTTGAAAAAAAAAAAAATGTATTACATAAAGTTATTGAACTCAAGTTTTATTCATCTGCTCATAGCTTTCAGGCATCTTTTGGGCAAGTCTAGTGCGTGTACACATGCTTAGTCCATTCTGCTTCATGAACCTGTGTAAAGGCAATCAGTGAATGGAAAGATCTTTCTCACCCATTTGAGTGGGCTTCGGGGGCAGGGCTCTCAGGGTCCTGGGGGGAGTGGCTAGGACTGGAGCCAATGGTAGGCACCTGAGTTCTGTTTCCCTCAGTTTCTTCAACTGTAAAAGGGGGATAAAAACAGTACCTATGAGTTCTGGTCAACATGATGATATGAAGCCTGTGGTAGGAGGAGCCTGCTGAATGATTGGAGCAAAGCTAAGAGGCTGTTGTTGAGGCGGTTGGAGGGAGCAGCTGAGAGGTGAAGGAGAGAGGAAGCAGTCAGTTAGCTGGAGCACAGCTTGGAGTTGCAGCGGAGGCAGCAGCAGGTGCTACAAAAAGGCAGGACTGACAACACATGAAGACCGGAGAATGCTGAGCAGGGGCTTGAGGCCAGTGTGTGGTCTTCTTGCTGGAGGGCCCTGACATTGGAGGGGTGGGGGAAGCACCAGTATGTCTTGGCTTCCTGCCATAATGTTTTTCTGTGGCCTCTTGGTCACTATTGTGAGATGGGCATACTGGTTTTGGAAGGTTCTTGCCAGGATGTCAAATTGGGGAGACTGGTTCGTGGGTCTGCTACTTTTGAGTTTCAATAAATGCTTTAACTCCTCTGCCTTGTACTTAGAGAATTCCTTATATCCTGTGTTTCTGGACCATTCAGGCATATTCATGGTTATCTTTGAAGTCATGAATTCTGCCTTAATGATATAATCTGAAGCACCAATTTTGTCCTCCTTTGAGCCTCATGCTGAACCATCTTTGTGGACACAGGTGCCCTTTGCTCATCAATCCATATCTTCAATTCCCTCTCTAAATCAGGCCTTTTTGCTGACTTGCCTCTCATGGCCTTCTTCTGCCTTGGTGTTTTCAGCAGGGTTTCTTCTTCCTGTAGCCAGTCTCGGTTTGTTTTCTCAGTTGGAGGAGTACCAAATGTTCAGCAGCACGATTTCCATTCACTTTTGTAAACTGGATCACTTTTAACCTGAATTCAGCACTGTATGAAAATCTTTTCTGAGCCATTTCTGGGCAGAACATGGCAAAATGTAACCTAATATACTGGTAACAAATGCGAAACAATAAGCGCAAAGACAAGAAGTGCGAAAAAGCGGGAAATGCAAATAAAAAACTCTACAACAATGAGCACAAAAACAAACATGAAAAAGCAGGAAATGCAAGTAAAAAAATCTATAACCATTGCATAAGACACACCCAGTTTTTAGACCCCAAATTTTTCGAAAAAGGGTACTTTTTATACATGGGGAAATACGGTAAGTAGAAAGAGCTGATGGATATGAGCCAATAGTTCAAGGATCTGCATAAATCAGAGTTTGAAAAAATATATATATAATAAAAAAGGCAGTATGTAGGAAGCCTACCTGAAGAATCATGGCCCTTGAGAAAAGGTTTCTAAAAGGATATTCACCATTTACCTTTATGGAAAAGTGGTTTGATATGTGTGTGTGTGTGTGTGTGTGTGTGTGTGTATATGTGTGTGTGTGTGTGTGTGTGTGTGTGTGTGTGTGTGTGTGTGTTTCAAAATACCTTAAATCCCTACTTTAGCTGCCAGACAACTGTTATTCAGTATTACAATTAAACCTTTATAAGATTATTTCTAAGTATAGATTCACCCACAGATAATCAATGCATAGTTTAACATAAACACTTCAAAAGGAATATTATGTCTTAGAGTATGACTTTGATTCAGTGTAAAAGTGTAGAAATTTCCATTATTATGCCTCATCTTTATTCTTTTAAAATATCCTCAATATATTCTTTACCTTAAGTTAATTTGAGGAAGCACATCTATGTCACTGCAAAACTGCTTGGCCAGCTGTACCACACATCATATTTACATTTAATGTATAAGTGCACTTTGGCTGCAAATTTCCAGCCCCTATTTTCAGGGTATATTCCCATTTATAGAATGTAGTATGGTGGATAGAGAGCTGGCCTTGGGTCAGGAAGATTTTGTTTTAAGTCTAGTTCCCTGACAACATGCTGTCTGTATATGACCCTATGTAAGTCACTAAATTGTTGGTCTGCATCAGTGGATTTTCCTATGTCAATGAAATCACAAATACAGACCAAAAAGGAAAAAAAAAAATGTATTTCTGCCTTTTGGATCAATGGAAGCCACCATATTTGGCTATTCTCATTTTCTAAAATTCTACTGGAAGCTTTATTGTTTTGTGTTAAGCTTCTTTGTGCTTTGCAAAGTTGAGGAAAAATAGAGCACATATAAATGATTGGGAGGGATGTTTGGCACCCAGAGAAGGGCAGCTATGATGGTGAAGTGTCTTTGAGTTCATGCTAAATGAGGACTGGTGGGTGGAAGTGAAGATGTGCAGATGTTAATCTGGAGAAAAGTTATTTTTGTTTTTTTTTTTTTCGGGGATGGGGCAAGGGGACATGGGATATGATAGCTGGCTTCAGGTATTTGACATATAGTCTGAGAAAGGATTGGACTTGTATGCCTTGGTCCTTAGGGTAGAACTAGGAGCAATAAGTGAAAATTGTAAAGAAGCAACGATGTAAAGAAGAAATTTCCAAACAGATCTATGGATAAGTGAAATGTGTTGTTTAAGAAGGTGCTGTGTTCCTTGAAAGTGGAGGTCTTTGGGAAGAGTATAGATCACCACTTGTCAATATCTCAGAGAGGATTTTTCTTCCATCATGGGATGGACTAGATGGTTTCTGAGAGTCCTTCCAGCTTAAACAATCACTTAAAAAGCAATAAGCACTTATTATGTGTTGGCACTGATTTAAGTGAGGGGATCCAAAGAAAGGTAAAAATAATCCCTATCCTCAAAGAGTTTATAGTCTAGTGAGGGAGACAATATGCAGATAACTACATGCTCATAAAATGTGTACAGAGTAGATAGGAAGTAATTTCACTTCTGAAATTCTATAACTCTGTGTGAATTAATCCATGATAAAGGTATTTTTGCCATTTCTTTCCTCACGTAGGGTAAGTTCTTTAGCCCCAGAAGGGCAGTCCACAGCTGTAGGGTGTTGGCTAGATGTTGTTACTGGTACTTGAGTATCTAAGTGATCTTTGTTATGGTCCCTCTACTTGTATGGGACTTGGGTGGTAGGTGGGGCAATATCCCATTGTTAGCCAGGCAGATAATGTGGTCCTCTTTCCGTTAATGATTGTTTCACTCACGTGTGGTCAGGTTATGTTTGGTAGATATTATTGTTGAACAAGTTAGAAATAAACAAGATTTTCAAGAGTTATTTCTTTCTTGACCTAGTATTTTCATGTAATAAGACTATAGTACCTATGCCCATTGTATAAATAGGAGAATGAATAGGTCATCTAATCTAAAATGTTTACTCATATGATTTTTAGAATAGAGTCAGATTCTGCAGGAGACTACACCATATTCTAAGTGTGTTAGATTTTCTTAGAAATATGTTAACTTAGGATATTGGAGAGAAAAGAATGTGTTAAATGGAGAAATTTAAACCCTTTCTCCCACTACATCTATATGGACAAGATTTTAAAATTCATTAAATTGCCAAATAATTTGAATGAATTTATGTATTTCTCAAAATTCTCACTTAACAAGAAAGTAATATATTATTCCATTAGAATGAATCATTGAAGAGCAAACTTATGTGTACACAATTGTTTCTTACTCCAGCAGGCTAAATTGATGGCTGATGAGTATTTTAAGACTCAAGCGGTGAGCATAGTGGTAGGATAGAATTGGAATACTGGTCTATATTAGTCCTTGTTATTGACTCTTCTTGGATGAACTCCCTGTTATCATTCATTGAGGTCTATGTTTAGGTACTACCTTAGCATCTATTGCAAAAAAAAAAAAGATTTGGCAAATTAAAAACAGAAAGCAAGCACAGCTTTATCTTATCTCCAGTTATTCAGACTTTTAATGGAATCATAGAATTTCAGATTTGTTATCACTGAAGTCATCGTCAACCCATCCTAGGAATCCCTCTTTCACATTCCCACCAAATGATTATCCAGCCTCCATTTAAGAGCTTCCAGTAATGAGAAACTCATTACCAATTAAGATGACCTATTCCACTTTTGAACAGTTCTAATTGTTAGGAAATTTATACTTTTATAGGCCTAAAAATATATCTTCCTCTCATTGTTCCTGGTTCTTTTTGGAGCCAATAAAAATAGGTTTAATCTCTTTTCCACACGACTAATTGTTCAATTAATCGGAGACAATTATATGTCCTCTTAAATCATCTTTTTTTTTTTTTCCAGACTAAAATCTTCATTTCCTTCAGTATGTCTTTGTATAGTATGATTTTGACTATTCTGGCTGCAGTCTAGTTTGACTAGACTATCTGATATATTTTAAGGAATGAATGTGTAATTCTTCCACTCAGCATTTATTAAGCACTGATGTAAATAGAAAAATAGACCCTGCTCTCAAGGAGCTTACACTATCCACAAAGATATTATAAGAAACTTGACTGAATTCTGAATATAGTATCTGGCTATGGAATTCTCCTGAGCTACCAGCCCTACTACCATGTCAAAAAAAGAAAGACTGTCTTCCAGTGATCATCGTGTGTGTTTCTAAGTTCTCGTGGACCATACATTTATTACAGATGCTCTAGAATTTTGTAAGGACTCAAAGTCAAGTTCATTGGCCTACACTTCAAAAATTCATCTTCTTCCCCTCTTTGAATATTAGCATCATATTTGACCATTTTCTCTCTTGTACTGCCTCTCTCCTTCTAAACACTTTCTCAGTGATCACTTATCCAGCTAGTCATTCAGGAAATAACCATACATTCTTTCAGGATTCTGGGATGTAGTTCATCTGGCACTTGAGCCTGGAAGCTTGAACTCAGTGAGACCATTATGTGATCTCTTACCATCTCACTTATCTTGCATTTCAGTTTCCCATTAGTCACTTAGTTCTATCTTTCTAAAGCTGAAGAGTGTTTTTGGTAGAGAAGAGATAGGAATTTGCACTAGACCTGTGATTTCTTTGATATGGGGAACTCCCAAGTTAGGAAACTCCCCCTATCAATGCAGATAGACACTTTCTCTTCAATTTTTAATTTAATTTTTTTAAGCTTTTATTTAGTATTTTATTTTTTTCCTGTTACATGTAAAAACAATTTTTAACATTTGTTTTTAAAACTGAGTTCCAAATTCTCTTCTTTCCTCCCTCCCTCATTGAGAAGGCAAGCAATTCAATATAGGTTATATATGTGTAGTCATGCAAAACATATTCATAATAGTCATGTTGTGAAAGAAAACACAGACAAGAAATAAAAACTCAAGAAAAACGAAGAAAATTTAAAAAAATATGCTTCAATCTCTATTCAGACACCATCAATTCTTTCTCTGGGGATAGATAGCATTTTCACCCTAAGTCCTTCAGAGTTGTTTTGGCTCATTGTATTGCTGAGAATAGCTCAGTCACTCACAGCTGATCATCTTACAATATTGCTGTTCCTTTGTACCTGGTACATTTCACTTTGCATCAGCCCATGCAAGCCTTTTTCCAGGTTTTTCTGAGAGCATCCTGCTCATCATTTCTTATAGTACAGTAGTACTATAAGTACAATTCCATCCTAATCACGTATCATAACTCGTTCAGCCATTCCCCATCAACTTTTAATTTTAATGAGTTGTATAGATAGAACACGGAGAAGTTAAATGACTTGCTTGGATCCATACAGCCAGTATATATCAGCAGCAGGACATAATCCTATGACTTCCTGACTTTGAGGCCACTTTTCTGCCATACCATACTGCCTCTTTGTTGTTGCTGTTGTGCTTCAGGTGTTTTAGTCGTGTCCAACTCTTCATGACCCCATTTGGAATTTTCTTGGCAGAGATACTAGAGTGGTTTACCATTTCTTTCTCCCCCTCATTTTACAGAGGAGAGAAACTGAGGCGAACAGGCTTAAGTGACTTGCCCACGGTCATACCTAGTAATTGTCTAAAGCCGGACTTGAATTTAGGAAGTGAATCTTCTTGACTCCATGCTTGGCACTGTGCCACCTAGCTGTCCATATTGTCTCTTACTGGTAAAGAAAACAATGAAAATAGTTTTCTCCATAATTCACTATCATTATTCCATTCCCTATACCTCTAAGCAGCTATTGCATCCCTTCTTTGATCTTCCTCTTGCCCCAATATAGCAAAAAAGAAAAGGGGGGGAGCTTCATTTATTGTCATTAGAAGGTACTGCAAGCCTCAGCTAATTGTAGATCAGGCCTGCACAACATAGGGCCTGTGTGCAGCCCACCTAAGGATTTCTGGAGCCTATGAAAAGTGTAGGGGGTTGCCACTGCACTCTCCTGTTTGTCACGTGACCCACGGCAATCAACCATCATCAGTCTGTCTCTAGTCTAAACCATCTGCCTCCCAGAGAAGTTTGGCCTATATTAATTTTGGCCCCTACCTACTGCCAAGTTATGCAGGTCTGTTCTAGATCATAGCCTTGCTAATATTATTCTTAGAGGAAAAAGCTTCTCTTTTCTACTCATCCACAGGTGCTGCTTGCCCCCACTTCTGGATGTTTTGAAAATCTCACTTAATAGTTTCCTGTGCATCTATTTCAGTCTCTTTAGGCAGTTTTTCCCTTTCATGCTTAGGTTTTTTTTATTTCTATCCATTTGAAATGGATCCATTTAAAGCAGTGTTTCTCTGAATCCTTGGGTCAGCAATTATGTTTCTGGTATGACAAATTGTAAAGGGGCTATGTCAGTTTTCTTCAAACCTGACATTCTTTCTCTTCATCTGTAAATTCGAAAGGTCTTTTCTGAGTTTTGGAAAATAGTCTCACTAGATTCAATTTGGCGAGAAGATGTGCATACATTTTAGGATTTTAAACAGGCACACATGACTTGCCAAGTAGCCAGCACAGACAGCTAGGAACCACTGCTTTGAGGTTGTTCTTCCTGAGAGGTTGTCTTCTTCGGGACAAACCATGGGCGTGCACACAGTGCACGGGAGGCAGCACCGGGGTTGTGGCATGTATGCAGGAAATATGGAATAAATGTTTGTTGTTATCAATGATGACAGTGGGCCTTATCTAGAAAGGAGGGTGAACTAATGTAATTTAAGATTCCCGTGATTTTAAAGCCCATAGTGAATGATGGTGACACCATACTTAAAACAAATTTGCAGAGAGGTTAAAAGTATCCACTCTTGCGCCAAAATGTTCTCTGGGCATTGCCATAGCTATGGGGCATCAATGGCAGGAAGTGGAAGGGAAATGTGATACCAGTGGATGGAATTTTAGGCTTTCCACTTGACAAATTCTGTAATGTTGAACAGAATTCTTAACTACCTAATAAACTGGTCATTCTTTCAGGCCTTGGGTCTGAGTGGGCCAAGGGATTTCATGGCTGGCTTAAAGGCTTCATTTGCAATTGATGCTTTAAAGTGAAATTATTCAGTTCTGATCTGGCTGCTGCAGTGGAGAGAATACTGGCTTCAGCTTCAGAGGACTTCATTGTACAGCAGAAAAGGGGGAAACAAGCATTTGTTAAGCATCTCATATGTGCCATGCATTGTGTTAAGTGCTTTATGCAGATCTCATTTGATTCTTTCAACAGCTCTGGGAGATAGGTACTGTTTTTATCCCCCTTTTACAGTTGAAGAAACTGAGGGAAACAGAAATTAAATAACTTGCCCAGGGTCACACATCTACATAGTATCTGAAGCTGGATTTGAACTCAGGTCTTCCAGACCCAGTGCTCTGCCATACCACCTAGCTACCTTAAAAAAAAAAAGATGAAAGAACCTGGGATTTGGTGCCAGAGGACTTGAGTTTGAATCTCAGCCCTGCCACTAATTACCTGTGTGACATTGGGCAAGCCGCTCACCCCCTCTGGGTCTCAGTTTCCTCATTTGTAATGTTAGGGGATTGGACGTAATGACCTCTAAGGTCCCCTCTCCCTCTGAATCTGTGATCCTACCAATTAAATTAGGATCCCTACTCTGATATTTCCTAATTGCCTTGGACAAGTCCTTTAATCTCTCCAATTTCAGTTTCCTCATCTGTAAAATGGGGATGCCAACCATTGCATTATCTACCTTGAAGGGCTGTTGTGAGGATTAAATGAGATAATACACATAAAGTGTTTGTTAACTGTTCAGCCGTGTCAGCTCTTTTGTCCTTCGTGTCCTGCAGGAGAGCAATGAAACAGGAAGAATACATATGTGATGTCTGCATTTATTAGATTTCAGCAGACATCACTCCTACGGTGCTCTTTATAATGATATAATATATCTATGTATTATATTTGTATTTTTATATAGGATAATTATATAACAAATGTGATATGTAATATTATATATATGATAAAATAAGATCCCATTGAGCATATTTCCTAGGAGAAAACAAATTCTTCCAAGCTTCTGTGTCTATACTGTCTTTCTATCCCAAACCTCAAGTTTTAAAATTTCATTTTAGAATTCGAATGCTTCTGTTCCATTTTTGAAAAGAAAACTGTCATGCTTTTTTGTTTCAGGCTGGTATGGAAAATGCCATAGTTCTGCCCAAGATTTAAAAATTCTGCTCAAAATGTGATTGATGTGTTTGCAGCCAAGTTTCCTTGTTCTCTTGGCAGTAGATTTCCATTAGCTGACTTTCTGAGGACAGCATCTTTTCTTCTAGAAGAACAAGCTGAGGAGAGTCAGGAAGAAGAGAAGCCAGGTTCACCTCTCTTTCTGGTACCTAAGCATAAACTAGTCAGCATGGCCACCAGGCTCTATACCAGATGCTGAGGGCTTTGGGGCAAGGCTCTGGAAACCATCTTGGCTCAAATCTCAAAGCTGAAGACTGCCAGATCACAGCCTCCCTGCTGCCTTTGTTATGGATACGCAGCGTGTTGTTGCTGCAAGCAAAGGCTGCTGTGGGTTCTCAGTGGAAGCTGACCAGTCAAAAGTCAAAGATGTTGGGTTCTCTCCTTGGAGAAATCTTCATTTCATCACTCTAAAGGCTGACAAGTTGGTGCAAAAGGAAACCCACACCTAGTAACTGATACACAGCAATGACGTCCTATTGGGAGATGCAAGGAGCAGGGTGAAATGGAATTCTGCATTTTCTTACTGAGAGAACAGGATGTTGGGGATTAAGCAGAGGTTAGAGCAGGCCAGAAGGATAACTAAATACTGTCTAAGGCAGGCTCTTATTTTTTTTCTCCTTTAAATCAAAATAGCACCCCTTGAATCTTTCCACGATACTAAGTCACATTTGGGTGTAACAAAATTATGGCTGGCAGAGGACAAAATTGTGAAGCCAGTAGTTTAACGTTAGTTCTCCTGACTTACTTAGAATGTGCTCCCTTTTGGATGTGCCTACCCCATGACAGTACCAAGTGATAGCGTCCAAGCACTCATTGGCTAGATGGGGCAACCCGCTCCCTGCCTACTCCCTTTTCATGCTGCCCTTTCTAGCCAATGAGAACTTGGTACTGTTGTTCTGTCTCAGCCTGAAATGCCTGTTCTATATGTTACTCATTAGAGAACAAGTAGCTGATTATACAATCAGGGAAAGGGCAGGGCTGTGCTGGAGACAACTCAGATTGGCTTGAGAGCTGATTGTTAAATGTTCAGGGTGAGCATTTACACCTTGGAAATCAGCAAATACTGCAGAATGGCTTGATTTATTATTTTGTGGCTTGTCTAGACTTAAGAAGGTGATGAAGAAAATGTTAATAAGACATGCATTTAAAAGTGTGTCCAGCATATATATTATTATATATTATATTAATAATAGAATCATTATCATATATCATTATATTCTATATTATTATTATATCATGCATGATATAATAGTAATGTGTTATATATTAGATTGTATAATATAAATATATAATGTGATTATGAAATATACCATACGACATACAATATATATGTATGTGTGTGTGTGTTTATGCTGGACACATTTTAAAATTTAATCTGTGTTATTTACATTTACATATTTGGAGAGTCACTTGTTAAACATTTACTAGCATACCCAGTGGAACTGAACAGCAGTTGTGAAGGGATTTGAAAACATGTCAAGTAAAGATCAGTTAAAGGAATCAGAGGGATTTAGCCTGTAGAAGATGAGATTTTGGTGACAAGTGATAGCTATCTTCAAGTACTCGAAAAGGCTGAGGAGGAGGGATTGGATTTATTTGGCGTGGCTCTAGAAGGCTCTAATGGGTAGAAGTTACAGGGAGGCTAATTTCACTATAACCTGAGAAAGAGCTTCTTAAGGATCAGACCTGTCTGACATGCAATAGGTTGCCTTGCAAGATAGCTTCCTGTCCCTGGAAACGTCCCTAGATAAAGGGTGGATAACTATCTCTACTAGTAAGAGGTAAGCTTTCCAAGGGCGAGGCCTATCTTGCTTTTGTCTTTGTACCTCTGGTGTGCAAAGGCTTTTTTTTGTTCCATTGACGTTTTGCAAGAGGTTCATGTGTCAAGCAGGAGACCAGACCAAGGGACCTTTAAGGTTTCTTCTGAAAATCTATAACTGCAAAAGAGTTCTATGTAATGGTGCATAATGGTAGAGGGCTGTAGGACCATTCGCGGGTTATACATGTTTATTTCAAGCATTGCCAAGTGGAGCTAGTGATTCTATCCCTATTGTCCAACCTTGCAAATGACTCTAATGGTGGAAATGACAGAACAGGTATGAGGAGAGGATAGTGCTGGGGCACGCTGATAGAGGAACAAGACCACATTTAGGCATTCATACAGGCAATAAGTCTTGGTCGAGCACTTATTATGTGGGAGGCACTGTGCTAGGTACATACTTCGAAGCACAGAGATCTGAGGCTTAGGAGGTAGTGTGTACAATGAAAAGAGTCAGAAGACCTGAGTTCAGATGTTACCTCTGGTACTTATTTGGTACTACCTTTGTGACCTTTAGCAGGTCACTAAATCTCTCTGGGCTTCAGATTCCTCATCCATAACATGAAGAGATTTGACTAGTTGGCCTTTGAAATCCCTTTCAGTCTAGATCTACGGTCCTATTCTTTCTATTTCACCTACATGTTGGATCGGCCTTGGATATAACCTTGGGACAACTAGGTGGCACAATGTGTAGAAGGCTGGGTCTGGAGCCAGGAAGATCGGAGTTCAAATCTGACCTCAGACACTTACTAGCTGTGTGACTGTGGACAAGGCACTTAACTCCATTTGCCTCAGTTTCCTCATCTGTAAAATGAGCTGGAGAAGGAAATGGCAAACCATGCCAGTGTCTGTGCCAAGAAAACTGCCCCCCCCAAAAAAGGGATCGCAAAGAGTTGGATATAACTGAAAGATGACTCAATGACAACCACCATAACTCTATATTTGGGTCAACCAGGTGGCACAGTGGATAGAAGTCTGGGCCTGTAGTCAGGAAGACCTAAGTTCAAATCTGGCCTCAGGTATGTACTAGCTGTGTGACCATGGACTAGTTACTTAACCATATTTGCCTCAGTTTGCTCATCTGTAAAATGAAATAGAGAAGAAAATGACAAATGACTCTAGTATCTCTTCCAAGAAAACCCCAAATAGGGTCATTAAAAAGTCAGACATGACTGAAATGACTGAACAACAACAAATAGTCTTACATCCCCTGAGGAAGTCTTGGTTTATAGAGTTTACAGTAGAAGTTGTGAGAGATGAAATGTATTTCACTTTAGTAAGACCCCCAAAAAAAAGGCAAGAAAAGAAAAAAGGAGGGATAGGGGAGGTTGGTATAATTGAACACCTCAAAATTAGCCCTACGATTCATCTCAATTTTTCAAAATCAAGACCTCTTTTTTTTCTTTGCTACAGCTAAAGTTCTCTGAAGAAGACTTAAAAATAAATTCATACCCATGCTCAAATATTTGAATATAAAGAAAAATATCCACTCCTTCGAGCAGACATCTTTTCATTGGGAAAAAGTACAAGACAGTAACTCATATCATTGCCAATGGACTCAGACACAAAGATGTAAGCTCCTTTGGGCACATATTCCCCTCTCCATGTTGTTGCCATTCAGTAGTTTTCAGTTGTGTCTGGGGTTTTCTTGGCAGAGATAATGGAGTGGTTTGCCATTTCCTTCTACAGCTTATTTTACAGATAAGGAAACTGAGGCAAACAGAGTCAAGTGACTTGCCTGGGGTCACACAGCAAGTAAGTGTCTGAGGCCAGATTTGAACTCAGGAAGATGACTGTCTTCCTGATTCCAGGACCAGCGCTTTATCCACTGCACCACCTACCTGCCCTCCCCTCTCCATAGTATAACTCTATTAGTTTCACAAGAGTTCAGATGTGTATTTACAAATATGGAAACTTCCTTCCCTGCTTTAAATTTGAAGCAGGCTAATGCCCATATGCCCAGAGAGTCCCTATGGGATGCTACCAAAGCTGGAGCTCTCTTCAAGTGTGGCTCCCATTTAAGGCTGGGAGGGCTAACAGAGTGATAATTCGGCTTCGATGTTGGAAGTACAAGGAGTCAATGGACTGGTGCTGAGTTGAAACAGACGCTCCTGTAGATAGTGAGATACCTTTATTCCTGAGGTCGCCAGGGGGTTATCACTCCTGTACTGTATTGCAAGTTTACATCAGGCACTTTGTCAAGGAAGCTCTCTCTGGCTAGCTACTTTAGACATGGAGATTCATGAGTCTTAAAACAGAGTGCCTTTGAGGAGAAAGGGGATACTGGTGAGGAGCCAAGGACTATCACTTATTTCATATAGTAATGCTTGAAATCTGTCTAAGCATTAGTATGCTTGAAATCACTGCATTTCATTTCTTCCCTTGGTTTCCCCTCCAGTGAACTATGAGAAGCATCATAGACTTTTAGGTGCTCTTTTTATTTTATTTTGAATCTTTTTTTTTAAAAGTTGCCTTTCCATAGGTTAAAAACAATGTCTGTTAGGCTCCATGTTGTCTGACCCATAGTAAATCTGGTCTTGTGACAGGTCACTGAGATTCACATAGAATTGATTGCTCATTTGCATTATAGTCTGGCAGGTACACCACCCCTTAATTGGTGGTAACTATATAGCAGTCTTTGTCCGGGGTTATGAAGCGGGGAAACAAAGGCAAACAACCTTTTCTAACTCCCTGAGAAATTCATCCCTCTCACTGGGTAGTTAAGCCTGCTTACTTCCAGTTTGGGGGTGGGAGGGGAGAAACAAGTTCTGACCTTTGTAGACATGCATCAGCTACAATACCTTCCAAACCTTGTGGGACTTCTTAGAGAAACCCTGTTTCCCATTAAAGCCTATTCCAGTGCAAGAAATAGGGTCAACAAGAGATTAGTAATTGAATCCTTCACAGCCAATACTTGCTGGGAATCTTGTGTACAATTTTGAGGTTGAACCTGAGATGGAGTCACAGTTGAATTTTCTACTCATACATGGTCTGAGCCAGAAGCTTGGGGCTTGGAACGTTTAGTTCACCATATTTTATATCCCATTCTTGTAACTAAGGGATTTAACTGTTCTGAGACTGACACCCTAAATGTGAATGAAGACAGCAAATGGAAGAACTAACCTGACATTACAGGCCAGGTCTGCACAAAATGGTGGCAATTAGTAGGCAGTGTTACCCAGTGGAAAGAACCCTGGTTTTGGAGTTGACTTGGTTTCAAATCTCTGGTTTTTTTTTTTTACTTTTACTACCTGTGTGACCTCAGGCAAGCCATTTAACCTTGCTGGGCCCTAGTTTCTTCATCTGTGACGCAAGGGGGTTGGGCTAGATGGCTCCTGTGGTACCTTCCAGCTCTTAACCTATGACTCTCTGTAACCATAGGCTTCTTGTGGATAGTTTTTCTGTATGGTTTGAGGATGAGGAGAAGAGCATAGTTTAAATAAAGAATTAGTTATGTCATGTGGGTATACAAATGCAATGGATTTCTTATCACATTTCTTTAGTATATGAGGGAGATGGACAACCAAAAAGGCAGGTTTACATATTGATTTTGTTTGGCAGAAGATGGATCTGGCAAACAAAAATCTAGCCCACTGCCAGATTTATACACATTCCCCAGGAAAAAAATCAAAGAGCTGGATCTGGGATGAATTCAGCTGTCAGGATTATGTAGAGAGCTCTGCTAGCACTTTGAGGTTAAGTGCACAGATCCCTTGAAAAGAAAAAGTAAAAGAAAAAAAAGAAAAGAAAGGGCAGAAACAAGCAATACAGGAAATGAGCACTGGGGAGTTCAAGGAAGTGGCTATATCTGGCACAGTGCCATGTGGGGTGAGGAGCTATATTCTGGGCCAATTATAACCAAATATCTCTAACCCCAAACCCATTCCAAAAAAGAGAAAAGGTTGATTTCCTGAGAGGGGGAGATGAAGGAGGTTGGAGGTGGGATAGGAGATAGGGAAGGGGAAAATGAATTCACACTAAGGATTTAGTAGATTATTAGAGCTGAGACCTCAGAGATCAAATATCTTCTAGCCCAGTCTCTTTGTTTTAGAGATGAAGAAAGTTGAGGCCCCAAAAGCGGCTTGATTAGTTATTAGCTGAACAGGGAATTGAACTTAAGGTTCCTGTATCCTAATTTAGCGCCCTTTCAACTGTATTTATACCTGAATTCAAGTGTGTCTAGAATTCAGATCCAAATTTAGAGATCCTCCTGAGAGGGAATAAGAAAATCAGGGCTTATCCACTGCTCACTTTAAAAGGAGGTTATGTTGTTTTAATGATTCCCAATTCCTTTTTTTTTAAAGCTCTTCTTTCCTAACTTGGTTGTTTCAAAATGGTCCATCCAAGCTCCTCCCCCCTCCATCCTCTAAAGAATAGTCTATATTCCTGCTGCTGTGCATAATCAAAGCTGATGTATTGAGTAACTTCTTTGTTGTTGGTAGTAGAGAGGCAAGGATTTCAAGGGACACACAAAGCTCTCCCCCATTTTCATATGAGGACTGGAAATCGACTCTGTAGAGTGGGCTTGGTAGGGAAACTTATCCCTAGTTGTATCCGTTGTATGAGTGAATAGAGGGCTTTTGTCTCATATGATGTCAGTCCAGCACCTTCTACCAGAATTAAGTTCACTAAAAAATTTAAAGAAACTCACCCTCTAAAATTTTTCCTCTAAGCCCCCAAAAAGGATTATATTCCTGGATCGAAAGCAAGTCTAGATAGCAAGGACCTTCCAGGTTATCTGGTTCACCCCAGTTAGTGCAGGATTTCTCTTTTCAATGGATCCTCTAGTATTTCCCTCTGTCTAGTTTTTGGTGTCCTGAGTGAGGGAAGCTTCCACTATATCCCTCGGGAGCTTTTCCTCTAATTCATTAGTTCTCATCGTCAGGAAGTCTTCCCTGATAGCCATCTTGAGTTTTCCCTCCTTCAATTGTATCCCATTACTTCTAGTTAGAGCTTTTGTCCTGAGTTACAAGGTTCTTCTCCCCCTTGATACTTGAAGGCTTTTTCACCCGTTTCTTACTCACATATTTTTAACTCCTTTCACAGCCTCTCCTATCCCTCCCCACCTCTTACCCTCCTCCCATACACATTCTGTCCTTGGCTCCTGAAACTCTACTTTGGTTTCCCTTTGGGCTTAGTATGTAGTTTACATTTGTCTGCTGTCGTGGACCCCCAAACCACCTAAGTCTTAATGGATACCCCAGAAATAGTGATCAAAACCAGGGACCTCAATAAAGCACAGATTGTGCATCCTTAAATTGGAAGGACGCCAACAACTTATCTGGCAATAGTCTTAGAACAAAGGGCTAAATACAGTTGGATTAATTGCCCTTTACACTTAGAACATCTTAAGTATTTTACAATACTTTGCAGTTTATGGTCCGATCTGTGTAAGGAGTCTCTTACCTTTCTAGGATTTACTCCTTTCTCACTTTTGCTTAGTATCCCTATTTTCCAACAATGCACAGTTCAAGCACCCTTTCCACAGGTGACTTTTCCTAAGCAGCCTCCCCTGTCCTGCACCTTCCTCCATCATGCCACTTAAAATGTAAATAGAGCAGCAATATATTCACCAGTGGCATACAGATACGCATTTATCTCTCATGCATTTAGAGCCAGCAGCCTAGAATTCTCAGCACATATACTTTATCAGTGTATTTCTGAAAGCCAAATTGCATGGTTTGTTTAGAGGGCTGCAGCACTAATGGTGTTGTCACTCAACCCAATGAAGAGCCATAGGTTCAAGGGGAGAAGGGAGGCAGGCAAATCGACAATGATTAAGTCACATGATATAGTTAAGACTTACATCTTACCATTTTTAATGTATATTCATGAGTATCCCATGCATCCTAATCTTGCACCAAAGACAGTTTAGTAATAAATGATTTTTTAGTAATAGTGGCAGATTTTTTAAAAACTTCACATAATGTTCTCGCCCCACTTTTTTTGCAAAAATAAATTGGCATAAAATCTGCTATGATTATGTGGTGAAATATAGTACTTGTGTACATACATGCAGAATCCCCTCGGTAAATGAGAAATTCTTTGAAGGTAGGCACCAAATTGTCTTTAGACTTTATGTACTTGACACCTAATACACAATCCCTTGAACCAAGGAGTTGCCTGATAAATGTCTGTTGTAATGAATGGATTTAAGTAATATTTCATACAACTTTATAATATTGTTATCTTGCTCAATTTGCAGAACTCTCATCATGTTCTTTAAAAAATCAGTATCAAGGCTTGTTAGGATTCCATACTGAACTTAATAATAAGACCAATAGGATGACTCAGTGAAAAACCAGATGTTAATAAACTAAGTGATCAGAAGGCCCAGAGAAAG
>CM053627.1:120355708-120399654 GCA_028646595.1 Phalanger gymnotis | reverse complement strand
TGTGGGTTGTGAGGTCTGGTACATGCCACAGCTCAGTAATTCAGCATGCTAGGGCACTCTCCGCTCCACTCCTGGTCTCGTCGGTCCGCGGTCTGCCACGCCGCACCGCGCCGTGCGCGCTGGGCTCTGCTTGGCTCTGCTTGGCTCAGCTCCGCTCCCCTCAGCTGGGGGCTGGGAGTTCCGTTTGGGACAGACCTTACCCCGAGACCATCCAGGCTGTCCTGGGCTGGAGCCCTGCTTCCCTCTGCCACTTTGTGGGTTCTGCAGCTCTAGAATTGGTTCAGAGCCATTTTTTTATAGGTTTTTGGAGGGACTTGGTGGGGAGCTCACGCCAGTTACTGCTTTCCAGTTGCCATCTTCTGTTTCTACCGGCTTCCTATTTTCTATTGAATAAGATTCATAGTCCTTAGCTTAGCATTCAAGACCCTCCTTAAACTAGGACAACCCTAACCTTTACAACCTTATCTCACACCATCTCCCTTCATCTGTACTATGGTCCAGCCAATCTTGAATATTCATCATCCCCCACAGACCTCTCTTCATGCACTAACCATGTACCTCATGCTGTTCCTTTTACCTAGAATGATCTCATCCCCATCTCTGACTGTTGAAATTTCACTCACCTTTTAAAGCCTAGGTCAAATGCCATCTCATCTATGAAACATTCCCAGAACCCCTTTCTCTTTCCCACTCTCAGCCCAGTATCTTTGTATATTTCATGTTCATGAATATGATATTCCTATCATGTGCCATTTTGTATCCTGTTTATAGCTTAAGAAATTATGATATGATGGCAGAGCTTCAATTCAACGAGTATTTGTTAAGTGACTTTGATGTGCCAGGAATCATTCTGGGCACTAGAGGTACATAGGGTTCCTACCCTTGAGGAGCTTACATTCTACCGGACTGAACCAACATGGACACAAATAACTACTAAGTATAGACTAAGGGGAGGGAGGGTACAAAGCATCAACAGCTGGGAGGATAAGGAAAGGCTTTATTTAGTGGGTTTGAGGAGGCTGAAGGGTTTTGGAGGGGCATGGAGGCAATCTGGATTGAGTGATTTGCCCAAGGTCACACAGCTAGTAAGTAACTGAGGCAGAATTTGGACTCAGGTCCTCCTGACTCCAGGGCTGGTACTCTATCCAAAGGAAGGGCTTTATGAAGGAGGCAGCATTTAAAGATGATTCTTGGATAGTATTAGGAACTGAAAGAGACAGAGGGTGAAAAGAGAAAGCATTCCAGCCATGGAGAACCTTCTCGAAGGCCTGGAGATGGGAGATGAAATATCATATGTAGGGAAAGGCTAGGAGACCAATTTAGCTAGAACATAGTGTTCACAGGGGACAGAAATGGGAAATCATTCTAGAAAGATAGGTTGGACTCAGCTTGAAACCACAGCACATGTTATTTAACTTTTATATCTCTCCCAGTGCCCAGTAAATAGCAAATGCTTAATAAATGTTTGTGGAAATAAATAATATCATCTGTATAATAGAAACCTAGTGGGGACTTGAATCACTGGCACTCAAATCAAACTGGGTCAATACCTCTGCAATCCTCCTCATCTGACCTGTGGATCAGCCCTGGGATTCCCATGCTCAAACTCAGCTGTATCAAGCACTCCACTTTGGTGAAAGTGGTGGTAGGCCCCTGCCCTAGGGTTTTCCCAGAGACTAATAACAGTGATCTCCTCAGGTCCCAAATAACCCCTATCCAAAGCAGCTGCATTGGCAGCCCTCAGGCTTCTAGTGCGTGACTGACTTTGATTTAAATCCATGCTTTCAAAGGCAAAAGCCCACACAGTTCATAGAAATAAGGAAGGTCTAATCCTACTCCCAGTCATACGCAGAACATACCTACATTCCAGCGATTTTGAATAGACACAGAGGTTCTGTATTTGAGGACCGGGTCAGTCTGAATGTTCAAAACACTTAAATAGAAGCCTTGTTTGGGGGGGAACAATAAACACAATTTTGGGTGGGGAGAAAATACACACCTTCTTTTACAAGGCTGTAGCCCAGTGGAAGAAGCCAAGCAGCTCAAAGGCTGGGCTACTGTTCCTCCTCCTCCAATTTTGCTGCCGTATCTGTTTTTTTGACCAGAGTTTTCCTCTCTTTATTCAGTAGCAAAAGTTTATCCCTAATCTTTTTTTTTTTTATTTTGTTAGCTTTTCTTAGCTCCTATGCCAGCAACTTCATTTTTCAAGTCGAGTAAAAATCAGACCTTTGGCTCAGGAAATGCAGTGATTTGAAATAAAAATTTTTATTAGATCAAGTAATTCAGCAACATAATAGAATTGAACAGCATTAGTTAGTTAATGCTTCCCTTCCTTTCTGTTAGATGCCATCATTTACACTGGAATGAGATGAGGAAATACTGGGTAACAATTATAGCAGGCCAAAAGTGGAATGGGTTGAGTACAGAGATTATGGGGTCTCCCATGCCTCCATGTGGGGACGGTGACACACAAGGTCTTGCCATTACTCACAATTGTTGTACTTGCCTAATTAGAAACTCTAACATTCCCCTATCTGTCCAAAAATTATGAGCACATCCCTGGCACACCTATTCTCTACCTTCATTGAGACCTCTACTCCCTCTGCTCCTCAGTATTTTCCCACACTCTGACTTCACTTTCTTCCCTCTCCAACCTCAACTCTTCTTCCAACTCAACCTCTTCTACCTTCTACTCTCTATCTCATTTTTTTTTTTGTTTTTTGTTTTGCAGAGGGAAGGCAGGGCAATTGGGGTTAAGTGACTTGCCCAAGGTCACACAGCTAGTAAGTGTGTCAAGTGTCTGAGGCCGGATCTGAACTCAGGTCCTCCTGACTCCAGGGTCAGTGCTCTACTCACTGTGCCACTGTGCCCCTCCCAATCTCATTTTTCTCTGACCATATCCAAGGTATGGATTACTCCCACAATCTACCTCCTGTGCTCCTATTCACGAGCTGAAGAAGGGAGATGGAGGAAATCCCATCATCAGGATGACTGGGGATATTATAAATTCATTTTTCTCCAACACCAACCAGGCCTTCACTTTAGCAAGGCAGTCCTTGTAGTCTTCTCTAATCAATTATCTTTGGATTAGCTTCCCAAAGAAATTATTCCAAACCATGTCCTCTTCTCAGCTGAGGACCTTACCTCTTACTTTCCTTTAAAAAAATAAATAAAATTGAGGTCCTTTGATGGAAGTTCCCTGTTCTCCCATCCCATTCATCTCCTTGACATCATCTTCCATTTTCTTCCTTGCTCCCAGTCTCTGAAATAGTTCTTCCTCCTTTCTCCTCCAAGGCCAATCTCTCTACATGTACACTTGATTCCATCCCCTCCCATCTTCTCCAGCAGATTGCATATTTAATCATCCCTATTCTCTCTCCTTCTCTCTGTCTCTCTCTGTCTCCCTCCCCCTCTCCCTTTTTCTATCTCTCTCTGTCTCTCCCTTTCTTCTGTTTCTGTCTGTGTCTCTTTCTGTCTTTATCTCTCCCCCTCTCCTTTTCTCTTCTCCTCTCTCTCTCTCCCCCTCCCTCCCTCCCCCTTTTCTCCCTCCCCCCTCTCCCTCCCCTTCTCTCTTTCCCACCCTCTCTCCCTCCCTCTCATCTTTAAACACTTCCTATCATCTCCCTATATTCCCTCTCTACCTTCTCTGTATATGAGCCATATGGTATCATGGCTAGAGGGCTGGTTCTGAGACCAGGAAGCCCTAGGTTCAAGTCTCATAGCTTTGTGACTCTGGGTGAATAACTTAGCTTCCCCTTGTTCCAGGTAAACATCAAAGGTTATAAATTGCAGAGAAGGTCCCAACTCTACTTTCCTCATCCAAAAGTTCCCTATATCAAGGGAATCACAGGTCCAGTCTCTTTCTGGATCCTAAAACAAAATGGATACCATGCCTTATAAAAGTCCCTTCCAACCTTGTGTTAAAACAAAAATTCTAGGATACAATGAAAATAACTTCATGTCCTTTAATGACCCAATCAATCAACAAACATTTCTTGAGTCATTACTATGTGTAGTAGACACTATGATGTCTCAGATGTTTACAATGTATTATTACACAAAGATAACTTTCATTCACATTTATCTGATTAATAACAATCATGATGTGAATATTTTATGAGTTCTTTCCTAAACACTCAAAGACAGCCTGATACAGTGGGAAAAGCATAGACTTAAAGTAAGAGGAGCCTCTACAATTTATTATCTTTGTAATCTTGGGCAAGTCCCTTGTCCTCTCTGGGTCTCAGTTAATTCATCTGAAAAATGAAAAGTTTTTACAGATGCCCTGAGGTCCCTTCCAACCACTGATGTGCTGGCAAAAGTTTAATAGTTGGTTCTCTAGCGGGGAAAGGTATGCACATAGGATACTTTTAAATTTAGTCTGCCTTATTACTATTTTTTCCATCACTTTCATAGGTCTAAGGTGACAATCAATAAAACAATAAATCAAAACCTTATTTGTAGCATTTGCTAATTTCCATGATGCAAACGCTCACGCTGAAAATGTAAAAATCACCTTGTCAGCCTGAGCTGGCTGCAGCACACCCCTCCTTCCAACTCTATCTCTGTGATTCTGCCTTAAATTAAATAAGACTGAATCAAGTCATTAAACTAATCCAATTGTACATAAATCTGTTAAAGAAAAGAGCATAACATGCTCAGCTATGAATGAAAGTTGAATTAAAATATTATTGTTTGGGGCTGCTAGGTGGTGCAGTGAGTAGAGCACCGGCCCTGGAGTCAGGAGTACCTGAGTTCAAATCCAGCCTCAGATGCTTGACACATTTACTAGCTGTGTGACCTGGGGCAAGTCACTTAACCCCAATTGCCTTGCCTTCCCCCCTGCAAAAAAATAAAATAAAATATTATTGTTCTTGTGAACTGTTGGCTTTTATAGAGAATCATCACATAAGGCCAACCTTTTACTCCTAAATCTGCTTGGAATCTGCTTAAAAGTTCAGAAGATACACACTTTACAATTTGGAGCAGTGGTCCCTATTTTCTTTCAAGATAGAGAACTGAATGACAAATTAAACTTTCAGCAAGTCTTAATATCTTCTAGAAATGTAGCATATGTTTTCCAAATCAGTCAACTACTTATAAAGTGAATGTGAAGAAACAGACAGCTTAGACAAGCCCAAAATGCCATGCCGCTGAGCTGGAAAAAGAAAGCTTACTTTATGCAGTCAATAAGGAGGAAATTTCTGAACTTTGAGTGATAACTTAGGTTGCGTTTAGAGTGCACAATACCAGCTCAAGATTCTTACTGAGCTGGTTCCCCAGACATGAAATACTCCAGGATTCCATAGCCGCAACTTGGGTAACTCTGGTAAATAAAAGAAGGAAACATATAGCCAAACAGAATTAGAAGGTAAGCACTGGAAATATTCTTATCTTAGAAATCAGGACTAAAAACCTGCCTTATTGATAGAATTCTATCAGATTCTTTAAAGGATATCATGCTTCAAGAGCATGATTTGACCTCTAATATATCTAAATCCATCAAGTAAGTCAAGCCTTTGTAAAGTGAAGGGAGTGGGAAGAGATAGACAATGAAGAGAGACTCAGGTTCATAGATTTACAGCTGAAAAGCATCTCAGAGCCCATTACGGTTCAACCCTCTCATTTCATACATAAGAAAACTGAGGCCCACAGTCAAATGTCTTGTCTAAAGTCACACAGGCTATAAGCATCAGAGGCAGGATTTGAACCCAAGCTTTCTCGTTCTAGACCTGATAATCATTATAGTGTTCTGCTAAAACACTAGAATGTTTTGTTCGTTTGTTTGTTTGAATGTTTGTTCCAGGCAAAATCCTTTCTTCAAATTCAGGCAACAGTTACTATTATTTGACCATAGCAAAGAGGTTAAGTGAGTATCTTAAAGCCTTATGTAGTCTGTGTAGAATGTAGTGTCAACTTGAATCATTTGTGGTTTTAAGACCAAAAAATGTAAGGTATCCAAAGTTCCCAGATCACATTTGTATTTTAGGCCAACATATGCGTATGTTATGTTTAAAATATCCATCAGACTTATGAGTAGAAGGCTGCTATGTGGTATTTCTCCCTGGATCCTGTTTAGCATAGTCTACTGGGGTAGTAGCAAGCAGAGCACCACAAAAGAGAGAAAAAAGAAACATTCTTTATATGAAGAAATACTTGCTTAATTTCTAAGATATCTTTTAAGAAATGTCTTATAATTTGAATTAATCACATGCATTTGCAATTGTAATGACATTTTCTCAACGTTAAGAAAGTTTTAAGCTGCACCTTTTTTCATATGTTTTGTGGAATGTGCCAGTGTTCTTTTTGTAGTTATTAATAACTCCATGGATCACAGCTTTATTTGGGAAGAAAGAAAGCTCTTAAAGGTGTTTTTCATCTGACAAGTGTTAGGAAAAAACAAAATCACTCACTCACACTCACTTGCCTCTCTCTTGACAGTTTAGCAAATACTTCAAGGTCAGGTGGAAAATGTATCTTTGGCTCTGCCCCCACAGCCTCAAGTGAAGCCAAGATTGGCAATGATTTCTTCAGCTTGATAAATGCAGAACGCAAGGCCAGAGACCTCTGTTCCTGAAGTGAATTTCTGTTATTTCTGGACGTTCTGCTTAGAGGATGTGCTCTATCTGTTTCTTTGGGTAAAAACAACTTGAAAATTGCCCAATCTCTGCTTCCCATGGCTTCTTCTTGTGGCTGTTCAGTCTTAATGAAACTACAAGTTCTATGGGCCTTCATGAGCAAAGGGAATATCTTTTTTGCCATTATTGGTAGAAATTCCATGCAATTGCTAAGATCCAGAAAGCACTTGAAATGCTTTGGCTTACCACACCCCTGTAACCACATTCATGTGTGTATATACAATCTTTAGCCCCTAAAGTGTGCAAAGAGAAACCAATCTAACCATGCGCATTTTCCATGATCGAACCAATGGCTTCAGTTCTGCTCAATTAAGACGGTCTGCCCAGGACTCTCAACAGCATGGTGATTGATGTCAAGAAATTACCCTTAATGAGACCTACTGGCTGCTTTATAAAGAAAACAGGAAAGGCTCACATGGATCTCCTGTCTTCAGTGGTGTTTGGACTAGGGAAATGGAGTGCCATAAAGACAACCAACAGAGCATTCCAAAAAAGCAAAAGTCAGTATTGTTTAATAAAGATCAGCTGCTCAGGAGACACCTATCCAAGGCCTGTCTGTCCCAAGGGCACCGTCTGCTGGTTGCAACCCTCACAAGCAACAAAAACACAAGTGGAACTTGCATAAATGAAAAACACAACAGAAAATGTCCAGCCAAGATGTTCAAGTAGGCTTTTTACCTTTGGATGGGAATGTATGAAAATGTCAATGCCATGGATTCCACCCTTCTTGTGTTCTGTGAGATGCCAGACTTTTAGGAACATGGGAGGTGATGCTAGAGACCAGCCAAGAGATATAGAGCCTTGCCATTTAAATGAGGCTGCAAGAAGGGGCCAAGCAGCTGGATTCTTCATTGTTTAATGTTCTTTGGGTTTGGTGGAGACTAAGCAGGCTCCTGTGTGTACTCATTTCTGCACAGTCTACCCACAGTGACCTCTTAGTATCTCATCAAGGATGAGAACAGCTTTGGTGGCTCCTCCTTAAGATGGAGCTTTTCAGTCAAGCAGCAGGTTGGGTCTCCCCCACAAAGGCATTTCCATGTAACCTCATGACCTTGGCCTTGACCCTTCCCCTCCACCACTGCCACCCTTCTTCAGATGCTGTGTTAAACATATAACATGGCTTTGTGCGAACAGAAGACATCTCTCATTCTTCATTATTTCGCTCAGGCTAGAGGTCACAGCAAGGACTGAGACAGCTCTCTTCTCAAGGGCTGAAATCCTGCATCTGAGTGGGTATCTAGCTAACACTACCAACGACCCCATCACTTGGAGCACTTTGTAAAGTGGCATTTCCAATCAGTGTCCTGACTTTGAAGACTAATTTCTTTCTTCTGAGACATCCCTACTTCTTTTTTTAATCCCTATTTCTAAGAACCCAAGTCCAGCAAACTTACTTTGTCAGAATATACAAAAAAAAGCAAATTATGCTAAACAGCCCTGCAAATTTAATGCCATTGAGGATCACCACACATTAATGTGACCTGTATTAGAAAGGTATATATAGGATGTGAAAAAAAAAGCACTCCAGTGAAAAGTTCTGTCAAAATACACAGAGGCTTATAAAAAATAAAACAGCACTTTTTTCTGGCGGATGAATAGCCATCCACAGTACTCTAAATACATACGTGGCATAACTGAACTCTCACTTTTAGGTTCTTGGCTTCCTCTCACATATGGAACTCAGAAAACAATGCTGAAATGCCGAATGATCTCAGAAAATTGGGCCTCCAATTTTGGGGCTGCATCCAAAGATATCTGCTTGGTAAAGAACTGAGGACTCCATGTGGTTGTGATATTTCCAGAAGAATGAAGGACTCAGTCAACCATGATGAAATTTTGAAGGATTCCACAGAGTCTAAGCGTTTCAAAGCTGACACTTCAACTGCTAAACCATTCCCTCTGGTTTAAAGGAGTGATTATTTGGTTGGGAGAGATGAGGGAGGGGTAGGGAAGGAGATCCTTCTCTAGTAATGCATATGGGAACATCCCTTATGATTGCATATGAAAGAGGATGGAATCTGAGGAAAACCTACTGATTCATTCAGACACACAAATCATCCAAAGGGGGGAGAAAATCCCATTTTCTCTTGAACTCTAGTAGGAAATTTCCCATGCCATAATTGTATTTGTTATAGTGCAATGATCAAAGGCAATAAATTCCTCCATCTATCCCCATTCAGGGAAAACATATGGCATTACTAGGAGAATCACATGTAATGCTGATTTTGTAGGCTACATGATTAAATACCCATGTGGAAAAGGGTACATTGGGGAGAGAGCAAAAGCACTTAAAAGAAAAGGATAAAAGCATGAGTGCTAGGATGTGAAATCTACTTCTATGAAATCTAATTTGATTGGTTGGTATGGAAACTACACTGCCTGTGGAGTCTGTGGGGAAGAGAGCAAAATAATAGCTCACATTTATAAAGTGCTCTATACTTTACAAAGCACCTTCCTCTCCATACCTCCTGAGGTAGATAGTGCAAGTGTTCCTTTCCCCATTTAAAAGATGAGACTGAGGCTCAGAGTGGTTAAGTGATTTGCATGAGTCATAGGGCCAGAGAGTGATATAGCCAAAATCTGAAGCGCGGGCTTCTAACACCATATTTCACAGACTCAAAGAAGCAATATGCTTATCACAGTACCTGGCATATGATAGGTTTTTAATAAATACTTGCTCATTGATTGATTATATCATGCTTTCTTCCCAGGATACATATAATACACAGATTAGCACACAATATAAGTAACACGTGAATTTTCAGAAGGAACCCAGAATTTCAGAATCCAGGCTGCCCATTGGTTTTCCCATAAGGATAAAATGTGAAAAAGACATAAAGGGAAAAGAAAGGACAAGGAGAAAGGTGAAAAGAATCCGTATTGGATTTGACTTTCAATTCTCAGATAAGTATCATGGAGTTAATCTATTCATCTTTGGTTCAGAAGGCAGAAGTGGCATCTGGGAAACAAGAGTCTAGCTAAAGGTTACTCCTCTCTCCTTATACTTCTCATTGTACTAGGTTTAGGTCTCTCTTTGGTATTTATCACTTTCTGCGTGAATATTTGTACCTGATTTCTCTTTTCAATTGTAAGATTCTTAGGGGAAGGATTTGTATCTTGTTTTATTTTTGTACCCCAGAGCCTTGCACATAATATTTTTGAACTGAATTCATGGGGTGCATTTAATTTGTAAGGTTTTGTCCTTGTCCCATCCTGATACTTCATCACAACAATCTATTATAGACCCCCTTTTCTTGCTCTCTCCTCCTGAGTATTCTCAGCAACCAGGGAAGACTTGGATTATGAACTATGAAGATCTAAAAAAGGGGGTTGAGGTTTCCTTTCTAGCTATGGTGTTCCCAGCACATAAAGAATCAAACCCTTTGGGCTGCTGAGTCTTCTGGTAACCTGTATGCCATCACTCCCAGTCATGTAGATGTACTTTCTTTTGGCCCTCTTGTTTTGATTGACAATGTGGAAACAGCTATAGTTGCCTCTGGCCAATGCTCATCATCTTTAAATTGCTTGTTTCAGGTGCAAAATTATGAAGTCGATGAAGTTTGATTTCAGTGCTTCTAGCTTCCCTTTTTCTTTGATTGCTTTGGCGATGACTCCTCCACACTTTCAGTTGCCTAAGGCTTTCATGACCTCACTACCCATCCACTATTAAAGTCTGCTCCCACAAAGGAGTTTATAAAACCCATTCATATTGTCTAATAAGGCTTATAGATTTCTCTAATGAAGTCATATAAAATGTCTAATAAGGTTTATAGAATTATACTCCTCTCCCTACCCCAGGGCATTTTAAGTGGGTTAAGTTCTTAAGCCATAGACATAAAGATCGAAGGGAAATTTCAGAAATTATCAGGCAGAGGAAGATATTTAAGATGACATCTGAAATCATTCTGTGTAGGTTGCTTCCAACTCTACCTACTTTTAAGGACTGAAAGCCAATTTAGCTGAATTACAGTGCTTTGTGTTGTTTGTTTGGTTGGTTGGTTTGTTTGTTTTATAGGAAGAGCATCCAGGAGGCCAGTGTCACTGGAGTTCGTGGAAGTAAGTAAGGTACAAGAATACTGTAAAGGTGGGAAGGTGCCAAGTTATAAAGGACTATAAAACTCAGATAATATTATGTCTGACCTTGGAGGTAATAGGGAACCACAGGAGTTTATTGAATAAGGGAGGGAGGAATAACAATATGGTCAGAACTGTGCTTTAAGATGATAACTTTGATGACTGAATGGAAGATGGCTTAAAGTTGAGAGAGAATGGTAGAGAGAGAAACCAAAAGTCTATTGCAATAGTCCAGGTATAAGATGATGAAGTCTTGCACCAGGGTAATGGCAGTGTTCAGTGAAAGAAGGATATGCATTTGAAAGATGTTGCTAAGGTAAACGCTCCAGGCCTTGGCTACGAATTGGATATGAGAGGGTAAGGGAGTAAGGAGACAAGGAAGGCACCAAGGTTGCAAATATGGGTGACTAGAAGGATGGGTAAAAAGGACCTTTCTCTCTCATGCTTCTCATTGTACTTTGTCTAGGTCTCTCTTCGTCTAGGATTTGGGGAGAAAGTTTTAGACATGTTAGGTTTAAGTTGTCTATCGCACACCCAGTTCAAGATGTTAAACAGATAGTTGGAGATGTAAGACTAAGGGTCAGGAGAGAGGTTAAGGATCTATAAATAGATCTGAGAAGCATCTGTACAGAGTCAAAAACTGAATACACGGGAGCTGATGAGATCACCAAGCTAAAGACTATAGAGGGAGAAGGGGAAAGGAAACAGAATAGAGTCCTTAGTGATAGAACCAGTAGATAGAGAGAAGATGAATATTAAAAAGAGAGGATGACTGAGGAAACAATTTGCTGGAGAAGACAAAAGAAGATGGGATCACGTACACGTATAGAAGGCTGACCTTGGCAAGAAAAAAAGGTCACCTCATTGTCAGAGACTAGATGAAAGGACTAGAGAGTAGAAAATGATGTCAAAAGGTTTCGAGATGAAAGGATTTATTTTATCACTAAATTAAGAGACAAGGTCCTCAGTTAGGGGGTAGGGAGAACTGGAAGGTTTGAGGAGGGTGTAGACATTTTGGAATAGCTTCTGTGGGAAGGGAGATAGGAAATCAATTAGGTATGAATAAAAGGATTGTACTGCTGCTTTGAGGGCTAAACTGAATTTGAATAACATAAATTCAGGTGCCCACTCAAAATACTTATGAGACTTCCTCCAGATGCTTTCAGTCCCTTGTGAGTAGAAGTATAAGAGAGAGGATGATGGAAGTAATCTAGAACTAAAGTTTGGACAGAGAAGAACAGGATAAGGGGCAAGAGATTTAAGAGTAGAGGATAGTACAAAGTTGAAGTGACTAAAAACTGGACCGAGAATGGAGAGGGAAGAAAGTGAAGTCAGTGTAGGGGTAGCCTGGTAAAGTACAGAGAAGTGGAGAGAGTAGAGGTCTCCATGAAAATAAAAAACAGGTATAGGAGGGGTGAAGCATAAGGAGAGAGAGGATGATAGGTTGTGGTCAGATAGAGGAATATTAGAGTTTCTAATTAGGTAAGTGGAATACTTATGAGTAATGGTGAGACCCAGAGTGTGACCATCGCTATGGGTGACTGCAATAGGATACCTTCATAGGTTGGTGATGGAAAAGTCACTAAATACAAGGTAGTTTGAGAAGAAGGACATAGGAGTGGGAAAGGCTTCATTCAAAAGTGTGCCTTGAGGAGTATAGGAAAGGGGAGCAGATTCTAAGCATTGGAAATGGAATGTTTTGTGTGAGGAACAGAGAATCCTAGTTCATCTAGATTTCAGAGTGCAAGAAAGGGAGTCATACACAATGATAATAGAAAGACTGGTTGGAACAGGGTTGTGAAAGTCTTTAAAAGCTAAATGGAGGAATTTATATTTGACCATAGAAGTGACAAAGAACCACTGGAGTTTACTGAATAGGGCAATCGCATGACTCAATCTGTGCTTAAAAAAAAAATTTTGGTACCAATGCATAGGTTCCCAAAGTGGGCAATACCACCCCCCAGGAGTACTGGAATGATCCAGGAGGGCAATAGTAGCCTTAGGTGCAATTGGGGGGCATTGAATAAAAGTAAGGGGGCAATGGAAGCAGAAGGAAAGAGAAGATAAGAAAATTTTGAAAAACCATTCATACATGTTTCATCTGTAGTGTAACAGAGTTAAAGTCATAGCCATTACACTATTTTCCAAATAAACACACAAGATGCAAGTTATAACTGATCTGTGGTCAAATTCAGCAACAGATCTTAACAAGCAAGTGTTAGCAGGCAAGCGTGTCACACAGTGTTGGGAAGTCCAGCATGCACTGGCAGGAATATGTGTGTGTAATAATGACTTGTTTGTAATACGATACTACACAGTTACATGATGCAATATTGCATCATCAAAATTTCGATGCAGGAAAAAAAACCACAAATTTACAATAAATCGTTAAATTTAAGATGTATCATTTAAAAAATATTTTGTATTTTTTTGGAATGATGCAAATTTGAAAAAAAAAAGCGTTAAAGAAAGTAGATGGGGGAAGCTCAGTAATTTTTTTTAATGGGAGCAGTAGGCCAAATAAGTTTGGGAACCTCTGATATAGAAGATGGACCTACATGGGCAAAGACTTAAGGTAGGGAGACCAATTAGGAGACTGAGAGGTGATGAGGGCCTGAATGAAGATGGTAGTGGTATGAGTAGATAGAAAGGATAAGATTTGAGACATGTCGTAGAGGCACGACATCAAGATTTGGTACTTGATTGGATGTGTGGGATGACATAGAGTGAATAGTGGAATATAATGTCAAGATTATTAACCTGGAAACTAGAAAGATGGTGGCACCTTTGTAATGTTAATGGGGGCGGGGTGTAAGAGCTTCCCTGTCCATTAAAAGGCTTCATGTGGAGCCCATTAAGGGAAGCTTGCTTATAGGAAGGCTTGTACACCTTTTGTTAATGAGCTAATTAGGCAATGAGTCAGGTTGTGATGCCTTCTGGCTCTGAGCCTATTAGTCGAGAGTATATATTGTGAGAGGTGAGCTTTTGCTTTGGGGCCTTACTTACTGGAAGAGTGTTCCTGTGATTTGGCCAGATGAGACTCTGGGTAGCTGTTAAGGAGTGCCACCCCCTACAGCTTTGAAAGCCCAGATGTTGGTGCTTTTCTCTCTGATAACTGTATGTATTGCTATAGTCAGACAGTTGGAAGCCTATCTGTTGATTTGTGTTATTTTTCTCCTGTTTGTAATTTCTGTTTGTATTTACTCTGAAGTTCAGGGTGCTGCCTTTTCCCCCTGAACAAAGTGAATGATATATGTAAAATTAAAATACGATGGTTGACCCCTGAAATGGCTATCTTTCCTTGCTAAAGCAGATCTAAGAATCTGCACTAGCAACCCTAGGTATGCCAACGTGGTTGCCGTTACAACCTTTGACTGAAATGTGGAAGTCTAGAAGAGGGGTAGGTTTGGGAGGAGGGAAAGACAATGAGTTCTCTTTTGGACAAGTTAAGTTTGAATTCCCAAGATATCCACTTTGAAATGCCAAGATATCCAGTGTGAAACAACCATTTGGAAACTGCTGATGATGGATGAAAGCTCAGAGGAGAGACTGGGGCTAAAGATATAGATCCAGGGCTTAGCAAAATGCCTGATATATAGTAGGTGCTTAATAAATTCATGTTGACTTGACTTGAGTTGAGAGTCATGGGCATAGAGATGATAATTAAACTTATACTATATGGACTTTGAGGTTCCTTTTTAGTTGTAGAGTTTTGATCCTAGTATAAAATCCAAAGGTTCATTAGGAAGCCTATGTGATTAGCAGTTTTATTCATTTCCACTGGCCCAAAATTTATGATACAGACTATGTAATCTGAGATAGGCTAGCAGGAAACTGAAAGCTTTTTTTTTTTAGGGGGAAGTGAGGCAAGGATGCTATCTTCAAGACTATATCCAAGAACCCTCCAAAGGCCAGTCCCTTTTTCCTGGCCCTAATCATGAGCAAGCTTCTATCTGTGAGACTCTGACCTTCACTCTACTCTCCGACACCCATTAAGAAGTATGTTAACTATCTGTACTAAGCTCAAAGCTTGATTCCGGTGCCTCCAACTAACTAGTGTCTTACTAAGACTTTGCCTGCTCAGATCTCTAGGACCTGTGGAACTCTTCTTCATTTAGCCACCTTCCCTGGACTTTAATCATAGCCTGCCTGGATCTGCCCAAATGTGTCCTCCCGAACCCTACAGATGTGTCTGCTCCCTCTGGATTCTCTTCAGGACATGCCTGGGTCCTGGCAACTCCCAGCCGGCTCTGCCCAGCTGCCTGCTAAGTACTAAGATCCAGACTTTTCAGAACAATTTGACTTGAAGAATGGTACCTTCCTAACCTGGTTTAAACTTATTTTTCCCCCAATTTTAATGAACTCTCCAGTCCCACTTCATAAATCCAAATTGTCCAGACATTTGTCAGGTCAAACTCTGGTCCAGTAAAGTGCGCTAGCAACTCTGGAATGCTTGGAAACAAGTGACACAATCTTTCCTTGCTTCACACTCACAATCTAAAAACAGAGTTTTCGACCACTTGGGGCTTTTTGCAGATGATAATGGAATGAAACTTTTTTAAAGAGACTCTTTCCTTTGACCTCTGAACTGAAAAAGATGGTCAATGGAACACAGGGGTGCGGAAATCATTTTAAGATTAATATCTGACACAGTAATAATAATAATGATTAAGAGAAATAATAATTCATGTTGACAGTGCTTTTACAAAGTATGTTATATGGATTATCACATTTGGTATCCACAATGATCCTGTGAAGGAGATAGTACAAGCATTATTATACCTCTTTGACAAATGAGGAAACTGAGTCTCAGAAAGGTTAAGTAGTTTGCCCAAGGCACAGAAAAGTAATTAACAAAGCCAAGACTTAAACCCTATTTTTTTTTACCACTTTACCACATTTTGAATTTTACCTTTGAACTTATTCTAAGGAAATGGAAATGGAAATGGAATTACAATTCTATGCACCTGTCAGGCCCTTCTGGAATTAAAACAGACTGATAATAGCTTCAGTCATTCTTTTTGTGCTAGAGAGAATTCCTCTCCCAGGCATCACTGATTAGGAAATCTTCTGCCTTATCTCCTTGCCAAATCCTAGATGCTCCTCTCAGGCTTCTAGTTATCTAACCAATATCCAGCTTTGCAGCCCCCTTTGGATTGCTTTTGTGGGTTCCCTCTTGATTGCACTCTGTTGCTTCATTTTCTAATTCCTATCTGGTTAGATCACTTTGATCAGCAATGCATTGAGTATTAGATCTGATTTCATACAATATTCATAACCACAAGCCTCATTACAACTGAGATGCATGGAGCAATTTTGAAATTTCCTGCTCTTGTTTTCCTTTTAATGTGTATCCTGGCTGGTGAGAATTTATGTCCAATACAAATACATGAAGCAAGGGTAATGTTTGGTCTCATTACACTGGTAATCAACAGTCTTTCGATCCATAGAAAAGACTTGCTAAGCCATCTGGACTCTTGTCTTGCCAGTGCTGGGAGGTAATTTGTGTAGTATTCACTGATGTTTTGGCTATTCCAGTTTTAAATGATAGTGAACAATTGGGCTGCTAGAACTTCTTTGCACCTAGTGCTCCTGAGTTCAACAGATGCCATCAATAGTAGAGGTTTCTTGACATTCAGCTTGGTCTCTTTTCTTGAATTTTTCATGATTCTTCTTTACTAATACATATTTTTAGATGTAAATATCACCAAAATCTTTGGGCACATGTAAGAAGTTTGAAGTCATTCATATAAAACCAAAATAGAACGAAAACAAAACAAAAAGAACTTGCATTCTCTTCCAGCTCACCACAGCCCATTCTATGACCAGTGAGAGCTGGTCTCTGTACCATGCTTTGAAGGTTAACTAATTCAGTGTCTTTTGAGATGGGAAGCTTTAAAAGCCAAATATCTTTTTTTTTCTTTTTTGTTGGTAGAAATGCCCTCTCTTCTCCAAAATTCAAAACTGAAGGCCATCGACTAATTTAAAATGTAGTGCACAAACTCAAAAATAAAAGGAAAGAATGTTATTAAGTGTATATTAAAAATATACTTAAATGTACTTAAACTTAATGTTTAATATACTTATTTAAATTTAAAATGTAGTGCACAAGCTCAAAAATAAAAGGAAAGAATGTTATTAAATGTATATTAAAAATATACTTAAATGTACTTCAACTTAAATATACTTAAACTAAAAATATATTAAATGTATATTAAAAATATATTATCAATACATAAAATATATATATATAGTATGTGGGGGAAGGGAGGTATTTGTGTGCATGCATATAGATGTCTGTAAGTGTGCACTTGTGGATGTGTTTATGTTTATGTTTGTGCATTGTATTATGCACGCATGTATATGTGCTGTGTGCATTGTGTGTCATGTCCCTTGCTCTGATGATCAAATTAGAGACAATCTGTCAATTTCTAATTTAAAAGTACCACAGATAGGACATTTGGAAGCTAGGGTTTGCAGGCCCCTCCCACAGAGAGATTTCAGGGAATCTGTGAACTTGGATGGGGAGGGAAAAAAATCACATTTATGTTCACTAACTTATCACTGAAATTTGGCATGTCCTTCAATTATGAATTTTTTAAAAATATTCTGAGGAGTACATAAACTTCACCAGAATGCCAAAGGCATCCACGGTACCAAAAAGAAAAAAAAGTTAAGAACACTTGCTATTACATAAATATAAGATATGACTAAAGAAGGTGAGCTAGAGAATAAGAGTCAGGCTATTCAGGGTAGCCTATTATAGAACCTCAAAATAAAGGGTGCCTGAACTCATTCTTACCTTGTATTACATTGTAATCTGATCAGACAATAACTTCTGGCACTGGATAAGCTGATGTATGTTTGGCATGTAATTATATTTATCCTTTGGCTAAATTATTTGAGTACCTCATAGTCCTTGTTTAGGGATAAGGTATTAGTGAAGGAAAGAAAACTAATGAAACTATGGAAACCTATGGCTTTGAAAGCATAAGGATGATTGACCCCAAAAAATGGACTTCTAATCACATGTACAGGGAAACCAAAAAAAAAAAAAAAAACAGGATCTGGTCTCCATTAAAAAATGGAAAATACAGTGCTTGATCTATCAGTAGTCTGCAAAGACTAAAGCAAATAAAAGCTCCCCTCTCCCCCAACAACAATGATATTGTAAGCATTCTTCCTCATGTGCAGTTTATGAAGCCCATTGAGTTCTTCTGCGGAAAAAACATTATTGTTTAGAAAAACAACCAAAATTACCTGTGGTTCCTCACTTCTGTATCTTTGGGCTGCAGCTTCTAACTTGGAGATAACCTTCTCGAAGGCTAAGGGCCTTTCAAACTCCTTGTGGTAATTAATCAATACAGCATCTTTCAGTTTCTCCAGACCCTCTCCTCCTTTTGAAAATCCCACAGAGGCTCCAGTAGAGAGAGCAAAAATGCAAAGGAGGTCTGTGGTTTGGAGCAAGCCCAAACTAAACTGAACTACTCTTGATATGTATTAAACTGTCAGCAAAAAGCACTATGAACCGAGAGGGGAGGGAGAAAAGAACTCCTCTCGAAGTCCACCCTCCAGTCTTTTGAAGTGCTAGGTTTAGTGGGTCATCTCCCGGAGAGGAGTGATAGGAGGATGGTGTTCCCATTGCTAGAATTTGATTACCCTGGCCCTCTTTAAACCTTAGCACTTTGCGGAAAGCCTGAGTTCTCTTCCTATCTCCACCTGCAAGTGATCATATCCAATTGAGCAATTTCTTGTCCTTGTATTACTGGTTGACGTTAGTTATATCACCAAAGTCCTTTCCTCTACAGCAGAGGTCCTTAACTTGGGACCCATGGACCCCCGAAGGTCCATGTAAGGGTCAGTGGATAGATTTCAAGGGATTCTGGAAACTTCAATGGAAAAAAATTTTACATCTTTACTTTCATTAACCTCTAGTTTAAATTTGGCATTGCTGTCAATTATGAATATAGGCAACAAACATTATTTTGCAAAAGGGTCCACAGGTCCATGATACACAAAAAAAATTTAAGAATCTCTGCCATAAAGTCAACCTAGAGCTTCATAGTGAATTCCTTCTGTAAACCTTTGGACAGATCATTTAACCTCTCAGAGTCTCAGTTTCCTCCTCTAGAAAATGAGGATGATGATGATTAAAGACTTGCTGTAACAACTAAATTAGAGAACATGAGTCAAGCACTTTCTAACTTAAAAGTGCAATATTAGATTCTTAAGCTAAGGTTCACATACCCCTCACATATACAAATTTTAGCAGATCTGTGAACCTAAGTAGGTGGTTGGGAATTAACATATTTATTTTCATTAACTTCTCACTGAAACTTGGCACGTCCTTCAATTATAAATTTTTTTTAAATATTCTGAAAGTGTGTGCTTAGGCTTAACCAAACAGTCAAACACTTCCACATCACCAAAAAAAGCTAAGAACCTTTGCCATAGATAGACGTATTATTAAAGAGGATGGACTAGGGAGGTATGAGAAGAGAATCAAAGTGAGTTTACTCTGGACAATCTACTAAAAAGCCTCAGAGTATAGAGTGAAGATTTGTCTCTCCCCACAAGAGCATCATGGGTAAATTGAGGGAAAGGGAGAAGGCAATACCATTAAGACTTGAATTGAGACTAGATATGGAGAGAGTCCAGAGAAAAGGCTTCAGAAAAAAAATGATACAATCATGATCTGGAGGATAATAAAACAAAAGGCTACCAAAGATAGTAAGGTAGAAAAGATCACTAGATTTAAAGTCAGCAAATCTAGGTTCAAACATCACCTCTGTCATTTACTACTTATATGACCTTGGGCAAGTCACTTACCCTCTCTAGGATTCAAGTTTTCTCATCTATAAAATGAAAGAGTAGACCTAGTTTACCCCAACGGTCTCTTCCAATCAATCAATAGACATTTATTAAGCATCTATTATGTGCCAGGCATTGTGCTAAACAATGGGTTACAAAAAGATACTCCCTGCCCTCAAAGAGCTTACAATCTAATGAAGGAGAAAACATGCAATCAAATATATATATAGAGCAAGTCTATGACCCTATGATCATAAGAGAGACAAAAGTGACCACAAACCGAAGGTTTAAACCACCTATGTGCGGAGCTAATAGCAAACATAATTTCTTAAACAACTTCCATGGATACAGAGAAGAAAGAAAAGTAGATGGGAAAGTATATTGCATCTGTATGATAGCACAGGATCTCTGAATCAGAAAGTTATTGTCAGTATAATTGTTTTTAATCGAGCCCTTTTTTCTCCAGTAAACACAACACAAGGAAAAAAAGCACAGAAAGGGAGACAGGTTTGAGATTTGTTGGTATAGACCAGGAGTGGAGAACCTGCAGGCTCAAGGCCACATGTGGTCCTCTAGGCCCTCAAGTGCAGCCCTTTGACTGAATCAAAGTTTAGATTCAGTCAAAGGACTGCACTTGAGAGCCTAAAGGACCACATGTAGCCTTGAGACTGCAAGTTCCCCACCCCTGGTATAGATCCTGGGACCTCAATTCAATTCAGCAAATATTTCTGAAACTCTTACTATGAATTTGTTTAGAGGAAACTAGGAGGCTAAGTAGACAGAGTGGCTGGGCCTGTATTTGGGAAGACCTGATTTCGAACCTGGTCTCAGATATTTACTGGTTGTGTGACCTTGGGCAAGTCACTTAGCCTCTGTTTGTCTTAATCCATTGGAGAAGGAAAAGGCAAATCACTCCACTATCTTTGCCAAGAAAACCCCATGGACAGCATGGGGTCACAAAGAGTTGGACACATCTAAACAACAGCCATGAGTTAGGCCCTGTGCTAGGTACTAAAGATACAAAAAGGAGAATCAATGCAATTCCCACCCTCAAGTTGCTGATAATCTGACAGAGATAGTACCGGAGGAGATTAGCTATGTGCATAATGAGCATGCTACAAAGATGGTTTTTACTAGAGGAAAGGAAAGACCTAAACAAAGGGCTATGAGAACTGTGAGGAGGCAGAGATTACTTCTAGTTAGGAGATCAAAGAGGGCTTCATGTAGGAAATGGCACTAGATCCCGGCCCTGAAGGATATCAACAGGTAGAGACCAGAAAGAAATGCCTTCCAGCAATTATTTGGGAGCGGAAGTGGAAGCAAAAGAGGATGAATTCCAAGAAGAGGCTGGACAACCACCTGTTGGGGATGAGATACAAGGTTCTTGTAGTTAGATGCAGGCTAGAGTAGATTTCCTCTGAGGATCCTCCCAACTCTGACATTCTGTAATTCTGTAAAGGTAGATGGTGAGGGTGGCCCAGGATTGGGAATTACTCGTAAGGGTGAAAACAGTAGGAAAAAAAAATGGAAGACAGTTCGTTGTCAAAATGGCTTAACCTGGGTCAAGAGTCTGAAAAGAGGAAAATAAATCCAAGACTGATGATGGCCTAGTTAATAAAGTGGGATGGAGGTAGATATAATCAGAGAGCATAAATTTCAGAGAAGGAGGAGGAAGAAACTGATGGAAGCAAAACCAAAGTCTGGAACTTATAGTAAAAAGTTATCATCACCTACCTATGGTTCCCACAAAGACAAGAGGATCATAACTATGCAGAGTCTGCTTAATGAGTCCTTAGCTCTCCTGCTCTTAGAGAACCTATGAACCACATAGGAAAACATAGCACAGTCCCAAGTCAAGCTAAAGACCCCTGCAGTGAGGGAGCCAACCAGAGTGGAAACCTTTACAAATCAGGAAGCAAAAATTTCCAGAATGCTAGAATACTCAGCTGGATTTCCAGAGGCAGTTAAGTAAAACCACTGCCATTTGCCTACTTTCCTAGAAAAATGGAATCCATTGTATTATATCAAGACTGAAAACAAGCAGAGTTCTAAGGAAAAGTGAGAGAAGAGGACAGAATCCAGCCCTATTTCAAAAGTGTCAAGGATGATCCATTCTAGTCCCATGACTATAGGACTAAAGAGTCAGCATGATGTGATAACTTTTCATTTTCAAAGCACTTTCATGCATATTTTCTCATTTAATACTCAAAACAACCTTGGGAGTCAGATAGGCAGGGATGGTATTATAGTTGCCATTTTGCAGATGCAGAAACTAAGACGTGTTGGATTGCGAGGAACACTGAATTATGAATGTTGTCACTGGTTTACTACATGACCTGGAGAAACTCATTTAACTTCTCTAGACCACAGTTTACTCATGTATAAAATGGGGGTGGGGGAAGGGGTTTGAACAAGATGATTTCAAAGGACTTTTCCATCTGCTCTTCCATGCTATGATTCTCCAATTCAGAAAAGCAGAAGCAGTAGCTCACATTCTGCAAGACAACTTGAAGATGTCCTAATTAATCCTCTTGGAGATTCAGAAGCAGTTTTAGGAAAAAGAGCAAGGATTGGAATCTCCACAGAGATGCCTTTCTTCAATTAAGATTCTATTCCTCAATTCCATAACATCTCTAGGTATCTCCTCCATACTTCTGGTGGAGGTGGCTTTTGGATAAGGGAAATGAACTAAAGAAGGATGTACATGGAGAGAAAAGAGATAGCAAGATAAGGATCATTGAGAAAAGAGGGTATAAATGGCCTATGGTGGTCATGTTGGTGGCAGTTACTCTATCCTCTGCTGCCTCAGCCATTCGGCAGTTGAACAAACTAAAACAGAAAGGGGTTAGGCAAACACCCCAAAGGGCAAGGGAATGAGGGAGGTCGTCTGAAGGTGAACATGACTTCTTCATTTTTTCGGCCATGATGCTGCTTACACATCAATTTTCACCTTGAGATTTTTCTCACCCCTGCCGTGAGACAAAGATTGAGTTGTACCAGGTACCTGGGAGTTTAAACATTCCAGCAAGCCTTTCTATATATTTTTTATTATTACTATTACTTGAGAATATCACATGCCCACTTTGATTCACCACAGTGCAGTGCCTCTGACTACTTCAATATTTAGATTGATTTTCCTGTTTTATACCATCATTTGTGGGCAGTTTCATAAAGATGGAGTAGCACTTTCACCATCACAATACAATGATTCATTCAATTATAAACAACTTGTCTGAGGTCATCTGGAAATCAGAGTGGAATGGGCTGCCTTAGGAAGTAGTGAGCACCCCATCACTGGCAGTCTTCAAGCAAAAGTTTGATGACCATTTGAAAGGTATATTGTAGTGGTTACACTAGATGGTTTTTAGGGTCCCTTCCAACTCTGATACTCTGAGATTCACTTTCTCTCTTAAAACTGAATCACATCATTGGACTGGTCTTTTTTTTTAAATCGATTCTTTCATTTGTCCTAATGTTTCTTCCATCTCCCTAAATACCTCTCCCCAAAGACTCAGCTTTAGAGCCTGGCAGTAATTTTTAAAACAAACTTAAGGTTGGGTTTGAATGACAGAAGCACATGTAACCCATACTAGAGTTTTAAAAAATCAAACCAATATTTTTCTACTAGTCTCTAGTGGACAAAGGGTTACTACCCTGAAAGTCACTTAACCTCCCTCAGCTTCTTTTTCTTCATCTATAAAATGAGGGAGTTCAACAAGATGAGCTTTAAGGTTCCTTCTAGTTCTGCATCTATGATCCTATTAAGCAATCAGGAAGAAATTGTTTCCTAGCTATTATTCACTCAATTCAATTCAATGAATATTTGTTAAGTGTCTACTGTGTGAAAAGCACTGATCTAGGTTATGGCAATACAACAAAACAAAGCCCCCAAAAAACAGTCCTTGCCTTCAGGAAGCTTATGTTCTACTAGAAGGTACACAACATGTACACAAATAAGTAAATATAAGTTAATACGAGGGGGCAGAAAGCACTAATAACTGAGACTTGCAAAAGGGTTTTCCAGAGGAAGAGGCATATTAACTGAGTCTGGAAGGAAGCCAGGGATTTTGAGAGATACAGGAGGCAAAGGAGTAGTATATTCCAAGCATGGCGGACAGCCTGTATAAAGACTACGACATTTTTTTCTGTCTGTGCCCCATGCCTAGAATGCTTTCCCTCCTCATATCCACCTCCTGGCTTCCCTAGCTTCTTTCAAGTCCTAGCTAAAATTCTGCCTTTAGCAGGAAGCTTTTCCCAGTCCCTCTTCCCTACACTAATTAACTCCAATTCATCCTGTACAGAGTTTGTCTGTACATAGATATTTGCATCTTAGGGGCAGCTAGGTGGTGCAGTGAGTAGAGCACCAGCCCTGGAGTCAGGAGGACCTGAGTTCAAATCCAGCCTCAAACACTTGACATATGAAATAGCTGTGTGACCTTGGGCAAGGCACTTAACCCCAATTGCCCTGCCTTCCCCTCCCCACTACGCCCCCGCCAAAAATAAAAAGATATTTGCATCTTATCTCTCTCATTAAACTATGAGCTCCTTGAATGCATTATTCCTTTCTTATACCCTGTTCCTCAGGGCTTAGCACTGTGCTAGGCACATAGTAGGTAACTAATAAAACCTTTGTTGACTGCTTGACTAGAGACAACATGCTGAGTTTGAGATATAACTGAAAGGCTAGTCTGTCTGGATGAGTGAGTGTGATGGGAAGTAATATGAAATAAAAATGAAAAGGTAAGTTGGAGCCAAATTACAGATGGCTTTGTATACCAAATAGAGGAGGTAGTATTTTATCTTATCCTCAAGGCAAAAGGGAACTACTTAAGATTTTTGAGCAAAGGCATGAATGATGTGGTCAGATTTATGATTTAGGATTATTCTTTTGGTATCTGTGTGGAGAATGGATTAGAGAAGGGAGAGATTAGAAGCGAGATCAATTAAGAGGACACTGTAGTAATTCAGGGGAGTGTTGCTGATGATCCAAAACAGAATTGTTGCTATGTGAGAGCAGATGAGGCAGATTAAGAGATACTGAGGAAGCAAAATCAGAAGAAAGCAATGATTGAAAAAGGAGAGCTAGGGAGAGGAAAGAGTTAAGATTGGCCCTGAGGTTATAAATTTGGATGACTATAAGCATGGTGGAGCCCTCAGCAGAAACTGGAGAGTTCGGAGGGGGATTTGCTTTAGAGAAGAAGATAATGAGTTCCATTTTTGGACATAATGAGTTTGAGATGATTATGAGGCATTCAGGCAAAGATAGACTGAAGTTCAGGGAAGGAATATGTAGATATAGACTATACATTATAGATATAGATAAATAATAGCTAGCAGTGCTTAAAGGCTTGAAAAGTGCTTTACATATGTCATCTCAATTTATCCTTACAACAACCCTGTAAGGTAGATGCTATTTTTATTCCCATTTTAGAGATGAGGAAACTGAGGTTGAGAAAAGTTAAGTGATTTTCCCAGTTAGTAAGTGTTTGAAGTGGGATTTGAACTCAGATCTTCCTGACTCCAAGTCTGGCACTCCATCATCTACACAATGATAACTGAACCCATGAAAGGTGATAACAGCATAGAGATGGAATTGACAAGGGCCCAGGTAAGAGACATCCATAGTTAGAGAGTGGAAGATGAATGAGGAGCCAGCAAAGGAGACAGAGAAGATACAGTCAAACAGGTTGGAGAACCAGGAGAGAAACGGGCATCATGGAGGCCAAAAAAGAGAGGATTTAGTGGTAGAGGGGAGGTCACCAATGTTGGAAGTTATAAAAATTTCAAGTAGGAAAAGATCTAAGAAAAGACCATTAGATTTGTATTGTAAACTGCTGCTTGACCAGAGTTATCAATTATCTTAATTCATTTATTTACTGATACTCTAGGGTTTTCTAAGTACATGGCAATGTACTTACATCATCACATCTGCAAACAGAGATAATTTTGCCTCCTCTTTCTCAAGGTACACATAGTTAGGGGCCAGATTCCATTAACTGAACAACTCCATCTCCCCCTCCCTGCTCAGTCGATGTAGTCAAAGAAAGTAAGGCAGAAAACAAAGGCAATAGGTGTTCTATGTGTCCACACCTAATTATCCCTTTACCTCCCAGCTCTTACTCTCAATCAAAGAAGCAGCCAGCCCCTTCTAAAATTCATAGAATGAATGGTTTCAGGAAGAAGAAGGTCACAAAAAGTAGTTGAGCTAAAAGAGTAAAAGCATGGATGAAAATGTAGAGGGAGAAATGAACACAAGGATATAGGGAAATGTGATGTTAGAATTAGGGTCCAAGCACAAGCACCCTATCAAAAGCAGCCATCACAAGACTCTGGGTGAGGCTGAATAGACTGATTGGATACAGGCATGTTTGACATGCCTGTGTCTGGGCTGTAGGCCCCAAGACTTTGATTGTTTCTTTTTTCCACTGAGGCTCCTTATTAGTGCCTCTAGTCTTCTCCTTTGGGCAGAGGATAAGGTCTTCTTCATGAAAGTTTTCTCACCAAGTCAGGAAGACCTGGGTTCAAGTTTTGTCTCTGACCCACACTTGCTGGATGTGCCATTTAATCTCTCAGTGCTCCAAGTGTCTCTCTGACAACGAGTTGCGAGACAGTTGCTCCTTGTTGCTGTCATTGCTGTTCAGTCACATCCAACCCTTCATGACCCTATACAAAATTTTCTTGGCAAAGGTACTGGAGTAGTTCGGCATTTCCTTCTCCTGTGGATCCATTTTGTCAGGCAGTCAGAAGTTAAATGACTTACAAAAGATCACTTGACTAGGAAGTATCTGAGGCTGGACTTGAACTCGGTTCTTCCTGACTCCAGACCCAGAACTCTATCCACTGAGCCACCAGCTGCCTTCAGTTGCCAGATAGTTGCTAATCTGCAATAAAAGAGGGAATTACTGATAAAAAAAAAAAGTTTGCTCACCTTTCTTTGTTTGAAACATTTACTTTTTGTCCTTGAAACTGGCAAATTCAATAAATGGTAACCACAAACATTGCTAATCTGGATATATTTAATGGCAAGGTAGCTGGGAAGCAACTGAGGGGAGCATCCCAGGAGAGAAGAAAAATATAAATTAGAAATTGAGATATTTTGAAAAAAAACTGTGTCTGGCTAAGGGCTGGGCAGGGGGGTGGGGAAGGGAGAGGGAGGGAGAGAGAGAGAGAGAGAGAGAGAGAGAGAGAGAGAGAGAGAGAGAGAGAGAGAGAGAGAGAGAATTATATAGATTTGTTACAATTTTCCAGAGAAGAAAGAAAATTTTTGTGCTGAGAAATCCATCCAAGCAATGAGTCAGTAAATGGTGTGGGGGTGAATAAGAGTAGCTGGACCACTCTCTTCACCATACCATTCTACCTCTGATATATGCGTGTAAATGTATCTGTGTATATATAAATTATAAATATAAACACACACATACACATATATACACACATGTGTGTTGTGTATGTGTATATATATACAATATATATGGATATGTGTGTATATGTGTGTGTATACACACACACACACACACACACACACACACACAGATACACATACCATATACACAATAAACTCCACTTGTTGCCTATCACCTCCAGAATCAAATACAAAATCCTCTGTTTGGCATTCAAAGACCTTCACAACCTCCCCCTTCCCCTCACCTCCCCATGCTCAGCGATCCAGTGACAGTAGACTTATAACTGTTCCTCTCACCAAGACATTCCCTCTCCTCACTGGGCATGTTCACTGGCTGTCTCCCAGGCCTGCTATTCTCTGCCTCTTCATCTCTGCCTCCTATATTCCTTGGCTTCCTTCAAGTCCCAGCTAAAACCTCACCTCCCCAATCCCCCTTAATTCTAGTGCCTTCTGTTTATTATTTCCAATTTATCTTGAACATATGTCTTATTTGTACATAGTTGTTTGGTGTTTGTCTCCCCCATTAAATAGTAAGATCCTTGAGGGCAGGGACTATCTTTTGCCTTTCTTCGTATCCCCAACATTTAGTATAGTCCCTGGTACATAGTAGGCACTTCATAAACGTTTACTGACTGACATATGTAGATATATCTAAGGTGTTACAACTCACAATAATTTCCAGCCATAGGATGCTGGCACACTGCGATTTAGAAGGCTCTGATCCCACTGTGTGCCATCCCATTGATAAAGATATTCTTTAAACGTTACACATATTTACCATGGTTACCTGTCAGAAGCCCAGCTAAAAGTTGCCAAGTGGTGCTGTTGTAATAACGATTACTCATTTTTACTTGATGCTTGACATAAATTATGCCATGCAAACATCTGAGCCAGGTAGTTCTACATACATGATTCAGAGGCAGGATGTACCGTGGCAAGAAGTGTTGAACTTGCCTCATAGCCCTAGGGTTGAATGCCAGTTCCACCATCTATGGAATTTGCTGACTGGCCAAGTGACAACCTCTATGGGCTTTGGTTTTCTCATCTGTGAAATAGGAATAACGATACTTGTCCTACCTACCTCATAATGGGATCATGAAGATCAAGTGAGATAACATGAATTAAATCTATAAACTGTCTTCATTTTCCTAGTTGAGGCACAGAGGGGGAAGTAATTTGTCCAAGGTCGCTCAGGAAATTACCAACCTAGAACTCAAACCCCGGACCTTCTAGCTCCATGCCCAATACTGTTTTTAATTCCCTTCACTGACTCCCTGGGCTAGCACACCAACCACCCACAATAGCTCTAATTTCACACTCTTACTATAGACACAAGGGACAAAGATCCCATAGTCACTAATGTCAGCCAGCATTTATTAGGCATATGCTATGTGGCAGGTGAGGTAGCTAGGTGGTGAGAGAAATGATTATTTCTCTCTTGTATTTAATTACTAGTTATTGAATTAGGACCAAAGTTTTTCCTCTTTTCTACTTCCTCATTCAGAAATCAGCGCCTGTAAATTACTCAGATCTGTTCAAAAGATAAAAGTTAGGCAAACTGAAAGATTCCAGCCCATTGTCTTTTACTCAAACAGGTCTGGGAAAATGTGGGTGTATCCCCTTTGTCAGACGGGTGATATGGATATAGAGAATTCTCTTTGACCAAAGCTGAGAGATCAGTCACATATTCCAGGCCCTCATTAGAACAGGTCCATGCCTCATTATAATATTCATTTTCTCATTAACTGTTAACCAATCAGAATTGATTTCCATCCTCAGGAACACCCATTCTTCCAAGAGCATATAAGCATCGAGTGGGTTCCATAATTTGTCTTTGTTCTAAGAGAGACAGTCAAATGACCACTCTTTTATTAATAATATGCTAGTTTTATTAATAAATGATTAATTACCAACAAACTATGCCTCTCAAACTCTTTAAATGTCACAGAGGCTCAGCGGATAGAGTGCTAGGTTGGAGTCAGGAGGACATGAGTTTAAATCTGGCTTCATATACTTACTAGCCCTTGACTCCAGGCAAGTCACTTAACTTCTGTTTACCTTAATCTAATGGAGAAGGAAATGGCAAATCACTCCAGTATCCTTGCCAAGAAAATCCCATGCATAGTATTGGCATGCTATGGTCCATGGGGTCACAAAGAGGTGTCCAACAAGAGCTGGACATGACTGAACAACAACATGTGCCAACCACTGTGCCAAACCCCTGGAATACAAAGAAAAGCAAAAATTAGTCTCTCTCCTCTTTTCTTGTTGGGCAGGGAAGCTTCTGGTCATGGTGCTCTTCCATTCCCTCTTCAGCTCTTATGGACAGAGGGGTAATCATTGACAGTACTATTCCACTTCCCTACCTCAAGTCTTCTAGCCACATAAAAGGCCTAGCTGGGTCTAGCAAAGTCATTCATTAAAAATCAAATTTCATTTTACTTGAAAGTAAGTATGTGCATCTGTGGGAACTAGTCCATGGCCAGAGATCAGCATAATGAGGCTGCAGAATCAAAATATCACTATCTTATTAAAAGATAAGAATAAAAAAAACTAACAAGGCTTTGTGATAGTAAAGTGCAGCTTCCCATGTCTTCCTCATACCTATAGTAAATAGATACATTCATTACCCATGAGTCCCAGGCAGAGCTGGGATCCCATCAGGCCAAATTTGTCACTGTGCTAGGATCACTTCTGATTTTCTACTCTAGTTAGGGGTATTCCTCAACCTACCATTGGTCTGCCATTGGTGTTTTGTATTTGCCTTCCTGATTCTACCTTCTTTGGCTTCTAAAAGCCAAACTTAATTATATATGCACCACGGCTCTGGTGCCAAGCTAATAAATCCATACCTACCACTCCATAACTTTAGTGTTACTGTTAAGAATTATTACAAATAGTTTACAAAAGTCATTTCTGCATTTGTATAGAGCTGGACATTTCCCCAAAAGTCCATGCACTTTTAAGTCTTCAATATCTCTCTCTCTCTGTCTGTCTCCATCTTGAGCAAGTTATTCATTTCTTCAATGGGGTTCACAGGATGGAGGGAAATATAGTTAGTCTTTCACAACATGATTATTATGGAAGTGTTTTGCATAACTACACATGTATAACCTATATTGAATTGCTTACCTTTTCAATGAGGTGGAGAGGGAAGAAGGGAGAGAATATGGAACTCAAAATTTTAAAAACGAATGTTAAAAATTGTTTTTACATGCAACTGGGAAGTAAGATATACAGGCAGTGGGGTATATAAATCTATCTTGACCTACAAGAGAGTAAGGGGGAAGGGGATGGGGGTGGTGATAGAACGGAGGGAAGACTGGGGGAAGGGGTAATCAGAATCCATGCCATCTTGGGAGGGAGGGGAAAGATGGGGAGAAAATCTGGAACTCAAAATCTCGTGTAAATGAATGTTGAAAACTAAAAATAAATAAATAAAATTTAAAAATTTAAAAATACTCAGACAAGTATACACTTGTTTAGTTTTTAAAGGATTCTGAAGGCTGCTGGTAAGAAAAGAGAAGTCAGTTACACCCCCAATCTCTTCTAAAAGCATTAATACTGTTCCAATACTGAGTACACACTTTCTCTACTCCTTCAAAGCCCCTCTCAAGTGTCATCTCCTCTATGAGGCATTCTCTGATCCCTCCCCACCCCATATATGTGTGTGTGTGTGTGTGTGTGTGTGTGTGTATACACACACAAACATATATATATATATGTATGTGTGTATATATATATACATATACATATATATATATATATATATATATTGCCCATCACAGCTTAAAGTTTTCTCTCTTTCCTCAAATTTCTGGTATCTCTTTTCCCTTGCAAAATTCCACTTTATATCACTCTAATTTTGGTTCATGTCTCATTCCTCTAGTAGATCATAAACTCCTGAAGAACAAAGACTGTGCTACTTTTCAGCTTTCCATCCCTAGTACCAAGGGTGGGCTGTAGTCAGCTCTAGCAAGAGGCTGTTAAATTTTCAGTGTGCGCATTTACACCTCAGAAATCAGCAACGCTGCAAATCAGTGCTAGAATTATTGGGTTTTCCTAAATTAGCCAGACTTAAGAAAGCGATGGAGAAGATGTTAATAACACTGATTCAATTTAAAAATGTATCACATGCATGTTGTTGTTCATTTGGTTTTTTTTTTTGTTTTGTTTTGTTTTTTCCCAGGAGACCATTGTTAAACATTTACTAGCACACCCTTGCCAGGAACCAGCAGAGTTTGTTGAACTCAGGATGCATCTTTGGTTGAAATGAATAACCTCAGCAATCCTTTTAATGTTCAGATGTGAAAAACAGATGTATTTCCATTTTAGTTTAATATTTATCAATCCTATCTAAATAAGCTACAGAGGTTGTTACAGATACATATGTTGATTTCATTATCTCATGTACTGAAGGTATTTGAAGGAATATGATGTGTTACATTTGGGAAAGTTCCAGGCCCTTTCCTTTTCCCAAATCTAAAGAAAGTGAACTCTAATCATTTGGAGACCTGGAATTCTCATAGAACTAATCACTTCAGTAAAGTTTAGGAGATACTAATGTAGGTCTCACACTTTGAAGTATGAAAAAACCTTTGGGGGGGGAGATCTGTACAGAGTATTTAATATTTTTTAATTGGGTATCTTGCAAAGTAAACACACCAACCAGGGCAGAAACCTTGTCTACAACATCCCTTAATTCAATTCAGTTCAGTCAATTCAACAAATAGTTACTAAACATCTACTAAGGATGAAGCTGGGAATAAAAAAATATGAGGGAAACCATCCTTTCCCTCAAAGAGCTTATGTTTTTTTGTTGTTGTTTATTTTTTAAAATGTGGTTACCACCTCCCTGTGTTGATTTCAAAGATCAATTCAAACTTATGAATTTTCCCTCTTAAAGAAGCTTTATCTTGTCTGCTCATTGGTGTTTCGAGGGTGTGCGTGTCTGGTTGTTGCAAAAGTTAAACTGTCCCTTGCACTGGTTCCATTTTGGGGGATTATGGCATTTAATATCAAAAGTAGAAGGCAAATTATTAACTCATGGAACTATTATTGTATTAAACATTAAATCATTCACAAAATTTTATGTGATTTCCATATTGATTGGTCTGAGAAGTTCCGGAATTACATTCTTGTTCCACCAACTTTTTTTTTTTTTTTAAGTGTGGCTTTCCTTACTTCTTTATGTAACCATCAAGTTGACGAAAAATATGACTTACATCATTGTTGGAGACCTTCCTGTCTGGTTCACCAGGAACTAACTGGGTTACTAGTGCCAATAGAAACTGCAGGCTGACTTTTTGCAAGCTTTATGTACATTTATGTAAAAGCATTTGAAAATATGAAGTGTTATATGTAAGGTCTGACTTTTTTTCTACTATTGCATGAAAACAATGAAATCGGATAAATGAGATTTTAGACCTAAGTGATCACCTGGTCCAACATCTTCATTTTTTCAGATAAGGAAACTGAGACTGACAGTAGTAGTTAAGGAACTTATATAAGATCATATAACACAGTTTCCATTCACCATATTACCTCCTTCTTTTTGTCCATTTCACTACATGGTTAATGTTCTCAGCTTGTGTATATCAATGATGATTAATCTATTGATACATAATGGAAAGAATTCTGGTTTTGAAATGAAAAGACTTGGGTTGTAATCCCAGCTATCAAGTGGGAATTCGATCACTTAAATTGTTGACTTAATTAATTAATTATCCATTAAAATAGATTACTTAATCTCTTTAATCTTTAAGTTCTATGCCTACAAAATGAGGGTATTAATAATTGTGTTACTTGACACAAGTGTAGTGAAAAAAGCATTTCGTAAACTTCAAGGTGACATATAAATGCCCTGGTCATTATTATAATCAGGAAGACTTCCCCATAGATAGTGAATCCGTCTTCTATTTGAACTCTACCAGATATCTTCCGCATTATTGGTGAACACCTTTAGTCAATATACATCTCCCTTAAATTTCATTTTATATTGACAGATGGATACCAAAGAAAAATTTTTTATGGTTGGATCTTTTAAGGAATCTTATATGATCTTAACATTTCATGGGAGACATTTGCTGTTAAGATTGTATTTTGCTTTACTGACTCACATAGTTTCTTAAAAGTAAGCAAAAACTAAATAACACAGGCTCTTAGATCTTATAAGCCCCACCTACTTCAGTCAATTGAATGACTATGAAAACGTGATGTGCTAGAGAAAATTATCAGCAAAAGAATGCCTGTTCCATTTGCACATTTTCATAGAAGATATCCTTGATACAAGTGTAAGTTACTTTCATAAAGACTTTGTAAAAATGAGGAAGTAGGCACAAATGGGTCAGTAATTACTGATGTCCTTTTGGTCAACTTCTTTTTTTGGTAGTAACAACATTCACATTGGGTAGATCTTCTATGGAATATTTATGGAGAACATGAACAAGCATCATAACCAATGACGAGGCTCGGGCAAGCCACAGTATGCGTTGCTGGAAGGAGTCTCCACTTGGGGAAGATCACAGGTCTGATGAAGTACTAAATCATTGTTACTATACTCTAATGACATGAATATACTCCAATACTTCAAATATCTGTGATTTCATCAGTGTGTGCACATTTCAGATTAAAACTCACTTATGACTTAATAGATGGACAAAGAGTGTCGGGATTTAAAAATCCTTCACCATGAGGCCAGCTTGGTGACATACTTCAAATGTAGTTAGGTTTATCCTCATAAAAGAAACATACATACAGCTGATCCTTCGCCAGAACAAAACTTGAAGTCTCTCCATCTTAGGAAAATCAGCCAGATCTTACATTGTGCTGACAATGGTCATATCCCATAATATGGCAGGGGGAGGGGGACTTTAGTAGGAGATTAAAAATGTAGATGTAGAAAATGTAGAAAAATCAGAGTACAGAAAAAATTCTAATTAAATGAGGACTCCAATTTGACTTTTCTCCAAGAAACAACACTAAGAACATTGCGTGGGTAGAAGTTTGAGAGGGGGTACATTTAAGCTGGAGATCAGAAAGAATTTCCCAATAATTAAAACTATCCCACAGTGGAAGGCGATGCCTTGAGACATTGTGGGTTTCATTTCACTGGAGATCTTTAAGCAAAGGCTGGATGGTCACTTGTTGGATATAGTGTGAAGAAAATTCTTTTTCAGATATTGATTGGACTGAATAACCTATGAGCTCCTTTCCAACTGTGATTCTGCTGATGCAGGTTGCATCCTATCCACACATTATTAGCCAGTTTGAACCTCTCTTATTTTAGCTAGGCTGCTCCATAGACTACAAACACAGAGTCCATAGCTAGGTAGGACTATACACAAAGCCTATCAACCTTAATAAGACCTGATAGACCTGGTGAAACCAGAAATGGGTATTAATATGGACACTAGAATAGAGATATGAGGCTGTTCTGCTTAATGTGCTATATGGTAACTTGATCTTCATTAGGGTATAAAGAACACCTCAATCTCCTACCAGACATACATATCTTAGGAGAAGATCTTCTTCCATTTTTTTCTGCAGAAATATTTTATGCATTATAGGTTTTCAAATAAAGTCCTGATAGCTACTAGTTGAGACTACCGCAAAAGATATGCTTGTTTAAGTATAAGTACTAAGTGGTCTCTAAACTCTGTTCCAACATTGATATTCTATAATCTATTTCAATTAATCAAAGTTTTACTATAATTGGTGAGTTACAAAGGAAATCTCATCTGGTCTTTTTATAAGTCTTAATAATAATGGCTGACATTTATAAAACACACTGAGGTTTGCCTAGGACTTTATAGACTCTCTCATTTGATCTGCACAACAACCCTGTGAATTTGGTGCTAATTTTATCCTCATTTTACAGAGGAAGAAACTGAGACTCAGAAAACTTAATTCAGTTCTTTGTCTAGGACCACAGAGCTAGTAAACGTTTGAGGCAGGATTCAAACTTAAGTCTTCCACACTCTATGCCCAGTGCTCTATTCACTTCATAAGGCCCTCTTTGATCTATGACCTAACACCATTAGGTTATGTATTATCTTTCAGGAACAGGAATAGGCTATGGATAAAAGAAGGAATCATTCTGACCAAGTAATGAAAGGCTGGTCTTTATAAAATAAATATGAAGAGAAATCCTCTCTTGCTGATGAAATAATATAAAAGATATACACATCCAAAAAAAAAGCAGAGATTTAAGTTATTTGCAACATTGAAAATATCACACTTTTAATCTGATCTTACCTGTTTGGTATTTGATTTTTGTAGGGGTTTCTTTATTGTTTTGTAGGGTTTTTTAATCAAAATGCCAACTTGCTACTTCTCTGTATTTAGTTCTAAGCATAATTCAAACAATTAAAAATTTTCCTTAGTGAAGAAATGACTGGCTATAAAAACAAAACACAACTCCCTTTTATCCCTCTTGGGATATGGCTCAGTCATGAGATGGAGAGGGAGAATTCCAAATGTTGCTCTCACTTTGGGATGACTGACTGACCCTGGAAAATCTGATTTGAGAAATTTTTTAAATGAATAATTATAAACACTGTGGCAAAAGGTGAACCAAAACAAGACTCAATAGCGTGGAAAACACCCCATATCTTACTGTAGTTTAAGCAGACCGAGTTTTGGTCGACAAGATTACGCACCTGACCCTCCATTATTAACAGTGTTTCCTCGAAGACAGAAAGTACCCAGGGACTACAGTGATAAGAACTGGTCAAATAAAAGGTAGATATATCGTCCCAGGCAAAAACCCAAAACCCCTGAAACCCTCATTAAAATTAAAAGGTGAATGAACTTTAACCACTTGTAAGCCTCCACCAGTTGTTTTCTGAGCAGCCACAGTACATCATAAATACAGAATGCATGGATTGTCATCTAGTTAGCCTGAACAACAGTTTTGGCCTGTTTCCAAGAAATGCAAAAACTAGAAGGGGAGATTTATAACTTTATCTAAAAGAACAGAGGAACAGTGAACCTGTTTGGCCCTTTAAGAACAAAAAAAAATGGAACCTCTAGCTGTTCAGTGAATTACAGAGGATTCTGTGGGCACTCATATGGTAAATGACAAGTGTCTTGAGATAGGGCATATTCTGTTAACTCCAACAAGATTTCTTGCAGTTTTAGGGTGAAGCAAATATGTAAGAAAAGATTTATATCTGAAAATCCCTCCATCCTGGACTGCTGCAAAAACATATAAATGTACTTTAGAGAAAAGCAAGGAGCAAATTGGCAAAAATTCTAGTATAGGAAAATGATTTAAAGCTTGGTCAAAAAGAGAAGTCAGTCAAAAATATGACAAGGTCAGGTAAGTGGAATAATTTAGGTGGTGGGAACACTACACGTCTTTGCATTTACTTCCCTAAAATCATATGGATAACCAAAGAAGGACCAAAATTAGTGCTCTAAGTTATGCCTTTCTTACTCCTGACATGGGCTAAATGGCACTCTAATTGCCTGAACACATTAATACAATTCCTTCAGAGTAAGTTTCCTACCCAGAAGTGACTAACACAGTACACTCCGTATATAATAGACACTTAATATCTGATAAATAAGCTAAATAAATATGTAATATCTCAAAGAGCTAAAGAAATGAATGCCCAGCAGAACTGGATTTGGGTTTGGAAAGGACTGTCTTGGATTCATATCTGAATCCATGTAGCTCAGAGCATTCACAAATTTATATTCATAAGTTGGTGTCTAGCATGAGCATCTGTATTTGTACTTCAGTAAAAATAGGCACAGGAATTACATGTCTTGCCAAGAATGAGGGTAAACTCAGCTGACTTTGTATCCAAAATGAATATTTACTAAGCCCCCTGAATATAATAATGAATGAACACTTCCCACTTTCCACATTTTTTATGCTGCCACACACACAAAACCCCTTTTTGCTCAGATTATCATTTTTATCAAAACCCTTCACCTCCCACAAAGTGATAGGGCCTAAGATTTATTTAATTAATGTTTGTGAGGGGCTCTTCGATCCTTGTCTGAAAGATGCCTTTGAAGAGCAAAGGACTGTTGATACTAAGATCGAGATCCCTTCTCCTTATCAAGGCTGTTTCCACAAGGAAAATCATCAGAGCTGATGGATGGGCCCACTTTTATTCAGCAGAACTACAGGTGGCAAAACACAGCTACGGGGCTTAGGCAAGAATGTGTCCCTGGCTAACATCAATTGTATCAACTGATTCATTGTCCTTCTGTGAACATGGGACTTGCTCTATAGTAAGTATCCTTAATATCATTTATTAAAGATAATGCTTAATCCACTCGACTTGCTTTGGAAAAGCCCAAGGTACCATCATTATAACCTCTAACAACTCAATGACATATAAAGACAACAGATGGGGGCAGCTAGGTGGCCCAGTGAGTAGAGCACTGGCCCTGGAGTCAGGAGGACCTGAGTTCAAATCTGCCCTCAGACACTTGACACACTTACTAGTTGTGTGACCTTGGGCAAGTCATTTAACCCCGATTGCCCTGCCTTCCCCCTCCAAAAAAAAAAAAGACAACAGATGGGAAAACTGAGACTTTGAGGGGGAAATGAGAACAGCAGTAGCTTGCCCAAGGTGAGTCACCAAGCTCATGGTGGTGTCTAAACTGAGGGCTCATAATTCTCTACAGTAACCAGACTATAATTTTCATTATGAGATACTAATACTTATCAGCACCAGCTATGTTGGAATAAATAGCATTCACCTAGTTACCTTTCCTGACCACCTGTAGCTTACATTCTAAGCCAGAAACTTGTATTCCATACATTGTTTTGAACATAATAGGTCTCTCTCAGAGTTTATCTATCTCTTCAAGATTTCTCAGGTTAGTTTTGATGCCTGTCCTAACTATGTCAATCTTTATCCATCAACCCACTACTCTGATCCTATAGCCTAAGCAAGTCTCATTTATCACTATATAGGCAGTCCTTGACATTCAAACTCTAGTTACAGTTGACACATGCATAGAACTGTACCCCATTGCTCTGTTTTCCTCTCTGTCACCCTGAAAAATCAGATACTACTGTGGGAGACAAATAAAATCAGAAGTATCTCTAAGTAAGCTACTAATAGCCAGATATTTTTTTACGTGTTCCAAATGACTAATACTTAGAGAAATGCAAATTAAAGCAAGTCTTAGGTTCCATTTCATGCTCATTGGATGAACAAAGTTGACCCTCTCCAAAATGAAAAATGACAAATGTTGGAGAAACTGCAAGAAAACAGATGCATTAATGCACTGTGGGTGAAGCTATGAATTGGTCCTGCCATTCTGGAAAGCAATTTGGAATTGTGTCCCAAAAGTTACTAAATTACATGTCTTCATTGATCCAAAAATACCCAGCTTAGGTTTATGCCCCCAAAGAGACCAAAGAAAGTAGAAAAGATCAATACGTTAAGAATATTTATAGAGGCTTTTTTGGTTGGGAAAAACAACGGGAAACTTGGAGGGTACTCATCAACTGAGAAATGGCTGAGCAAATTATGGTATACAAAAGTAATGGAATCCTGTTGTGCCATAAGAAATGGTGAAAGGGAAAGTTTCAGAGAAACGTGGGAAGACTTGTATGAGCAATACAGAGTGAAGTGAAAAAGAACTAGGAGGACAATTTATACAACAGTAACAACATTGTAAAGACAAATTTCGAAAGAATTAAGAATTCTGTTCATCACAGTGACCAGCCACAATCCCAATGATAAAGCAAGCTACTCTACTTCCTGACAGAGTTGTTACAGACTCAAGCCCAGAATGAGACACGAGACATTTTGAATATGAGCAGTGGATGACTGTTTCGCTTAACTGTATGTGTTAGTTACAAAGATTTTGTTTTTTCTTTTTTTTCTTGGTGGGGGGCAGGAAGAAGAGATGGGAGCAAGAGAAAATAAGTTTTTTGATGATTGAAAAGCAAAAAAAAATTTAAAATATCTTTACAAAAGCAGGAGTTGTGACAATAAAAAAAAGAAACTGTAGGTTTATTAAAAATGAATTTGGGGCAAAGATTCTAATCCTTTTGAACCTCTATCTACAGGTTCAAAAATATCTTCCCAACTTACCTGGAAGCTTTCATTTCATTTCTTACATGTCTGCAGATCTAACAAGAGAGTCACATGAGCTTAAAAAACATTGCCTTTTAAAAACAAAACTACCCTTGGAAGTCTTATGGAGCTGCTGCTCTAAGCACTGTCTGAATTATTTCAATCCAATTGTTTTCCTTCTAATGTGTGAGTGAGGTCCTGGGCACTGAGAGAAACAGAGTTTTGATAAGCTAAGAGAAGGGAAGGGGGAGTCATTTTGGAGCATAAAGCATTTTGAGAGTATGGAAAATCTAATTAAGGGCAGATAGGTGATGCAGTGGATAAAGTGCTGAGACTGAAGTCAAGAAGACCTGAGTTCAAACACAGCCTAAGACACTTATTAGCTGTGTGACCCTAGACAAATCACCTAACCCTGTTTGCCTCAGTTTCCTCATCTGTAAAATGAGCTGCAGAAGGAAATAGCAAACCACTCCAGTATCTTTGCAAAGAAACCCCAATCGGGGTCATGAAGAGTTGAACAAGAATGAAAACATCTGAACAACAACAAAGACCTGATTAAGTCCAGTGCTATAATAAGGGACTTCAGGCAATATGAGGCCCCTGAGAGGATGACCAGGGAAAAGTGCTGAAAAAGCAAGAGGAGGTACAATACGAGGATATCCAAACAAGCCATCTATTTAGAAAATGTTGTCTAGAGTCAGCCCAAGAAAGAGAAAAGAAATTCTCTACTTCCTTTTTTTCCTCCTTTCCCATACACTGCATGGAGTCCTGCCCCCAGGAGTCAGACTAAGATCAACTCTATAATTTAGATACATGACAGCACCTAGCAAAGTACCCAGCACGTAGCAGGCACTCAATGAACGTTTATTGGATTGGATTATGATTTAAATGGACATCTACGAGCTAGCCTAGAAATATGACATATAATATAAAACCAACCATGGTTTTTATTTTGGGGGGGGGGGGGGGGAGGGCTGATGAAGATGGAAAAGGGTACTGAATTTCAAGTAACCAACTTACAAATGAACTTCTAAAGTGCCTACTGTTCATAAGTTGGGGGCTTCCTTACCAAGAGATAATGTAGTGTAATGAAAGTGCACTCTTTTTGGAGTAACAAGACTTAGACTTGAATGTTAAATCCAACATTTAGTATGTGACCTTAGCCTGCCTTCAATTCTCAGAATCTCGCTTTCCTCATCTATAAAATGGAGACTGCAATTCACCAACCACCTTACAGAGCTGTTGTGAGGAACTTTAAAGCACTATGGAAATATGAACTATCATTACTGACCTGTAACATTTCACGTTAGTTTCATTAATGTTAGTCTCAATTGCCTCGCTGGGCTACTAAAGCTTCTGGAACCCAACAACCATGTCCCAAACTCTTCATTCTCCAGGGGGCCTAGCACAGCACCAAGTATACAATAGATCCTAGATAAATTCTTGTTGACTGACTGATTTCTTGATCAAGGTAGTCTTGAGACAGTACATTTCCTATGGAGAAATGTCACCTCTGGGATTCATCTTCGGCCGTGCTTCAGCAGAATCCCTCTCCAATCCTACCACCACCATCACTCTTACTAAATTTTGTTCATTTCAGTCATGTTCGACTCTTTGTGACCCCATTTGGGCTTTTCTTGGCAAAGATACTGGGGTCGTTTGCCATTTCCTTGTCCCGATCATTTTACAAATGAGGAGACTGAGCTAGTAAACTAGTAAGCGTCTGAAGCCAGATTTGAACCCAGGAAGACTCATTTTCATGATGAGACTTCCTGACTCCAGGCCTGGTACTCTATGCACTGGGTCTCCTAGCTGCCCCTTATTAAATAGATCAGTGCATAACAAAGACCTGACTTTATACTAACCTATAATGAAGTGGCAAGATGAAGTCCACTATATTTAGGATGGTGTTTCTAACTACCACTGCTGCTTATTGATTTTCATTATATTTTATTTGTGCTTTTTTTTTTATTGCAATCATGACCTGATGCTACTTCAGGGAATAGGGTCATTTTGCATATATCTAGATCAGGGGTGGGGAACCTGTGGTCTCAAGGCCACACATGGTCCTCTAGGTCCTCAAGTGCAGCTGTTTGACTGAATCCAAACTTCGTAGAACAAGTCATTTTGGATTCAGTCAAGGGGCTGCACTTGAGGAGCTAGAGGCCCACTTGTGGCCTTGAGGCCATAGATTGCCCACCCCTGACCTAGATCCTTGTGGGCTGATATTATTTTATTCTCTGGTTTTGTATTCCTAGAACCCAGCATAGTGCCTGGCACATAGTAGGTACCTAAGTCGATGCTGATGGATTAATATCTTTAAAATAATTAAGTTCCAAGTTACACTAGTGTTGAACCTTCATTTAATGAGACCCTGAGGAAAAGTAACTCAAATCTGCTTCAGTCTTTCAGAGGGAAACACACTGGTAGAAAAATCATAACTTGATCTTCCATTGAGAGCACATAATCTGGATAAGTACTGAGATAACTGACAAGTGTTACTGTACTATGTATTTCTTTGAAGTCAATGAGGCTGAAAATCTCACTCTAAAAAGTTCTCTTAAGCAGAGAGAATAACTTTGTTCTAATTTGAATTTCTGACATGGCATATTTTTAAACAATTCTGTAAATATTAGTCTCCAAGTCCTGACATAGCTTTGAGTACCCCAGAGAAGAAATACAAATGTGTGCTTGTATATAAACATGGGTCATGCTAAACTAAACTTCAGGAACCTAAAAGAAAGGAGATTCCTGAGGGCTAAACTGAATCTCCATTCAACATTTCTTTAAGATGAGGCTTTTTCAATCACCCAATGGCTTGTACTCACAACATTAAGCCAAAACTTCTACTTCTATGTACACACTGAAAACCTGCATATATTCATTTGAACAGCTTTCTGTAGCTGAAAAAAAAGAATAGGATTAGTGACTAGATTCCTAAGACCCAGGGTCTTAGGAATTTTGAGTCACATACATTTTTTTCCCTTCCCAGTGTGTTTTAATTCCATACGAAAAAGAGATGGTCACTAGTTCTAGATACGCAGGCTGAAAACCTGATTTGATGGGATAATATCATCAGTAAAACCTCCCTACTTCAGAAGAATTAGGGGAAGACCTAGCTAAACTTATGAAGAGTTTAGATAAATTATTATTTTAAAAAGAAATGTCATTTTGCCACTTTTAGTTGCATTTAGTCACCGGAATTGGCTGTGTATAGAGCAGAATTTCTCAAATGTTTTGCTTTCAGGACATCTTTACATACTCTTAAAAACTGAGGACTCTGCAAAGAGCTTTTGTTTATGTAAAATATATTGAACAATGTTTGCCATATTGGAACTTAAAACATCTTAGTCTTATTATGAAAATAGTTTCAACCTCTCCTTTTATTTTTCAGTCATGTCTGACTCTTCATGACCCCATTTGGGGTTTTCTTGGCAAAGATACCAAAGTACTTTGCCATTTCCTTCTCCAGCTCATTTTACACATGAGAAAACAGGATTAAATGACTTGCCCAAGGTCACACAGCTAGTAAGTATCTGAGGCCAGATTTGACTCCAGGCCTAGCACTCAATCCACTGGGCCTTCTAGCTTAAAAAAAAAAAAGTCTCAGGGACCCCTGGGGCAAGCCAGACCACACTTTGAGGACTTCAGAGGCATGGAATCAGAGGACCTGGGTTTAAGTCCCTGCTTTGTACTTAGGCGAATGTCATACTTCTGACCTTGAGCAAATCACACCTACTTTATGACTTATTTTCCTATATAGATAATTTATATCCATAAAATCAGGGGAAATGAGGGCATAGGTGATGTTTACTTACAGTCACTTCCCTGCTTTAAATCCTTTAATCTATAAGTAAAGTAACAAATTGTTGCCTAGTAGACTCTTAGAAGAACTGCTTTAATGAAACAATCAACATTTATTAAGCCTCAGTTACTATGTATCAGGCACTGTGCTAAACCCTGGGATACAAATAGAAAAAAGAAAGACAGTCCCTGCCCTGGAGAAGTTTATAATCTAATAAAGGAAGATAACACACAAAAGGAAGCTGAAAATCGGGTGTGGGGAGGAGGCATGATGGAGAAGTCAGTCAGAAAAGTCCCAGAACAGTGCAGCCAGGTTAGAAGTGGTACCCAAAGAGCCTGAGTGAGTTGCCCAAGATCACACAGTAGTAAGCAACAGAAGTGTGGTTTGCACACACGTGCTCTCAATTCTAATCCATGTTCTTTCAACTGTATCATGCTAATATGATCACCTTAGCAGCACAACTTTTCATGTTACCTAACACCCATACTTCTGAAAATCTATCTGTTCAATAAGTATTTCTTTCTAGATACATATTTACAATCTTTGACCTTTTATTTTCAGACCTTATTAATAGTTTGAAGATGGGGGGGCGGAGCCAAGATGGCAGCTGGAAAGCAGGAACTAGCATGAGCTCCCCGCCAAGTCCCTCCAAAAACCTATAAAAAATGGCTCTGAACCAGTTCTAGAACTGCAGAATCCACAAAATAGCATAGGGAAGCGGGGCTCCAGCCTAGGACAGCCTGGATGATCTCTGGGTAAGGTCTATCCTGCATGGAGCTGGGAGCAGAGGGGAGTGGAGCAGAGGCCAGCGTGGGCAACGTGTACCAACCAGACCAGGAGCCTGCCCTGAATGAGTGAGCTGTGGCAGTTACCAGACTTTTCAACCCATAAACACCAAAGACAACAGAGAAGGTTAGTGGGAAAAGCTGCTGGGGACAGGGAGTTTGCAGTTGGGCCACCCCGCCAGGGGCAGCGGAGGTGGGGCAGCTACAAAACTACAGCTGCAGTTGCTTCTGGCCCCAGGCCCACCTGGGGAGGAATTAAGTGGTGGGTCAGAGCAGGAGTGCAGAGCCAGCTGAAGATCTAAATCCAGTCAGGGTTGGGCGTTCTTGGGGGAGGAGGAGTGCTGGTATGGCAGAGCTGGCGTATCCCCCCAAGCTTGG